>CM038792.1:244382082-244982082 GCA_021764765.1 Vicia sativa
ATTTAAAATCAATTAAACTTTATTTATTTTCAAAAAGTAATTTTAAAATCAATGGGATAAGCGAAGCATACATTAGAGTTTAAAATTATAATTTATTTCAATAGGCGAAAGTTTGAGAATAGATTTTTAAATAAATACTTTTTCTTTGAAAAAGAAATTATTATCATTTTGAAAATAAGGTGGAAGCGGATTCTTTAGAATTAATGAATACATACCGATATTACGCATTATTATTTTAATTAAAATTAAGTTTATTGCCCAAAAATTCCCCATTTATTTATTCGATAGCTATAGCTTTACATAGTAAGTTTGGATTACGTTAGTTCGATTTATAGTCCCTTAGGTTCGATATCTTTCAAAACTACGCGATAGAATTTGTATACTTGCGGTCTTCCGATTATAATAGGCGATAAAGTCGCGATCAAGTTTTAGGCGCGTTCGGGGACTATTTAAGTTGATATCGTAATTTTATTCACAGTATAGACTATAGCAACTATTTCTTTTCCCTCATGTATGCCAAATACTCGCTCTCAAGGCGCGCCTTTGCATATACACATATCGATATCGGCGTTACCTTAGATTGAAAGGCGAATTCAAGAGTATTTAGAACGGCAATCTTCCTCCGACAAACTTCCGGCGTTGAAGAACTCAAGAAGATGGGCGATATAGTACTCGCTCCTCGTCCTCTTAAGGACTACATTGTTCCTTCTCAGCGAGCCTCATAATAGTATTCTTGCTCCTGCTATCGCTCAGCGATTTAAGCTGAAACCTCGCTTCTTTCGCGTTCGTGAGAACCGGTTTGGAGCTCCTCGCGGCGACCGAATCTTCATCACATCGGTGTTTGTGCGATGCTGTGAGACAGCGTAAGCGAATAATGTAAACCCGAGCGTCGATTAGCCTATTTTTTTCTCTCGGAGGCGAGGCTCGCATGGCTCCAATCTCTTCCTTCAACTCAATCACCACATGGGATGAGTTGAAGAAAGTCTTCTTGGCTAGATATTTTCCTCCAAGTAAAGCGCTATGCTCGAGCTAATATCAATGGTTTCGAGACAAAAGACAATGAATCACTCTTTGAAGCTTGGGAGCGTTATAAAGACATGCTTAGACTTTGCCCTCATCATGGTTTAGAAGAATGGTTAATCATTCACACGTTTTACAATGGTCTCTTGTACAATACAGATTGACTATAGTATTGCAGTTTGGTGGCGCTTGATGAATAAACCATATCTGAAGCAAAACAACTTATCGAAAGCATGGCTCGGAACCATTACCAATGGGTGCAGAGAGAGTTAGCGTGAAATCTCAAGCGAAAGGTACCATGGTTGAAGTGAATAGTGCGGATCAAGTCAGCGCTAAAGTGAGCTCTCACTCAAAGCTCGAGAAACTTACCACTTGCTCATGACTCTGTTCTTCTTGATTGCTCAAACTTGCGACTTATGTGGTATTCAATCACATCTTGCTCAGAATGCCCACTTCTAACAGGGTTCCAGTTGAACAAGCAAATTAAATGCGAGAATAATCCTTACAACAACACATATAACCACGTGGAAGAATCATCCTAACTTTTCATACAAGAATAACAACGCGTTATATGCACAGGACAAGCTCGCTACACCACAGGTTATCCTAAGGCTATTCAAATCATCCTAATAATGGTCCTAACCGTCTAATGCTCTAGGAAGTCTAATTTGGAAGTCATGATAGAGCATTTCATTGCTACTCGAGAACCAAACCAATAATACTCGAACCAGGACTAATAAGGATGTCCAAAATCGGAATATACACATCAATGGCAGTTAAGCAACTATCTAACAAGCTTGGCGCTTTAGCTACACACAATAAAATGTTAGAAACACAAATTTCTCAAGTAGCTCAACAACAAGCGACTTACTGCTCCTGCTTTGATTCTTTTCTGGACAACCTCAACCTAATCCCAAAGGACATGCAAATCTTTGTTATCTTAAGAGCGGGACGAGTATGATGGACACATAGATCCTAGAAACAATAGCCCGGCTATGCAACAAAATTGTTAAACAAGCTGAAACCCAAGATAAACCGAGAAAAGGAAAATCGAGAAAGATAATAGTGAAGATACCACACAAAGGGCGAACCTTATGTACCCACCACCTTACAAACCTCGTATTCCATACCCTCAAGGTTAGTTAAAACTAAGGATGTGGGACAATTCAAAATTCGTGGATCTTGAAGCAACTTAATGTTACAATTCCTTTTACGAAGCTATAACTCAAATGCCCTCTATGCTAAATTCCTTAAAGAGATTCTTTCCAATAAGAAAAAGCTAGAGGATAATGAAACATCATGCTTCTTGCTGAATGTAGTGCAATTATTCAAGACACAATGCCTCCTAAACTCAAAGATCCTGGAAGTTTCTCTATTCCATGTGTAATTGGCAAATTTGTCATAGATAAAGCCTTATGTGATCTTGGAGCCAGTATAAGTGTGATGCCGTTATCTATATGCAAGAAACTTGACATGGGAGAACTCAGACCAACCAAAATGTCCGTTCAACTAGCAGATAGGTCAATTAAATATCCTGCAGGAGTTCTTGAGAATGTTCCTGTGCGCATTGGCCAATTCTATATACCTACTGATTTCATTATTATGGACATAAGGGAGGACGAAGTTACTCCAATCATTCTTGGAAGGCCTTTCTTAGCCACGGTAGGTGCAATTATAGATGTAAAAAGGAAAACTTACTTTTGAAGTAGGCGAAGAAAATCAATTTATCCTCTCTCAATTCCTGAAAGCACCTGCAATTGAAGATACTTGTTACTTCATGGATATCATCGATGAATGTAGAAAAGAAGCTGAGCTTGATAATAAAGACAATCTCGATGAAAATCTGAGTAGTAATCTAAGTGAATGCTTAGCTATAGCACTGATCCTACACAAATTTAAGAAAACCATCTTTAGAACTCAAAACACTTCCTAAAATTTAAGGTATGAATTCCTAGATTCGAACTCGAGCGACGGTGATAGTCAAGCAAATCTTGGCGAAACCGAAGCGAAAAACTTTTACAAATTAAGAAAATATCCAATGACCTTAGGATATAATATCAACGATCTTAAAGGAATAAGTCCCTCTATCTGTATGCATCGCATTATGCTAGAAGAAGATTGTAAAACTTCAAGAGAACACGGAGGAGACTAAACCGATTATAAGCGAGGTTGTGAAAAGGAAGTAATGAAGTTGTTAGAAGCGAGGAATCATATATCCTATATCGATAGCAAATGGGTTAGCCACATGCATGTTGTACCTAAGAAAGGAGGTGTCACGATGGTCGAAAATGAGAAGGAGAAATAATAACTAAAGAGTTGAATCTGATGGAGAATGTGCATTGATTATCGAAAACTTAACAAAGCCACGAGAAAAGATCATTTCCCTTTACCATTTATCGATCGGATGTTGGAGCGTTTAGCTAGACATTCTCATTTACATTTCTTGAGGCGGTTATTCGGTTTCTTTCGGATACCTATTCATCACGATGATCAAGAAAACAACTTTCACATGCCCATTTGGAACCTTTGCTTATAGAAGAATGCCATTTGGTTTATGCAATGCTCCGCAACTTTTCAGAGATGTATGATGGCAATATTTCTTGATTTTGGACAATATTATGGAAGTCTTCATGGGCGATTTTTCGTTTGTGGACAAAGCTTTGAAGAATGTTTAGAAAATTTAGAAAGGGTATTAGAGCGTTGTGTGAAGGTTAATCTAGTGCTTAATTGGAGAAATGCCATTTTATGGTACAAGAAGGAATTGTTTTAGGACACATTATATCAAAAGAGGAATTGAAGTCGATTACGCTAAAATCGAAGTTATTGAGAACCTTGACCTCAAAACCGTTAGAAATCCGAAGCTTTTGGGACACGCCGGTTTTATCGACGTTTCATTAAAGATTTCTCTAAGATAACTAAACCCTAACTGAACTATTAATGAAAGGCTGAGTTCATCTTGACGAAAAATGTTTAGAAGCGTTTGAGACACTTAAGAAAGCATTAATTTCGCCTATCATGCAAACTCAGTTGGAATGAACCTTTTGAAATAATGTGTGCCAGTGACTATGCCGTAGGAGCTGTTTTAGGACAGCGAAAGGATAAAAGACTCCACGTCATATATTATGCGAGAACTACGAGACGAACGAGATGAATTATGCTACAACGAGAGAAGGAATTCTTAGCGGTGATCTTCGCATTAGACAAGTTCCGTTCCTACTTAGTAGGATCCAAAATTATCATATACTGATCATGCTGCTATTAGATATCTCTAACCAAAAGGACGCTAAACCTAGACTCACGAGATGGATATTCTGCTTTGCAAGAATTTGATTTAGAAATCAAAGATAAGAAAGGAGCGAAAATGTAGTAGCGGATCATCTTTCTAGACTAGAAAATCTTAAACATGAACAAGTGCCGATTGATGATGAATTCGGTATGATAAAGCGATTGCCCACTTGGAAGACCACGAGAACGGATAAACTCATGGAAACCACCTTAGCTATTTCCTCTGTGCCTTGGTATGCTGATTTTGTAAATTACCTTGCTGCAGGCGTTCTACCACCTGAACTTACCTACCAACAGAAGAAGAAATTCTTCCATGATCTTAAACAATATTACTGGGATGAACCTTTACTTTTCAAGAGAGGTCCCGATGGAATTTTCCGCCGATGTGTGCCAGAAGAAGAGATTGAAAACATTATAACACTTGTCATTACGCACCTTACGGAGGACATGCTAGTACATCAAAACATGTGCAAAGATCTTACAATCCGGTCTATTGGCCTAATTTATGGAAAGGCGTACATGCCACCATCTTAAAATCGACGGTGTCAGCATGCCGTAATATATCTAGGCGTGACGAAATGCCACAAAAGGCATTTTAGAGTCGAAATCTTTGATGTGTGGGATAGACTTCATGGGACCCTTTCCATCTTCATCCATTAACAAGTATATACTCGTGGTATGGATTATGTTTCAAAGTGGATCGAAGCTATAGCTTCTCCAACAAACGACACGAGTGGTACTTAAGCTATTCAAGAACATAATTTTCCCTAGGTTCGGTGTACCCGACTCGTTATAAGACGGTGGATCTCATTTCATTTCAAAATCTTTGAAAATTATTGGGAAAATATGGAGTTCGACATCGCATAGCTACACCTTACCATCCTCAAACTAGCGGACAAGTTGAAGTTTCAAATCGCGAGATAAAACAAATCCTTGAAAAAGCGTAGCTCGTCCGAGAAAGGATTGGTCCTTTAAACTTCATGAAGCTTTATGGGCATATAGAGCGCCTATAAAACTCCCATCAGTACTACTCCTTTCAAGCTTATTTATGGAAAGTCATGCCATCTCGGTTGAGTTAGAACACAAGGCTTATTGGGCCATTAAGAATCGAACTTAAGTTATCTGCGGAGAAAGCGTATCACGGATATTAATGAATTGGAAGAACTTAGGCAGGATCGTCTGGCTAGGATTTACAAAGGCGCACAAAGAAATGGCACGATAAGCGTATATCTAGGAAGAATTTTAATATAGGTATTGCGTATTACTTTTTAACTCACGATTAAAATTATTTCCTGGGAAATTACGATCTAGGTGGTCTGGACCTTTTGAAATTACTCGAGTTTATCCAAGTGGTGCAATAGAGATTAAGGGACCTTCGATTGAACCGTTTATAGTAAACGGGCAGCGTTTAAAACATTACCATCTTACCGAAATCGAGGGAAATTCTCAAACGATAAATCTAGACGAGCCACACGCTCGATTAGAAGCCTAGTCTTTAGTTTTATTTGTCGAGCTTACGACATAAAACAAAGCGCTTTGTGGGAGACAACCCACCGTATTTTATTTCTTTCTTCTTATTTTATTTCTTTATTCTATATATCTATTTCTTTTCTTTATCTATTTTCTTTTCATTATATTTCTATTCTCTGTCTTATATTCTATTCTATATCTCTCTTCTTATCGGCATTTGGCCAATGCTGATCTTCTTTTATTTTCTTCTCCTCAGGATACTTCTAGCTACTTATTTCTCTCTTTCCACTATGTCTCGTGTTGATGATATGCCAGTTAGTTTCAGAGGAAGAAATCAGCGCACCAAATATGGAGTTTTATCCGAGCGTGAGATGTTACCCACTACCTACTTTCATTATGGTGCTATAAATGCTCTTGGTATTCGTGACAGTGTGCTTTTTCTGCTGAATCAGATTGGGTGGGATAATTCACGCCTGATGACTTGCTATGCCACTTATCGAAACCTCACTTTGGAATTCCTCAGCTCTTTAGCTTATTTTCCTACTCAAGGGATAGCGTTACGTCGTGGACTTATTATTTTCAGACTTTTTGGCTTCACCTTCAAGTTTACCCATAAGGAATTGGCTGATCTTCTTGGTTTTCCTAGTGGTTTAGGAGTTTATACTGAAACTCAGGAGGAGTATCTTGGATTTAGAGATCTTGACTATTTTGGGGATCTATTTCGGAATCCTTAACCACGAGCAGGGACTTTGTATCGGAGAATATCCATAACCCGGCCTTCAGGTATTTCCATAAGATTCTGGCCCATACCATTTTTGGAAAACCCCAGAATGTCACTACTGTTTCTAAGGATGAGCTTTTTATCATGTTTTGTGCGCAAAACCGTCGGTTAATCGATCCTTATCGCTCCGTACCTTTGTGAATCTCATTGATACTGATCATGCACCCATTCGGATGGGAGGTCTCGTTACTATGATTGCAAATGTTGTTGGACTTCGACGACCCTTTAGGCATCTGAATGCTTTTACTGGTGTTACTTGCATGACCATAGAGTTACATTTCAACCTTGGTATGATTGGTGATCTTGGCCGACTCAGTTTACCTTGTTGATTAATGGTCAAGTTATGCAGCTGTTTACCTTGCCTAACCCTGCTACAAGTGTGCATAACAAAGCCAATTGGCTTTATGGTCTTGATCAGCATCCTTCTCATAAGCACTCCACGAGATTCCACAAGACTTTGAGGTTTTAGGGGCCAGGCCGATCCTACATTCCATGCGCTTCCACGATCCCT
Source organism: Vicia sativa (assembly GCA_021764765.1). Lineage (NCBI taxonomy): Eukaryota > Viridiplantae > Streptophyta > Magnoliopsida > Fabales > Fabaceae > Vicia > Vicia sativa. The sequence continues at coordinate 244,389,150 of CM038792.1, forward strand.
CTGCTGCTCCTGACACCGTGATGCATGAGATTCCTCCTGTTGATTATGCCACTGCCATACACGCTCTCCAGGTGGAGCATCAGGCTTTGAGAGACGAGTTCACTAATCTGCGAGCTGACTTCTTTGGTTTTATGGATACAGTTTCTGCGCAGTTTCAAGAAGTTCTCTCTTATTTTCATTCTTCCTCTGCTCTCTGACGGGACCATCTAGTGGCTAGAATTCTTAAGTAGTTCGTTTTATTTAGTTTAGTTTAGTTTGATTTTATTAGGGAATGCAATGTTTTCGTTATGTTCTTTTTATTATTATGTTTTACTTTCCAAATACTTGATTCTTTAATTGTAAGCAACTTTGATCTCCATTCTAATGCAATTCATGTTATCTTTTATTATAATGTTGCAGTATAATATATTATATTATATCAGAATATTATATTATTATTATTATTACTGTTGCATTTTTCTTTAATTGCATTCTTCTTGTTGCTACATATTTCATAGCTCCTCGGAAATCCGCACCTTGCCTTTACTATTATTATATATTTATGCTTTTCCTAGATTCCTTACATGCTGTACCTTGTGATTTGCACGCTGGCTTGTTCCCTATATAGTGAGCCATGCGCCCATTACTGTTGACTGGAGGCCGCGTCACCTGTTCCCACGCCATGCAGCTTTGAGACGCACGCCTCACGTGTTGTCTCCTATGTCAGACGGTCGCCTCAGCATGTGCTTCGAGCAGAATTAAAGTTGGTCTCCTCTGGCATTTACTTGTCTTGTCCGTTTCTTTTATCCATTTCCCACACTTCAAATTCCATTCAAACACTATTTACTATACTATTAAAAATAATATTCATTCCATTTACCACCATCAATTCAAATTCAAACTTTCCCTCTCACTTTCCAACATCATATTATTATAATTTATACCTCTTAACTCTACCTCCACTATAAATACCCTTCATTCTTCTTTCTTATTTCACAACATTTCTAACCATCTCTACCATTTCTCTCATACACTCATATTTTCTACCTTTTCCTTCTTCACCCATATCCATCTATGGCTCCACGAAACAACCAAAGACAAGTTAAGCCCGATCGACTACCACCGACCTATCAATATCATTTTCGAGATAGCGGACGACAACAACAAAAATATAAAAATTCTATACCCGTTCGATCGTCCCTCGAAATACGTCGATTCAATTGTTTGGATAATTTAGGAATGGAGGATAGCATCGTATTCTTGCTCACTAATACGGTTTACTCGATGCGTGCACAAACCCGTATCCTACCTTTGAACCCTCATGCTTGAGTTTCTTAGTTCCTTTTCTTACACAACACATCGGCGACCCTTACACAACGGAACCGCCAATTTCATGTTCAACCACAGTACTCTCTTGACCAAGAAAGAGTCGCGAACTCTTATCTTTCACTCATGGCGAGCATGTTCATTACAAGCCTTTTGGCGACAATGATCTTTCTTGGGATCAAGTCGGTTTCTCCTTATGGAATGATCTAGCGGTCAAACCACGGAAGCTGGCGCGATCTCTGCTTCTCAAATACATAACCCTGCATTAAGGTATTTTCACCGCGTTCTTGCTAACACCATTTTTGGTCGGACCAATAATCACAAGGTCAACCAAAATGAGTTGTTCATCATTTTCTGTGCCCTTAATGGTCAGGCTGTCAATGTCGCTCCTTTTATGCTCAGTCACATCCACTCATGCGTGAATGCCGCAGGTACTAATCCTTTTGTCTTTGGTGGCATCATAACCTCTCTCGCTTATGCTTTAGGCCTTTTCGATGAATTGTTGACTTTATCACAATTTATGATGCCGGGTACTTTACTTGATATAATCTATTGCCGGGATTCCCACATAATCTCCCCAAGACAAGATGGCCGGTTTACATTAGTGATAAATCGTCGTCAGATTCCTGATTTTGTGTTACCTTGTCCGAATCGTATCGACGTCCGCATCCGCGCCAATTGGCGTTATGCTCTTGATGCACCCGCTGCCCAACAACGGATAATCCGCGCAAATTTCGCGACTATGCGGCTCGTATGCTTCGTCAAGATCGGTTGTTCACCGCCATGCAACAAACACGGTGAGACTAACCGTCTCGTACAAAATGCGACGCGAACACCAAGAATATGCTTTTCGCCATGATCGTAACCTCGAATCATTGCAAGCTCGCATAGCCGATGCACTTCATCTTAATGATTACGATTACGTGACGTCAGCGCCGCGTCTGAGGACGAAGAACAAGAGGTCAAGATTCTCGTAGCAGCGGTGAATACCTTTCTCCATCCGATTTTCCTTTGTTTTTATCGCATTGAGGACATTGCTCCTTTTAAGTATAGGGGAGTCGGATCATTTATTTCCTTCATTTATTTTCCTTTGCTCTCTTTATGGTATTTTCCTTTTATTTCTTTTCTTGTAATGCAAATTTCAATTCAATAAAATACATATTTATGCAAATTTTAATCTTTTATATTATGCAAAAATTTGTGCTTACTCGAATTCCTCCTATTTCTTGAGCCATAACAAAAAAAAAATATATAAAACAATTTTAAAACGCATTTATAAACATTATTCAACTAGTATTAAGGTTGCTTATTATAAATTAAGAATTTGAGCAACTTAGCAAAATTGTTATCGTCCTAACACTTTAAAACCCCCAATATGTTGGATCGATTTAAGTACCCATTATACCAAAACCTTTAAAACTTAGTTCCAAATTAGCCCCGAGTAGTTTATTAAGCAGTCGGCACCGCCGTAAACACAAACTACGTGGAGAACCGATGAATATAAGTGATTGATCAAATATTTTTAAGAAATTGCTTTTATCTGATGATGCACTTACTAAGTTAGATGGTCCTTACCAGATCATTTAATCCAACAGTTGCGGAAACTATAAAATTAATGCAAAACAATCCATTATAAATTGGTTCGATGGTCCACAGTCTGAACTTGGTAGGTAATTCGGTTCGATCCCCGCAATTTTAATCGGAAAAGGGGTACCAAATGTTTAATTACGGAACTCCTAGGCGGCTTACTAAGATCAAATTCACTAACCGGTTACTCCACTATGTGCGTGTAAGGTAAAGGGCTTAATGTGATTGCACTAGAATGAAAGCGGGTGAAATAGAACATAGTAATAGGTTGAGCTATAGTGATATGATTTAAATTGGTGCCTTAAGTGGGGTTGTCTAGTGTTCCTACGATAACTTTAGTGTTTAAGTTAGACTTAGATTTTCTAACAAAATCAACTGCAACTGATACAATTGATGTATGATCTTATATCGTGTTTAGTTGTGCTTGATGATTTCCATTTTACCTTTTGCTTGAGGATAAGCAGCGGTTCAAGTATAGGGAGTTTGATAACACGATTTTATATAGTATATTTGATTTAATTTTCATAAATAATGTTAGTATTTTTATTTAATTATTTCATTTTATTTCCATATTACGCTGGTATTTTCATTGTTTCAGGTATTTTACTTTAAATAAACAAATTGAGCAAAGTGAAGAAATTAGGAGGATTATTTAAATTAAATGAAGAAAAAGAGGTGTGAAAAGCAAAGTGATGGATCAAAGATTTATTAGAGCCCAAGCAAGCAAAGGCCCAAACGAAGTCAAGCCAAAAGCAAGCAAAACAAACCCTAAAAGCCATGTACAAGAGTGAGACCCACGTCTCAACTCTCTCCTACAAGTGAGGCGCCCGCCTCGGACTCCCTCCTATAAAGGAGGCGACCGTCTCGCCACGTTGGCCCTAGGAGTTGCTTGAGGCATGCGTCTCAGCGTGGAGGAAGAGAGGAGGACTTTTCGGACGACCAAGGCAGATGGTGGGCAGTTGGAGCGAGAAATTTGAGGAGAAAGTGCTACGAATATTTAGGAACAAGTGGTTACTTCCTACCACTATAAAAGGACCTCTCCAAATCATATTTTCACAGACCGATTCTCAGCATTCTTTCCCAGTTTTTAGAGTTTTATTTTCAGAGTTATTTTCCATTGTTCTTAGAGTTAGTTTCTTTTCAAGCATTGTTATTTAAATTCCTGTTGAAGAACCGAGACGTTGTACGAGTTATTTCCAGCTTCAAGATTCAATTCCAGCATTTTATTTAATTTAGGTTTCTATTTACATTGCTTTATTTATTTAATTAATTGTTGCATGAGATATATTTGTTTGCCATGAATTTATTAATAATGTTAAAACCTTTAATTTATTCATGTTTGTTTTTATGAATATGTCTGGCTAAATTATTTAAATATCGGTATGTAATGAGTTAATTTGAAAGTATCCGGAATAAACTGGTTTGATTATATTTTATAAAATAAATACTTTTTCTGGTTTAGTTATCTAATTTATTTTGTTAAAAAGGTTTAGAAACCAACAGAGCGAAAGTTTGAGGTTAATAAACTAAAAAAGATTAGAAACCAATAGAGCGACAGTTTGAGGTTTAAAATCAGATAGTAGATACTAGGCATTATTTTTAAAGACTGCGACAGCGTTTTAAAATCAATTAAACTTTATTTATTTTCAAAAAGTAATTTTAAAATCAATGGGATAGCGAAAGCATACATTAGAGTTTAAAATTATAATTTATTTCAATAAATGAAAGTTTGAGAATAGATTTTTAAATAAATACTTTTTTTGAAAAAGAAATTATTATCATTTTAGAAAATAAGCCGTTAAGCCGGATTCTTTAGAATTAATGAATACATACCGATATTCGCATTATTATTTTAATTAAAATTAAGTTTTGTTGCCCAAAAATTCCCCATTTATTTATTCGATAGCTATAGCTTTACATAGTAAGTTTGGATTACGTTAGTTCAATTTATAGTCCCTTAGGTTCGATATCTTTCAAAACTACGCGATAGGGCTGTATACTTGCAGTCTCCCGATTATAATAGACGATAAAGTCGCGATCAATTCATTGTGTTATTTAATTTTATGCATTCAGTTTATGTGTTGTTAATTATTCATCTAACATATATTAGTGTTGTGACATCACCTTCGACATCTCATATCTGATACTAGAATTTCAATTGGTATCAGAACATGTATCCTGCTCTGTCTCTGGGTGAGATCTAGGGAATATACTTTCTAGTAGTATGGACAAGGAAGGAGGATTCGTGAGCATACCACCCATTCTGGATGGTACTAACTATGATATGTGGAAACCTCATATGGTGGCATTCTTAAAGTCCTTAGACAGGGGGCTTGAAAGGATGGTCACATCATGTTATTATTGGGGTAGACAATTAAAACACTGGTGAGTTGAAGCCTGAAGAAAACTGGTCTAAGGTAGAAGATGAACTAGCTCTTGGAAATTCAAAAACGAGGTGGAAGAATAATCAGCTAAATATGTAACATCTTTGACTGGTACATACGCTCTGATGGAGATTCATGTGATGAGGAGTTAACATTTAAATAGTTGGCTTCTACATTTAAGGAGCTATGTGTAAGAATCTTGAGGCATGTCAAGATGAGGAGAAACAAAAGAAGCTCATAATCCAACTAAAAGCTGAGCAGAAAATTTGGAAACTATCTCCAAGCTGGAAAATGAAGTAACTGTGGTAAAGTCAGATCTTGACAAAATGTCCAAATCTGTTAGAATGTTAAACAATGGATCTGGCACATTGGATAAAATACTTGAATCATGAAGAATATCAGGAGATATGAGTGGTTTGGGATTCAATGAAACAAAAGAACCATCTCCAAAACCTATTAAAATACAAGCTAAACCAAATATGTCGAATCAAATGTTTCAACGTCATGGAAAAGTAACTATAGACAACCAATGAGAAGATTTCGGTCTTTGGAGATGTCACTAATGTGGAAGACATGGTCACATAAAGCCCTTGTTTTTTAAGTTGTATGGTTACCTAACCCTACAAATCAAACCAATGTGACTCAGGCTAGCACAAATGAAAAGAAACAATGGATTCCCAAAGCTGACATTTCCTGTTTCTTAGCATACATGTGACCTACAGTAAGAACCAAAGAAGATTGATATTTTGATAATGGATGCTCAAGGAATATGATAGGGGTTAAGGAGCTAATGGTGAATATCCAATCACATCCAACTGGTTGTGTTACCTTTGGGATGGAATAAAAGGTGATATCAAGGGAGTAGGAAAGAAAAATTGCCCTGGAACTCCTAACATTGAAGATGTGTTGCTTGTCAAAGGATTAACATCCAATTTGATTAGCATAAGCCAACTGTGTGATCAATGGTTCAAAGTAAACTTCACAAAGTCTGAATGTATTATCACTAATAAGAAAGGTGAAGTTGTTATGCAAGGTATGAGGACCAAGGACAACTGCTATCTATGGGTACCCCAAGACACAAGTTACTCCACATGTGTTGAACTCAAATAGGATGTAGGCAACTTTTCCCAGGAGAATAAGACGAAGCATATGGTAACTAAACTCAATGTTCCACAAGATGTCATGACATCATATAACTCTGGAAAAATCATTAATTATCAATTTGTTGAAATCAAGAATGTGGACCTGAACCATAAATTTACTAAGATGAAATTGAACAACAATTATTCAAAGAGATGGAATGTAAATGGAATTTCAAGAAGTGAACAAGGGGTCTGTATGCTAGAGAGATTATAACAATTAAAAGCGTGTGGGAATGTCATTAAAGGGCCTGAATTTTCAAAATATCACTTAACATTGTTGAAACATGACAATCAACATATAAAGAGACCATACCAAGTGGAATCATTTCAAATTTCCCCCACACGCTACACAAAATCATGACCTACTGCTTTCATCTCCTCCGAAAAACAAGTTTCAACCTTCCACTTTCAAAAACTCCAAGATGTCTCAACATGATGAATATGCTCCACGCAAGATCAATTTATGCTCGTCCAACTCTGAAGCCCACAATGAGAACATCTCTACTGATGTAGCCATAGACGTGGCTCCCCTAGCCATGATTCCATGTCTGGAGACAAGACCTAAAAAGCTCCGCATATTCCATGCAAGACGTCCAAGAGGAAATTCAACCCCTTTTGTAGGTAATACTTCTAATCCTAATAATAATTAAACAAATCAAGATGTTGTAGATGTTGACAGGAATATAAGGAAATTAGTCAATAGGGTTTTGAATGTGGGATTACCTATTCTAGGAATTACCATTCCTCTTTCCCACATACCTGCTGAGGTTGCCCCAAAAGGGCCTTTTGAATCATCTATAAGGGAAGAAGAAACTACTGAAGGGAGACTTGGAGAGGGAACTAAGTCTAATATTGGAAAAGCCACACCTGATGTTGAAACACCACTTGTGAAAGAAGCTCCATCTAACAAGAAAGATGATGTAAGTCCAAAAAGAACTAAGAACAAGATGGGTGAATAAGTTGTAGATGTAGATGAAGTGTCTAAAAATGAGTTGATTGTCAATGTGAACCCTGGAATAGCTATGAGGTTGAAGATAAGAAAATGTAAAGCTGTAGTTTCAAGTACTCCCTCCAAAAATGTCAAAAAGAAGGTCATTGTAAGTTCCTTGATATTAAGGATTGGCTTAAGTTTTGTAAAACAAATAAAAGCAGCAATAGTGTAATGTACAATAAGATATTTAAGAACTTGTAAATCCTATTGGAATGCCTAAACATGTTGAGTTAAATTAACATCTAGAACAACACGTTAAAGAAGATGTCATGACATCAAACATCAAACATCACACTGTAATACGGTGAACTGACTTTGAGATTTTTGTATCGCAAATGTGCGGATAACAAGAGTCGCCACCGACTTTTCTTTTATCCAATTAAGGGAAGGTGAAAAGAATAGGAAAAGACCTTCGTTAGATTCTGAGTAAGGGAGAAGGTTATGAAAAGGGAAGGTATTAACACCCCTTTCCATCCGTAGTTATCTACGGACTCTTAGTTGCTCTTAGATCATTTTCAAAAGTGCTTTCTGTGTGTTTGAAAAAATGTTTTTGAAAAGGCATTTCGCTTTGACTTCGTAATGATTCATGTAGGAATGTATACAAAGTGTTCGGAAATGTTTCGTTTTGAAAAGAGTTTGAATTTTGAAAAAAAGTGTGTGGTGTGAAAAGTATTTGATTGAGCAAGCAACTAAAAGTCTTATTACCTACTCAGAATGGTCGTTTTCGTGTTATTTTACTTTCCTTTAGAATAGCGCTATCCATACCACTAGTTGGTAGGTAAACCCATTCGTTGGATGTAGAAGGGACATTCGAAGGGACATCGGATGGTCATAGAAGGCAACTTGTAGGAATATCCTAGCACATTCGAAGAGACTATCATCATTTTTCGTAGGCGACAATCGAGGGTCAAGATCATGTATTCGTGGGCGACATCGTGGGTCTATGATCTTTGTATCGAAGGGACTATGATGATTTGTTTGTAGGCAACGGTGCTAGGATACCTCTACGTTCGAGGGACTTGACCATTTGTATTTGTAAAGGCAACGAGAGAGAATTACCCTAAGGGGGTGCATGTGTGAAAAGAGTGTGTCGATTCAGATATTTTATCTTGAAATTATGAGTGATCTATGTCCAATTTTATCTTGCCATACAACGCCTAATTACTAGCAGTTTATAGGGTGCAGAAAGTAAATTGCGGAAATGTAAAATGCGGAAAGATAAAGTCCTACGCTATTACATGGCTTTGGGGCAGTTACATAATAAGAGTGCGGAAAATAAAAGCCCTAATTAAACTATTATATCCCATAGGCAGTTACATAATTGAAAAGAAAAGCAAGAAAAATCGTCCGAAACGTTACAACCTGTAAACAGATACATAATCGGGAAACAAAAGAAATTGCATAAGAAGAAAATGTTAGTAAAAAGAAATATTTTTGAATGAGGAAAAAGGTTTTATGTTAGTAATGACAACAATATGATAAGATAAATTTTTAGTAATTTTTTTGGATCGTTTTGGTAATTTAAAAACAATTAAAAGTCATTTAAATGATTAATTAATAATTAAATAAAATATGCATGCAAAAATAATAATTTTAATGCTAAAAATTAAATAAGTATTTTTCTGACAATAATGCAAAAAAGAAATATTTTTGGTGTTTTTTAGATGCATGATAAAAAATATTGAAGATAAATTAAATTAGATAAAAATATTAAGAGAAAATAGAAAAATATGTTAGTTTTTCAAAAGAGTAAAGAAAGGTCTTGCCATGATTCTGGTGCCCTTTGAGAGAATCTTCAAGTGCTTGCCTTTACCAGAGCCAGCGCTTTTGGTGTTTGGAAAATAGAAACATTGCATTATAAGCGAATACGTGTCATGGATTTGAAGTTCAACGCACAGTCAACCGTGTGGACCCCAGGTATCATGTAAGAACGAATCAGAACACGCAGAACTGCCACGCATGCCTCGCCGGATTCAAATCGGTCAACAACGCGGAGCCCTAGCTCAGTCGTCTTCTCCGATTGCTCAAACCTTGAACACGAAAATATGCAAAATAAAGAACAACGAGGACCTACCCTCGAGGGCTGCGAACACGATGGTGGTGTTCGTTTGCCACAACGCTTGGATAAGCCGGTTCGATCGAGACAGTTCAGAATGCCCTAGCCATGGCAAATCGATTTTCCTACGTTTAAGCTTGCATGAGATGGTTCAAACGTGATCTAATATATCCCCTGAGTTCAAATAAACACACAAAAACAATTAGTAATGCATGGATTTATGAAATCGAAATTCAAAAGAATACCAAATCGGAGCAAGCTAGGGAGCACGATCGGCGTCTTGGCCAGTAAGTTGGTATCGATCCAGGAACCTCGAGAACACGATGGAATGCTTAAATTGGATTGAAAACGGCTGGAGAATGAAACACGATTTTTGCAACTTTGAGAAAATTTTGAGAATAAGGGTTACTTGCATAGGCTAGGGTTTTCGTCCTTGGTCTTGTGCAATGTGTTGGGTATTTATAGAGTGTAACATTAGAGCAAAAGGAAGGAAAAAAGATATGCCAATCAATGCAAAATAATTTCCTTTCAAATAAAATCAAATCTTTTGAAAATTTGATTTTCTCTTCCATATGAGAGCTAGCACGAATTTGGCAAGTCTTGTGGGCTATCTTGGATCTCAAGTTTGATAAAAATCCAATCCATTTGAAAATATACCTTGTTTTCATATTTTATTTAATTTAAATTTGAATTTAATGCTTTTAAATTCAAAAATAAATCAAAAAAATAAAAGGTGGTCGTGGCAAGGCATCAATAGGTCACAAATAATATTATGAACAAGTTTGGATCATAAAATTATAGGCCCATTTGGAAAAAATTGGATTTTGACAAATATCTCTCTTTGTGCAATTCTTCAAAAATGTCCAACTTGTGCAAGGTGTATTTTGCTCAATTTTCCACATTTTGAGTTTTCTTGGACTTTTTAGAAATCTCTGGGTGTCCTCTAAACAACCTCTTTGGTTTCATCTCAATTGGAGTTTCCATGCTCAATAAATCTTCAATACAAAAAGTTGACTTTTTGTTGACTTTGAAAAGGACCTGTAATGTTTTGATCCATATCTTCAAAATGAAGCAATTTTTGAACATTCTTGTGAGACATGAAGTTGTAGAGAATTGAATTCTATTTAAAATGAGAGGTGGTGGAAAACTTTCTGAGAAAGTATGAAGAAGTTATGCTCAGTCAAAGTTCAGTTGACTTTTCATTAAAAAACCCTAATTTGGAAAGTTTGACTTTTGATCAAATCTTGAGTTTTCTTGATGAATCATGATCAACCCTTGATCAAATGATGAATGTGACTTCAAAATGAGGATGTTGACCAAAAATCGGGAAGTTTGTTGTATGTTGACCACAGTTGACTTTTGTCCAACATTGATTTTCAACCATCGAGCAATTATGAGGAAATTTGACTTGAGGCTTGAAACTTGACATGGAGAATCTTTGAAGCATATGAGGAGGCATGGTGACCATTGGAGATGTTGGAAGTCCATCTTGATCCGAGAATTGCCAAACCCTAGTTTGGGTTGATTGTCTAGGAGAGGGTTTGTCTGATCAACCCTTGAGGAATCCTTGAGTATAGAAGTATGAAATGTCTTGAGGAATAGGAGGGCAGATTTTGGGGTATGACACACACTACTGAACTGTTAAAGTTGTTACATTTCTGTTTTAAGTTGTGCAAAATATTATGGAAATATTATGTAATCTATGTGGCGTATTCGTGAAGGCATATGTGAAGGTCTAGAAGATTCAACCAAAAGCTAAGGAAAAACATCAGATTGAAGACCTTGATTGTAGAAGAAGTTTTCTACTATTTGTTTTCTGTAGAGTTTGTTTCTGTAGTTTGTTACAGCTGATATGCTATTGTTTGAAGGCCCAAATCTAGTTGGTTGATAGGTTATAAATAAGGAATTTGTAACCTAGTTTTAGGAATCTAGCCAAATATAGAAAGATGTAATCATTAGGGTTAGCCGTGTGTAAACCACCTGGATTATGGGATGGTCACTGAATTGAACCTCAAACCCCATAGGCAAGAGCGTAGTTGTACTCACTCAGAAACTGTGAAGCAATCAGATGAGTTATGTTCTTGGAAGAAGCTTTGAAGCAAATCCAAGTATGTGTGTCAAGAGTCTTGATTGTTTTTAATATTTGAAGAGGTGTTCTTCAAATAGGTTAACACTGTTGCAGGAGTTTGTAACAGTTAGGTATCACTAGGGGGTGAGCAAAGGTTCTCTTGTCTTAGATGGTGTTCTAAGATAAAGGTTTCATTGAGTAGTGATTAGGTAAACCAGAGGTTGTTTATCTGTAAACCAGAGGTTGTTTACATAAAATAATACTATTGATAGTGTAGTCTTCTTCCTGGCTTGGTATCCCCTATATGTAGGTTGGTTTGAACCGAACTGGGTTAACAATTATGATGTGTTCTTTATGTTTTTGCTGCACTACTTTATTTCTACCTTGTCTATTTTTGTTTTAAATGTCAGATCAGATGTATCGACATCCTTATAGAACATCTGAGTCAGCTGCACCAAAATTTCAATTGGGTGTGGACCTCCAAAAGCTTGGAGCAAAGTTGTTCCCTCATCAAGCAAGAGGAAGATTAGGTCTGAATCAGACTCAGACTATGATGTTGATGATGATGTCCAGGACATCACTCCTGTGAAGAATTCTATCATTAAGAGGCCATTTGATGATGTGCCTGATGCCCCTACAGACAATATATCCTTTCACTCCACTAACTATGTATCAAGATGAAAGTATATTTATCAGAGGAGAATTGCTTTGGAAAAAAATTGGGAAAAGATGCCTTGGAATACAAGGAAATCATGAAGTTAATCTCTGATGCTGGATTGATGAAGACTGTAACCAAGCTGGCTAAATGTTATGAGGTTCTGGTCAAGGAATTTATTGTTAACATCTCTGAAGATTGTGCTGATAAAAAGAGCAAGGATTTTTAGAAAGATTTTGTGAGAGGAAAGTGTGTTGAGTTCTCACCTGCTGTTATCAACAAGTACCTAGGAAGAAGTGAAAATGAGGAAAGTGAGTTTGAAGTAACTGAGAATCAAGTGTTCAAGACTATCACTGCAAACTAAGTGAGTGTATGGCGTATTAAAGGGAAATTATCTGTTGGGAAGTTAAGTGTTAAGTATGCAATCTTGTATAGGATTGGATCTGCCAACTGGGTTCCCACAAATCACACCTCAACAATTTCAATGAGGCTAGGAAGATTTATTTATGTTGTTGGTAAGAAGAAGCCATTTTACAATGGTTCCTACATCTTTGATCAAACAATCAATATGCTGACGCATGTGCTGTAAAGATGCCCATTGCCTTTTCCACTCTGATATGTGGTATCATTCTCCAGCAACACTTTGGAGTTTTATCCACCCTAGACACTGGAAGCAAAAGAGGAGCTCCCTTATCACTTCACCATAAATTGTTTGTAGGGGAACAAGTCCCAAACATTGTTTCAACATCTGCAGGTGCTGAGAACAAGAACTCAAGTAAGGGTGATGTGATTGCTGAGTTAACAGAAGCCTGTAAATAATTGAATGAGGTTATACGTATCAGCTCAGCAAGAAAGCTAGAATTTAAAGAAACCATCCGAGCTCTAAGAAGGGTTGTTGCTACAAGTGTTGCTCAGGAGGTGCAGGAAGAAGAAAGCAGTTTTGCAAGTGAAAGTCAAAGCTCTTCTGAAGATGGATCAGGAAGTGATGGAAGTGGTGGGTCTGGAGATGATTGAGTTTTCTTGAAGCTATGTTAATTGTGTTTCCAATGACTTCTACTTTGAATTGTTAATTATCCCTTGTGTAATTTTGGCACTAATGTGCTTGACAAATGATTTGGTATGTAAATACCTAACAATTAACTCTAGGTAACAATGAATGATAGTTTAATCTAGAATTTCGTACTATTATCTTTTATGAGTTAATTCTAACTTTGGCATATTATGGCTATAAGAGGGAGAGTGATGTGATGTGACTGACTAACTCTGAATATGTGATGCTGACCAATGAAGTGCTAAAATGCTGATGTTGAGGGGGAGAAGCTAACTCTGTTGATTGTGTGTATCTAAAATATACTGATGTTATATGCAGGGGGAGCAACTGAAACTAACTATGTGACTATGTTTGTGCACCTGTGATGTGATGTTCTAACTGTGTTTGAACATTTAATTTTTCCGTTGTATCTCTGATGAACTGTGATGTTGTTGTGTTGTGTTGCTCTGAATATGATGCTCTGATATGTTTGATGAATTGTGTGAAGCTGACATCCATGTTTATGCTGTATTTGCTTAACTATTAATTGTGATGCTGATGTTAATTGTATGACTTATATCCTCAAATAATATTTTAGCCAAAATTTGTCAAAGGGGGAGTTTGTTAATTATGTAGATTGACAATAATTTTGGTAAAATATTATGCTCAGAAAATGCCATAAAGAATAATATATCAGCAGGTTTTATGAAGATGTCATAGCAGATGTCCCGACATGTGCTACAGACTTGAACTGGTTTTTTAGTTCAGAAACATTAGGAGTCTGTTTGTTTTAAATTGTTTGATTGGATTAAGCAACCTTTGTAATGTTCTTCTACAACGTTATTGGAGAACTTTTATCCTACTTTCATGGAGAAAGCATATGACTTGGTGAAGACTTGTGAAGCGCTTATGGGCCAACCCTAAGCTACTGTCATCATATAAAAAGGCATGTTAACCCTACTTTCCGAGTTAGCCATTCCAGAAGAACACCGAAAGTATTGAGTTTAAGTTTTAGGTTTTAAGTCTTTGTTGGTTGTTACTTGTGAGTCACTCTAGTATTATTTAATACTTGAGGTGGACGTTAGCTGAGTTGTAATTTGTTAATCATCAATAAGCTTTGAAGCAATGATGATTGTGTGTCTTTGAAGTGTGTCTTCAAGTATTTGTTATTGTTAATTGTCACCGTGTGTGACTAAGGGGAGTGAGAGGGGTTTCTCATATCTAAGAAGGTCTTACGTAGAAGGGTCATTGGGTAGTGATTACGTGAGGGGTGTAAACGGAGGAGTTTAACTCTAAATTAATACTTCTAATAGTGGAATTCATCTCTGGCTTGGTAGCCTCTAGATGTAGGTGTGTAGCACCGAACTGGATAAACAATTCACTATGTTATTTAGTTTTCTACATTTAGTTTTTGTGTTGTTAATTGTTCATCTAATAGATGTTAGTGTCGTGACATCACTTTCGATAACTCATATCTAATATTAGAATTTCATAATTACCGAGATTTAAAAAGAGGAATAGGGTCTTGTCAAGAATCTCACAAACCTTTGCCAAGCTACTAGTAATTGGAACATGGTGACTATTAAGAGCTTGTTGCAACAGAAAAAGAAGTTGATGCAAAAGATTAAAGGAATTCATAAAGGTGTTCAAGAAGGAAGAGTGGATGGTGCAATATATAGTATGGAGAAAAATATCAACATAAGATGATCAAAGTGCTTCATCAAGAGGAGTTCATCTAGTTTCAAAGGTATAAGGCTCACTGGTTTATTGAGGGGACTTTAATACTATATTATACCATGTTAACGCCATTATCATAAGAATGAAGAATAATATTGCCATGATTAAGAATTATCAAGGGATTGGATTGATTAATAAACTAGGAAACATTGAAGGTTTGTCCAGAGATAGTTATAAAATCTTTATGCCTTAGATTATACTGTTGGGTCTTGAAATAAATTCGCTTAGTTGAGGAGATTGAATTTTTTAAAAGGATATTGTACCAATTTTTTATTAGATTTTTATACTGAATTTTTCTAATAAAATTTTAACGCCGTTTATTCTAAATAAATATTTAAGGAGAATTTTTATAAATAATTGATGATTGTCTTTTTAAAATTTTCTTTCTTATTTGCAGGAATTTGTATTGATTAGTAACAAGATAATTCCCTCACAAAGAATGTTTTACTCTTTTTTCTTCACTACAATTTTTCCATTGAATTTTTTCAGTAAAATTTTAGCGAGACATATTTTTTATGAAGATCGAAATGAAATATTATAGATAATATTGACTATGGATGTCCATCAATTAAAATATTTTATATTATTTTCTATTTATTATATATGTCAACAATAATAATAAAAAAACAATATTATTTATCTCTCGTTTTTCCGTTCTTAGTTTATACTTTCTATTTTTTTTTATAAACAAAATGTATTAATAAGAAGTACAAATGATACTCTAGCCAAACAGAACAAAAAAAAGGCATGAAAACGTTCTGATGGAAAAGCAGAAGCACCATAAGTGAGCAATACATAGAAGTATGGGACAATAATATCCCTATCGTCTGACATGCACCGATGCCAAAATAACAATAATAAAACTTATATTTAAATGGATTAAATAAGTTTTGATCATTGCAGTTTTTAATTTTAGTCCCTCTGTCTTTAGACAAAGTTTTTACAAAAATAACTTTGTCAAAATCTGTTAAAACTGTTGCTAAAAAACTCAAGAGAAATTAAATATGAAACTGCAATATTTATAGGGACAAAAAACTTATTTAACCCTATTTAATTCATATTACTACATTTGTGTCAACTATATATAATTAAATTCTATTTAAAAAAATTATTACAAGAATGATAGTCAATTAAAGAATTTTAAAAATATTGGTCTTAAGAAAGAAAACGAAATTTTTTTTCACCACAATTATAAATAAGAGTAGCTTCGACAGAAATTCTATCAAAGGAGTACACATTAACTATATTATAATTAAGAAATTTTAGTTATAATTTAATATAATAAAATTATATTCAAAACTTTAAAATATTCAATACACATGTTTTAAAAGAATATTTTTATATATAATTTATTAACTTTTATTCTTAGAACAAATTTTAGTTTTGTTTTTAATATTAAAATATTAATAAGTTAATTATGGTCTAATATATGAGATAAAATTATGAAAATTAATATAAATCTCCAAAATAAATTGCATATTTTAGGATTACTAATAAATCTATTTTCTCCCTCTCTAAATAAATACTCCCCATGTTCCTGTTTAGAAGAAAAAATTTATTTTTTAAATATATTGAATAATTTATTTATTCAGATAATATTTAAATCAAATATGTTATTTATTCAATATATTTAAAAAATTATTTTTCTTATAAATGAGATAAAAAGAAATATATAAATAAAATATACAAGTTAAATACCTCCGTCTCTTGTAAAATAAAGATTATGTATTCAGACACCCATATTTTATGTTTGGTTGATTGGGTGTTGAGAATTTTCTAAGTGGCGCTAGGGGTGCGCAAAATATTCGGTTGTGAGGACCAAATCCATAATCAAATCCAAATCCGTTTGAAATATCCGGATAAAATTGAATGGTTATTAACCGGTTTAGTATTTAATGGTTTGGTTATCCATTAATATAATTCAGATATATTTAAATGGTTATTAACCGGTTAAATTTTTTTGGATTCGATTATAATCGGTTATTATCCAAAATCTAAATTTTTTTAATTTAAAAAAATAAAAAATTTAAAAATTAATTTTTTTCTTCTTCATAAAATTGGATTTTTTTTTTAAAAACAATCCGGTTATATAATAATAACCAAATTTAAAACCGCTTTTATAACCAGTTTTGATTAAATAACCGGTTTTATAACTAGTTTTGATTAAAATGTAATTTTGGTTATAAATCCAAATCATTTAAGTGGTTTGAAAATGGTTATGGTTTGATTATTAAAAATAACCAACCATGAACACCCCTAAGTGGGGCTCAAGATTCAATTTTTTTATTTTTTTTATGTTGAAACACACGCCAAGAAGATTTAAACTAAGGTTGGACAAAATATTTGAAACCAGCCTAAACCGCCCTACCCATCAAGCCCGCACGTTTCCGGTTCGGTTGAGTCAGTTTTTTGGATTACCTGTTTATTAATTTCTAGTTTTGTATGGGTTTATGTGGGTCGGTTCGGATAGATGATGTGGACCCTTAGAAAACCATATCCGACCGGTCCAATAAGAATTTATTATGAATTACTAATTTAATGATGGGATTACTAAATCTCTCATTGGCCTAGAACAAAAAATTAATTTTCTCTCAGCGTGTATATTTCATTTCATCAACACACTCATATCACTCTCTCTTCACGTTAACATCGCCCTCTCTTCTCTTCTTCATCAACAATAATTATTTCACCTCCCTCCAAATCTTATCTCTTTCAATTTTTTATTTATTTTCTCACCTCTTTTGATCTTTCTTTCTGACAGATCTTTCAATATTTCTTTTTGCACGGATCTTTCCATCTCTCTTCTTCTCGGTCCTTATATCTCAGAACAAGAAAACGTAAACACCTCAAATCTTTCTATTGTGGCCTTCAGTTAATCTATGAGATTCATCTTCTAAGCTAAATGGGCGACATGCATCACTGACATTGAACATAACTTTAAATTTCATTTATCAGATCTAGCATCCTCTAAAGCAGATATCAGAAAAATACAAATTATTAATCTAAAATAACTTATTTCATCTATCAACTCTTAGTAAAAAAACAGATTTTTCTAGGTTGAAATCTTTCTGCAGTTTCCATGTTTTTTCTAGATTTTTTTAGTTGAGTTTTGTTTGTTTGAATGGACTCATCGAACAATCCGATTCGAGAAACCGTAAAATCCGAAAAAGTGCTAACTGGTGAACCGAAATGAAAATGGTCGAAAATGGATCTCTGTATAGCATCCATGGATTGTACAAGATTGGGAATTTTGGCCCGAATCTGACCCAACCCACCCGTTTGTCCAGCCCTAATTCAAACACATGTCATAAGGCTTGAAAGAACAAACACCTGCCACTACACCACTTCGTGTTTGTTGTTAAATACTTGAGTCAACCTATATATATATATATATATATATATATATATATATATATATATATATATATATATATATATATATATATATATATATATATATATATATATATATATATATATAGGAGGATCAAATTACACTCGAAGAGTTACACCATGAGTTACACTCGCTCAAAAACGTCACTTCGGATTAATATTTTTTAAAATCAACCGTTGGATTGAAACATACCATCATATAGATCATACCTTTAAAATTTGAGATTAATCTATAATGATTTACTATGTTATTGAACTACATTAAAATTAACGTTATATGAAAGTCTATTTTAACGTTAATCTTTGGATGTCTTGTGGTTTGACCAACAACGAAGAAAACGTGTCAGAGGGAAGTAATCTGATTCGTCCATTCAAATAATCCTGAGTCCCACGCGCACGTTTGATATTAAATCTGATTTCAGGGAATAAAATTCACATATACATATTTACGAAGTTAGTTTTATAATTGGATGTATAACTACCCCAGTAGTTAAACGCGCACACTTAGTCTTTTCACCCCTCAGGTCATGGGTTTGAGCCCACCTTTTGCCAATTTTCCATAATTTTCTGATTTTTGTAGGGTACCACATATATATTTCCAAAGGCGTGGTTATAACACCACAAGCATGTGGCTTAGTGGCAATATTTTGAACCAGTGACCTCAGGGTCACGAGTTCAACACCCAACAGGACCAAACCTTATTTTTACCACTTGTCTCACCTCCTTTTTCCTATTTTCTTTTAATTTTCTTTCTTATTTTGATTCTTTTGATTAATTCATTTTAAATACTTTTAAAAATCATAAAAACATTTTAATTTTAGTTTTAGGTTAAAATAATCGTTATTTAATTTTTGACACAAAAATGTTTTTATTTTAAGTAGGTTAAAAATTATTTTCTTGATTAAATTGTAGATAATTAATTAATTAATTTCTTTTCCTATTTAAATTAAATCTCCAAAAATAAAAAAAATATTTTTCTTTAATATTTAGGTTGTTAGAATATTTTTTACATTTATTAGAACATTTTTTTTCTCATTATTTATTTATTCTTTTTGCTTTTAAATTCTAGAAAACGATGTATAGGTTGCACGGTTATTTTTGTAATAGCGTAGTTTTTACTTTCTTCGCATTTTTATAAATTATGTAACTTCCCATGGGATGTAATAGTCTAGGTTTAAATTTCGGCACTTTTACTTTTTGCACCTTATTATGTATCTGCCCCGAAACTCTGTAATAACTTAAGTTTAGTTTCCCACACTTTACTTTTTCTGTACAGATATTAACAGTTAGATGTATGCTAATAGGATCGTATGACAAGATCTAAAATCAACGCTAGATAACCCTAATTCAAGATAAATAACTGAATTGAATCACTATTGCACACTTTCACCCTTAGGGTATCCTCTCTTCGTTGCCTTACGATTAACATGGTCATGCCCCTCGAACGTAAGGATATCTTAGCAAAGTTGCCTACGAATAACATCATCATAGTCCCTTCGGTATAAAGATCATAGTCCCTCGATGACCCTCCGAGTTGCCTATGAGTACATGATCTTGTCCCTCTATGTTGCCTACGATTGAAATGATGATAGTCCCTACGAAGTTGCTAAGGTATCCTTACAATGTTGCCTTCGATGACCATACGATGACCCTACACCCGTCCCTTCACATCCAATGGAAAGGGCTACCTACCAACTAATGGTATGGATATCACTATCCCTAAAAGAGAAGGAAAATAACAAGAACAGCCTTTGAGTGGATAATAACTTTTAATTACTCGCTCATTAAACAAATACTTCTCACACCTCACATTTTCAAACACTTCGTACACATTCTTGAGGATTGATACAAGAATCATTTTACGAAGTTAAATCAAAATATTTTCAAACAAATCACACACACAAAATCAAGTTTCAAAAGTGAGTTAAGCAATTAAGAGCCCGTAGATAACTAAGGATGGAAAGGGTGCTAATACATTCCCTTTTCATAACTTACCCCCCAAACTCAGAATTTATCAAAGGTCTTTTCTGTTCTTTTCGCCTCTCCTTATTGGATAAAAGAACAGTCAATGGAGACTCTTGCTAACCGCAACATTTACGATAAAACGCAAAACAACTAAGTCAGTTCACACACACACATTTATATATTGTACATCCCAGAAATAATAGACCTGTTTGAGTTAGGTAATCGGCGAAGGATAATGGGACATACAAAAGCCAAATTAGGATTAAAGTACTTCAGGTAGCAAGTTATCATTATCCCAGATCCAGGTAGGGTAGTTAGCTCAAAAGCATACAAAGCTGACTACCCAGAAAATTGGTTCATTAATGCACGTAACCGTCGGCGGCGTAATAATTACAAATGTTATACGGTCTTGACTCCATCATTCATGCCGGTGACAGAGGTTACATGAGTTATGAAACTTAAGAGACACCCATTGATTAAGGCTCTTGATCACACTAAGATACACTATATAAAGGGGCTCCCGTAAGAGGATAAGAAAGACATACATTCTTGGGAAAAATGCATCACTACCGTAGCTCCCAAATCCCCCAATCATATTATAAACTTGCTCCGATAACCTCTCTCCAGTCTCCTCTTGGAAAGTTGGTCGGATGATAGTTCTACGCAAGAACATTAGCGTCAACCATGGGGACTTTGTAACATTAGTCCTAGGCCATACCCCAATACGCCATCTATAAAATATTGTCACCATATGATCCCCTAGATATGGAACAACTACTAGCCATGGTGGAGGCTCTCAGACAACAGAACGGAAATCTGCAAGATAGTGTCACAGACCTACAACAAAGAAGCATAGGAGATGGCGGTACAGAAGAGGAGCTTTTGGAACCACAACCATTATCTCAGGCTCTGTGTGTTTGACAAAAATGTTTTGAAAAAGACATTTTGCTTTGACTTTGTAATGATTCATGTGGGAATGTATACAAAGTGTTCGGAAATGTTTCATTTTTGAAAAGAATTTGAACTTTGACAAAAGTGTGTGGTGTGAAAAGTATTTTGTTTGAGCAAGCAACTAAAAGTCTTATTATCTACTCAGAATGGTCATTTTCGTGTTATTTTACGTTCCTTTAGAATAGTGCTATCCATACCATTAGTTGGTAAGTAACCCTATTCGTTGGATGTAAAGGGACATTCGAAGGGACATCAGATGGTCATAGAAGGCAACTTGTAGAAATATCCTAGCACATTCGAAGGGACGATCATCACTTTTCGTAGGTAACAATCGAGGGACGGGATCATGTTTTCGTAAGCCACGTCGAGGGACTCATGACCTTTGATTCGAAGGGACTATGATGATATGTTTATAGGCAACGGTGCTAGGATACCTCTACGTTTGAGGGACTTGACCATTTATATTCGTAAGGCAACGAGAGAGAATTACCCTAAGGGGTGCATGTGTGAAAGGAGTGTGTTGAATTCGGATACGTTATCTTGTAATTAGAAGTAATCTATGTTGTTTTTATCTTGCCATACACGCCTAGTTACTAGCAGTTTATAGGGTGCGGAAAATAAATTACGGAAAAGTAAATGTCCTACGGTATTACATGGCTTTGGGGCAGTTACATAATAGGAGTGCGGAAAGTAAAAGTCCTAATTAAACTATTACATTCCATGAGCAGTTACATAATATTGGAAAAGAATGCGAGAAGATAAATCCTAACTATTACAACCTGTAAGCAGATACATAATAATTGGAAACTATAAGAAAATTCGCATAAGAGGAAAATATGTTAGTAAAAGAAAATTTTGAATAAAGAAAAATGTTTTTGGGTTAGTAATGCTAATTAGATGATAGAATAATTTTTTGGGAATTTTTTGGATTGTTTTTGATAATAAAAAGCAATTAAAAGTCAATTAATGGTTAATTATCAATTAATTAAAATATGCATGCAAAAATATTAATTTTAATGTCAAAAATTAAATAAGTATTTTTCTGATTAAAATGCAAAAGGAAAATATTTTTGGTGATTTTTAAATGCATGAGAAAAATATTTGAAGATAAATTAAATTGAATGAAAATATTAAAAGAAAAATAAGAAAAAATGTTAGTTTGGAAAACTGTAAAAAAGAAAGTCTGGAGTCAGGGATCGAACCCAGGACCCCCTGGATGAACCTCTACACGCGTTGCCATCTGAGCTAGGCTGCCTTGGTGTTATAGGATTGCAAGCAATGTATTATAAACGTAGCAACATGTCATATTTTGAAATTTCAAAACACAGTCAAACGTGGGCCCCGGGTATTAACGTATGAGCGAATCAGAATGCACCTATGTGCCACGCATGCCCCGCTTGACCCAACACAGTCAACGACGCTGGAGCCCTAGCTCCGGTGGTCTTCTCTGGCGACCTGGGTTCTGGAACCTGCAAAATCAGCCAAAATAAAAAGCAAAGAGGGACCCTACCCCCTAATTCGACCATGGCGAACACGATGGTGGTGTTCGTTCGTCTTGAATCGGCCTGGAAAGTGAGTTTCGAATCAAACAGTTCAAGAAACCCTAACAATGGCAGTTTGTATTTTCTACATTTAAGCTCACATGTAATGCATCAATCATGCTCTAATGAATGCCCTGAGTTCATATAAACAAGAGAAAACAGTTAACAACGCATGGATCAAAGAAAACGAAATCAAGAAAAATACCAAAACGGGATGACTTGGATGGCACGATCTGGAGCGCTTTGGCTTTGTGTAAGGGTATGGATCAATTATTGGGATGTTTAGGAACACGATGGAGGGCTTGAAACACCTTGAAACCTACTAAAAAACCAAATTCGAATTTGTCAACTTTGTGAATTTTTTTTGATTTTTAGGGTTGCTTCAAGAGGCTAGGGTTTCGTCCTTTTGTCTTGTGAATGCATTAGGTATTTATAGAGCAAGAGATTGGAGCAAAAAGAATGAAAAAAGATATGGCTTTGAATGCAAAAATATTTTCCCTTCAATTTTCATCAAATCTTTCCAAAATTTGATTTTCTCTTCCTTGTATGAGTTTGCACGAATTTGGCATGTTTTGTGGGCTTCCTTGGTCCTCAAGGTTGATAGAAATCCAACCCAACTTGTTTTAATCCTTGCTTTCATATTTTAGTTAATTTAAAATTGAATTAAATGCTTTTAAATTCAAAAATAAATAAAAAAAAATAAGAAAAGGTCGTGGCAAGGCATCAAGAGGTCATAAATAATATTATAATCAAGTTTGGATCATAAAATTATGAGCCCATTTGGAAAAAATTGTATTTTATCAAATATTTTCCTTTGTGCAATTCTTCAAAAATGCCCAACTTGTGTAAGGTGTATCTTGCTCAATTTTTAACATTTTCGAGTGTTCTTGGACTTTTTGGAAAGCTCTAGATGTCCTTTAAACAACCTCTTTGGTTTCATATCAGTTGGAGTTTCCATGCTCAATAACAGTTCTTTAGAAAAAGTTGATTTTTTGTTGACTTTGAAAAGGACTTGTAATGTTTTGATCCATATCTTCCAAATGAAGCATTTTCTGACCATGCTTGTGAGACATGAAGTTTTAGAGAATTGAATTCTCTTCAAAATGAGAGGTGGTGGAAAAATTTCTGATAAAGTATGAGAAAGTTATGCTGGTCAAAGTTCATTGACTTTTCTTCAAAACCCTAATTTGGAAAGTTTGATTTTTGACCAAATCTTGAGTTTTCTTGATGAATCATGATCAACCCTTGATCAAATGATGAATTTCACTTCAAAATATGGATATTGACCAAAAATCATGTAGTTTGACTATATGTTGACCACAATTGACTTTTTGTCCAATTCAATTGATTTTCAACCATCTGAGCAATAGTCTGGGGAAACTTGACTTGTAAGGCTTGAAACTTGACATGAGATTATTTGAAGCATATGAGGAGGCATGATGACCATAGGAGATGTTGGAAGTCCATCTTGATCTGAGGATAGCCAAACCCTAGTTAGGGTTGATTACCTAGGAGAGGGTTTGTTTGGTCAACCCTTGTGAAATTCTTGAGTAAAGATGTATAAAATGTCTTGAGAAGTAGGAGGGAAAATTTTGGGGTATGACAGCTGCCCCTGTTCAATCTTATTGTACTGGAAGGGTTAGATTGACATGCTTGCCTTTCGTGACCTAGAAGTGTAAGATGATTGAACACTCGAGTACACCTGAAAATTTGCACTCGCTGTTGATTGATGATGCATGGGAATGGGCTTACAGATGCCATTTGTAGAAGCTAGAGACTTCATTGGGGAATGAGCCGTACGTTAGACTCAAGAATGTCACCTGAATAGGAGGATTGTCGGAGATGGGCTTAAGATGCCATCCAGAGAGACCGATGCTGGGGAACGAGCCGTACGCTAGGCTCTTTTGATGTTCCTAAAGATAGAGGGGAGCACGAAGATGGGCTTAAGATGCCATCCGGAGGGAGTCGTATGTTAGACTTCGCGCTCGTCTTTGAATGGAGTTATTGATTTGTATTGGTTTTTAACCAAATATGCAGCACTCTGAAAGTGGAGAAATATTGGGCTTAAGATGCCATCCAGGGAAACTGAGTCGTACGCCAGACTCTATAGTTGCTGTTGATAATAAGTGAGAGTCAGGGTAAACCTTCGTCCTGGTTACTCTGAGGGGATAAAAGGCGGCGGAATGTGGATAGCTTCCCTGTTGTGCTTCGGGTGTTGATCCAATGCCTGTTGTCGGAGAACAACTTGGGTGGTCATTCGGATAGGGTTTCCCGTCTTGTTTCGGGTATTAATCCTGGACCTGTCGTTTTAGAAGTGATTTTCACCTGTTTGGGAAAAACCAAAGAAACTTTGACAGCATATGGTTAGTCTAATGCAGATTATGATGCATGACAATGCGTATGAATGATATATGCACAGTTTTATGACTTTTATGAATAATGTATGAATGATAGATGTTGTGGTATTTCAAAACATATCCATCTTGAAGAAGATGTGAATGTCCTGTTGGAGGTTTCGAGCTTCTGCTTGGGGATGGAATGGATGAAAACCCCGCTTTGAAGGAGAAGGAAAAAATCTTGGATTCCTCCGATGCACTATCTGACCAAGTTTCGAGCCTAGATATCAATGCTGCTGGGAATGGTAGAAACCGAGAGATACACCACTGGGGATCTTGTGCGTAGACCCTGTTGGGGATAATGGGAACTGGGAAGCACTCTGTTGGGGATCTTGTGCGTAGATCCTGCTGGGGAGTATTTGATTGTTACTGGGAGACAGGGTTTGGAGGATCTGGAGCCTGTTGAAACCTCCGGCTGGGGAATAAGAGATGTAGGTTTCCTCCGATGCACTATCTAACCAAGTTTCGAGTCTGGATATTGCTGCTGCCGGGGGAATGATAATTGTTGAGAGATATTCTGCTGGGGATAAATACCTCTGCTGGAGATGAAACGTTACTGCTCGAAGACTGGTGTAATCAGGTGAAGCCGGCTAGGATTGCTGCTCAGGGACTAACACGATGTTGGAACTAGCAGAAGAAAATTGGTACTCCATTGGGGAAGATTTGCAGTGAGCGGTACCTCTGTGAGGATTGTTCTCTGCGGGGGGACATTTTGGTGACTTTAGTCATCATCTCAATTCCTAGAGCCTGTAGTAATTATCCTTGTTCATTCGCTTTTCGCATGTTTGTGAATAGATGTTTACTGTCAGATGCATATAATCATTCAAAGCAATCATTGGACTTTATGCAAAAACAAATAATAGCGAAGACTGTAAAAGAAAGAATTGAATTAATTTGAAAGGTGGCGTATGGCCAAGTAGTTTGTACACAAGAAAAGTAAAAACTATGCGGAAACAATCTCGTCGAGTTTCAACTATGCTAGTACTCATATATTTCGACTATCTCATCTCCTTGCTGTCAGTAGAAAGTGAGTGAATTGATCTTTGCCATTTGAATCTTGAATGCTGATAGTAGTGTTCCGTAGATAGGTGATCTGAACAAGACGTAGTCGTACGCTTAAATCCCTAACTTTTGCCTAGACCGCCCCTTTCGGGTTTTCAGTCTACCGGGATACCCTTTTTTGCCCAAGCCGCCTTTGCAGGTTTTCGACTTGCCGGGTGTACATGTTTTGTATATATCCTTAACTTTTGCCCGAACCCTTTTGGTTTTCCAGGATGCCCTTATTTTTGCCTAGATCATTCGACCTAGCGGGTCTCGTTTATGCGTAGTATTTTTTGACTATGTCTGCGTTCACAGGGTGTGGGAAGTCTTCTCCATCCATGGTGCTAAGTATCATAGCTCCGCCGGAAAATACTGTCTTGACTACAAACGGTCCCTCGTACGTGGGAGTCCATTTTCCCCTGGGATCACCTTGTGGAAGAATGATGCGCTTGACTACTAGATCACCGACTTGGTAGACTCGATGTTTGACTCTCCTGTTGAATGCTCTGATCATTCGCTTCTGATAGATCTGTCCATGGCAGATGGGTGCGATTCGTTTCTCGTAAATCAAGTTAATCTGATCGAGGCGGGTCTGGATCTATTCGTCTTCGCCTAGCTCTGCGTCCTGGAGGACTCTGGTTGAAGGCATCTGAACTTCGATGGGTAGGAATGGTTCCGTACCATATACAAGAGAGAAAGGGGTTGCCCCTGTTGATGTTCGTGCTGTAGTGCGGTAACCATGAAGAGAAAATGGTAACATCTCATGCCAATCCATGTAAGTCACTGTCATCTTTTGTATGATCTTCTTAATATTCTTGTTGGCGGCTTCCACTGCGCCATTCATCTTAGGCCGATATGGAGAAGAATTGTGATGCTTGATCTTGAACTGCGTGTAGAGTTCGGTGATCATTTTGTTGTTGAGATTAGAGCCGTTATCTGTGATAATCCTTTCGGGAGTGCCATACCGACAGATAAGAGTATGCTTGATAAATTGAGCCACAACATTCTTGGTAACAGATGCGAACGAGGCTGCTTCTACCCACTTGGTGAAATAGTCAATTGCCACAAGGATGAAACGATGTCCATTGGAAGGGGTGGGCTTGATTTCTCCGATCATGTCAATGCCCCACATTGCGAAAGGCCAAGGAGTAGTCAGAACATTCAACGGTACTGGAGGTACGTGCACTTTGTCTGCATATATCTGGCATTTGTGACAAGATCGAGCATAGCGGTGACAACCTGCTCCTATCTTGATCTCTTTTCTGTCTTCATTAGTACCTAGATTCACAACCTTAACTGGCTCTTCGTGTGGCTGTATAACCCGTTCTTCTTGCTGCTGTAGCAGTCTGGCAAGTTCTCCTGGAACCTCACAATTTTCCTCACCTTCGTCTTCGGCTTGGTAGATCGGATTATCGAAGTCATATTTAGCAATAGCATAGCTGTTATCAACGAGATTCAGAGTGATTCTGCAGTGTATCACGTGGGTGTGTGTAAGAAACACATAGCTTTTCGAAGGGGTGATAAAGTAAAAGAAAGAAAACAATATTTAAATGCAAAAGTTCAACGATTTTATTGAATGAAAATATGCAAATGACAGATAATAACCCTCACAAATGAGCCATAATTCCCCGGGCAAGGCACTAGGCTTTAAAGTTTATTGTTCAAAGCATAGAAAACGAAATGCATAACAGAAAACAAAAACAATTACTCCTGTCTAAAGGAGATTGGTATGACGTCTTCAGTCTTCCAATTGCTGAGTCCGTTGTCGGGAGTTGGGAAGATCCACTTGCTGATGTCGAAGTCGCTGCCGCTGTCTTCTATAGCATAAACTCCATCTTTGGTGATGCGGAAAGGTAGATGGCCGGCACGTTCGCGGCGTATCATCTTTTGTCCTTTGATGGTGCAGCCTAAACCAGTCTTGTTAGATTTGAAAGGAAGATCAGGGAGCTGACCCCAAATAGTACTACCTCCTTTTTCAACTGCAGCTTGAGCATCTTTCAGCGAGGCCATCCTAGGCGGAACTTGTGTAACTTCAGGAGTAATGGGAGAGTCAACAGGCATGACTCTTGGAACTGTTTCAAAAGCTTGACAGGGAGTCTCGAAGAATTCACCTTCCATCTCGAGATATCAGAATGACTGCAAATGACTGACTATGTATTCCTCTTCACCACATACAGTAACAACCGTTCCCTTCACTGGGTACTTCAGCTTCTGATGCAAGGTAGAGGTAACAACGCCTGCCCCATGTATCCAAGGGCATCCAAGTAGGCAAGAGTAATCTGGACGGATGTCCATGACAAAGAAAGTGGAGTCAAAAGTCTGGGAACCGACTTTAACAGGCAGAGTGAGCTCTCCAAGTACTGTTCGCTTAGAACCATCAAAAGCTCTCACAATTATGTCACTTGGCTTCAAAACCAATCCTTCAACATCGAGTCGGTCGAAAGCACTCTTCAGTAGGATATTCAGAGCAGGACCGATATCAATCAAAATATGAGACAATGTAACGCCCTTGCATTCAACAGAGATGTGCAAGGCTTTGTTGTGTTTCCTTCCGGCAGAAGTCAAATCAACATCAGAGAAGCCTAGACCGTTGTTGGCAGCCAAGCTAGCAATACAAACTTCAAACTGATCAGTGGTAGTGTCTTGCAGTACGTGAGCATTCTTTAGAAATTTCACCAAGGCTTTAGCATGAGCCTCAGAGCACAAAAGCAGAGCAAGCATGGAGATCTTGGACGGAGTCTGTCCCAATTGTTCCACAATATTGTAGTCACTCTTCTTGATAATCTTCAGACTTTCCTCCATTTCTTGTTTGGAGGTTTCTTCAGCAACTTCCTTTGGTACTTCTGTCTGAGCAGGATGAGTTACTGATTCTTTCCCTCTAGCTTCGGGAACTGGTTCAATAGCTGGAATGCGAGTTGGAGTCGCAGTGTCTTTTGGAGGAGATCTCTGGAGAAAATACTCTTCCGGTTCTGGTCACCTTACTTGATCCGGTGATATTATCGACGTCAGGAATGGTAGCTTCAACTGTAAGATCTTCAAGGGTCAGAGGGTCTTGTTTAACGCCATGATAATAAACCTCAGCTCCATAGTTCCAAGGGATAGCTTTGTCAGTGGAGTATGGAACTTGTTTGGGAGAAGTAATGATGAGAGGTGCCACTCTAGGCACAAGATCAGCAGAGGAAATCCTTATTGTGTTAACATCAGCATAGTCTTCTGGGAAATCGTCTCCCCATCCGGTTGCTTTAACATCTTCAATAGGAATTTTGTAGCTTTCGGGAACAGTATACTTCACCATGTAATCAAACTTTCCACTTGGCTGCCCCAAGGTATCCCAAACTTCTGGTACAGTTTCACTCACATCTTCGATCTTCAGATTCTTAGACAAGTCTTCACACAGCTTCTCCATAGGTGAAGGTTTCAAAAATAGCACTTCGCGGTTATCCATCATGCATTGAATACGTCTTCTCAACCAAGCACAACCATCAGGTGCAGATGGGCACCAACGACAATTCTCTGGGCATCCTGGATTGACACCGGCTTGCAGCAAATTCTTCTTAATAGTCATTAGAGGAATAGTCAAGTCATCTATATTAAAAACGTAAGAGTTCTTGTCAATAGCATTGGAACTTTTTCCATGATTAGGCATAGGTGCATTGATCACATTCGGAGTCTCAACAGGAGGATCAAACTCAATCTCTTTAGCTTCAATCATGTCCTGAATCTTGTTCTTCAGAGCCCAACAATCGTCAGTGTTATGCCCTGGGCTACTGGAGCGGTAGGCAAACTTAGCATGAGGATTGTATCTCGGAGAGGAAGTGTTGATGTTTTGAGGAGGGTCCCTCAAGGTAATCAGGTCTACTTTCAACATGTTTTGCAAGGCTTGCGACAATGGCATGTTGATCTTTGTAAACTGTCTTCGTGGTGCGTTCTGGTTACGTGCGTTTTCTTGCTGAGGTTGTGCTGATGTAGGATTGGAGATCACAACTGCCCCCACAGATTGAGCACGATCGATCTTGGCTCGGCTTTTCTGACCATACACAACATTGGCTTCTTTCTTACTACCAAAAGATCTCTTCGCAACATTTGAGGATGACTCTACCTGAATCTTTCCGCTCTTGATTCCAGCTTCAATACGTTCCCCTGTCAATATCAGCTCGGTGAATCCGGATGAAGAATTTCCAATCAGATGATTGAAGAATGAGCCTGTCAGTGTTCCCATAAACATATCAACCAACTCCCTATTGGACAAGGGTGGTTGAACTCTGCCTGCTAGGTCTCTCCATTTCTGAGCATATTCTTTGAACTTCTCATCACGACCCATAGACATGCTCTGTAGTTGCATGAGAGTCGGTGCCAATTTAGCATTGTACTGGTACTGCTTGTAAAAAGCTTCCGCTAAGTCACTCCAAGTATAAATGTAGGTATTCTCTAGCTGATAATACCACTCTAACTGAGCTCCAGACAAACTCTCTTGAAAGAAATGGATCCACAGCTTCCTGTCATCATTGTGAGGATGGATCTTCTGAACATAAGACTTCAAGTGCAGCTTCGGACAAGAAATGCCATCATACTTGGAAAAAATAGGAACCTTGAACTTGCGAGGAATCACCTCTCCAGGAACAAGACTCAGATCATCAAAATTCAGCCCGAACATTTTCAGATTTTCCACAGCATTCAGACGGTCTTCAAGTTGTTTGTACTTGTCATCTTCAAAAGTATACTGTTCACTCTCATAGCCTTCCGCTTTGTTCTCAGGCTCACGCTGGTCTTCTTAGTGGCCCTTGACACTTCCCTCAGTTTCAACACTCCTGTTTGAGAGTTCTATCCGGCTGACCACTTTAGGACCACCTTTGTGACGTCTGCCCATGTTGAGAACACCAATGACCCTCTTCTTCTTGATGATGAGCTTCTTCAGATCCTCTTGGCCTTGGACCAAGCTAGTAACCACTTCCTGGAACTGAGCATTCTGAGCCTGAAGATCTTTGACAGTCTGTTCAAGAGCCATCTTTCTGCTAAAATAAATAGTGAGAAAATGAGAAAAACCGATCTTCAATGTACCTGTTATGCAATGTTATGCTATGATATGCGATGTTTATGTCATGCAATGCAATGCAATGTTTTCAAGGACCTTAGGAATTTAAATTTGTTAAACAAGCATGAACAAACTTTATTAGTTCCTTTTTATTCTTTTTCGTTTTAAGTACATGGGATAATTCATAAATATAAAAGAACAAAATCCTACAGCTCTAGGTTTCCCATGGGCGCTTCCTCTTGGTGTTGAAGTAGGCGTTGATGTTCCGCTCCTCGTGAAGTAGCTTGGTCAACTCTAGTACCTTCTTCTCACTTCCATAACACTGAGCTTCGAATGTATCCCTTTCTTCTTTAAACTGAATCCAGGATCTCTTCAAGTCTTCGAAATCAGTAGGCATGTCGGGATGGAGAACAGTATAGGATTCGTGTCACCTATAGCAACAGGTTCCATAATTACTGGTAAAACAGGGCGTGAATGGCATCATGAGGTTTTGAGCTCGAGCTCGCACCCATTTGACGTAAGGTTCCCAAGGAATGCAGTTTTGGTGCCCCAAAGTCTTGGTATCAGTCTTATTTACCATGCCCCAAGCGTGTATGAATCTTCGTCGGTAATTCTGGAAACCATGGTTGTAGTCGAACACAATATCTTGGAGAAGCATATCATGAGGACCATCTCTTCGAGCATAACCAAACTGACGTAGAGCTAGAGAAGGGTTGTAAGTAATACCTCCCCTTATGCCAAGGAGTGGTACATTAGGGAATTCTCCACAACGCTCAATGAATGTGAAGTCTTTTTGAGAGAAAAGACACCAACAGATATCTGAATGAGAGAGTGACATCAGCCTTTGAGACCACTTTAATCTTTGCTCGTTCTTCATTACTGATTGAGGAAGGTACGAAATAAACCACCTGGAAAGTAACGGTATACAACACATGAGAGTTCCTTGTCTTTTGATAGTACGAGTGTGGAGAGAATGTAGAACATCTCCAAGTAAAGTAGGCACAGGATTGCGAGTAAGAAATATCTTGATGGTGTTCACGTCAATGAATTGATCCGAGTTAGGAAATAGAACCAAACCATAGATTAGCAAGGCCAAGATGTCTTCGAATGCATGAAAACTCATAGCTTTGAGGAATTCTTGGGCTTTCTTCACCAGGAACTTAGCAAGTAAACCCTTAACTCCGCTTCTGGTTTCCCAATTGGCTTCAATGTCTGAGCGCTTTAGATGTAATGCTGATGCAACGTCTTCGTACCTAGGAACCTTTTCTAAACCGGTGAATGGCATCTGATCAAGAATAGGTATCCCAAGTAGCTTAGAGAACTCTTCCAAGGTAGGAACTAACTGATAATCTGGGAATGTAAAGGAATGGTGTTTCGGATCGAAGAACTGGAATAAGACGTGCATCATAGCTTCTTCAAAACCGGAGATAACCAAGTCAAGCAGATAACCATGTCTTTTGATGAACTGAGCATGATTAGGAATCTCTGAAACTAATTCTTTGAGTTGAGAAGGTATACCCATGAAGTTAATTCGGATAGTCTTTCTAGAAGCCATAATTCCCTACAAAACAGAGCAAGATAAATCCCTAGGTCCTTGAAATCGTTAGAAATGATATGCAATGCGATGATGTCATGATATCATGTTTAGCAAGCACAAACAATTCACACAATAGCCCTAGGTTTAAGGCTTGCATGAGGTATAGGTGATTACCCTACCAAAGTTTGAGTTGGTTCATCCTGTCCTATGATAGTAACCGGGTTCTAGGAATCTCATATCATTGATCTTTCTCGTAAAGCGTTTATTTCAATACGACTACCAAGTGGTCGACCGAAAATATCCCAAAAGTCTGATCTTAATGAGCGTAGCATCGAGTATCAGCCAACCTTAGTCTGCACCAAAGCCGACCATCTCATTACCTTCTAATGGCCAAGATGGGTCAATTAGGGTTCTAAAAGTTGAGTTAGTACTGATGACACCACGCACGCAGAAGCCAAATACTATCCTCAACTTGGAAATGAAGAGCATCAGGACATCCAAAGTGTCGTACTAACGTAGCCATCATGTTGACCGTTTCGGTATACGCCTAACGATCGCGACGATCTATTGCTACTTACCTAAGGAAATCTGGATCCGGGTGTAGGATCCCCCACAAGTATAATACCCAAGCAACCCTTAAAGATAAAGCAAGCAAGTCAAACAGAAAGCAGTTAAAATGATCTAAAAATCCCTAAGGTATTCTCTCTTTAGGGTGTTTCCCCAGCAGAGTCGCCAGTTCTGTAATACGGTGAACTGACTTTGAGATTTGTTTTGCTTTTTATCGCAAATGTGCGGATAGCAAGAGTTGCCACCGACTTTTATTTTATCCAATTAAGGGAAGGTGAAAAGAACAGGAAAAGACCTTCGTTAGATTCTGAGTAAGGGAGAAGGTTATGAAAAGGGAAGGTATTAGCACCCCTTTCCATCCGTAGTTTTATACGGGCTCTTAGTTACTTCTAGCTCATCTTTAAAAATTGCTTTCTGTGTGTTTTTCAAAAATGTTTTGAAAAAGGCATTTCGCTTTGACTTTGTAATGATTCATGTGGGAATGTATACAAAGTGTTCGGAAATGTTTCGTTTTTGAAAAGAATTTGAACTTTGACAAAAGTGTGTGGTGTGAAAAGTATTTTGTTTGAGCAAGCAACTAAAAGTCTTATTATCTACTCAAAATGGTCGTTTTCGTGTTATTTTACGTTCCTTTAGAATAGTGCTATCCATACCATTAGTTGGTAAGTAACCCTATTCGTTGGATGTAAAGGGACATTCGAAGGGACATCAGATGGTCATAGAAGGCAACTTGTAGAAATATCCTAGCACATTCGAAGGGACGATCATCACTTTTCGTAGGTAACAATCGAGGGACGGGATCATGTTTTCGTAAGCCACGTCGAGGGACTCATGACCTTTGATTCGAAGGGACTATGATGATATGTTTATAGGCAACGGTGCTAGGATACCTCTACGTTTGAGGGACTTGACCATTTATATTCGTAAGGCAACGAGAGAGAATTACCCTAAGGGGTGCATGTGTGAAAGGAGTGTGTTGAATTCGGATACGTTATCTTGTAATTAGAAGTAATCTATGTTGTTTTTATCTTGCCATACACGCCTAGTTACTAGCAGTTTATAGGGTGCGGAAAATAAATTACGGAAAAGTAAATGTCCTACGGTATTACATGGCTTTGGGGCAGTTACATAATAGGAGTGCGGAAAGTAAAAGTCCTAATTAAACTATTACATTCCATGAGCAGTTACATAATATTGTAAAAGAATGCGAGAAGATAAATCCTAACTATTACAACCTGTAAGCAGATACATAATAATCGGAAAATATAAGAAAATTCGCATAAGAGGAAAATATGTTAGTAAAAGAAAATTTTGAATAAATAAAAATGTTTTTGGGTTAGTAATGCTAATTAGATGATAGAATAATATTTTGGGAATTTTCTGGATCGTTTTTGATAATAAATAGCAATTAAAAGTCAATTTAATGGTTAATTATCAATTAATTAAAATATGCATCCAAAAACATTAATTTTAATGTCAAAAATTAAATAAGTATTTTTCTGATTAAAATGCAAAAGGAAAATATTTTTGGTGATTTTTAAATACATGAGAAAAATATTTGAAGATAAATTAAATTGAATGAAAATATTAAAAGAAAAATAAGAAAAAATGTTAGTTTGGAAAACTGTAAAAAAGAAAGTCTGGAGTCAGGGATCGAACCCAGGACCCCCTGGATGGACCTCCACACGCGTTGCCATTTGAGCTAGGCTGCCTTGGTGTTATAGGATTGCAAGCAATGTATTATAAACGTAGCAACGTGTCATATTTTGAAATTTCAAAACACAGTCAAACGTGGGCCCCGGGTATTAACGTATGAGCGAATCAGAATGCACCTATGTGCCACGCATGCCCCGCTTGACCCAACACAGTCAACGACGCTGGAGCCCTAGCTCCGGTGGTCTTCTCTGGCGACCTGGGTTCTGGAACCTGCAAAATCAGCCAAAATAAAAAGCAAAGAGGGATCCTACCCCCTAATTCGACCATGGCGAACACGATGGTGGTGTTCGTTCGTCTTGAATCGGCCTGGAAAGTGAGTTTCGAATCAAACAGTTCAAGAAACCCTAACAATGGCAGTTTGTATTTTCTACGTTTAAGCTCACATGTAATGCATCAATCATGCTCTAATGAATGCCCTGAGTTCATATAAACAAGAGAAAACAGTTAACAACGCATGGATCAAAGAAAACGAAATCAAGAAAAATACCAAAACGGGATGACTTGGATGGCACGATCTGGAGCGCTTTGGCTTTGTGTAAGGGTATGGATCAATTATTGGGATGTTTAGGAACACGATGGAGGGCTTGAAACACCTTGAAACCTACTAAAAAACCAAATTCGAATTTGTCAACTTTGTGAATTTTTTTTGATTTTTAGGGTTGCTTCAAGAGGCTAGGGTTTCGTCCTTTTGTCTTGTGAATGCATTAGGTATTTATAGAGCAAGAGATTGGAGCAAAAAGAATGAAAAAAGATATGGCTTTGAATGCAAAAATATTTTCCCTTCAATTTTCATCAAATCTTTCCAAAATTTGATTTTCTCTTTCTTGTATGAGTTTGCACGAATTTGGCATGTCTTGTGGGCTTCCTTGGTCCTCAAGGTTGATAGAAATCCAACCCAACTTGTTTTAATCCTTGCTTTCATATTTTATTTAATTTAAAATTGAATTAAATGCTTTTAAATTCAAAAATAAATCAAAAAAATAAGAAAAGGTCGTGACAAGGCATCAAGAGGTCATGAATAATATTATAATCAAGTTTGGATCATAAAATTATGAGCCCATTTGGAAAAAATTGGATTTTGTCAAATATTTTCCTTTGTGCAATTCTTCAAAAATGCCCAACTTGTGCAAGGTGTATCTTGCTCAATTTTTAACATTTTTCAGTGTTCTTGGACTTTTTGGAAATCTCTAGATGTCCTCTAAACAACCGCTTTGGTTTCATCTCAATTAGAGTTTCCATGCTCAATAAAACTTCTTTACAAAAAGTTGACTTTTTGTTGACTTTGAAAAGGACCTGTAATGTTTTGATCCATATCTTCCAAATGACGCATTTTCTGACCATGCTTGTGAGCCATGAAGTTGTAGAGAATTGAATTCTCTTCAAAATGAGAGGTGGTGGAAATTTTTTTGATAAAGTATGAGAAAGTTATGCCTGGTCAAAGTTCAGTTGACTTTTTCTTCAAAAACCCTAATTTGGAAAGTTTGACTTTCGACCAAATCTTGAGTTTTCTTGATGAATCATGATCAACCCTTGATCAAATGATGAATGTCCCTTCAAAATATGGATGTTGACAAAAAATCATGAAGTTTGACTGTATGTTGACCACAATTGACTTTTTGTCCAATACAACTGATTTTCAACCATCTGAGCAATAGTTTGAGGAAACTTGACTTGTAAGGCTTGAAACTTGACATGGAGATTATTTGAAGCATATGAGGAGGCATGATGACCACAGGAGATGTTGGGAGTCCATCTTGATCTGAGGATAGCCAAACCCTAGTTAGGGTTGATTGCCTAGGAGAGGCTTTGTCTGGTCAACCCTTGTGAAATTCTTTAGTACAGATGTATAAAATGTCTTGAGAAGTAGGAGGGCAAATTTTAGGGTATGACACACTACTCGGGGACTAATATGATGAAGTTGATGATCACTGCTTAGGGACTAACGTGATGACGTTGATAAGATCACTGCTCGGGGACTAACGTGATGAGTAGAAGCGTTGTATGTTGCTGAAAGGGGATGATAGAGTAGTAATCTGCTAGAGAGATCCGTTTCTGTCAAGGGAGTGATGGCCCTGTGGGAATTGTAGAGATTATTCTTGTGGGAATATACCTTTGTGCAAATGACTCTGTGGGGATGTGTTGGTGACTTTATTTGTCATCTCAACTCCTAGAGTTTGTAGTAATTACTATTTATGTTCGCTTTTTGTATGTTTGTGAATAGATATTTATTGTCAAATGCATATAATCATTGAAAGAAATCATTGGACTTTATGCAAACAAAATAGATAAAAGTAAAAATTTGAACTGGAAAAGAGAAATTGTATTAATTTTGGAAAGTGGGCCTATAGATAGGCAGTTTGTGTATAAAAGAGACAAATATCCTAGTAAGAGGAAATTTTCGGAAACATTTGAAAAATAGTAAAAGCTATGTGGAAACAATCTCGTAGAGTTTCAACTATGCTATTGCTCATATATTTTCGACTATCTCATCTCCTAGCTGCCAGAAGAAGGTGATTGAACTGATTTGCACCATTTGAAGCTGATAGTAGTATAGTCTATAAGTATATGATCTTGACGAGACATATTCGTATGCTTTAATCCCTAACTTTTTCCTAGACTGCCCTTTCGGGTTTTCAGTCTACCGGGATACCCTTTTTTTCCCAAGCCGCTTTTGCAGGTTTTTGACTTGCCGGGTGTACATTTTTTGTATATATGTCCTTAATTTTTGCCCAATCCTTTTTGGTTCTCCAGGACGCTCTTATTTTTTCCTAGGCCAGCCGACCTAGCGAGAAGTCAGCTCCGTCCATAGTGCTTAGTATCATGGTTCCGCCGGAAAATACTTTCTTGACCATAAATGGTCCCTCGTAGGTGGGAGTCTATTTTCCCCTAGGATCACTTTGTGGTAGGATGATGCGCTTGACTACTAGATCTCCAACTTGGTACGCTCGGTGCTTGACTTTATTGTTGTAGGCTTTGATCATTCGTTTTTGATATAGTTGTCCATGGCAGATGGCTGTGAGCCGTTTCTCATCGATCAAGTTTATCTAGTCAAGTCGAGTTTGGACCCCTTCGTCTTCGTCTAACTCTACATCCTTGAGTACTCTAAGTGAGGGTATTTGAGCCTCGATAGGTAAAACTGCTTTCATACCATATACGAGAGAGAAAGGGGTTGCCCTTGTACATGTTCGTACTGAAGTGCGATAACCATGGAGAGTAAATGGCAACATCTCGTGTTAATCCTTATACGTCAATGTCATCTTCTCTATGATTTTCTTAAGATTCTTGTTGGCGGCTTCCACTGTGCCATTTATCTTTGGCCGATATGGAGAAGAGTTGTGATGCTTAATCTTGAACTGCGTGCAGATCTTAGTGATCATCTTGTTATTGAGGTTGGTACCATTGTCTGTGATAATCCTTTCGGGGACGCCGTATCGGCAGGTGAGATTATGTTTGATGAATCGAGCCACAACATTCTTGGTTACAGATGCGAACGAGATTGCTTCTACCTATTTGGTAAAGTAATCAATAGCGACGAGGATGAAACGATGTCCATTAGAAGCGATAGGTTTGATTTCTCCAATCATGTCAATGCCCCACATTGCGAAAGGCCACGTAGCGGTCCGAATATTTAATGGGATTGGAGGTATGTTCACTTTGTCTTCGTATATCTAGTACTTGTGACGAGATCGAGCATAGCGGTAACAATCAGCTTCCATAGTTGACCAATAGTAACCTGCTCTTAGAATCTTCTTAGCCATTGTATGTCCACTAGAGTGGGTATCAAACGCGCCTTCATGTAACTCTTCCTTAATTTGTTCACCTATTTTATGATCTACACATTGGAGTAAGGCCAAGTCATGATTGCGTTTTCATAAGATGTCATTATTGAGAATGAACTTGGCAGAGAATCTTCTTAGAAACTTCTTATTGTTGACAGATACCCCTTCAGGGTATTCTTGAGCCTCGAGGTACCTCTTCACTTTGTAGAACCAAGGTTTATCCTCTACTCCTTCAACATCAAGTTCGCAACAGTGTCCTGGTTAGTCTAGTCTTTCAATAGTAATTTGAGGAGCTTTGTTGTCCCATCTTACTTTGAACATAAATGACATGGTAGCTAACGCGTCTTCCAATTGATTCTCTTCTCGTGGGATGTGCTCGAAAGTGATTTCTTCGAAGTATGGGATCAGATTCAACACATGCTCTCAATACAGAATGAGGTTCGGATGCTTCGTATCCAATTCTCCCTTGATATGATTGATCACCAAAGCTGAGTCTCCATATACTTGCAAGAATTTTATCCTCAAGTCAATAGCAGCTTTGATACCCATGATGTACGCTTCGTATTCATCCATATTATTGGTGCACTCGAAACATAGTCTGGAGGTGAAAGGCGTATGGCCGCCTTTAGGAGATGTAATTATGGCGCCAATACCATTGCCAAGTGCGTTAAAAGCTCCATCGAAGACCATAGTCCATCGGGATCTTGGCTCAGGTCCTTCGTCTGGTCCAGGCTCTTCGTAATTAGTGACTAACATAATATCCTCGTCCAGAAACTCTAAATGCATAGACTGGTAGTCATCTATAGCTTGATGAGCCAAATGATCGGCTACTACACTTCCTTTGATCGCTTTTTGAGGATTATATTGGATGTCGTATTCGGTCAAGATCATTTGCCATCTTGCTATTCTTCCAGAGAGAGCAGGTTTCTCGAATATATATTTTACCGGATCCATCTTAGATATCAACAAGGTTGTGTGAGTCAACATATACTGTCTTAGACGGAAAGCAGCCCAAGCCAAAGCACTACAAGTTTTCTCGAGCTATGAGTATCTTGTTTCACAGTAGGTAAACTTTTTGCTAAGGTAGTATATTGCATACTCTTTTCGACCAGACTCGTCATGTTGCCCCAACACACACCCCATGGAGTTCTTTAATAATGTTAAGTACATGATCAAAGGTTTTTCTTTGACTAGTGGCATCAGGATAGGAGGTTTCTGTAAGTACTCCTTGATTTTGTCAAAAGTTGTTTGGCAATCGTCGTTCAATTTTAC
Source organism: Vicia sativa (assembly GCA_021764765.1). Classification (NCBI taxonomy): domain Eukaryota; kingdom Viridiplantae; phylum Streptophyta; class Magnoliopsida; order Fabales; family Fabaceae; genus Vicia; species Vicia sativa. The sequence goes on from CM038792.1 coordinate 244,429,295, forward strand.
CACTTGATCTTTCTTCAATAACTTGAATATTGGCTCACAAGTAGCAGTTAGATGTGCAATGAATCTGGAAATGTAATTCAGTCGTCCCAAGAAACCTCTGACTTCTTTCTCGGTACGGGGAGATATAATTTCTTGAATAGCTTTGACCTTGGCAGGGTCAACTTCGACACATTTTCCACTAACAACAAAACCCAAGAGTTTTCCAGATCTGACTTCGAAGGTGCATTTTCTCGGATCAAGTCTCAATCTATATTTCTTCAGTCTATCAAATAGCTTTCGCAAATGATCAAGATGTTCTTCTTCGGTTTTTGATCGATCTATCATGTGGTCGACGTAGACCTCTATCTTGTGATGGATCATATCATGGAATAAAGCCACCATAACATACTGATATATGGCGCGAACAATTTTCAACCCAAACAGCATGACCTTGTAATAGAAGATGCCCCACTGTGTAACGAACGTAGTCTTTTCTATATCTTTAGGAGCCATCTTGATCTGATTGTAACCGCAGAAACCATCCATGAAAGAGAAAACTTTATGCTGAGTGGTATTGTCAACCAGGACATCAATATGTGGGAGCGTAAAATCGTCTCTCGGGCTCGCTTTATTGAAGTCTCTGTAATCTACACACATACACACTTTGCCATCCTTCTTAGGTACGGGCACCACGTTCGCAACCCACTGTGGATAAGAAGTAACAACTAAGAAACCGATATTGAATTGCTTCATAACTTTGACTTTAATTTTCTCAGACATCTCAGGACGCATACGACGGACCTTCTGATTCACAAGGAGAAAACCCTCTTTCGTTGGTAGTCGGTGTACCACAATGTCAATGTCTAGACCTGGCATGTCTTCATAGGACCAAGCAAAAATATCGATGTAGTCTTGCAGCATCTGGATCAATCTCTCTTTAACACTACTCTCAAGATCCGCTCCTATCTTGATTTCTTTTCTGTCTTCGTCGGTACCTAGATTCACAACCTCGACCGGCTCTTCGTGTGGCTGTATAGCCCTTTCTTCTTGCTGTAGTAGTCTGGAAAGTTCTCCTGGCACTTCACAATATTCCTCACCTTCGTCTTCGGCTTGGTAGATCAGATTATCGAAGTCATATTTAGCAATAGCAAAGTCGTTATCGACGAGATTCGAAGTGAATGTAGATTTGCAGTGTATTACATAGGTATGTGTAAGAACACATAACTTTTGAAAGGGTGATAAAGTGAAGAGAAAGACAGAGAGCACAATATTTGAATTCAAAAGTCCAATGATTTATTGAATGAAAATATGCAAATGACAAATAATAACTCTCACAAACGAGCCGTGGTGCCCCGGGAAAGGCACTAAACTTAGAGTGTATTGTTCAAAGCGTAAAAAGCATAAAAGCATAACAGAAAAAACAATTACTCATGTCTAAAGGAGATTGGTATAACATCTTCAGTCTTCCCATTGTTGAGTCCATCGCCAGGAGTCGGGAAGATCCAATTGTTGATGTTGAAGTCACCATCACCGTCTTCTTCTATAGCATGAACCCCATTCTTGTTGGCGCGGAATGGAGTCTGCTCCACAACATTGTAGTCGCTCTTCTTAATGATTTTCGAATTTCCTTCATTTCTTTCCTAGAGGTGTCTTCAACAACTTCCTTTGGTACTTCCATTTGAGCAGGTTGAGTCACTTTGTCTTTCCCTCGAGCTTCGGGAGTTTATTCAGTAGCAGGAATGCAAACTGGTGCACCAGTGTCTTTTTGAGGAGATATATATGGAGAAAACACTTTTCCGGTTCTGGTTACTTTGTTTGATCTGCTAATATTGTCAATGTTAGGATTTGTAGCTTCAAAGGTACTGTCTTCAATGCTTAATGGCTCTTGCTTGACGCCATGATAATAGACTTCGGCTCCATAATTCCAAGGTATAGCTTTGTCAGAGGAATACTGTCACTTTTACCAACGACGTTGTCACTTTTACCATGGTCAGGCCTTGGTGCATTGATCACATTCGGAGTTTTGACAGGAGGGTCAAATTCAATTTCCCAAGCTTCAATCATGTCTTGAATCTTGTTCTTAAGGGCCCAACAATTGTTGGTGTCATGCCCTAGGATGTTGGAGTGGTATGCACACCTTGCATTAGGATTGTATTTTGGAGAGTAAGTGTTGACATGTTGAGGAGGATCCCTTAAAGTAATCATCTTTGCTTTCAGCATGTGTTGTAGTGCTTGAGACAATGGCATGTTGATCTCCGTAAATTGTCTTCTTGGCGCATTCTGCCCACGCGCGTTATCTTGTTGAGGTTGCACTAGCGTGGGGTTGGAGATCAGGATTGCCCCCACTAATTGATTGCGGTAAGTTTTGTCACGTCTCTTTTGACCATACACAACACTGGCTTCTTTATTCCCACCAAAAGATCTCTTCGCAGCACTTGAAGATGTTTCGACTTGAATCTTTCCGCTCTTGATTCCAACTTCAATTTGTTCTCCTGTCAATATCAGCTCGATGAATCCGGATGAAGAGTTTCCAATCAGATAATTGAAGAATGGGTCTATTAGCACTCCCATGAACATATCAACCAATTCCCTATTAGAAAAGGGAGGTTAAACTCTGCCTGCTAGATCTCTCCATTTCTGGGCATACTCTTTGAACTTCTCGTCACGATTCATAGACATGCTCTACAGTTGCATACGGGTTGGTTCGAATTCAGCATTGTCTTGGTATTGTTTGTAGAAAGCATCTGCCAAATCATTCCAGGTATGAATGTGGGTATTCTCTAGTTGATAATACCACTCCAACTGAGTTCCGGACAAAATCTCTTGAAAGAAATGTGTCCATAACTTCCTGTCTTCATTATGAGGATGGATCTTCTGAATATAGGACTTCAGATGCAGCTTCGAGCAAGAAATGATATCATACTTAGAAATGGTAGGGATCTTGAACTTGCGGGGAATTACCACTCTGGGAACTTGACTCAGATCCTCAAAGTTCAACCTGACATTTTCAGATTCTCCACAGCATTCAGGCGGTCTTCAAGTTGCTTGTACTTTTCATTGTCAGGATGCTGCTCGCTCATATAGTCTTCCTCTTCGTTTTTCAGACTCATGATGGCTTCCTTCATTGTTTTTGACTCTACCTTCAGTTTCTCCACTCTTGTATGAGAACCCAAGATGTCTGACTACCTTGACTGAACCTCTATACCTTTTCCCCTTATTGAGGATGCCAATGGTCTTCTTGTTTTTTATGATGAGCTTCTTCAGATTTTTCTGACCTTGGGCTAAATTTGTGAACATCTCCTGGAATTGAGCATTCTGAGCCTGGAGATCTTTGACAGTCTGTTCGAGAGCCATTTCCATTGAAATAAACAATGAGAGAATGAGAAAATCGGTCTTCAGTGTACCTGTTATGAAATGTTATTCTATGATATGCAATGTTGTGCAATGCAATGTTTTCAAGGACCTTTAGGAATTTAAATTTGGTAAACAAGCAAGAACAAACTTTATTATTAGTTGACTTAGTAAGTACAAAATAAAAGTTCAGACAGTAAAATGAAATTCCTAGAGCTTAGGTCTCCCATGGACGCTTCCTCTTTGCGTTGAAGTAGGTGTTGATGCCTTGCTCCTTGTGAAGTAGCTTTGTCAACTTCAATACTATTTTTCGCTTACATAGCACTGGGCTTCGAATCTATCCCTTTCTTCTTTGAGTTGAATCCAGGATCTCTTTAATTCTACAAGATCAGTAGGCATGTCCGGATGAAGAATGATATAGGATTCGTCACCTACAGCAGCAGGTTCCATAATCATTGGAAGGATAGAAGTATATGGTATCATGAGATTTTGAGCTCGAGCTCGCACCCATTTAAGGTAAGGTTCCCAAGGAATGGAATTTTTATGCCCCAAGGTTTTGTTATCAGTTTTCTTCACCATGCCCCAAGCGTGCATAAATCTTCAGCGATAACCATGGAGATCGTTGTCGTAGTCAAATACGATGTCTCAGAGAAGCATATCATGAGGACCGTCTCTTCGAGCATAACCAAACATTCGTAGTGCTAGAGAAGGATTGTAAGTGATACCTCCCCTTATGCCAAGGAGTGGTACATTAGGGAATTCTCCACAACGCTCAATGAAGGTGAAATCCTTTTGAAAGTAAAGACACCAATGGATATCTGAATGAAAGAGTGACATCAACCTTTAAGATCACTTCAAACTTTGTTCTTTCTTCATTACTGATTGAGGAAGGTGCGAAATAAACCACCTGGATAATAACGGTATGCAACACATTAGAGTTCCTTGTATTTTCATAGTACTAGTGTGGAGATAATGCAGAATATCTCCAAGCAAAGTAAGCATAGGATTATGAGTGAGGAAAATCTTGATAGCTTTCACGTCTATGAACTGGTCTGGATTAGGAAATAGTACCAAACCATAGATTAGAAAAGACAAAACATCTTCGAAAGCATGGAAACTCATAGCCTTTAGGAATTCTCGGGCTTTCTTTATTAGAAACTTAGCAAGCAAGCCCTTAAATCCACTTCTTGTTTCCCAATTGTCTTCAATATCTGATCGCTTTAGATGTAACGCTGATGCGAGGTCTTCGAACTTCAGAAATTTTTCTGAATCGGTGAATGGTATTTGATCAAGAATGGGTATCCCAAGTAGCTTAGAGAACTCTTCCAAAGTAGGTACCATCTGATAGTCTGGGAAAGTAAAGCAATGATGCTTCAGATCAAAGAATTGGAATATGACGCTCATCATAACTTCTTCAAAAGATGAGGTAACCAAGTCGAGTAGATAACCATGCCTTTTGATGAACTGAGAGTGATCGGGAATTTCTGAGACTAACTCCTTGAGTTGAGAAGGTATACCCTCAAAGTTGATTCGAATAGTCTTCCTGGAAGCCATAACCCTACAACAAAGAGCAAAGATAAATCACTAGGTCCTTGAAATGGTTAGAAATGTTATGATGATATGATGTTATGATGTCATGTTTAAATAGCACACGCAAGTATTTCACACAACATCCCTAGGTTTAAGGCTTGCATGAGGTATAGGTGTCTACCCTACCGGAGTTTTAGTGAGTTCAACCTGTCCTATAATAGTAACCGGGTTCTAGGAATCTCATTTAATCGATCTTTCTCGCAGGCTTTATTTCAATACGACTACCATGTGGTCGACCGAAACATCCCAAAAGTCGAATCTTAATTAGCGTAGCACCGAGTATCAACCAACCTCAGTCTGCACTGAAGCTGACTATCTCACTATCTTCTAATGGCCAAGATGGGTTAATTAGGATTCTAAAGTTGAGTTAGTGCTTATGACACCACACAAACGCCAAATACTTCCTCAACTAAACATGAGGAGAATTAGGACATCTAAAGTGTCACACTAACCGTAACCATCATTTTAGCCGTTTCGGTTTATGCCTAACAGTCGCCATGATTTATTGCTACTTACCTAAGGAAACCCGGATCCGGGTGTAGGATCCCCCACAGATATTATACCCAAGAAACCATTAAAAAATAAAGCAGGCAATTCAAACAGAAAGCAATAAAGTGATATTAAACCCTAAAGTACCTCTATTTAGGTAGTGTCCCCAGCAGAGTCGCCAATTCTGTAGCATGGTGGGAGAACTGACTTGTTGGTTTTGCAAATGTTGCGGATGGCAAGAGTCACCACTGACTTTTCTTTTATCCAACAAAGGAAAGGTGAAAAGAACAGGAAAAGACCTTCGTTAGATTCCGAGTATGGGAGGCAGTTATGAAAAGGGAAGGTATTAGCACCCTTTCCATCCGTAGTTATCCACGAGCTCGTAGTTGCTTAGCTCACTTTTGAAAAATTGCTTTCGGTGTTTGTGTAGTTTGAAAAGTATTTTGAAAATACATTTCGCTTTGATTTCGTAATGATTCTCATTGGAATGTATACTAAGTGTTCGGAAATGTTTGTTTGGAAAATGTTAACTTTGTAATGATTCTCGCTGGAATGTATACAAAGTGTTTGAAATTTTTTTTTGAAAAGTGTGAGGTGTGAAAATTATTTTGATTGGAGCAAGCAACTAAGAGTATATTACCTACTCAGAATGGTCATTACTTGTTATTTTCCTTTTCCTTTAGAATAAGGCTATCCATACTATTAGTTGGTAGGTAACTTTATCCGTTTGGATGTGAAGGGACAATCGAAGGGTCATCGTTTGGTCATAGAAGGCAACATGTAGGGATACCTTAGCAATTTGTAGGGATGATCATCACTTTTATAGGCAACAATCGAGGGACGAGATCATATATTCATAGGCAACAACTGAGGGTCATCGAGGGACTATGATCTTTGTATCGAAGGGACTATGATGATGTTATTCGTAGGCGTCTTTGCTAATGGTATCCCTACGTTCGAGGGACATGACCATTATTCGTAAGGCAACAAGAGATGATACCCTAAGGGGGTGCAAGTGTGAAGAAGTGTGTTGTATTTAGATATGTTAGTCTTGAATTAGAAGTGATCTAAGGATTGTTTTTAGAATAGCATGCAAACCCTAATTACTAGCAGTTAAATATATATAGGAATTAAAGGTGCGGAAATTAAAAGTGCAGAAATGTAAATCCTACGCTATTACATGGCTTTGGGGAAGTTACATAATAGGAGGTGCGGAAAGTAAAGGCAGAAATATAAATCTACGCTATTACAGAATAAAACTTTGCGACCTATACATCTTTTCTAGAATTGTAAATGCGAAATAATGTAAATAGTCAGAATAATAAGAAATATGTTAGTAAAATGTTTTGGAAATTAGTACAAAAAAGTTTTTTAGGTTAGCAACCCTAATTATATGAAAAAAATTATTTTTGGGACTTTTGTGAATTGATTTTAACGTGGAAACATAATTAAAGGTTAATTTAATGGTTAATTAACAATTAATTAAAATAAAAGTGAAAAAATAATTTTTTTAATGTAAAAAATTAAATAAGTATTTTCTGACCTAAATGCAAAAAGAAAATATTTTAGAAAAAAGTTTGAAAGAAAATTAAATAGAAAAGAAAATAATGGAAAATATGTGGAAAAATAAGAAAATTGGGTTAGCCAAAAAATAGGTTGGGGATGTCGGGATTCGAACTGGGTACCCCAGGGTAAGAAACCAAACACGCTTGCCATCTGAGCTACGCTTGCCATATGTTAGTAAACTAGGAAGAAAACAATATATATTAAAATCAAATTTTAAAATATATTTAAATAAAGAAACGCGCCCGCGGGAGGTAGGTCGTCTTCCTCGTTTTTGAATTTCCCACGGCCTTACCCACGACTTTTCTGTGGGTAAACCTATACCAACGGATTCTGTCAGTAGCTACATCAACCCGCAAATCAAACATCAAGAAATATGCAATATAAATGAGTTATGAGGACATGGATCAACTGGACATTATGTTCTAAAAACGATGATGCCCTTGGTTCTTTCTAATTTTTCCTAATTAATAAAACCCCAATTCTGTGCTACAAACCCTAGAAATTGAAAGTTCTTGAACCTGCATCTAAAATCAAATTAACCAGCACAAAAAGCTTGCAAACATCATCACGATCAAGAATATGTAACCAAGTCATGTTTATGAAGCATAAATAATAGAAATCGAATTTGACATAAGAGTATGCAAACCGTGATTCGAATTGAGTGATTTTGGAGGTGTTGAGGCCTGGTAATGGTCTGGAACGATTCAGAGGACTCCCACGAAGCAATTGAGAGGCTTGGAATTACTTGAATCGGAGCAAAAACTTGACTGCTATGTAGCTTGGATGGGACGGATATTTGCACTTGGTTTAGGGTTCTTGAGGCATGAATTTCGTTCTCTTGGCATCTGGGATTAGTGTATATATATAATAGATGGAATTAGGTCAAAAATCAATGAGAAAATATGTGCCAATCAATGCAAAAATATTTGATTTAAATCAAACCAAATTTTGCCTTTTTTGAACCAATTTCAATCAATTCTCTTGCCTAATCAAGCAAATTTTGAAATTATCAAATATAATGGCTTGCTTGGACCTCATGAATGTTGAAAAACAATCCTTGCACTTAATATTTTGATTTTATATCTTTTATTTTAATTAAATTGGATTTAAATGAATAAAAATCTAAAATAAATAAAATAAAAAGAAAAAGGGCATGGAAATGGGCTTGGAGGTTTTTGTTTATTCACAGCAAAGACATATGAGTCATTATCAATGGTGTTGGTACTCTTGCCATGATCAGACATTGGAGCATTGATCATATTCGAAGTTTCGACAGGAGGATCAAATTCAATTTCCTGAGCTTCAATCATGTATTGGATCTTGTTCTTCAGGGCCCAGCAATTGTTGGTGTCGTGCCCAGGGCTATCGGAGTGGTATGCACACCTTGCATTGGGATTGTACTTCGTAGAAGATGTGTTGACATGCTGAGAAGGATCTCTCAAAGTAATCAGCTCTACTTTCAACATGTGTTGTAATGCTTGAGACAACGACACGTTGATCTTCGTAAACTGTCTTCTTGGCACGTTTTCCTACACGTGTTATCTTGTTGAGGTTGCACTGTTTTGTACCCCAATTTTCCCCCCTAGGATTCTCTCATACTTCATACATTTGCATTTCACAAAGATCACAAATTGGTTCTCTCTCTATTATCTGGAGGGTTTTCCCTTTGGGAGATCACCAAGCACGTTGTTGAAGTGATTATTTTTTGTGTGTGATGATTGATATTTGACTAACTATGATGTGTATACTTTTCTCTCTAAATGTTATAGGTAAATGATGCACAAGTTCCTCAAAGAGCTGATAGGTCTATGAGTGTATTTCCATGCCTTCTCTCATCAATTCTTAAGATTTTGAAAGTATTGTCTCTCATTGAAGACTTCTCTCATCATCAACCATTCTCTCTTATCTTGAATGTATTCTTCATGCTTGAAAGATATCATCAAATTCAAAGAATTCTCCATCATATGGCCATCTCTCTTGAAACTAGGGTTTTGGACTCTTGAGGACCATATCTTGATGTTTGTGTGAATTTTGTGGCTGAATTCAAATCCATTTGATTATTAAGAGGACTTTCAATTGAATATGCTTGGATCCAAGAAGTTTAGTTTATGAAAAGATTGTTTTAGAAGTCTATGATTTCCCACCCTCTAGATTTTTGCTTCATCTATCTTGTATGAATTCAAAGGATCATAACTTGGTAAAAAAATAAAATGCTTGGAAACTTGTCTATGAGGTCAAAAGAACACAAGTCCTTGATGAATTCTTCAAATTTTGGTCAATCAACTTCAAATGAACATATCTTGAACATCACTTATCATTTTGAGGTCATTCTTTTTGCACAACAATCTTCAGGATGTGAACTTCATCTCCATATAAGTCTTGAAGATTGGAAGTGTTCAAAAGTTGCTTGAGGGATCAAAATATTATAGGTCATTTCACAAATTTTCATCAACTTCAAAAGGCCATAACTTGCTCAATTTTTGGAGTTTTTGGTTGGTTCTTTTTGCAAAATGTTATTTGAGAGATTTACTTCATTTCATATTTGAAAATCAAGAGAAAATTTTGATTGGAAGACCATGTTTGGATTGAAAACGTTATAGCTCTTTTTTTTTTCCAAACTTAGACATTTTTCTAAGTGTGAAAATTTCAGATGGTTTTTGGTGATTTCAAATGATCACAACTTTCAGCTCAAGTTACCAAATGCTACCTTTCCAAGTGCATTATGAATCTTGCAATCTCAGCTTTCCAAAGAGCCCAAGATTGCATCATAAAGGTCTCTAAGTAATAAGCCATACATGTTTGAAGGAGGCTCCATGTCATCCAATTTTGTTTCGAATCAGAAAAATTATAACATGTAAACTTGGATTACAAGGAAAATTACTCAAAGTTTAGATGCTAAACATGTTTAACTAATAGTCCAGATGCATTTTGATGCAAATTGCACTTGAAATGAGGTCGTTTTGATGCTCTTCGATCACATGTTTCCCATGATTTCAGCCAGCTCGTTTTGCACGAATTCACCAACATTCCTTATCATTTTTATCACCACTCACTCTCCTATAAATAGAGGATCATTCCTCACTCATTTGCAAAAGCTTTGATAGCCAAAAAACCTCTGCCAAACTTCCTCCGTAACCAACTTTTTTGTATCTTAGAATTCGTGTTTAGCCCACTTCCAGTTTGAACTTAACCCTTGATTCTTTTTCCTTGAACATCACTGAAACTAACATAACAAAAATCGTGCCTTGAAGCCTCTTGGATCGTGCTATCCAAGTCTAGTTTCAGAGCTCTAAAAGTGAACTTCGTTCAGGTAGACATCTCCATCAAATCTTGCAAAATAAAATATCATTGCACTCTCCTCCTCTCCCTTATCCTTCTGATCTTCACAATTAGCATTTTCGTTGAGAAATGACTAAGAACTTCTGAAAATAAGTGCTCGCGTGATTAAATTTAATTGGTCAGTGTGATTTCCAAAGAGGTCCATATCAAGCACAACGCGTGTCATCCATTGGATTAGCTTACTAACACGTTTTGACTATGATCAAATGGTCCACATTTTTCTGGTTTATTTTATTTTCTGATTTATATATTTTTAATGTTTTAAACTTCAAAAAATCATATAAAATTCATTTCTAGCCCAAAAATTATGAAAACATTCACAAAAATATTTTGAAATATTATCTTTTTGAATTTTACTTTTTCATAATTTTATTTTCGTATTTGATATTTTTTATGATATTTTTTTATATTTTATTTGATGTTTTTAATTGTTTTAAAATAATTTTTGACATTTAAAAAATTCCAAAAAAATATGGAAGGACCAAATGGTCATTTGACTAATATTGGTGACCTCATTTTATTTTTAGTTCATTTGTTACATCATTTGTTTATTTTTAAAATAGTTTTTGACTTGTAAAAATACTGAAAAAATTTGTCAACACTTGTATACCTCTGATTGACTTTAGGGAATTTTATTTTGATGAAAAAAATACTATTTATGTATTTAGTTAATAAATTCCAATTAAGATAACCTAATTTCAACATTATTTAAAAACTTTTTATTTTTACTTTTATTTTCATTTTATTTTGCTAAATTTTGAACTTATTTTATAGTCATAAATTTCCTCAATATCAATGGAACTTGGGTGTTGATAGGATTTTAGCCAAATCCACCAAGAGAGTTGATTGATCTTGATGAAGTTAGACCGAATAAATTCATCTGATACAAAATAAAATTTGAAAATATTTTCTTCTTCTCCATTTTATTTTTCTTTTGTCCCGATTCGAAAACGTGATCTATTGGTGTAATTGAACTTTAATGTTCAAACATAAGCCCCAAAAGATGACTTGAGCTTTGATCTTGGTTGAACACCTTTGGTACTTGTCGTGTGGCCGCGTTGATTTCTAATCAAGCTTCTAGCAAGTTTCCACTAACCTTGTCCGTTTTAAATCCTCAATCATCTTTGATCAAATGATGTGATAATTCCAAAATCGGTGATATACTTGACAAAAAACAATTGAAACTTGTCGCGTGGTCGCGTTGATTCTAACAAGCTTTTGGGAAGTCTTCATGCGTAAGTTTCAAGATTTGCTGACGACTAACAATTAACAATTCGATGATATACTAGACAAGTTTCAAGATGATCATCTTGCTAACCTTTATTAATTGATTCTATTTTCCGCTCTTTACTTCCCGCATTTACTTTTACACTCTTTATTTTTATGCACCTTTAATTTGAGCATTTTACATTTCATGTTATTTTAACTTTGCTCACTTGAGCATTTTACTTTCTTGTTATTTTGAATTTGCTCACTTGAGCTTTATTTTTATTTTCTAAAATACCTAATAATTCAACTTAGTCATAAAAAACTTATGATCGGACTTGGGTATTATCCTTGTGATTGGAACTTGATCTTCGGACTTAGAATTAGGACCTTTACCTCAACTTGGAGATTTTTGTGCCCATGGTGTTATTCTGTCTTGCCTGGCTATCATTTTTGTATGCAGGTTATTTCGTTATACTCAATTAAGAGTGAATTTCCTCAAAATACAGTCGTTACTGCCCGTTTTTCTTAAGACAAGACAATTCATCCGAGGCATTGACTTATTTGAAGCTTGGTTTTTTTGTCTGGTTATTTTTTGTTTATGTGGTCATCCAAAGGATGAGATATGGTATTGGCTCTTGATGTCAAGTACTAGTGTTCTCACCCGGTTAGATCTTTCTTTACCCTTACCTTTTACTTTATGCAGTTAGGTTAGCCTCTTCATCTCCTTCCTATTCTTTAATTTTCAAAATCTTCCCTCTTTTTTCAAAGGATTTTTGTTTTCAAAATTCGAACCGCTTTCATAAAAAAAACTTGGACATAGGTCCATGAATTTTCAAAACTTATTTTCTTAATAAAATCTCAATTCATTTAATAATACTTTGACTTTTCTTTTCATAAGACTAAAAAAACGCCTAACCTCATTCAAACTTTTTGAGCTCTTTGTAGCTTTTCTAAACTAAGATTTTCTTAAAATCAATCAACACACAAATTTGGTATTTTTTAGCCGAACTACTTGGTTTTGATTTCAACATTGCACATTGTTGGTATGTAAGCCTGAAACTCATTGAAAGTTCTATCAAACCAAAAAATTATAAAAAAATACTTCTTTTATCCCCCACCATCCATTTTGTACATACTCTTTTTTTAGCACAAATATACAAATTTTCAAAAAGGTTCCTGCGGAGTACCGTATATGCTTTGGGTGACTAACACCTTCCCTTTGCATAACTAACCCCCGGTCCCAGATATTTGATCTTTTTGTTAGGATTTTATTAGCTCTTTTTCCTATTCATTTGGATAAAATAAAAGCACAGTGGTGACTCTTTTGTTAATTTTTGAGTTAAGTCAATTCAATGACTTATACTCGCAGTTTTTGCCGCTACAGAAAAAGTGGCGACTCTGCTGGGATGTTTGACCTATTCTTGGACCATCTCTAAGTGGGTTGACCCTATTTTTGTTTATATGTATATGTACTTCATTGTTTGTATATATTTTATGCTTTTTTGCCTGGATGTTTTTCTGGTTTTCAGGGGTGCTTGGTGATCTTCTTTTTAAGTTCCTATACCTGAACTCGGGAAAACTTAAGATAGGACGGGCGACATAGTCATGTTAAATTTTAGGGAGTAATCCCGAAGAAGGAGACATGTGATCCCCCACTAAGTGGAGACCTCCTTGATTTCGACTTGAGAGTCCCTGAAGCTGAGCAGCCGTAGAACCCTTAACCCATCTTGGCCTTTTTAGGGGTACTGCGGGGATTATTATGGAGTTATCCGGAAGTAGTTGCTATGCGATACTGCACTCAGACGAGTTTCACCTGAAGGTATTACTGATTACCAAATACATCAGAAAGTTGGTAGTATTGGATGGAGAAATGAAAACTCTGGGGATTCCTTTTAGAACCTTAATCTACAGGTGATAAACCTTAGAATACCTTGTGGGTAGTACCTTTTGACTCCATGCTCGTGACGTCGAACCTATGGACCCCATGTTTGTGATCTTTGTGTGTACTTGTTACATCATGCATTCATGCACCCATACACATTTTTTTTAGACAGTTGTTCAAGGGACTTAAAATTGACCTTTGTAAATATCTCAGGTATACTTTGACCATGGATTTTGGTCAGAGGGGGACTCGGAAATACAGTTTCAAGGAACCTAATATTGAGAGACTGATGAGCTTGATTTATGAGATTGAGAGTCCAGAGGATCCGTTATACCATTGCTTCACTGTTCCTGACTATCAGTTGGTTCTTACCTTGGAGGAGTATTCTTATATATTTGGTCGACCTATTACCTATGTTGTTCCTTTTAATGGTTTGGAGGAGGAGCCTAAGTATCATGAGATTGTTGCTATTACCCATTTGAAGAGGTTTGAGATTGAAGACAATATGACTACCAAGGGGTGTATCACAGGATTACCGGTTGTATTTCTTTTAAAAAAGGCTTGTTATTTTGCTAAGATGAAGAGTATGGAGGCTTTTGAAGCCATCTTTTCCTTGATCGCCTATGGTTTGTTCTTATTTCCCAACGTTGACAACTTTGTTGACATTAATGTTATTAAGATCTTCATGATTGGGAATCCAGTTCCCACACTCCTTGAAGAGACTTATTATTCTATTCATCTTCGAAACTTCCGTCGAGAAGGAGAGATTATCTGTTGTACACCATTGCTATACCTTTGTTGGTTTGCTTCTCATTTACCTACATCTAGTGCTTTTTGGGATCCTATGAGGGGATCTCATTGCGAAACAAAGATCATGGCTCTCAATCATTCTGATATTGTATGGTATCGTTAGGTTTATCGTGAAGTAGAGATTATCAACGGTTGTGGTAGCTTTCCCAATGTGCCTCTTCTTGGTACAAAGGGATGCATTTTCTATAATCTTGTTCTTGCGCGTCGTTAGCTTGGTTATCCGATGAAGGATAAACAAAAGAGTATTCATGTGAGTGGCTTCTTTCTTAAAGAGGGTGAAGACAACAATGCAGCTAGGAAGGACATAGAGAAAGCTTGGCGTCATATTCATAGGAAAGGAAAAGAGAATCTAGGGCATAGAGGAGTTGTTTCTTTGAAGCCTTATCTTCTATGGGTTCAAGCAAGATCTATTGAGTTGAAGATGGCGTATTCTTGAGAGGAGCCTCTTGCTGACTTGTTCTTGGCTACTCAGGGTTCAAATGACATAGGGGATCTTTAGTTTGCTTTGGTTAGGATGCAAAAATAAAAGAAAGCTTGGAAGAACAAGTACCATACCTTGAAGATGTCTCATGCAATAGAATTGAAAGAAAAAGATAATTTGATCGAGATTCTTGAGAGTCGTGCTGTAGAGATGATGGAGAGGCAGGAGGATTTATTTTCTTCCAGTGTTCACCCAACTTCTAGTGCTCTTGTTCATTCTCATACTTCTCTCGGGTCTGGTGCTTGGAAAGGTTATGTTGACAGGTACGTGTTAGTGAATGAGCAGCGGAAATAAGAGATTACGAAGCTCAAGAGGAAGAGGTCATCTGAAAGTGTCTTCTACATATTTAATTCTTTAGGACTTGTAGTTTATTTTGATTTCTCTATTGTACTTGGGATCATAGAAACTTGTATTGAAGAGTTGTAATCCTCAAAATATTTTATTAATAATAAGAGTTGTATTTTTGTATTTCAATGTTTTATACTTTGATATTTGCAAATTAAATTGTCTTTATTTAGTCCCCTGAATAATGAATAAAAATGAAAATAAATAATAAACAAATCAAATGCATTGCATGTCATGCATCATGACACACGCATCCTTACATTTTCATACTCTCCCAGGTGTCTTATATGTTTCTCTACTTCGTTTAGTCTTTAAGTTTTTGCATCGGTATAACACTCAAGCCAACTCCAAGAAGAAGATGGAAAATCTAGAGCAAGAGAATCTTGAGGTGTGCGAAGAGGTTACATCCTTGAGAGTCGGTATGGCCAACTTGACTGCTATGGTGGAACAGTTGGTGGCTTCTCAGAATCAGCCACCTCCTCCTTCGCCTTCTCCTCATATGCTTTAGACAACTATTATCTCTGAAGTTCAAGATGCTCGTGTTTCTACTGTGCCAATGGTTTCTACCGTCCAACACCGTATGCCTCCTGGTTATCCTTGGAGAATGCCAGAGAACTTCATGCCTGAAGGTTACAATCCTGCTGCTCAAGTGACCTCATTGGCCCAACATGTTATTGTTTCCACACCTCCTGTGGTGCATGCTACTCCTGTTTTCAACAAAGAGTTTGACAACAATCCACTTCCTCCTCCGAGTGAAAGCTTAGACTTCTATGATCGAATGAATGATTTCTAGGAAAAGTTTGACAAAATGCAGAAAGAGCTGAAAGCCCTCAAAGGGAAAGTGTTATTTGGTGATAATGTCAGCGATGTGTGCTTAGTTTCTAATGTGAAAGTGCCTTCTAAATTCAAGGTTCCAGAGTTTGATAAGTGCAAGGGAAATTCTTTTCCCCGTGACCATTTGATGATGTATTTGAGAAGTATGTCAACCCATAATGAAGATCAACGTTTGCTCATTCACTTCTTTCAAGATAGTTTGACCGTTGCAGCTTTGAGATGGCACATGAATCTAGATAGCAGTGACATCCATACATACAATGATTTGGGTGAAGCTTTTGTGAAGAATTAAAAATATAATATGTACATGGCACCTAATCGTGATCAGCTAAGGGAAATGGTTCAAAAGGAAAAGGAATCCTTCATAGAGTATGCTCAGTGATGGCGTGAGCTTGCTGCACAGGTTATACCTCCTCTAAGTGAGCAAGAGATGACCAAAGTTTTCCTGAAGACCTTGGGTCCTTTCTATTACAGGAAGATGGTGGACAGTGCACCTAATGATTTTTCCGAAATGGTGAGCATGGGAGTTCGTCTAGAAGAGGCTGTCCGAGAGGGAAGATTGTCAAAAGAAGAAGGATCGAGAGGGGCTAAGAACCAGATCTCCTAAAAGGCATCCTCAGAACCAACAAGGTGCTGTTGTTACCCCTATTGTTGCTACAACTGTAACTACTATCCATTATAACAAGTTATCTCAGCAAAGGGCAAGGCCCAAAATGAGAATCGTTTGATTCAATTCCAATAACTTATGCGGAGTTGTATCCATCATTGATTTAGAAAGCTGACCATGCTTGTGCATACCACCAAGGAGCTCCAGGGCACAGTATTAAAAACTGTTTTGTTGATGTTAGAGGTGCAAATGATGGTCAGGCTAAGTCTTTTGTCTTTCAAAGACATGGGTCCAAATGTGCAAGGGAATCTGTTACCCAATCATGGAAGCATTGTGAATATGATTGATGGAGAAATCAGGGTTTATAATGTGAATTCGATCATTTGAGATCTTGTGAAGATGCATGCTGCTCTCTGTAAAGTTGGTTATTGTACTCATGATTATGCTACTTGTAATGTGTGTAGCGAGAATACTCATGGTTGTGATAAGATAAAAAGTGATCTTCGAGATATGATGGACATGAACCTTATTCAGGTTATTAGGTTGAAGGATGAGCCTGGAGTTGAAGCAAATGCTGTTTATGGTCCTTCTGTAGAAGTTCAAATCCGTGATGTGAACGAGACTAATGCCAATTTAGTCAATTTACACGCCGAGTTTAATTTCATTGAAGGGCAAGAGGTGCACCAATATAGTGAATGCTCAGTGTGTAGAATAGATCATCATGGTTGTGATATTGTTAAAATAGATATCCAACATCTTTTAGACGAAGACATTATTCAGATTGTAGTAAGGAGGGTTGGTTTCAACAATGGCGTCAATATGATTGAAGGATCTTTTGATGAATCTGATGATGAATATGTTTTTGCTGATGAGTATTTCTCTATTGATGAGTCTGGTGAAGAAGATGTAAATGTCATTGTGCCATATTTTGATATTCCCACTCCCGTGGAAGTAACCTATTACATTAAGCCTCTAGTTACTCCTTTGGTTATTAGCTTACCTGGACCTGTCCCGTATAGTTCCAACAAGGTTGTGCCATACAAGTATAATGCCACCATTCTAGAAGGAAATGTTGAGGTTCTGATTCAACCGTTGTCTCAAGTAGAAATATTTCTGATGCTAGTCGAATGACCAGAAGTGGTCATTTTTTTGCTCCTGTGTTTCCAAGGATGGCTGATGATGGCCAGAATATTGTGGAGAATAGTGTTGAATCCAAGAAGGTTGAAGTGCAGACTAGTGGGGTTACCCAAGAGAAAGAATTGGATGATTTATTGAAGATTATCAAGATGGGTGATTATAAGATCGTTGAGCAATTACTACAGACACCATCAAAGATTTCAATCCTGGCATTGTTGATGAATTCTTCAGCTCACAGAGAGTCTCTAATGAAGTTTTTAGATCTGGAGTTTGTTGATTATGAAGTGCCTTTAGAAACTTTTAATAGTGTGGTTGGAAATAGCACAACTTGCAATAATCTGAGTTTCAGTGATGAAGAGCTGCCCGCTGAGGGAAGGAATCACAACATGGCTTTGCATATGTCCATGAATTATAAGAATGATGCATTGTCCAATGTTCTTATTGATAATGGCTCTGCGTTGAATGTTAGTCCCAAGAGTACCCTTTCAAGGCTTAAACATTGAGGCTCGCTGATGCGTGCTAGTACTATCATTGTGAAAGCGTTTGATGGCTCTCGTAAATATGTTATTGGGGAAGTGGATTTTCCCATTAACATTGGTCCACATATGTTTCAAATTACCTTCCAAGTGATGGATATATTCCCTGCCTATAGTTGTTTTATTGGACGACCTTGGATTCATGAGGCTGGTGATCTGACTTCTACTCTCCATCAGAAGCTGAAGTTTATCCGTAAAGGTGTTGTGATTATTGTGGAAGGAGAGAAAGCTATGTTGGTTTCTCATTTATCCTCCTTTTACATATTAGAAGCTCACGAAGACGGTGTTGGAATGCAGTTCCAAGATTTGTCTATTGATAGTGTTCAAAGGAATGAGGATTCCATTGATTCATTGAAATATGCCTATAATCTAGTTCAAAAAGGTTCAAGCAGTGCTTGGGGACAAGTTATTGCACCAAAAGTGAATAATAATGGTTTTGGTTTAGGGTTTTCCACGAAGATTAGGAGAGAGATGCTGAAATCAGGACATGTTTCCGCCAAGTATCCAGATGTTTTCTAGAGTGTTGGTTATCTTGATCCTACTGTTCCAGGAGTCAATGCCATTGTTGAAGATGGACCAGAGTAGGAAATTCCCAACTTTGTGACGCATGGAGTTAGAGTTTGTAATTGGAATGCTATTGACATCCCCACTTGCATTCATGTGTCGAAGTAATTCACTTTAGCTTGTTAAAATTTTCTAATAATAATCCTTTCAATGTGCCTAAGGTGAAAGTGATGTTGTATGGGAAAAATCTGTTTATTTTGAAATTTAAGATCATTAATAAAAGTTTGTTTTCATTTCAAATCGCGTCTTTTATTTTATGCTTTTTCTTGAAAAATGGTAATTAGAAAAAAACCAATTTCACATAATAATAATTGAATTAAATCTGCATAACCACTTGTCATATGTGTCAGTTTCTAAAATCAATCATAATCATATGTGGAGATTAATTTGTAAAACCGTTGAAAACAATGACCCCGCGCCCTCTTCCAACTTTGAACATCCTGTATATGTAGCCGAAGAAGAGGAATTTGATGAGATCCCTGAAGAGGTTTCTTGGTTGCTTGAGCATGAGGAAAACACCACTCAGTCGTACAAAGAGCCGTTAGAATTCATTATTTTGGGTTCTGATGAAGATGTGAACAAAGTCAAGATTGGAGCATTGTTGCATCCGAAAGCGAAGAATCGTTTGATTGAAATGTTGAAAGAGTATGAAGATATATTTGCTTGGTCGTATCAACATATGCTAGAGTTGGATACTGATATTGTGGAGCATCATTTACCGCTGAAGCCTGAGTGTCCGCCAATCAAGCAGAAGTTAAGGAGAACTCATCCTAATATGGCGATAAAGATTAAAGAAGAGGTTCTAAAGCAGATCGATGCAGGTTTTCTTGTGATATCAATTTATCCTCAATGGATTTCCAATATTGGGACCGTACCAAAGAAAGATGGAAAAGTCCGCATGTGTGTTGATTATCGAGATCTGAAGAAGGCTAGTGCAAAAGATGATTTCCCTTTTCCACACATTGATATGTTGATAGATAGCACTACAAAATTAAAGTGTTCTCATTCATGGATGGATTTTCCGGATACAATCAAATTAAGATGTCTCTTGAGGACATGGAAAAAACAATGTTTATCACACCCTGGGGAACATTCCATTACAGAGTGATGCCCTTCGGGTTGAAGAACACTGGTGCAACGTACCAGAGGGCCATGATGACCTTATTCCATGATCTGATGCATAAATAAATTGAAGTGTATGTTGATGATATGATTACTAAGTCACAAACTGAGGAACATCATTTGGAAGACTTGTTGAAATTATTTCAGTGTTTGAGGAAGTATTGTCTTCGTTTGAATCATCATAATTGTACATTTGGTGTCCAGTATGGAAAACTTTTAGGTTTCGTTGTCAGCCAAAAAGGAATTTAATTTGATCTTCATAAAGGTATGGAAATTCAAGAGATGTCGACACCAAGAACTGAAAAGCAAGTCACAGGCTTCCTCTAACATTTGAATTACATATCCAGATTCGTTTCCCATATGACTACAACTTGTGAACCAATCTTCAAGCTGTTGAAGAAAGGTCAAGGTTGTGTATGGACAGAAGACTGCCAAAGGGAATTCAAAAGTATCAAAGAGTGTCTGCTTGAGCCTCCTATCTTGATCCCTCATGTTGAAGGAAGACCATTGGTTCTATATCTGAGTGTGTTAGAAAACTCCATGGGATGTATTTTGGGATAGCAAGATGAAACAGGAAATAAATAATATGCCATTTATTACTTAAGCAAGAAGTTCACTGACTGTGACTCCCAGCATTACATGTTGGAAAAGACTTGTTGTGCTTTAGCCTGGGCTGCGAAGCGTTTGCAACAATATATGTTGGATCATACTACTTGGTTGATCTCTTGAATGGATCCGATCAAGTACATCTTTTAAAAGCCTGCTCTCACAGGAAGAATTGCTCGTTGGCAGATGTTGTTATCTGAATATGATATCAAATATCTCACCCAGAAAATTATTAAAAGCAGTGTATTGCCAGAATACTTGGCTCATCAGCCGGTTGAGGATAATCAATCTGTTGAGTTTGACTTTCCTGATGAAGATATAATGTATTTGAAAATGAAAGATTATGGTGAACCTTTACTTGAAGAAGGTCCAGATCCAGAATCCCGATGGGGAATGGTGCTTGATGGAGCCGTGAATGCTTATGGAAAAGGAATCGGTGTCGTGATCATTACTCCCTATGGAACTCACATCGCTTTCACAACAAGGTTGATGTTTGATTGTACCAACAATATGGTGGAATATGAAGCTTGTATCATAGGTCTTGAAGAAGTCATTGATCTCAGAATCAAAATTCTTGATGTGTACGATGATTCAACTTTAATAATAAATCAGATTAAAGGAGATTGGGAAACTCATCACCCTGGCTTAATCCCTTACAAATATTATGCAAGGAGGCTGTTGACTTTCTTCAACAAAGTAAAGCTTCACCACTTTCCTCGGGATCAAAATCAGATGGCGGACACTTTGGCTACTTTGGATTCTATGTACTAAGTGAACCAGTCAAATGATGTACCTCAGATCATTATTGGGTTTCTTGAGAGGCCGACTTACATATTCTCCATGGAGGTGGAAAAGGATGATAAACCTTGGTATCATGATATCAAGTATTTCCTGACGACTCGAGGGTATCTTATTGATGCGACAAGCAAAGATAGAAAGATCTTGAGGATATTGGATGGTAGTTACTTTCTCAATAAAGGTGTGATATACAAAAGAAATCACTATATGGTCTTGCTCAGATGCGTGGATATACATGAAGTAGACATGTTGATGCATGAGATTCATAAGGTTTATTTTGGTAGCCATGCCAACGGATACTATATGGCTAAGAAGATGCTAAGGGCAAGATATTATTGGCTAACAATGGAATCTGATTGTTACAAATTCGCGAAGAGGTGCCATAAGTGTCAGATTTATGCTGATAAGATTCATGTGCCTTCTACTTTGCTTAATTTTATTTCTTCCCCATGGTCTTTCTCTATGTGGGGTATTGATATGATTGGGATGATTGAACCCAAGGCTTCTAATGGACATTGTTTCATCTTGGTAGCGATTGATTACTTCACCAAATGGTTTGAAGCAGCTTCTTATACTAATGTTACCAAGCAAGTGGTAGTCCGATTTACCAAGAACAATCTTATTTATCGGTATGGTGTGCCAAATAGGATCATTACTGACAATGGATCGAATTTGAATAATAAGATGATGGCGGAACTTTGTGAAGAGAAAAGAATGATTGCTTTATGTCATGGTCAGTTATACCAGAAAAGAATGAAGAAAGCTTTTGATAAGAAGGTCAAATCTCGTATGTTCAGAGAAGGCAACCTCGTGCTCAGAAAGATCATTTCTTTAAACTCTGATTCCTGAGGCAAGTGGATTCCAATTATGAAGGCCCATATATTGTCAAGAAATCCTTCTCTGGTGGCACATTGATTCTTGAGACTATGGATGGCGAGGAGTTCCCACGTCCTCTGAATGTTGATGCAGTCAAGAAATACTTCGCCTAAATAAATAAAAGAACAACTCACTAAGTTGAAAACCCGAAAGGGCGAGTTAGGAAAAAAGGAGCGTCTCGGTAGGCTGAAAACCCGAAAGGGCGGTCTAGGCAAATATTAGAGATATAAACAAAATAAACCTCCCGGTAGGCTAAAAACTCGCAAGGGCAGTCTAGGAAAAAGTTAGGGACTTATATGGAAAGTAACTACATCAAACAAGACTTGATCATAGAAGCAACAACCCGTGTATCCGCTATTTCCACCGAGTCCTAGCAAATACAGTGTTCGGACGGGCAAACAATAACAAGGTAAACGCTAGGGAGATGTATTTTCTGCACTGTATGTTTAATCTGGATTTGAGTATAAATGTTGCTCCATTCCTTCTCATCTATATCCAGTCGTTGTTAGCACGGAATTCAGCCACATCACCTTTCTGTATTGGAGGCATAGTCACAGCTATTTCCCAATATATGGATTCGCAAGACAGGTTGGATGAGTTACCATTCTGGCAAGCCGAATTCTTAGACATTGATTACTTCCAGTCTGGTCATATTGTCAAAGCAAGGAGGGATGGGAGATACAATCTGATGGTAAACAATAGAGTCGTTCCAGGCTTTATTCTGCCAAATCCAACGGCCACTAGAATTGATATTGCTGCGAACTGGATTTATGATCTACAAGCACCAACCCCTGGAGAAAACATGCAGAACAATCAACTAGAAGTGAGTCAACAACCACCACAACCAGATGCCCCAGCCGCACTCGATGTGATATATGCATCACTTTTACTTCAAGATCAGCGTCAGCAGGAACTGATGCAGTTGATGCAAGAGATGCAACGTGATCAACGCAATGCCGCTTATTGGAACCATCGTGACATTTTTGACTTGACTGATGAAATACGTCGTCTATCATTCCACGTTGAAGGCTTGCGTGCACATGTTTACGGAACTGGTGAGGAGCCTTCTAGACCTAGAAGAAGTGGAGTGAGACACGTGGTGGAAGAAGTGCACGAGGTGAAGCATCAACTAGCAGAAATAATGAAGACGACAATGAAGACTGATTTATTTTCTTATTTTCTTGTATTTTATTTTATTTTCCTTAGGTTCTTCGTTTGTTTTCTTTTTCCCTCTATTAATTGTCGCATTAAGGACAATGCTCAGTCAAAGTGTAGGGAAGGAAAATTTTGCCTTCAATTTCTAGTAAGCTTTAAATTTCAGTTATTTCCCTTTCCATTAAATAAAAAGAGAGTTTCATATCGATATTCATTTCCGCAAGTTATTCTTACTTCCACACGTTTCTTGAGCCATAACGAAAAATTTTAACAATTTTTTATCTCAACACATTAGCTCGGTACTTTCAAAAAGTATAAGGTTGCTCGTAAGGCTGCGTTATATTTCTTGAATAAGACTTGACAAAGATAATACCGCCTTGACACCCAATTTTTCCAAATCACGCAGATCAGTTTGAGTAACTATGATACCGAGACCTTAAGTTTTAAGTTTTGGATCAACCCCGAGTAATTTATACAAGCAGTCGGCACCGTCTTATCCACAAACTACGTAGGGAGCTGATAAGTTTAATAGACTAGTCATTATCAGAAAAGCTTTGAAAATCAAGTTATAACAGGGAATGTGCTAATTCAGTTAGGTGGCCCTCACCGGGTCATTTAATCCAACAGTTACAGAACCTACAACAAAAAGGCAAAACCATTTGTAAGCCTGTTCAGTGGTATCTGGTGATGAACTCGGTAGGGAGAATCACGGTTCGATCCCCCAAGACTTATAATTTGGAAGAGAAAAGGGTTACCAACTTGCGTACCAGAACCCCGTAAACAAAATTGACCAGAATCACTAACCAGTTGCCCTACTATGTACGTGCGAGAGGTAATGGGCTTAATGTGATTGTGCGAGAATGAAAGCAGTTGATTTTGAACGAGAAAAATTAGGTTGAGCTATGATAGCATGATTCGGACTGGTTTGCACAGGAAGGAAGATTTGGACTATGTTTATGGTTTCGTGTCATTCCTGTATCATCAGTGTCGGAGCCTGGTTCCATCTTTCTAAACGTAACACCTATCAGCCACGTACAATTCGAGTTGCATCGTGCAATTGTGTCAAAACTTTGCACAAAATTATTTCAAAATCTATCATTTGCTTGAGGATAAGCAAAGGTTCAAGTGTAGGGGAGTTTGATAACACGAAAATGTATCGATTATTTAAGCCAATTTATATGCTTTTTATCCGCATTTGAATTAAATAAATTATTCTTTATTCGTATTATGCCGGTATTTTCTATGTTTTCAGGTTTCTACCGATTATTAGGCATGTATGAAGAAAGTCGAGAAAAGCCGGATAAATCACGCTCAAAATCCACAAAAAGAGAGTATTTATTTATTAGGCATGTACGAAGAAAGTCGAGAAAAGCCGGATAAATCACGCGAGCATGTAGCGACCATTATGAGTCCAAGCTAGCTCCGTAGTGACCTCTACAAAGGAGATTTAGGAGGTGAGATATTCTCAACCGCTTTGTAACCCTATCTCTCACACGCCTATATATATGTTACTTCAGTTCACTCTCAAGAGACGTTATTTTTCCTCAGTCAGTACCGTTACTCTGCCGATTTTAATTTCCACTTTGCATTTTATTTTAGTTTTATTTTTCGCACTCAATTTCTTTTCTCGTAGCAATCCTCACATCGGAGATTGCTGCAAACTTTTGTCGATTCTAACCTTACGTTAGGATTGTGTCTTTTTACCTTTTTTTTTCATCGCATTCAGATTATTGAGCAATTAAAGGTGATCTCACCGACCTGTGGGAGACACTTGGAATCTGCCTAATATTTTATTTTCAGGTTATTTAATTAATTTATTTTTAGGTTTATTTTATTAATTTATTTGTTTATTTATTTTATGCCTGATTTATTTGAAATGCATATTTTATCTGAATTGTATGTTTATCACTGTTGCGCTATATTTGAATCATTAACCATGCTAGGCTAAATCTAGTTATCGGTATGTAGGGTCACATAGCCAACGGGTTTTAGCAACTTCACTTGACTTATTCTGTTTTTAAAAGATTGATTTTCCGGTTTCAATTATTAGTAATTAATGCAACTGTTTTGTTACGAGAATAAAACACAAATTAGAAGTTAGGGTCAATAAAGTGAGAGTTTGAGATTCTAACTGGACATTAATAATTAAGCATCAACTTAAAATACAGCGAGAGCTCTTTTAGGTTGATTAGGTTTTATTTATTTTCAAAAAAAAATTTTAAACTCTAATTGAAACAGCGAGAGCACTCACTTAGGTTTGATTATAGGATCTGAATCAATAAACACGAGAGTGTGAGAAGAGGATTTTTAAACAAGTACTTCCTACTGAAATACATTTTGATAATACAATTTAAGTCGATAAGTCGCTAAATCCCTAATCCCGACCATTACATACTGATACTTCCATTACGAATCTAAACTAGATCTTAATTACTTAGGTTCCCTAAAACCAAAGATCATTTATATTACTAGCGGTAGATCAATATTTAGTCCATGTGGATTCGATAATCTTTAAAACTACAAGTGATAGGACTTTATACTTGCGGTCTAGATTCTATAAGACGATAAAGTCGCGATCAACACTACCCTTTTTCCCTATGTTTGCCACAAGTTGACAAGCATAACCTTCAAAGACTCTAAACTTACCCATATCCAAACGAAGGACATAAGAGTAAAACAAACAAAGACACAACACGAAGTGAAGAGAAGAAAAAGAAACAAAAAGACACTCTAAATACCTAAGAAACTAAAATAACGTACCTAGACGGTAACAAATGTCTTGGTCACGAAACACTACTTAAATAAGAACCGCATCAGGTGAATTTGTGCACTGGTTGAAGGCAATGAATGCCTTTAATACAACCTGTTTATTTTGGAACTGGCAATTTACAAAACATGCACCAAGTCAGAACACGTGATACACACCATCAATACACGTCTTAGATGAAAAGTTGAAGAACTATCTGTCGCACCCCAAAATTTTCCCCTTTGTTTCACCTTGGTGATTCATTTTTTTTATCATAGATGTTCAATCATGGTGGCTTCAGAAAAATTCTATAGGGGAAATTTTCATGAAAAAATTATGCTGGATTTCTAAAGAGAACTTTCGTTTTGCTATTAATTCAGTATAATTCGAATTTCAAAAAGGGTTATTTGCTTTTGGAAATGGCATTCAAAAATAATTATTTGTTTTGTTTTCGGAATTTAAATTTTTAAAGGATTTATTTGTTCTTGGAATTTAAATTCATCGGAAGGAATGATGTTTGTTTTGGAGTGCAAATTCATTAGCGAAAATATCAAGAGGATTCAAGCTAAGGTTAATTCATATTTTGAGTACAGTGCAATATTCTTTCAGATGAGATGCTACGGATGTCATTCAAATTTGTATTCATTTGTCAAGTTCTATAGATTACAATACCTTTTGCGAGAAGAAAATGGAATTAAGTTTGAAATTGAAGAAACAAGTTGTTTTATTAATTTGATTAAATGTGAGTTACAAAAATTACAAAGTATTCAAATTCTATCATGAAAATTACAAGTTTGTTACAAAGGATTTGTAAATTACAATTCTAAATCCTAAAAGGTAAACTTTCGTAGCATCTTCAAAGTCTTCGTGTCTTCAAGTCCATCCGCGATCCTTTCTTCTACTTTGTTTTACTTTCTCCATGCCACCATTGCCATCATCCAATGTTACATGAAACAAAAGAAAGAGAAATTTGGTTAGCAACATAATTCAAGCACATACAATTTTCAAGCAAAAGTTTCTATTCGGACTCATCATGAGGGTTTGTATTATGGAATCAGGTTTAAAAGGTTAATTGTGTTCAAGCAACCAAAGCCTCAAAACTAAAGTTCCTTCATCGGCCACGACCTCCTATTGCAAATCACAACAACCTTTGTTGTTGGTTCACAAAAGGAGGTGTGAAATGGAAAATCAGAAAACATCATGTTTTCCCAAAGCAATCAAGCAATCCAGCCCAACAGTTTATCACAAATTAGTTCAGCCCAAATGAAGTCAACATGATATCAATAGGCAGCAAGCAAAGGCAGCAAGAAGTCAACAGCAACATGCAGCAAGGGAGAGGGACAACATTTTACCCAACAAACATGGTTATCAGCATAAGTAAAAATATTTCACCCAGAAGTAGCAGCAGGCAGCACCAGGGTATACACAGAAAAAGCCAAAGTGCCCAAGGTTCATATTAAAACAGCATAAAAAAAACCATAGCTGAAAGAGGAAAATGGCAATAACTACAAGTAACTACGGAGGCAACATGATATGTTTCCAAGGAGAGACAGATGGGAGTTGCACAAAAGAGATAAAAGAAACAACACTAAACAGGGACCAAGGCAGATGTCTGTTCAAACCAATCAGAAAAAATAGCATAAGAGATCAGAAGATAACCAAGGATACAAGCATGATATCTGTTCAAAGATAACAAAAAAATGGATATAATCTGTTCAGTGCTACAATTGAAAGAGAACAGAGAGAAAACCAAGCAGAAAATCAGATAGCATCTGTTTTTTACAAACACTCAAAAACCATAACCAAGACCAAAAGACCAAGCAATATCTGTTCAAAAGAAAAACCAAAGACCAAGCAATATCTGTTCACAAAAAATACCAATACCTGTTCTAACGTTCAAAAACATGAATCAGAAAAACCACTCAAGCATAGTATTTGTTCAAAGAAAACTATAAACAGATAGCCACAGTTTAAACCACAAAAAACAAGCTCCAAAACCATTGCAAAAAAAAACCAAACGCAGTATCTGTTCAGAGAAGAGAAAGGCAAAAAACCAGCAACCCAAAAAACGAAAACACAAAACCCCCGACGTGTTCATCACTTTCCCCAAACACAAACCCTTCGGAATATTGTTTCAGAAATCAAGGTTCTGATACAGAGAAAGAAGAGAGGGAGATTCAAAACAATCTCACCCGGAAAGCGACGAAGGAGGCCGAATCCAACATCTAGGGTTCCAACCCCCCTTCAAGTTCCAAGAATCCGGTAAGCATATGCAAAGGCAACGTTATCAAGCATTAGAAAACATCAAAAGCGCAAGAAATAAGCCAAACAGAATCGAGAGAGGTTAGGGTTCCATCCGAGGGAGATTGAGAGGAGAAGTGAGGGTTTCTGTCAAAACAATCGAGTGAGAGAACGGTGAGATACCAGTGAGGATCGAGTTTGAGCGACGAGTTCCAAGAATCCATGGGGTTTCTGGGTCAACTATGGGAAACGCGTGAGGATGAGAGGAAGAAGATGAGAACACAAAAGAGAAAACAAACTGCATCCATTCCTCATTTGTTTAAATTAATTTTAATTTTTTTTTATTATTTATTTAGTTAAGTTAATTAGTTTTATATAAATGCTTTGATGTTTAGGTCTGGTGGTGACAAGTGGCACCACCTTGGTTTTTTTAATTTATTTTCTTTCCATTTCTTTGATTTTCTTTTGGGTTAAATAATTTTGTTTATAAAAAAAAGAAAATATATAAAAATATTTGGTAAACACTATAATACACCACTGTCATACCCCAAAATTTGCCCTCCTACTTCTCAAGACATTTCATACACCCATACTCAAGGATTCCTCAAGGGTTGATCAGACAAACTCTCTCCTAGACAATCAACCCAAACTAGGGTTTGGTATTTCTTAGATCAAAATGGACTTCCAACACCTCCAATGGTCATCATGCCTCCTCATATGCTTCAAAGATTCTCCATGTCAAGTTTCAAGCTTCACAAGTCAAGTTTCCTCAAACAATTGCTCAGATGGTTGAAAATTAGTTGTATTGGACAAAAAGTCAACTGTGGTCAACATACAGTCAAACTTCATGATTTTTGGTCAACATCCTCATTTTGAAGTCACATTCATCATTTGATCAAGGGTTGATCATGATTCATCAAGAAAACTCAAGATTTGGTCAAAAGTCAAACTTTCCAAATTAGGGTTTCATAGTGAAAAGTCAACCAAACTTTGACTGAGCATAACTTCTTCATACTTTCTCAGAAATTTTTCCACAACCTCTTGTTTTGAAGTAAATTCAATTCTCTACAACTTCATGTCTCACAAGAATGTTCAAAAAATGCTTCCTTTGGAAAGTATGGATCAAAACATTACAGGTCCTTCTCAAAGTCAACAAAAAGTCAACATTTTGTTTTGAAGATATATTGAGCATGGAAACTCCAATTGAGATGAAACCAAAGAGGTTGGTTAGAGGAAACTTAGAGCTTTCTAAAAAGTTCAAGAACACTCAAAAATGTGGAAAATTGAGCAAATTACACCTTGTGCAAGTTGGGAAATTTTGAAGAAGTGCACAAAGAGAGATACTTGTAAAAATCAAAATTTTTGCAAATGGGCCTAATTTTTCTTCATCCAAACTTGTTCCTTATACAATTTGGAACATCCAAGCCCAATTCCACGATTTTTAATTTTATTTTTCTATTTAATTTGGATTTTATTCATTTAAATACAAATTAAATTCAAAAATAAGGTATAAAATCAAAATTAATTGCAAAATTGATTTTTCTCTCATCCTTGAGATCCAAGTAACCCAAGAAAGCTGGCAAATTTCGAAATTTGATTTGATTTGGCAAGAAATTGAAGAAATTGGATCAAATAAGGAAGATTTGATTTTGTACAAAATCAAATATTTTTCACATTGATTAACCATTATTTGTTCCTCAAATCCGCTCAATTTCCATCCACTATAAATATACAAAGCATATCACATGAATTAGAACAGAAAAATTGCTTGGAGAAACCCTAACCTAAAGTCAAAAAACCGTGCTCTTCAAGTAACTAGCAGCCCTTGTTCCAGCTTGTTTCAATTGGTTTTGAGGATCCAAACACGTTCCTTGACATCCCTTGAAGCATCCCAGACCTTTACATTGTCCAAAAACATCAAGAATTGCAAGAACACGATTTCGGTTTGTCACACTTTTTCAAAAATCGATTTCCATTATTCATGCATTTTTAACATGTTTTGTTGTTGTTTTTGTGTTTAGAACGAAGCTTGGAAGCTTTCTGGGTGGTTTGATTGAATTTCCATGGCCTAGAACACGAATCACCATTGCTAGGGTTTTCGGTTTCGAATTAGGGTTTCTTTAAAACGGAAAAATTGGACCAAAAGACCACCACCATCGTGTTCAGAACGATGTTTCCAATCGAACCATGCCCTTGAATGTCATTTATATTGCTTGTGTTTGATTTTGAGAATTGCAGGGACTATAGCGTCGCACTGAGGCCGACGCTATCTTTTCAAAAATTCAAAACGAAGAAGATGAAGCTTGGCGCGTGATTCTGGGCAATCAGGGGGTGACACTCGTTTACAAGCCATTCGCTCTGTTTCCATAACACGTGGACACGCTGACTCAGTTGGCAAGGCTGCGCGCTTTTCACCCAGGGGACCTGAGTTCGAATCCCAGCCATGGCATTTGATTTTTTACAAGTTTGCAATACTTTCCTATTTTCATATTTTCTTTTAATATTTTCATACAATTCAATTTATCTTTCATAATTTTTATCATGCATTAAAAAAATACCAAAAATATTTATTTTTTGCATAAATGTCAGAAAAATGTTTATTTAATTTATAAAATTAAAAATATTATTATTTTTACATGCATATTTAATTTGATTTAAATTTTATCATTTAAATCACTTTTAATTGATTTTTAATTATTAAATTAACTCCAAAAAATCCCAAAAAATTATTTTAGCATATTAATGTTATTTCCAGCATGAAAACATTTTTCTCATTCAAAAATTATTATTTTTACTAACATTTTCCTTTTATTCAATTTCCTCGTATTTCCCGATTTTTCATTTGTTCACAGGTTACACCGTTTCGGACAATTTTTATCGTTTTCTTTTTTCATATTATGTAATTGCCTATGGGATGTAATAGTTTAATTAGGACTTTTATTTTCCACATTTTTCAATTATGTATCTGCCCCAAAGCCATGTAATAGCGTAGGATTTATTTTTCCGCACTTTATATTTCCGCAATTTACTTTCTGCACCTTATAAACTGCTAGTAACTAGGCGTGTATGGCAAGATAAAAACAAACATAGCTCACTCTAATTTTCAAGATAACATGTATCTGAATCAACACACTCTTTACGAATACAAATGGTCAAGTCCCTCGAACGTAGAGGTATTCTAGCACCGTTGCCTACAAACAAATCCTCATAGTCCCTTCGATACAAAGATCATAGACCCACGAAGTCGCCTACGAATACATGATCTTGACCCTCGATTGTCACCTACGAAAAATGATGATAGTCCCTTCGAATGTGCTAAGATACTTCCTACAAGTTGCTTTCTATGACCATCCGATGTCCCTTCGAATGTCCCGCTTACATCCAACACATAGGGTTACCTACCAACTAATGGTATGGATAGCGCTATTCTAAAGGAACGTAAAACAACACGAAAACGACCAATTCTGAGTAGGTAATAAGACTTTTAGTTGCTTGCTCTATCAAAACACTTTTCACACCACACACTTTTGTCAAAGTTCAAACTCTTTTCAAAACAAAACATTTCCAAACACTTTGTATACATTCCTACATGAATCATTACAAAGTCAAAACGAAATGCCTTTTCAAAACATTTTTCAAACACACAGAAAGCACAATTTTAAAGTGATCTAAGAGCAACTAAGAGCCCGTAGATAACTACGGATGGAAAGGGGTGCTAATACCTTCCCTTTTCATAACCTTCTCCCTTACCTTAATCTAACGAAGGTCTTTTCCTGCTCTTTTCACCTTCCCTTAATTGGATAAAAGAAAAGTCGGTGGCGACTCTTGCTATCCGCACATTTGCGATACAAAATCTCAAAGTCGGTTCACCGACATGTAATCGGCGACTACTGGGAGACACCCTAAAGAGAGAATGCCTTAGGGATTTCTAGATCACCTTTATTGCTTTCTTGACTTGCTTGCTTTATCTTTAAGGGTTGCTTGGGTATTATATTTGTGGGGATCCTACACCGGATTCGGGTTTCCTTTTAGGTAAGTAGCAATAAATCGTCGCGACCGTTAGACGATATCGAAACGGTCAACATGATGACTACGTTAGTGTGACACTTTGGATGTCCCGATACTCTTCATTTCCAAGTTGAGGATAGTATTTGGCTTCGCGTGGTGTCATCAAGCACTAACTAAACTTTTAGAACCTTAATTGACCCATCTTGGCCATTAGAAGGTGTGAGATGGCGGCTTTGGTGCAGACTAAGGTTGGCGATACTCGATGCTACGCTCATTAAGATCGACTTTTGGGATATTTTCGTCGACCACTTGGTAGTCGTATTGAAATAAACGCCACGAGAAAGATCAATGATGTGAGATTCCTAGAACCCTTACTATTATAGGACAGATGAACCAACTCAAACTTTTGGTGGGGTAATCACCTATACCTCATGCAAGCCTTAAACCTAGGCTAATTGTGTGAATTGTTTGTGTGTGCTAAACATGACATCATCGCATTGCATATCATTTCTAACTATTTCAAGGACCTAGGGATTTATATTTGCTCTGTTTTGTAGGGAATTATGGCTTCTAGAAAGACTATCCGAATCAACTTCATGGGTATACCTTCTCAGCTCAAAGAATTGGTTTCAGAGATTCCCGATCATGCTCAGTTCATCAAAAGACATAGTTATCTTCTTGACTTGGTTATCTCCGGTTTTGAAGAAGATATGATGCATGTCCTATTCCAGTTCTTTGATCCGAAACACCATTGCTTTACATTCCCAGATTACCAGTTAGTTCCTACCTTGGAAGAGTTCTCTAAGCTACTTGGGATACCTATTCTTGATCAAATTCCATTCACCGGTCTAGAAAAGGTTCCTAGGTATGAAGACATTGCATCAGCCTTACATCTTAAGCGCTCAGACATTGAAGCCAATTGGGAAACTAGAAGCGGAGTTAAAGGTTTACTTGCCAAGTTCTTAATTAAGAAAGCCCGAGAATTCCTCAAAGTTATGAGTTTCCATGCATTTGAAGATATTGTGACCTTGCTAATCTATGGTTTGGTTCTATTCCCTAACTCGGATCAATTCATAGATGTCAACGCCATCAAGTTGTTTCTTACCCGTAATCCTGTGCCTACTTTACTTGGAGACATTCTACATTCTCTCCACACTCGTACTACTAAAAGACAAGGAACTCTCATGTGTTGTATACCGTTACTTTCCAGGTGGTTTATTTCGCACCTTCCTTCATCAGTTTTGAAGAACGAACAAAGGATGAAGTGGTCTCAAAGGCTAATGTCACTCTCTCATTCAGATATCTATTGGAGTTTTTTCTCTCAAAAGGACTTCACATTCATTGAGCGTTGTGGAGAATTCCCTAATGTACCACTACTTGGTATAAGGGGAGGTATTACTTACAACCCTTCTCTAGCTCTACGTCAGTTTGGTTTTGCTCGAAGAGATGGTCCACATGATATGCTTCTCCAAGATATTGTGTTCGATTACAATCACGATCTCCAGAATTACCAACGAAGGTTCATACACGCTTGGGGCATGGTAAAGAAGACTGATACCAAGACTTTGGGGCACCAAAACTCCATTCCTTGGGAACCTTACCTCAAATGGGTGCGAGCTCGAGCTCAAAACCTCATGATTCCATTTACACCCGTGTTACCAGTAATTATGAAACCTATTGCTATAGGTGACGTACCCTATATTGTTCTCCATCCTGACATGCCTACCGATTTTGAAGACTTGAAGAGATCCTGGATTCAGCTTAAAGAAGAAAGGGATACATTTGAAGCTCAGTGTTATGAAAGCGAGAAGAAAGTGCTAGAGTTGACCAAGCTACTTCACGAGGAGCGAAGCATCAACGCCTACCTTGGCACCAAGAGGAAGCGCCCATGGGAGACTTAGAGCTTTAGGATTTATATGTTTTCTTTTATTTGTTTTGAACTATCTTTTGTACTAAAAAAGGAAAAAGAATAAAAAGAGTACTAATAAATGTTTGTTCGTGCTTGTTTAACAAATTTAAATCTCTAAGGTCCTTGAAAACATTGCATTGCATTCGCATAAACATTGCATCACAGGTACATTGAAGATTGGTTTTCTCATTCTCGCTATTTATTTTAGCAGAAATGGCTCTTGAACATCACAAAGATCTCCGTGCTCGAATGCCTTTAGAGATGTTCATTAGCTTGGTCCAAGGCCAAGAAGATCTGAAGAAGCTCATCAACAGAAAGAAGAAGGTCGTCGGTCTTCTCAACATGGGCAGACGCTACAAAGGTGGTCCTAAAGTGGTCAGTCGGATAGAGCTCTCAGAAGGAAGTGTCAAGAATGAGGGGAGTGTCAAGGGTAATGAAGATGACCAACGTGAGCCTGAGAAAGAGAGAGAAGATCGCTCTGACTATAGCCAGTACTCTGATGAAGATGACAAGTACAAGCAACTTGAAGACCGTCGAATGTGGAAAACCTCAAGATGTCCGGCTGAATTTTGATGATCCGAGTCTTGTCCCCTGTGTGGTGATTCCTCCCAAGTTCAAAGTTCCCACTTTTGCCAAGTATGATGGCATTTCTTGTCCGGTCATTTGAAGTCCTATGTTCAAGATCAACCCCACACCGATGATGTAAAGTGTGGATGCACTATTTTCAAGAGAGTTTGTCCGTAACTCGCTTGGAGTGGTATTATCACCAGAGAATGACCGTATCCATACTTGGAGTGACTTAGCGATGCTTTCTGACATGAGTACAATGTGAATTGACACCCACTCGCATGCAACTACAAAGCATGTCTATGGGTCGTGATGAGAAGTTCAAGGAGTATGCTCGAAATGGAGAGATCTAGCGGTGAGTTCAACCACCCTTGTCCAATAGGAATTGGTTGATATGTTTATGGGAACACCGACAGACCATTCTTCAATCATCCGATTGAAACTCTTCACCGGATTCACCGAATGATATTGACAAAGAGCGATCAAGTCGGTATCAAGAGTGGGAAGATTCATGTAGAATCATCTTCCAATTATGCGAAGAGATCTTTTGGTGGAAAGAAAGAAGCCAATGCTGTGTATGGTCAGAAAAGCCGAGCCAAGACCGACCGCGCTCAATCTGTGGGGGCAGTTGTGATCTCAAATCCTACATCAAGACAACCTCGGCGACACAACGCGAGCTGACGCGCCACGAAGACAGTTTACAAAGATCAACATGCTATTGTCGCAAGCCTTGCAACACATGTTGAAAGCAGAGCTGATAACCTTGAGGGATCCTCCTCAAAATATCAACACTTCCTCTCCGAGATACAATCCTAATGCTAAGTGTGCTTACCATTCCAATAGCCCTGGACATAACACTGATGATTGTTGGGCTCTGAAGAACAAGATTCAAGATATAATTGAAGCTAAGTAGATTGAGTTTGACCCTCCTGTTGAGACTCCGAATGTGATCAACGCTCCTATGCCTAACCATGGCAAGAGTTCCAATGCTGTTGGGGAGGATACTTATGTTTTCAACATAGATGACTTGACCATTCCTCTGATGACTGTCAAGAAGAATTTGCTACAAGACGGTGTCAATCCAGGATGCCCATAAAATTGTCGTTGGTGCCCATCTGCACCTGATGGTTGTGCTTGGTTGAGAAGACGTGTTCAGTGCATGATGGATAACCGTGAGATACTATTCCTGAAACCGCCTGTGGAGAGTCTGTGTGAAGGTATGTCTAAGAAACTGAAGATCGAAGATGTGAATGAAGCTACACCGTCTGCATGGGATACCTTGGGGCAGCCAAGTGGAAAGTTTGATTACATGGTGAAGTACACTGTTCCTGAAAGCTACAAGATTCCTATTGAAGATGTTAAAGCAACCGGATGGGGTGACGATTTCCCAGAAGACTATGCTGATGTTAACACCATAAAGATTTCCTCTGCTGATCCTGCGCCTAGAGTGGGACCTCTCATCATTACTTCTCCCAGACCAGTTCCATACTCCTCTGACAAAGCTATACCTTGGAACTATGGAGCTGAGGTTTATTATCATGGCGTCAAGCAAGACCCTCTGACCATTGAAGACCTCACAGTTGAAGCTACCATTCCTGACATTGACAACATCACCGGATCAAGTAAGGTGACCAGAACCGGAAGAGTGTTTTCTCCCGAGATCTCTCCTCCAAAAAACACTGCGACTCCAGCTCGCATTCCAGCTATTCAACCCATTCCCCAAGCTAGAGGGAAAGAACCAGTGGCTCATCCTGCTCAACCAGAAGTGCCAAAGGAAGTTTCAAGACACCTCCAAACAAGAAATGGAGGAAATTCAAGATTATCAAGAAGAGTGACTACAATGTTGTGGAATGGATGACTCCCAAGATCTCCATGCTTGCTCGCTCTTGTGCTCCGAGGCTCATGCTAACGCCTTGGTGAAGTTTCAAGAATGCTCACGCACGCAAGACACTACCACCCAGTTTGAAGTTTGTATTGCTAGCCTGGCTGCCAACAACGGCCTAGGCTTCTCTGATGCTGATTTGACTCCTGCCGGAAAGAAACACAACAAAGCCTTGCACATCTCTATTGAATGCAACGGCGTTACCCTGTCTCATGTCTTGGTGGATACCGGTTCTGCTCTGAATATCCTACCAAAGATTGCTTTTGATCAACTCGATGTTGAAGGGTTGGTTCTGAAACCTAGTGACATTATTGTGAGAGCTTTTGATGGTTCTAAGCGAACAGTACTTGGAGAGCTCACTTTGCCTGTTAAAGTCGGTTCCCAGACTTTTGATTCCACTTTCTTTGTCATGGACATCCGTCCAGCTTACTCTTGCCTACTTGGACGCCTTGGATACATGGGCATTACCTCTACCCTACATCGTCAAGTACCCGGTGAAAGGGAAGGTTGTTACAGTATGTGGTGAAGAAGAATACATGGTCAGTCATCTACAATCATTCCGATATCTTGAGATGGAAGGTTAATTCTTCGAGACTCCCTGTCAAGCTTTTGAAACAATCCGATTCATGCCCGCTGACTCTCCCGTCACTCCCCGGTTACGCAGCCTCTCAAGGATGGCCTAGTACTATTTGGGACAGCTCCCGATCTTCCTTTCAAAACTAACAAGACCGGTTTAGGCTTCACCATCAAGGGTCAAGATGATACGCGAACGTGCGACCAACTTCCTTTCCGTGACGCCGAGTGGAATCCATGCTATAGAAGACGACGACTACGACTTCGACATCAGCAAGTGGATCTTCCCAACTCCAGACAGTGGACTCGGCAATTGGAAGACTGAAGACGTCATACCAATCTCCTTTAGATAGGAGTAATTGCTCTTGTTTTGTTTTGCTTTTCGTATTTTCTATGTTTTGAACAATAAACTCTAAAGCCTAGTGCCTTGCCCGGGGCATTATGGCTCGTTTGTGAGCGTTATTATCTGTCATTTGCATATTTTCATTCAATAAAATCGTTGGACTTTTGCATTCTATTGTTGTTTTCTTTCTTTTACTTTATCACCCCTTCAAAAATCTATGTGTTTCTTACACACACCCACGTGATACACTGCAGAATCACTCCGAATCTCGTTGATAACAGCTATGCTATTGCTAAATATGACTTCGATAATCCGATCTACCAAGCCGAAGACGAAAGTGAGGAAGATTGTGAAGTGCCGGAGAACTTGTCGATCGCTACAAAGAAGAAGAGCAAGTTATACACCACACTAAGAGCCAGTTGAGCTTGTGAATTTGGGTCGATAAAGATGTAAAAGAGATCAAGATAGGAGCGGTCTTGAGACCGTGTTAAAGAAAGGTTGGTTCGATGCTATGAGACTATATTGAGGTTTTGCTTGGTCATACGAAGACATGCCGGTTTAGACATTGATATTGTGGTACACCGATTGCCAAAAGAAGGTTTCTCCTGAAATAGAAGGTTCACGACGCGTCCCGAGATGTCGAGAAAATCAAAGCCAAAGTTATGAAGCGTCAAAGGGTTTCTTAGCTTCTTATCCACAGGGTAGCTAATGTGGTGCTGTGCCCAAGAAGGATGGCAAGGTACGGATGTGTGTGGATTACAGAGATTTGAACAAAGTGAGTCCGAAAGACGATTTTCCACTTCCTCATATTGAGGTTATGGTTAACAACACCGCCAAAGATAAGGTTTTCTCCTTCATGGATGGTTTCTCCGTTACAATCGATCAAAATGGCTCAAGACATGGAGAAGACTACTTTTGTTACACAAAGGGGCACTTTCGTTACAAGGTTATGCTGCTCGATCAAGAACGCGGGCGCCACTTATCAGCGTGCTATGGTGACATTATTTCATGACATGATTTATCCCGAGATAGAGGTCTACGTCGACGACATGATAGCTCGATCACAGACTGAGGAAGAACATCTTGATCATTTGCAGAAACTGTTTGACAGGTTGAAGAAGTACAGACTGAGACTTAATCCTAACAAGTGCACTTTTGGAGTCAGATCCGGTAAACTCCTAGGGTTTGTTGTCAGTGGTAAAGGTATTGAAGTTGACCCCGCCAAGGTTAAAGCCATTCAAGAAATGCCAGCTCCCCGCACCGAGAAGGAAGTCAGAGGTTTCTTGGGCCGATTGAACTACATTGCCAGATTCATTGCACACCTAACTGCTACTTGTGAGCCAATCTTCAAGTTACTTAAGAAAGATCAAGTAGTGGAATGGAACGACGATTGCCGATCGCTTTGACAAAATCAAGGAGTACCCATGTAATCCTCCTATCCCGATGTCGTCAAGCAAGACCTCTTATCATGTACTTGGCAGTGTTAGAGAACTCAATGGGGTGTGTGTTGGGGAAACATGACGAGTCTGGTCGAAAAGAGCATGCAATATACTACCTTAGCAAAAAGTTTGCCGATTGTGAAACAAGATACTCACAACCGAGAAAACTTGCAACGCTTTGGCTTGGGCTACGACTAAGATATGTTGACTCACACTACCTTGTTGATTTCAAGATGGATCCGATAAAATACATATTTGAGAAACCAGCTCTCCTAAGAATAGCAAGATGGAAAATGATCTTGACCGAATACGACATCCAAGACACTTCTCTAAAGCAATCAACGGAAGTGTAGTAGCCGATCATTTGGTTGTAGATGACTATCACCTATGCGTCAATTTCATTTAAGATGTTTTACTAGTCATCGATTGTGAAGAACTGTGCCCGCATAAAGGACCCGAACAAGGATCCCGATGGACTATGGTCTTTGATGGAGCCTCAAACGACTTGGCAATGGCATTGGCGCCATCATTACATCCTCTACAAAGGACACACCTTTCACCGCCAGATTGTGTTTCGTTGCACCAACAACATGGCCGAATACGGTGCATTATGGGTATTAAAGTCGCTATTGACTTAAGAATCAAGTTCTTGCAAGTGTATGGAGATTCACTTTAGTGATCACCGATTAAGGACGAGGGATACGAGGCATCCGAATCTCATTCCGATCGAGAGCATGTTTTGAGTCCGATCCCTACTCAAGAGATCACTTTCAACCACATTCCACGAGAAGAGAATCGGTTGGCGATGCTTGGCTACTATGTCATCTATGTTCAAGGTCGATGGGACAACCGTGCTCCCTGATCATCATTGAGAAGTTTGACTAACCAACAGATTGTTATGAGTGGACACGTAAGAGAAACCTTGGTACTACGACGTGAAGAGGTATCTTGAAACTCGTGAATATCCCGCAGGGCATCATCAATGATAAGAATTTCTTGAGAAGATTTGCATCCAAATTCTTCCTCAAAGAACGGCATCTTATACAAGCGCAACCACGACATGTGCTTACTTGTAGACCGAAAACAATGAACATATCATGGAAGAGTTACACGGCGCATTTGGTACCCACTCCAAAGGACATACAATGGCTAAGAAGATTTTGAGAACAGTTACTATTGGTCCACCATGGAAGTCGATTGTCACCGCTATGCTCGATCTTGTCACAAGCCGACGATACCGACAAAGTGCACGTACCTCCAAGACTAATGTTCTAATAGCTCCTTGGCCCTTTGCAATGTGGGGCATTGACATGATCGGAGAAATCAAGCCCACAGCTTCCAACGGACATTGTTTCATCCTTGTGGCAATTAACTATTTCACCAAATGGGTAGAAGCAGCCTCGTTCGCATCTGTTACCAAGAATGTTGTGCCTCGATTCATCAAACATAATCTTATCTGTCGGTATGGCACTCCTGAAAGGGTTATCACAGATAATGGCTCTAATCTCAACAACAAGATGATCACCGAACTCTGCACGCAGTTCAAAATCAAGCATCACAATTCTTCTCCATATCGGCCTAAGATGAATGGTGCTGTGGAAGCCGCCAACAAGAACATTAAGAAGATTATACAGAAGATGACGGTGACTTACAAAGATTGGCATGAGATGTTACCATTTTCTCTTCATGGTTATCGCACTACAGTACGAACATCAACAGGGGCAACCCCCTTCTCTCTTGTATACGGTATGGAGGCAGTCCTACCGATTGAGGTTCAGATGCCTTCAACTAGAGTCCTCTAGGATGCAGAGCTAGGTGAAGACAATTGGGTCCAGACTCGCCTTGACCAGATTAACTTGATTGATGAGAAACGACTCGCATCCATCTGCCATGGACAGATCTATCAGAAGCGAATGATCAGAGCATTTAACAAGAAGGTCAAGCACCGAGTCTAGCAAGTCGGTGATCTAGTAGTCAAGCGCATCATTCTTCCACAAGGTGACCCCAGGGGCAAACGGACTCCCATCTATGAGGGACCATTTGTAGTCAAGACAGTATTTTCCGGCGGAGCTATGATACTTAGCACCATGGATGGAGAGGACTTCCCACACCCTGTGAACGCAGACATAGTCAAAAAATACTACACATAAAAGAGACTCGCTAGGTCGACCGGCCTAGGAAAAAATAAGGGCATCCTGGCGAACCAAAAGGGTTCGGGCAAAAGTTAAGGACATATGTAAAACATGTACACCCGGCAAGTCGAAAACCTGCAAAGGCAGCTTGGGCAAAAAAGGGTATCCCAGTAGACTGAAAACCCGAAAGGGCGGTCTAGGCAAAAGTTAGGGATTTAAGCGTACGACTATGTCCCGTTCAGATCACCTATCTACAGACTACTATCAGTATTCAAGATTCAAATGGCGAAGATCGGTTTACTCACTTTCTACTGACAGCAAGGAAATGAGATAGTTGAAATATATGAGTACTAGCATAGTTGGAACTTAACGAGATTGTTTCCGCATAGCTTTTTACTTCTTTTGTGTACAGACTACTTGGCCATACGCCACCTTTCAAATAAATACAAATTTCTTTCTCTTTACAATTCTTGCTGTTGTCGTTTGCATAAAGTCCAACGTTTGATTTGAATGATTATATGCATTTGACAATAAAAATCTAGTCACAAACATGAGAAAGATAAACATAACAAAGTAATTGCTACAGGCTCCAGGAATTGAGATGACGACGAAAGTCACCAATGCATTTCCCCATAGAACATGATCCCCACAGAGGTGTCACTCACCATAAACCTTCCCCAACGGAGTAGAGGTGAATCCCCAAGCAGTGATTCCACGCAACTAAAATTGTGTTACATCAGTTTCCAAGCAATAACATTTCATCCCCGACCGAGGTATTCATCCCCAACCAGATATCTCTCAACAATGCCCCTTTTCCCCAGCAGCAGTGTCCAGACCTGAAACTTGGTCAGATAGTGCATCGGAGGAAACCTACATCTTTTATTCCTCAGCCAGAGATGTCAACGGGCTCCGGAATCCTTCTAACCCGATTTCCAAGCAACTATCAAATACTCTCCAACAAGATTTACACGCAAGATCCCCAGCAGAGTACCTCCCAAACTCTCCCCAGCAGGG
This sequence comes from Vicia sativa, assembly GCA_021764765.1. Taxonomy (NCBI): domain Eukaryota; kingdom Viridiplantae; phylum Streptophyta; class Magnoliopsida; order Fabales; family Fabaceae; genus Vicia; species Vicia sativa. Next base: position 244,471,425 of record CM038792.1, read on the forward strand.
TCTGTGTATGAGATCTTCAACAACGTGTTTCTTGATCTCTACCATCCTCAAAAATATCTAGGCCCAACACTCGGTCAGATAGTGCATCGGGGGAATCAAAGTTTTCTTTCTTCTCAGGGTCTCTATCCGTTCCGTCCCCAAACAGAAGTCAGAAATCCTCAAGCAGAACATCTGCATCTTCTTCAAGATGGATATGTTTTGAAATACCACAACATCTATCATTCATACATTTCTCATAAAGTCATAATATATGCATATGTCATTCATACACATCGTCATGCATCCTACTTTGCATAAGACTAACAGTATTCTATCAAATTTTCTCTTGTTTTCTCCAAAACAGGTGAAAATCACTTCTGACGCAAACTGGTCTAGGATTAAGACCCGAATCCAGACGGGAAAACTATCTGAAAGACCGTCCTAGTTGTCCTCCGACAACTGGTCCAGGATCAAGACCCGAATCCAGACGGGAAAACAATCCGAACGACCACCCTCATTTCCCTCCGACAGCGGATCCAGGATTAATACCCAAAACTGGACGGGAAAACTATCTGAACGATCACAAGTTATCCTCCGATAACAGGCATTGGATCAATACCCGAAGCACAACAGGGAGGCTATCCACATTTTGCCAACTACTATCCCCCAGAGTAGTCAGCACGAAGAGCTATTCTGACTCCTTCTTATTATCATCAGCAACCGCAGAGTCTAGCGTACGACTCAGTTGCCTTGGATGGCATCTTAAGCCCATCTCCGACTACTTGTCAACATTTCTCCACCTTCAGAATGCTGCATATTTGGTTAAAAACCAATACAAACCAATAACTTCATTCAAAGATGAGCACGAAGTCTAACGTACGATTTCCTCCAGATGGCATCTTAAGCCCATCTCCATGCTCCTCCCACTTCCAAAACGTCTACAGAGCCTAGCGTACGGCTCACTCCCCAGAATCGATCTTTTCAGATGGCATCTTAAGCCCATCTCCGCCAGTTCCCCTATTCAAACAACAATCTCGGGTCTAGCGTACGACTCATTCCTCGGAAAATCTCCAACTTCTCCAAATGGCATCTATAAGCCCATTCCCGCGTCATCAGCCAACAACGAGTGCAAATTTTCAAGTGTACTCGAGTGTTCAATCATCTTCTACCTCCAGGTCACGAAAGGAAAACACGCCAATCTAACCCTTCCAGTACAAGAATATTGAACAGGGGCAGCTGTCATACCCCAAAATTTTCCCTCCTACTTCTCAAGACATTTCATACACCCATACTCAAGGATTCCTCAAGGGTTGATCAGACAAACTCTCTCCTAGACAATCAACCCAAACTAGGGTTTGGTATTTCTTAGATCAAAATGGACTTCCAACACCTCCAATGGTCATCATGCCTCCTCATATGCTTCAAAGATTCTCCATGTCAAGTTTCAAGCTTCACAAGTCAAGTTTCCTCAAACAATTGCTCAGATGGTTGAAAATTAGTTGTATTGGACAAAAAGTCAACTGTGGTCAACATACAGTCAAACTTCATGATTTTTGGTCAACATCCTCATTTTGAAGTCACATTCATCATTTGATCAAGGGTTGATCATGATTCATCAAGAAAACTCAAGATTTGGTCAAAAGTCAAACTTTCCAAATTAGGGTTTCATAGTGAAAAGTCAACCAAACTTTGACTGAGCATAACTTCTTCATACTTTCTCAGAAATTTTTCCACCACCTCTTGTTTTGAAGGAAATTCAATTCTCTACAACTTCATGTCTCACAAGAATGTTCAAAAAATGCTTCCTTTGGAAAGTATGGATCAAAACATTACAGGTCCTTCTCAAAGTCAACAAAAAGTCAACATTTTGTTTTGAAGATATATTGAGCATGGAAACTCCAATTGAGATGAAACCAAAGAGGTTGGTTAGAGGACACTTAGAGATTTCTAAAAAGTTCAAGAACACTCAAAAATGTAGAAAATTGATCAAAATACACCTTGTGCAAGTGGGGCAATTTTGAAGAAGTGCACAAAGAGAGATACTTGTAAAAATCAAAATTTTTGCAAATGGGCCTAATTTTTCTTCATCCAAACTTGTTCCTTATACAATTTGGAACATCCAAGCCCAATTCCACGATTTTTAATTTTATTTTTCTATTTAATTTGGATTTTATTCATTTAAATACAAATTAAATTCAAAAATAAGGTATAAAATCAAAATTAATTGCAAAATTGATTTTTCTCTCATCCTTGAGATCCAAGTAACCCAAGAAAGCTGGCAAATTTCGAAATTTGATTTGATTTGGCAAGAAATTGAAGAAATTGGATCAAATAAGGAAGATTTGATTTTGTACAAAATCAAATATTTTTCACATTGATTAACCATTATTTGTTCCTCAAATCAGCTCAATTTCCATCCACTATAAATATACAAAGCATATCACATGAATTAGAACAGAAAAATTGCTTGGAGAAACCCTAACCTAAAGTCAAAAAACCGTGCTCTTCAAGTAACTAGCAGCCCTTGTTCCAGCTTGTTTCAATTGGTTTTGAGGATCCAAACACGTTCCTTGACATCCCTTGAAGCATCCCAGACCTTTACATTGTCCAAAAACATCAAGAATTGCAAGAACACGATTTCGGTTTGTCACACTTTTTCAAAAATCGATTTCCATTATTCATGCATTTTTAACATGTTTTGTTGTTGTTTTTGTGTTTAGAACGAAGCTTGGAAGCTTTCTGGGTGGTTTGATTGAATTTCCATGGCCTAGAACACGAATCACCATTGCTAGGGTTTTCGGTTTCGAATTAGGGTTTCTTTAAAACGGAAAAATTGGACCAAAAGACCACCACCATCGTGTTCAGAACGATGTTTCCAATCGAACCATGCCCTTGAATGTCATTTATATTGCTTGTGTTTGATTTTGAGAATTGCAGGGATTATAGCGTCGCACTGAGGCCGACGCTATCTTTTCAAAAATTCAAAACAAAAAAGATGAAGCTTGGCGCGTGATTCTGGGCAATCAGGGGGTGACACTCGTTTACAAGCCATTCGCTCTGTTTCCATAACACGTGTACACGCTGACTCAGTTGGCAAGGTTGCGCGCTTTTCACCCAGGGGACCTGAGTTCGAATCCCAGCCATGGCATTTGATTTTTTACAAGTTTGCAATACTTTCCTATTTTCATATTTTCTTTTAATATTTTCATACAATTCAATTTATCTTTCATAATTTTTATCATGCATTAAAAAAATACCAAAAATATTTATTTTTTGCATAAATGTCAGAAAAATGTTTATTTAATTTAAAAAATTAAAAATATTATTTTAGCACGCATATTTAATTTAATTTAAATTTTATCATTTAAATCACTTTTAATTGTTTTTTAATTATTAAATTAACTACAAAAAATCCCAAAAAATTATTTTACCATATTAATGTTATTTCCAGCATGAAAACATTTTTCTCATTCAAAAATTATTATTTTTACTAACATTTTCCTTTTATTCAATTTCCTCGTATTTCCCGATTTTTCATTTGTTCACAGGTTACACCGTTTCGGACAATTTTTATCGTTTTCTTTTTTCATATTATGTAATTGCCTATGGGATGTAATAGTTTAATTATGACTTTTATTTTCCGCATTTTTCAATTATGTATCTTCCCCAAAGCCATGTAATAGCGTAGGATTTATTTTTCCGCACTTTATATTTCCGCAATTTACTTTCTGCACCTTATAAACTGCTAGTAACTAGGCGTGTATGGCAAGATAAAAACGAACATAGCTCACTCTAATTTTCAAGATAACATGTATCTGAATCAACACACTCTTTACGAATACAAATGGTCAAGTCCCTCGAACGTAGAGGTATTCTAGCACCGTTGCCTACAAACAAATCCTCATAGTCCCTTCGATACAAAGATCATAGACCCACGAAGTCGCCTACGAATACATGATCTTGACCCTCGATTGTCACCTACGAAAAATGATGATAGTCCCTTCGAATGTGCTAAGATACTTCCTACAAGTTGCTTTCTATGACCATCCGATGTCCCTTCGAATGTCCCGCTTACATCCAACAAATAGGGTTACCTACCAACTAATGGTATGAATAGCGCTATTCTAAAGGAACGTAAAACAACACGAAGACGACCAATTCTGAGTAGGTAATAAGACTTTTAGTTGCTTGCTCTATCAAAACACTTTTCACACCACACACTTTTGTCAAAGTTCAAACTCTTTTCAAAACAAAACATTTCCAAACACTTTGTATACATTCCTACATGAATCATTACAAAGTCAAAGTGAAATGCCTTTTCAAAACATTTTTCAAACACACAGAAAGCACAATTTTAAAGTGATCTAAGAGCAACTAAGAGCCCGTAGATAACTACGGATGGAAAGGGGTGCTAATACCTTCCCTTTTCATAACCTTCTCCCTTACTCAGAATCTAACGAAGGTCTTTTCCTGTTCTTTTCACCTTCCCTTAATTGGATAAAAGAAAAGTCGGTGGCGACTCTTGCTATCTGCACATTTGCGATACAAAATTCTCAAAGTCAGTTCACCGTATTACAACCACCTTGGCCACTGGGGGGTATTTTGGAGAAAGAAGATCCGGCGCATCTAGATCACCAGCGCGTATTGAAATTTTACTGACCGATCAACAAGATCAGATGGATTTCTTTTCGCACCTCCCGGACTTGCTTCATACAGGCTAACTCTAAACTTTTATCTTTTCAATTAATTTATCTTTATGTAAATGACATTTGTTTGTGCGATGTACTAAGTAATAATTAGCTCTGATAGTTTCTATTTGATGACTTATCGATTAAACAATTAGTTGATTTTTCATCAAATGGAAAAAATTGTTTCTAATAATTATCTAAATTTCCGGTTGTATTGTGTGATAATTATCTGTTTATTCGGTATTTATTCACCATTGTACACTTCGCACACGACCAACATTAAAATTAATCTGATTCCACATTTCATCTCAGCACGTATCTAAAAAAACTTTCATAATTAAAGTTCTAAACCTCGATCCAACGTCGAGTTGTTTTCAAAATGTTTTTTTTCATAATAAATTTAGATGGGGTTTGTTTAAACCGTTAGATGTTAGCCTGATGGTTTAAACAGATTTGAAGTTTTTTAGGTTGTTAGGTGATAGCCTAATAAGTTAAAAAACTTCTACCCATGTTTTAATAAAAACTTAGTGTATGACATTCGATTAAATTGTTGGATGATAGCCCGATGGTTTAATTGAATTTAAAGTATTTGGGTCGTTAGATGATAGCCTAATGATTTAAATACTTTTATTCGCATACTTAATAATTGTGAACTTTGTTTCACCTCATCTGTTTTCATAATAAATATTTCGGATGAGAGATGATTGGTTGAACTTGCTCGCCGATCTCGAATACTTGAATCATTAGATGATAGCCTAATGTTTCAATATTTGTGATCCACAACTTAAAAACAATTCAATTCACTCAACGCTTTTGTCGCTCATATGCGATCATAAAACTCTTTTCCAACGAAAGAGTGTGCAATAGTCATTTCAAACGAACGAGGGCTTAAGCTTTTCAAACAAACTAAACAAGTCAAAGTTCAAGCATTTGAAATGTCTAATGCATGATTTTTCTTATAAAATCAACACAACCAATTTAAAACCTTTTAAGAGGAACTACGGAGTTTTGAAATATGTCTTGAGATATGTCATGACTTCTTGTTCGACATTGTTCTTCTGGCTTGAAAATATTAGTCTTTAAAAGACTTTCCATATGATTAGAAGCAAAATAACACTGTCTTTTCTTATCTCAATACCCCTTACTCCCCCTAAGATACACAAAATATGGACATCTTTGATGTTGGTCCTCATAATACTTGAAGTATTCTTTATTTAGAATTTGCCACAGTTTCCAAATTAGGAATCCTTAGTTTGCTTTCTTCACAAGATTCAGATTACCACACTCTGTAAATTGTAATAGAATAAACCTACTTATTAACTATGTGTATAACAAATTATAAGTCTTCAAGAGATAAGTCTGAACCTTATCATCTTTCTTCAATATCTGGTGTCTTCAACAATTGTGATGTTACATCTTCGTGTAGAATATTCTCTTCTATACATCACAGTCTTTATCTCTTTCTTGATTCAGATTTCCACACAATTCTCATAAATATCCAGCTCCCATCAAGACATTTGACAACATCTATATGCATCTCCTTAGGTTGAATGAGTTGTTCAAATAATCACCAAATAACATTGCCACACATCCAAAACTTGTGAAGATAACAGTGAACTTTGATATTGATATTCAGTTCACACTATGCCCTGAGTTCATCATACATACACTCATCTCCCGATAGAGTATATGAATTTTGCATTCAGGCAGCACATCTAATAAGTACTTAGTCTCCCTTCAAAGTATTTATCAGTTCGTCAGTTAGAATTAACTACTCACACTAGATCATTCTGACTGATTACATCTTCACACATATATTTTCATCTTGGCAATAATATAACTTTCAATAACTAAAGACTTTAAGATGATGTTTTGACATCTGATACAACATCATCCATTGTGGTTCCGGGGATATCATCCATAATACCTTATTCATAACACTTGGGGGGAACACAATAAGCACTGCAATTGTCATCTTTACATCCAAACAATTTACATATCAAGGAAAAATATGATTCACATCTCAATAAGCTTTTCTTCAGACTCTCATTCTGATTTTGAGATGATGGATGCCATAGTCTGCACCTACAGAGGAGATTCCCTCAACTAGGTTTCTAGAACAGAATTAATCATGGCATAACACAAAAGTATGCAGTTTCTTTCAAGATAATATGCCTTCCTTGATTCATATTGATAGTACCCTTCCTGGACAGTATTTAGGGCAGTCAACATTTAAGACCATGTTTTACTATGGTTGAGACACAGTAGTCAGCTCTAAACTATTCTATGGTCATGAATAACTCTCCACATATTTGGTTCCTTTGATCAGAAGGATGAACTAGATATAAGCTCATCTTGATATCACATAAAGGGATTGAGGGGAATACCTTTATGAGTCTCTTACTTGCACTAAGCTTGACTTCTATACTCCCATAAGCTTAGGTCAAAGATAAACTGACATCTGGAGTATAAAAGCTTGTTGATCGTGTCATGATCAACTAATAAGCAGATGTCTCCTCTTCCAGGTCAGGAGTAGGTTCCAAACATATGTACTCTCACTATATTTGTTTAGCACCCAGAACATTTGTTCTTCAACTGGTAGCTACATACCAGTTACAATGTTCTAACATCCTGTAGAATATCAGTTCCATCTCCTTGGAACATAAAATCCTTGATAATCTTCAAGGTCTTCAAACTATTTGCAAATGAATATGAGTCATTGATCAATTGATGCTCATCATCTTTAATAATCCATGCCTTTATGAGTAGACTTGAGAAAGATCTTAAGTATCTTTGACACTTTTACTATAGTTGTAATAATCTACCATATATTTTATTGATATAATAACCATAGGATCCTTCTCTCACTATAGGGGTTGTATCAAAGGCTATACAGCGGAATATAACCATACCTCAACAAAATGTACACAATGCATACTCCATAATTTACTTGTAAGCATGAAATCCAAGGATTGAAAATAAATCAACCCTACAAAGAGCTTGCTTCTTCGCCAAGCAACAAACTAGACCCAACAAATATCCTGACCAATATGGAAACACATAAGCACAAAAGTTACCTTATCAATAACTTCACTCCCGCATGAATGTTTTGACAATCTTTTCTTTGTGTTGACTATAGGGTGAACAATAAAATTCAAAACCTCACTCCCACATGAAGTCTTGAATTTAACTTTCTTGTTCCTGCATCTTTATCTTCTTTCTTCAGTACGGTACAGGTTCTGGTCAGTTTTGTCTAGTTTTCCACAAATAGGTCCATCCTCCATTTCTAGGGACCATACAATATGAACACTCCTTGTTCAAACAATCTTCTAACTTGTGCACAACCAGAAAGTGTCCCCCATGGATCTCATCCAGAAACAGACAAGATGCTTGCTCTGATACCAATTGAAATTCTGGTGAGGCCAGACTCAGGATGTCGTAACATCTGATCCGACATTACAAACAGACAAGGTAGAAAATACAATTTAAAGTGTAGGAAACAAAAATAACACAGAGAATTGATAACCCAGTTCGTCTCTAACTAACCTATGTTTGGGGACTTCCAAGCCAAGGATAAAGTTCATTATCAACAGTATTAATTCAGAGGGAAACCTCCCTGTTTACACTCCTCACTTAATCATACTACCCAATTACCCCTTCTACCTAAGATACCACACTTAGATATGAGAACTTCCGCTCACTCCCTCAGTATCACACACTGTGACACTAAAACAGTTTGAAGATACCACACTTCAAACACAATACAAAGTTGTCACTCAAGTGACACAACCCAACTAAGACTAAAATCAATATGCTTCTAACTTAGGACACACCTTGGAGTTACTTCACAATTTCCTCACAGACCATAACACACTCTTATCTATAGGCTTTGAGGTGTACACATAGTGACCTTTCCACAATCTGGGAGGTTCACTCTACAGACTCAGCCCTGAAAACTACATTATATTCAATCACGGCTGGTACCAAACATAGGCTATAAAGCTTCTATTTAAAACCTATTACTCAACTGAATTTGAGCCTTCAAAACATAACAAACTGACATAACAAACAGCTGCTAAAATTGCTCCACAATATTCTCCAAAACAACTCTAAGATACTCTCAACAAATATCTCCATATTGTTATAACAACAAATAGAGAACCAACAACTCTGCAACAGATTCTCCTATAAAGTTTCCCTAATATATCTCCATAATTTGGGCTCCAAGTGACAACAAGTAAGTTGTTACAATTCTGCAAAAGATTCTCCTTAGGAATATTCTGCTTCATAACAGAATCCAATCTGTCAGCTCAAACAAGATGTCCTGACATCGTCTTCGACATGTTATTCCAGATGTTGAAACATTTCAACACAACATGTTTCTCCATTAAATAGAACTTCAACCTGCTTTATCCTTACATGTTATAAATCCTATTTAACCTATTGCTGCTAAATTAGTTTTACCAAACATAAAGCCAATCCTAAAAATAGAGAATCAATAGTTGTGTTCAAGAGCTCAAAACCAATCGATTCCTGGTCTCATAACAAATTTTATTTTGCATATTTCACGAGTTTTAATTATATAGGGGCTATGGCTACGGAAACAATTGTCACTATAGGCTATAGTAATAGACACAAACCATAGGTATAGGTCTGTGTACTCGCAAGGAAGACGAAGACTCCCATGGCGCGCGTTTTCTGTTTTTAAATTTTTCAATTAATTATTTTTCATATATTATATTTTCTTTTGAGTTTACTAACAAATGAAACAACTAGCACAATTGGGAAATGGAGTTTGTTGGTGACCATCAAGACTTGGGTTCAAACCCAGCCTCCCTCATCCTATTTTTTGCCAATTTTTCTTCACTAACCCAATTTTCATATTTTCTTATTAATTTCGTTTTCTAAATTAATTCTTTTTCTAATATTTTTTAAAAATACCACAAAAAACCCTAAAAATATTTTTCTCTTAGATTTAGGTTTTAAAAACTCTTATTTTATTTATGACATTAAAAAATTTTCTTTTTTCCTTTATTTTAAATTAATTGTTTAATTAACCTTAGAATTAAGCTTTAATTTATTTTCTTAACTAAAATCAATACAAAAATTCAGAAAAAGATAGTTTTCTCTATTAAAACCCCTAAAACATTTTTTACTAATATTTAAACTTTTTTTTACTAACACAAAAGTCATTTTCCTAACATTATTATCTCTTGCTCCGATTTATTTCGCCTCTCGATACTTTTCTTATTATTGTAACTGCTTCCAAGTTGTAACAGCATAGATTTACAATTCCTCGCATTTTTTCTCAATTACGTATCTACTCACACGATGTAATAGCTTAATTAGGGTTTACTTTCCGCACTTACTTTCTGCACCCCCAATAATGTAACTACCTCAAAGCTTTGTAATAGCGTAGGGTTAATTTTCCGCACTTTTATTTTTCACACCTTTTTTTTTGTACATATACACTACTTAGATGTATGGTTAATAGGATTGCATGACAAGATCTAAAATCAACCGTTAGATAACCCTAATCAAGATAAATATCTGAAAATAACACACTTTGCACACTCACACCCCTTAGGGTATCCTCTCTTGTTGCCTTTCAAATAAAAATGGTCATGTCCCTCGAACGTTGGGATACCATTAGCAAAGTTGCCTACGAATAACATCATCATAATTCCCTTCGATATAAAGATCATAGTCTCTCGAAGACCCTCGATGTTGCCTACGAATATATGATGTCGTCCCTCAATTGTTGCCTACGAATAAGTGATGATCGTCCCTTTGAATTACTAAGGTATCCTTACAATGTTGCCTTTAATGACCATACGATGACCCTACGCTTTTCCCTTCACATCCAACGGATAGAGTTATCTACCAACCAATGGTATGGATAGCGTTGTCCTAAAGAAGAAGGAAAATAATAAGAACGACCCTTCTGAGTAGGTGATAAGACTTTTAATTTCTTGCTCCAATCAAAACAAACACTCTTCACACCTCACACTTTTTTTCAAATTATTTTTCAAACAAACACTTTGTATACATTCATACGAGAATCATTACAAAGTTAAATTTTAAAACAAACATTTCCAAACACTTCATATACATTCTTGAGGACTAATACAAGAATCATTACGATGTCAAAGAGAAATACTTTTCAAATACTTTTCAAATCACACGCACACAGAAAGCAAGTTTTCAAAAAAACGTGAGCTAAGAAATTAAGAGCTCGTAGATAACTATAGATGGAAAGGGTGCTAATACCTTCCATTTTCATAATTACTTCCCGTACTCAGAATGTATTAAAGGTCTTTCCTTTTCTTTTCACCTTTCCTTTATTGGATAAAAAGAAAAGTCAGTGGCGACTCTTGCTAACCGCGACACTTGCAATAAAACGCAAAATAAACAAGTTGGTTCTCCCACCGTGTTACAGGAAGGAACAAACAACTGTTTGACTTTACAAGGTTTATTCACCAAATAATGCTTCTATTAAAGCATATGTAAACTCAATCAAGTACATCAAAAGATCCTAATACACACTAAAATTTATTACTTTATTTTGCAGCTTTAATGTATTGATCTTCTTTTCTTCAAGTAGCTTTTTCACGGACAAAAACCCAAAGCACTTAAATTGTTGAAATCTTTTTCTTCATAAGCTTCTAAGAGCTTGATAGATCTTGATATAGTAAATAAAAGAACCTCTCATTCTTGATTCACCTTAGAACACTTCAGACAACAACCCTTGTTCCATAATCTCTGGAAGCATAATACTCATGTTATGGATTTTCAATTAGAGCTTCCATGATCATCTTCATTGTCTTCTGAGATAGTACTTCCATGTCCTCTTATTTTCCACATCTTGCGCCAGTGGAAAGATAGTGGGATAAAGCATTTTCATATTGTGTACTATTTGTACCATTTTAACGTTATCTTCTAACCTTTTGTACTTCAGAGGCTTCTACGAGCATGAGTAATAAGAGCGAACATAACTTCTTATTTATCAAAACTTCAAGCTTTCACAGTCTTCAGAACTTCGTCTTCAGAATCCTTAGCACTTGGTCTTGAAAACTTTGTATCGAATCTATGCTCATAAGAGCTTCAAGACTTCAGAGTCTTCAAAGCGACATCTTCAGAGTCTTCAGCACTTGGTCTTCAGAACCCTTTGTCTTATGAAACTTGAGTCTTCAGCATCTGGACTACGTTCATTCAGAACTTCTATCTTGAGATCTTCAGAGTGATTTCTTTAGACATATGTATCATAGTCACTGAGTTTCAGAGCCTTCTGGAGCTTTTCTTGCTACTTGTTCATCAGAACTTCTATAGCTTAGAAACGAGGAATTTTCTCTTCTAATGCCTTGGCCACGCCATTCATTAGAAGCAAATTCTGTTTGTTAATTCTCAAAACACAACAAACATTAGAGTATCAAAATTGTTCACGCAAACATACTCTTTGTTATCATCTAAACTCAGAGAAATATTTGCATAACCAAATCTTGTTCTAACAATCTCGGTATCGTCAAAAGTGTTGTTCTTAGAACCCATGACTTAAGTATCAAAGGGGGTATCCGCCTCCATTATAAAGTCTATAGAACCCGAGGAGGAATAATAAGAATTAGAATCTCCCAAAGAGGAAGGAGTGAAGCCATAGATCTCTTTTGTGATTCGATTAAACTCTCCTGGATCTAAAACTATTTCCATTTCTGGCATGCATTAATCCCACAAATCCTTTCGTTCCTCGACATATGAAAGTTTTCTTGATGTTTCCCTCATCATCGCACTCTCTTAGGTAACCATTATCAAATTAAAGGAAAAGAAAAAATGAAAAGAGAAGAGAAAAATATCTAAAGGAAGGAGATCGTTCAAAAGTGGTTTGAAAAAACCTTGGAAAGGAGTGATGTCTTCTACAGAATTAGAGATAGAAAAGGAAAAGATGAAAAATAGGGTTTTAAATAGAGTAACAGTGAACAATGTACTAGGGAAGGGAAATGTCCCCCAATAAGAGACGATTTAGGTGGAAGTCATCATTACTTCGAGAAAATGGTAACTCTTCACTTTGTGACACGTAGGTTGGAGTAAGTCAGCAACCCGACGAAATCTACATTATCTTTTATTACTACGTGACCGAATTTGGCGTTGTCTACTGTGGAAAATGGTAAACAAGAGTTGGTCCTCCCTAGGTCCTAAAACTAAGGGTTACTTGCAAGATCGACCAGTAAATCTTAAGACACATGCTAAGGTTTTGGTATATTATACTGATTATGTAGAAATAGACCTTGGCCAAGAAACGGTTTTCAGAGACCAGGAGAAGCAGTACAATAGCTTTCCACACAGAATTTCAACCACCTACTAACCGACAGCAGGCGTTGGATAAACAAGACTCAACTTATCACTAATTGGTGACTCGTGACCAACAATTGACGTTGAAGTGTTTAATAAAGAAGTTGTTCGAAATGAAACGAAGTAAACAAAACAGTAAAGATAAAACTTAAGCATAAATTGATTGCATTGAAAGTAAGGATGGTGATTCACGTACATCAAAAGCTCAATGACTCTTTCTTCCTTTAACGCGGAATTGGGCAGAGTTTTGGTAAGCAATTTGAGAATACAAGTGAACACCCCAAAAATTACAACGAAATGACTTATTTATAGTGCTTTACAAGGTAACCACTGAAAGTAATCAACGGACGAAATTCAAACTAAGATAAAACTGCTACACACGATTTCACCATTCGTTCAGAGTCTTGCAACCACACCCTCCTGAAAGAACCGCCCACGATCTTCATACTTTGACTCTTTCTCACTTTGTGATTTCAAAAGGATTAACTGCTTCTGGCTTCGATATACTTTAGGAATAATAATACTCCCTAAGTCCCTTGGCCATGGCTTCGACAACATCTAACCTTCGACCAACTCCTTCGCTCGACCTAAAATATGTCGAATCGACCAACAGTCTTTCCTCACCCATCTAGTCGTTGTGGTTTATCTTCGACACGTTTATCTTGTGTTTATTTCTTCTGGCTGCTTGGTCGATTTGGTTGATCCTCTGGTTCGCCTTCTCAGTCGACCTATGTTTTCTGATATTACTAGGCTTTATAAAGTTTTCCCAGAGAAGCTATATTTGTTTAGAATCAACCCTTAACTTGTAGGGATATTTTCCTTTAATTAGTGCCCTCAAACGCAAATTGAATTTTCCAGTTAACAAAATGCCCCCCAGAGATGCCATTTTTGAATTTCTGATTCTGCCAACCATGAGATAATGGCATCTATGAAGCTTTGTATCTTTCGTCGGCTTAGTCGTTTCCACTACCCCTGAAGACAACTCATTGTTCTGGTCTTTTCGTGATGTCAGGTAATCATGGAAACGTATCTGGCTTTTATCTCGAGCTGTGGGGTCATTTAATGTTGACCATCATTGCTTTTTGGTGGCAGACATGGCCCACCACGCTTGTAAGTTCATCTTGCCACACATGTCCCTCGACGGACACGATTTCACACCTAGGAAATCACCACTATTTCTTCCATATTTTCACTTTCCTCACATCGAGCCTATAAATAGGCATTGTCCCTATTCTTCATCCTTTTTCTCTGCTTCCTCAGTTTTCCTACTTCTAAACCAAGAAAAACCCAAAAACTCCAAACCCTATTTCCGCCAATTTCGAGCTTCCCTTTCTAATCCAAAAACCAGAAATCTCCAAGACTCCATCTTTTCACCATTTTCACACCTTTCTTTCTTCCACAAATGGAGAACAAACACGTTGAAACAACTTCGGTAGCAACCTATCTCATCCTCCATATTGACGGCAAACCCTACGTACCGGAGCCTCCATTCTCTAAGGAGAAAACCAAGATATGGCAGTCTCAGGTACTTATCCCCTTTACTCTCAACAACGATCCTCTGGCTTTTTTAGGCCCACTACCTATGGATGTTCAATCCGAAATATACAATGATGATGAAGGCGCTTTCTTCCCCACTAGTACCAGTACTTGCCCTTTGATCACGTCCTCGAGACCTATTTCCCTGCAATTTATTGATAGAAGCTTTCGTACTGCTCCCCCTCTAAACTGCCCTAAATTCACTGCCTGGATGGAGCAACTGGAACCCAACAAGGGTCAACAATGGAGGGAAATGGGTATTTATGATTTGTTAGAACTTTCTCGAGTTGGTCAGCCTTATTCTGGTGGCATGCTGTTAGCGGCCCTACATTTCTAGGAAGGGTGGACCAATACTTTCCACACAAAGTGTGGCATGATGACTCCAACTCTTCTTGATCTGGCGGTGTTGACGAGAGTAAAGCCTGCTGGCAAAGTCTTCAACCATACTGATTACACCCCCATCTCCATAAAATTTGACGTTGGCGAATCCAAACATCCAACATATACTAATTTCATCAACCACCACCAACGAGATTCGGGCAATGTTTCTGATGAGGAACGCGTTGCTTTTTTAACTCTCTGGATATCTCGCTTCGTCTTTTGCTCAAGGTCGATGCAGATAGCCAAAGAGTTTATTTATTTAGCCACTCTGTTACACAGGGGTGAAAACATTGCTTTAGGCCAATTAATTTGGCCTCTTTATATGCCTCTTTGACCGACATGGCCAACCAAATAAAGGCGTATGATCCCACATATCCAAAGAAGAAGAAAAATTTGGTTCATGGTCCTTTCTGGCTCTTACAACTATAGCTGAATGCCACTTTCTCCGAAGACGTCAAACCTCTTCGACAGAGAAGAGTTTCAATCTCCCTGGATAGGAATGGGGTCGTCTGGCCATGTTACTTACCTCTGACGCTTGTCGACAAGACTTCTCCAAGTGATGAAGTTTTCAAAATTATCTTCAATATCATGCTGAAACGAGAGGATTTCAGACCCTCGATGGCTCCATTCTCTGATGGCAAGAGCGGGCCAACATGACTTACTGATTCTTTTCCACCTGTTGAAGAAGAAAACCGATAGAGGTCCTTGGTTTATTGGAGGAGTTTTCTAACTCCTCAGTTTCTCACTTATGCCATTATAACATAAGTCCCTGCTTAACGACCTACCAACCCAACTTGGTGGCTCGACAGTTTGGGCTTTGTCAGCTCGTGCCTAAATCATTCTATATATCCCATGAGTTGCTCACTGATATTTTAAATGATCGAAACTGGGAAGTTATTAAGGAGGATGTTGACACCCTTTGGGCTCACAGAGCCAAAATTACATTCACCCCATTCAGACTAGTCTATTACTGCACCAAGGAAATTGAAACTTGGTGGCAGTCATATTTGATTACTTTTGTCAACGATCCTGCTAGCAAAATGAATGAACTGACTGTTTCTCTTGACACTTTTCAGGGCAAGATGATGAAATGTAAGGATACCAACATCAAAGAAATTCAAGCTTTTCAGAAATTTTTCAGGGTGGTGTATTTACCAAACAATCTTCGTCGAAACATTCATGACGCGTCCCAAGAGCTAAAGGAGAAGGTAACTGAGAGGACTCCACAACTTAAAATCCGTAGTTACGCGAAAGACAAGTATCTTTACGCACTTCATTTTGGAAAAATCAAATTTCCTCCGTTACCGACTAGCCCATTGGCCCTGGCTTTTCGACCACCTATCCCAGATTGGTGGTATAGCTCTTGGTCGACTTTTCAAAATGCTTACAAAAAGAAAGCTGACCGGGTAGTTCCGACGAAGCATTGGTTACATGACTACCCAGGCTTTCTGCATATTGACCTTGAATATGTGAGAGAGCTTGCCGTAGTACCTAATGGTAACCACTTTTGGAAAGTTTCATTTCCTTTCACAATTTGACTTACAGTGTTATTTGACTTAGCTTCTTTTATAGTTGTACCCTTGCCAAAGGTGGTCATTCCCAGGAAAGAACTTGCTGTTGAGAGTTGAGGAGGGTCGTCGACTGCATTTGTTGATACTAGCGCAAAGGAAGGCCCTTCACAGTCAAAGGTATGTTTTATGCTCACACCTCTGTTCATATTTCTTCTATTCGACACCCCTTTTATGTTCGAAATTTTGCAGTTCACACACATTCACACTCCCTCCAATGACGAACCAATTTCCTCTTTCATCAAGAAAACTGATTCTCCTGTAAGTGTATATGTTTATATTTCGACACTCTGTGTTTTACAGACTACTAACATTTCTATCATGTAACAGGGTCGAAAACTCTCAGCGGATTCGGCTGCTCCCTTCAACACATCCAAAAAGTCCAAGAGGGACAAGAAACTTCGTCATAGTGGGAAGGATGAGGTAAGCATCATTTAATTAGAATGATTTGATTAAGGTTATGATTTCTCCTGATATCTTCCTTATATTTACAGCCATCACCTGATGATCAGTCTCCCCACTCCCATAAATCCAAAGAACATAAGAGGAAACATGCTTCCTCTCCTGAAGAAAGGGTGGCGAAAAAGAAAAAGAAAGCCCCATTGGCCGAAGACCTTGGGACAAAGGTCGATGACAAGGAAGGACGAATAATGGTCGACGATCAGCCACTCGTTACGAGGCAGCGAGGTAAAGCGCTCTTGGCTACTTGTCACGGCACTGCCTTACTTTTGAATGTTGACAATATCATAATACATACATCCATTGTCACTCTACACCCAACTCCTGCGCCTGAGGAGGTTAAGGAGCCAGAAGGGGATGCTGTTGTCGCCTCTATTGGGGAATGAAACGATAATTCCCAGTTCACCACCACTGATTCTCATCATATTTTCTATCTTGTGTACTTTGACTATTGAGTCTTACCTGGCTGATACCTATTTTCTCTCTTTAGGTCGAAGCTTCTGACCCATAGTGCAGTGTGCCAGATTATACGCCACTATTAGAAGCTTATTCGCCCCACCATCGACAAGCCCTCAACGTGGTCTGGTGAGTTTGTTGACCTCACTATTTCAGAAACTCTTAGTGACTCTGATTCAGTCACTAGTCCTGCCAAGAATAAGGGTTATAATTCGACTAGCTTTGACTTTAGTCTTTCAGATTCCCTGCAGGGTTCATAGACTCCCCAAAATGTCATCATGCTACCACAATTTCCTGCCAAAAGCACCTTCAGCCTTCCTCCTGAAAGGGAAATAGCATTCTCTTCTCCTCAATCCCAAGTTCAGAATATTTCTGAGAAGAAGGATAACTCAGCTAGCCCTTCTGGGGAAAAGCATATTTTAGCTGGCATGAATGTCGACGCTGCTCTAGCAATGCTGGACAATTTCATAATTCGGTATATTTCCTCTTTAGACTCTGACCGCTCTCAAGCTTACAGTGACAAGTTAGGGCCTGAGGCAACAAAAGTCAAGAAATTGACAGACAAAATCCGTATGTACGCTTTCAGTCTTGACTTTCCTCATCTACTGCATGAGGATTCAGCTGTTGGACCAGAGCTTATGGATGCTATTACTCAATTAAAAGGTCTTGAGATTTCTGAATTTTCAAAACTTATGGTGGCAGAATTTGAAGACATTCTCCCTTCCTTGTTGACAAACACTACTCAAATGAAGGAGAGTGAGCAGCTGGTCGACACGAATCAAGCAATACTGAGGAGAAATGTGGATATGGTGAAGAAGATTAAAATGGTAATCGAACGGCTACAGGCCCACATTAATCAGAAACGGAAATAGAAAGATCCTAAAAGGAAAAGAGTTGTTGAAATACGCAGTCGAATTGCCGATTTGTCGAAAGAACTGGAAGTTCTGAATGCAAAGTTGGAGGTTGTCGTAAAACAAGATGAAGAGCTTGATCAAGCTATCATCTCTGCTCAATCTGAAATGCTCCAGCTGACCAAAGATGCCCTTATTGTCAATACTGCCACTACTTGAGTCGAAGAGGAGTTGCTAACGCTCAAGGCAAGAGCAGATGGGCTAAGTGTTGTTGTTGTATGCATCCATGGTGATTTGGCCGGCTTCCAAAGAAAATTCGGCAATTTTTTATTAATGTAACCATTTTGATGTACCTATTTTGAGATTTTTTATATTCCTTGTAACGCTTGTACAATGAATCTTAATCACTTTTTATGTAGCACCATATTTTGGCACGCTCATTTCATAGTTATGTATGACTAATATGCTGGCTTCGTTATTACTTTTTCCAGCTCATTTCGACACACTTTTCACATTGTCGTAATTGAGATTTCTTGAAGAATAGGTTTATCTTTTCAAACTTTTCACATGGGCAGTATCATTTCGACACACTTTTTCCATCTCATTTCGACACACTTTTCACATGGACAGTATCACTTTCCAAACTAAATCATTGACATGAAATACTTTATCTTTTACCTTTTTATTATAGGCTTTGGCCACCCTGTCTTTTTGCCTCTTAATGCATCAAGGGCCAACACCCTCTCTTCATCCAAGTCGACTAACTCGTCAATCATCATGTTCCAATAGTCTTCAGAAGGTACTTCATGCTGTCGTTGAATCCTTACAGATTGGACGTGTATTTCTACTGGCAAGACAACATCATGCCCATATGTCAGTCGAAATGGGGTTGCCCCTATTGCCTCTTTAGGAGTCGTTCTATATGCCCATAAGGCTTGGTCTAATGTTTAATGCCAATTTCTTTACTTTTTGCCCATGTGCTTCTTAATCAGGCTAATCATTACCTTATTAGCAGCTTCGACCTGGCCATTTTCCTGAGCATAATAAGGGGGTGGAAGTTAACAGTTTTATTCCAACCTCCTTTGTGAATTCTTGCATTTTTCGCCCCGTGAACACTATTCCTTGGTCGATTGTGATTGTATCAGGAATTCCAAACCGACACATAATATGATCTTGTATAAAATCAATCACAACCTCTTGGTCGACATTTTTTAAAGCTACGGCCTCAACCCACTTTGTGAAATAATCAATGCCGACTAAAATGTACCTCAGCTGTTTTGATGATGATGGCTTTATTTCCCCAATCACATCTAAGGTCCATCCTCTAAATGGTCAAGGTTTTATAATAACATGCAATTCACTTGCAGGAACGTGTTGGATGCCTCCACGCATTTAGCACTCCTGGCATCCTCTAGCAAATTCAATACAGTCTTCCAGCATTATAGGCCAATAGACACCTGATCGCATCAACAACCATTTCATCTTATGTCCAGCTTGGTGTGCACCACATGCTCCACTATGCACACTCGACACTGCTACATATGCCTCACTTTCTCCTAGGCATTTAAGTAGTACTCCTTCGACAGTTTTCTTAAATAATTCATTTTCAATTAAAACAAAACTTAGGGCATGATATTTTATTTTATGATCTGTCAAACCCGTAGGAGAGCATAAGTAGTCGACCTGGGGTTTACGCCAGTAATTGTCTTGCCCATTATCAATTGTTAAAATTTCAAAATTTCCGCATCTATTGCACCTAATTTTATAATTGACAAATTTGAAGGAGATAACAAAGTAGCTCGAACCTTTTTCTATACCTGAATAGGTTCTCCGTCTTCATTCATTTTGTATCCTGAAGCTTCTTGCGCCAAGTCGTTAGCTTCTTGGTTTCCCCATCGAGGTATATGTCGAAGGCTTGCTTGTTCGAAATGTTTTAGTAACCTTATGGAAATTACAAAGTACATGATTAAGTTTTCTTTGATGCATCTATACTCTTTTGATACTTGTTTGATTACCAATTCAGAATCACCCATAATTTTGACATTTCTTGCCCCCAATTCTAGCAGCAGTTCGAGCCCAGTTATGAGACTCATACTCTGCCTCATTATTAGTACAGATGTCGTCGATGGTGTACTTGAACTCTGCTGGAATTCCACTAGGAGAAATTATGATTCCTCCTATCCCTGCACCATTTTTGTGACTAGAGCCGTCAAAATATAATTTCCAAGGCACTAGCTCGACAAAGTTTTGTGGCATAGCGACCATAGAATGATCGGCTAAAAAATATGCCACTACTTGTCCTTTCATTGATTTTAAAGGAAGGTATGTTAGGGAATATTCAGTTAACGCTAATGCCCATTTACCAATTCGACTATGCAAAATTGGTTTAGACAACATATGTTTAATAATATCGAAATGAGATGAAACATACACGTCAACTGGCTTTATATATTGGTTCAGTTTGATACAAGAGAAATACAAACACATGCATAGCTTTTCAATGTCACTATACCTAGTTTCAGTACCATTTAACATTCGACTAAGGTAATACACAGGTCTTTCGACATGATTGTCGTCCTCTTGAACTAACATACTTCCTATAGTCGACTCTGAGATTGCTATGTATAACCTCATAGGCCTATTTCTAAGTGGAGGTGCCAATATAGGAGGCTTCATAAAATACTCTTTGATTTTGTCGAAAGCCTCTTGATGCTCCTCTTGCCAGATGAACTCTTCATTTTTCAGTCGAAGCAGTGGTGAAAAAGCTATAGTTTTGCCACTTAAGTTGGAAATGAATCTCCTTAAGAAGTTTATTTTTCCCAACAAAGACTGAAGTTCCTTTTTGGTCGATGGTGGTTTGACGTCTATGATATCTTTGGTCTTGCTTTGATTGACTTTAATGCCCTTCTTATGCACTACAAAACCAAGGAAATCTCCTGCCTGCACACAAAAATTACACTTTAATGGATTCATTTTCAATCCATATTTTCGCATTCTTTCGAAAGATCTCTGAAGGTGTTCCAAGTGTGTCGATTTACTGCTCGACTTAATTATAATATCATCGATGTAAATCTGCATGAAATCTTCGATAAAGTCATGGAACATAGAATTCATTACCCTTTGATATGTTGCTCCGACATTCTTCAAGCTGAATTGCATGACCACCCATTCACAGGTGCCTAATGCCCCTGGGCAACAAAATGCCGTCTTCGGCACATCATCATCTGCACAAAAAAAATTGGTTATAACTAGCATAACCATCAAGCATGCTTAAATATTCAAAACCAGCAGCCAAATCGACTAGCATTCCAGCCACTGGCATGGCATATTCATCTTTAGGAGTGGCAGCATTTAAGTCTCTAAAATCAATGCACACTCTTAGCTTTCCATTTTTCTTAATAACTAGCACAATATTGCCCAACCATTCGACATACCTTGGAGTTCTGATGGACTTGCTTTTGAGGAGTCTTTCTATTTCCTCCTTGATCTTCGACATAATTGCGGGTGCAAAACGTCGAGGAGTTTGTTTCACTGGCTTTCTCCCAGCTTTTATTGGTAACTTTAAATCGACCAATTCCCATGCTTAAACCTGGCATTTCGTTATAGTCCCAAGCAAAACAATCTTTAAATTCTTTTAGTAAAGATATTACCTCAGATCTGAGTTTTTGGTCGATGTTGGCGCTAATATAGGTTTGTCTTTTATCACCCTCTGCGCCAAGGTCGATTTCTTCTAAAGGATCTTGTGGTTGCATCTTTTCTGGTGCCATGGGATCCTTCTCGAAACCTAGAGGTTCATCGTCGTATATGCAATCTAAACGTTGCTCACCGACGTTTTCTTTGACCAATTTGCTTCTATCTAGTGGTTCTGGCTCTACAGCCAAAATGACTTCTTATGGAACGGGAAGTTTACCAGCTTCTATGGCCATGTTTTCTTCAGCCTCTAGAGTCGAATTTATCTTGTTTTCGGCAATGTACGCTGAAATCCTTTTCAGAGCTTCTAGCTCAGACATGATTGTCATGATGGTTTCCCCAGCCTGTTGGCATGGGTTCCTCTGCGTAAGGATCTTCCAAAGGTTCGACATCCCACACAAAACCATGGGTTTCGTGTAGTTTCAAAGAAACGAATGCCTCATTCAGGTTGGCATACATTTCCTCTGCTAGCTGACAAGGAGCAATATTAGCCAGCTTTCTGTCAAACTGATTTTGGCCGACATTATTAATATCCTCCATGAAGTAACCTTGGTCGGCCTCGATATTCTCTACTATGCCATACTCTCGCCAAATGATTAGCCGTTGATGCATGGAAGATGGCACAGCGCCGATTCCATGTAGTCATTCTCTACCTACCAACAGATTGTAACTTCGCCTTCCTTGAATAACCATGAATATTATCGGCCTAGTGACTGAGCCGACTGTTATGTCTACCTGGATCACCCCCATGGTAGTTTTGATTCTGCCTTCGTAGTCCGACAGGACCATGTTGTGAGATCTTATATCGGTGTCGAACTTATTGATTTTCTTCAGTATATGATGTGGCATTATATTGACCGTAGCGCCACAATTCACTAACACCTTGTTAATGGCAGTTTCTTCGACTTTTGTCCTAATTAGTAAAGGCTTCAGATGGCTTCTCATAGCCATATCGGGCCTCTCAAAAAAGGCATTCTGGCTCTCAATAGAGCCATTGTTCATAACAAAGTAACAGGTTGGCTTGTGTAAAGCCATCTTAGCAGCATCAACATCATCAGTTTTTTCAACCTCCGTCGGGATATTACACTCCTCGGGGAGTATAGATACAACATTGACTAAGATGTCAAGGCTCCCTTCTGAATCAGAGGAGAAATCGTCAGTTTCCTCGTCAGAACCATTGTTGACTGGTTTATTGACAAGCCCTTTAATCTGTTGCTTGATCGCAGAGTCGACCTTGGCTTTGTACTATCGTGAATTCTTATCTTTACCGACAGCAATTTGCTTAGCAGCAGCAACGGCTTGTCTTTCAGCCTACTTCTTTCTCTAGAATCACCTCCACTGAGTTCGACTCATAGGATTTTTGCCCATGTAGTTTTCAGACACATGGCTTTTCATTTCAGAACACACTTCCAGTCGATAGCTCATAGGGGCTTTTCCTTTCGCATCTCTCATGGCACCAGTAACATTTGATGGCCCAGCGGCCATTTGGGGCTTAATTCAAGTCCCCTTTGGTGCAGAAGTCGACGAAAAAAAAGTCTTTGGCCTAACCTGAGATGCTTTCCAAGGATCCCTTTTATTCCACTGGACCCTTCCTCTCTCTAGCTGCAACTTCTAGAAATTCTCAACAGCGACTCTATCAATTAAAGCACTGCATCTGGGGCACAAACCGACTTGAGCACCCCTACTCTTGCAACGATAAAGAAAACCCAACAGATCTTCATCGTCTCTTGGATAGACGTCAGTTAGCTTGACATTTGGACTTTCGTCGATGCTTTCCTCAAGCATGGTATTTGTCAGGCACCTCAGTGATGTCGACCATGTCGATGTCGACAGGCTCAATAAATAGAGCCTCTTCTTGCCTTAAAGGGTCGGTGTCAATCTTCTGTTTCCTTGCAGCAAACTTCAAGCGACCCTCTTGGAGTGATTTTTGAACCAGATCCCTGAAAATAAAATATTGAGAGGTTGTGTGACCGAGATAATTATGATATTTGCAAAAACCTCTTTTTTGTCTTTGTTCTAATGGTGGTAATTTAGAATTTGGGGGTACTAGAATTTGAGCATCTTTAACTAATAAATCAAAAATCTCCTCGCATTTGCTAACGTCGAAGGTATAAGTTTTTGCAGGAGTTTTCGAACTAGTTTCGACAGCGGGGCTTTTTCCTTTGGCAGGAAACAATGATTTACATTCATATGCAGGCCCTAATTTTAATTCAGCCACATCCACATCTTCCTCAGTCGGCGACATGTAATCGACTTCATATATGGGATCTGTATCATCATAGTCGACATAGGCTACTTTTTCTTTCTTAGCCTTAGCTTTAGTATATCTAACTTTTTCTAGTCGAAGGCACTCAAGGTGTCGAACCCTATCAGCCAATTGTGACATGCTTTTGACAAAGGTTGGATCTATTTTCTTTCTAATGGAGTAGTCCAAACCTCCAACAGCCATTTGAACAAGTTCATGTTCAGGTACTTTGGTAAAGCACCTTGATTTTAGGGATCTAAACCTGTTCAAATAGTCGTCTATGGTTTCAACAAATTTTCTCTTAATGTTTGACAATTCGACCAAACTAATTTTCGAATGCCCCTCGTAAAACTGCTTGTGGAAAAGTTTTTCCAACTTCGACCAAGAGTCGATAGAATCGGGGGGCAAAGTAGTAAATCATGTGAAGGCAGCTTTAGTTAGGGACGAAGGGAAATGTTTTACCCTTAGGCCTTCATTATTCGCCATGTCTCCCGACTCAGTCAGGTATCTAGCGATGTGTTCGGCCGTCGATTCACCCGTTTCTCCCCCAAGTTTGGTGTACTTAGGAATTTTCCATCCTCTAGGGTTTTTGGTCTGTAAAATATACTTTGATAATGGAGAGGAATATGTTGGCCTTGGTATTATATTCATACCATTTTGGGCCATAATTCTCTCGACAATATTGGTTAAGTTATTCTCGACAACAAATTCCTCCTGTCGAATTTGGTCAAGGACTTGGTCAGCCTCTTGTTGTCTACGAACCAATACCCTAGGTGGATCGACAACGACATTTCTTTGAGGCGTTGCAGCTTGACCTTGTTACACAGTTTCTTCTTCTATTTCCCCCATGTCCCCATGAACAAGTATGGCCTGTCGAACCGATGGCCCTTGTCGGGTAGCCGTTTGAGGGGCTCCTATGAAGTTATAGAAACGTGTTAGTTGTGTAATAACCTGTCGGTTTGTTTCAGTGGACTGCCTATTAGTCTCAACCGACTCTTGTACTATGGGTTAAAGACATTACTCATTAGGTTAGTTAACATGTTAACTAAGTCATGGTTGCTATCATCCATTTGCTGCCTTAATACTGCCACAGAGGTGATGTTTAGATGTTGTGCAGACATTGCCCTATTTCCCCTTATTGCAGATCCTAGCAAATGAGCATTTGTGTTTTGTGCGTTATCAGACATCATTGCTGCACTTGGGGTCGACTGATATCCCATCATTAAGGAATACGTCATTCCATAAGGGGATTCGTAGCAGTACCAAATCGAGGTATCGCTGTGTTCGCAATGGCGCTCATGGCCACCACAGGCCCTAGACTCACCGGTGTGGTATGGGAATAAGGACTGATACTGAAGTAGTCGGCCCTGAGACAGTTGTGCTGCTTAATGGAGGAAATGACACAAATTGCGAAACAACTGGGTTGGCAATACCCAACGTTCGTGATGGAACTTCATCCGCATTCGACGCGGGAGTAGTGTTTGTCATCTTAGGTGTAAGTTTCCTAGTAGGTGGTTTCTTATTTGGTGAATTCCCACTTCTAAGTTTCATGCACTTCTAACGCTAATGACAAATTCTTACACTTAGCACATAGTCCCACCAGGTGTGCCAATTTGTTTACTGTGGAAAATGGTAAACAAGCGTTGGTTCTTCCTAGGTCCTAAAACTAAGGGTTACTTGCAAGATCGACCAGTTGATCTTAAGACACGTGCTAAAGTTTTGGTATATTATACTGATTATGTAGAAATAGACCTTGTCCAAGAAACGGTTTTCAGAGACCAAGGAAAGCAATACAATAGCTTTACACACAGAATTTCGACCACCTGCTAACCGACAACAGGCGCTGGATAAACAAGACTCAACTTATCACTAATTGGTGACTCGTGACCAACAATTGACGTTGAAGTGTTCAATAAAGATGTTGTTCGAAATGAAACAAAGTAAACAAAACAGTAAAGATAAAACTTAAGCATAAATTGATTGCATTGAAAGTAAGGATGATGATTCACGTACATCAAAAGCTCAATGACTCTTTCTTCCTTTAACTCAGAATTGGGCAGAGTTTTGGTAAGTAATTTGAGATTTGAGAATACAAGTGAACACCCCAAAAATTACAATGAAATGACTTATTTATAGTACTTTACAAGGTAACCATTGAAAGTAATCAATGGACGAAATTCAAACTAAGATAAAACTGCTACACACAATTTCGCCATTCGTTCAGCGTCTTGCAACCACACCCTCCTAAAATAACCGCCCACAATCTTCATACTTTGACTCTTTCCCTCTTCGTGATTTCAAAAGGATTAACTGCTTCTGGATTCGATATACTTTAGGAATAATAATACTCCCTAAGTCCCTTGGCCATGGCTTCGACAACATCTAACCTTCGACCAACTCCTTCGCTCGACCTAAAATATGTCAAATCGACCAACAGTCTTTCCTCACCCATCTAGTCGATGTGGTTTATCTTTGACACGTTTATCTTGTGTTTATTTCTTCTGGATGCTTGGTCGATTTGGTTGATCCTATGGTTCGCCTTCTCAGTCGACCCATGTTTTCTGATATTTCTTGGCTTTATAAAGTTTTCCCAAAGAAGCTATATTTGTTTAGAATCAACCCTTAACTTGTAAGGATATTTGCCTTTAATCAGAGCCCTCAAACGCAACTAGAATTTTCTAGTTAACAAGCGTCTTTACAAAAGAAATACTTAAACTCGGGGGGCTTATGTACATGCCAGAAATAATAGACCCGTCCAAGTTAGGTAATCGGTGAAGGAGAAGGAAATATACAAAATCCAGACTAGGATCAAAGTACTCCGGGTAGTAAGTCAGCATTATCACGGATCCGGGTAGGGTAGTTAGCCGAGAAGCATACAACAGTGACAACTGAGCAACACAGCTCATTAATGCCTGTAACCTCCACCGACGCAATAACTACAAACATTATACGACCTTGACTCCATCATTCGTAGCGATATGAGTTATGAAACTCAAGAGACACCCATTGATTAAGGCTATTGATGACTCTAATATACACTATATAAAGGGGCTCCCGCAAGGTTACATGAGTTATGGAACTCAGTTCTTAGTCAATTATTATTAAATTATTTAATGGTGTACTTCCTAATATATCTCTCTATTTCATTTTTCAATATTCTATTAAATTTAATAAATAGGACATTATAGTAAATTTAAGGCAAAATACTCATTGTAGTCTCTTAACTATACTCTTGGGTTTACATTGATCTCTTAATTTTTTTTGTGACATTTTGGTCCCTTAACTTTTAAAAAGTTTTATGTAAGTCTTTTTTGTCTAATTAGCGAAGAAAAAACTTTGAAATTCGTCACTAATTAAATTAAAAAAGACTAAAATGAAATATTTTGAAAGTTAAAGGACCAAAATGACACACAAAAAATTAAAGGATCAAGATGAACCCAAAATGAGTATTTTGCCTAAATTTAATTAATTTTTTTAGCAAAATTTAAAAAATTAATTATATTTAATTGAATTTTTTATTAATGGTACAAATTATTTTTACTATTTATAAATGTGTCCTGAGGGTGTATTTCATATAACGGTCACTACCCAGCAACTCGACTCATTAGTGCTCGTAACCGCTGTGGGCACAATACCTACAAACGTTATACGATCTTGACTCCATCATTCATAGCGTCGACAAAGATTATATGAGTTATGGAACTCAAGAGGCACCCATTGATTAAGGCTCTTGATGACTCTAAGATACAGTATACAAAGGGGTTTCCGCAAGAGGCATAAACAAGACATACATTCTTGGGACAATACACATCACTGCCGTAGCTCCCAAATCCCCCAATCATATCATAAAACTTGCTCCATAAAAAATGTCGAGTTTTAATCCTATAAAATTACTTTGCACGCAGTTTTAGTTCTTGTAGAGAGACTAAAACTCCGCGTAAAAATAATTTTATAGAGACTAAAACTCGAAAAAAATAGTATAGGAACTAAAAGTAATTTTTGATAATTTATAGGGACTAATTACGTATTTAAGCTTATATATATATATATATATATATATATATATATATATATATATATATATATATATATATATATATATGGTTGAAATTTTACCTTTCTTTTAAATAAATAAATACTATATCAACTAATCTGATTTAACAAAATATATAAAAAAAAAATTATACATTATTGTTACATTACGATTATTATAAATGTTTCTTTATGTTTTCTCACTCTCAAATTATAAGTTATACCTTCTGGACATATTTATAAACAACAAAAATCTTCAATTTTTAAGTAATTATTATTAAATTATTTAATGTTATAATTCCTAATATATCCCTCTATTTTATTTTTCAATATTCTATTAAATTTAATAAAGAGGACATTATAGTAAATTTAAGGCAAAATACTTATTTTAATCTCTTAACTATATCGTTGAGTTTATATTTGTCGTTTAACTTTTTTTTCGTGTCATTTTTGTCACGTAACTTTCAAAAAATTTAATTTAAGATTTTTTTGTCTAATTAACGATGAAAAAATTTTAAAATTCATCGCTAATTAAATAGAAAAACTAAAATGAAACATTTTAAAAATTTAAAGATCAAAATGATAAAAAAAATAAATTAAAAGACCAAGATAAACCTAAGAATATAGTTAAAGAATCAAAATAAGTATTTTGTCTAAATTTAATTAATATTTTTAACAAAATCTAAAAATTAATTATATTTAATTAAATTTTTAATAATTGTAAAAATTATTTTATTATTTATAAATATATCTAAGGGTGTATTTTATATAAAAAAAATTATTCTAAATTATAGGAAATGTCTTTACACTCATATAAATAAAATAGAATAAAATAAAATAAGATGGAGCAATTGAATGTGTGACCTACATAGGAGTGGGAGCTGTGTCCCAAAATATAGTAGTAGTAGAATAGATTCGTTCTTCTGGGAACTATGATTGGCTCTTGGGTATACTTTTGAGCCAAGAAGAGTACTAGTGGGTGGGACATAAAGTATAACTCACCTGTCTTAACCTCAATGGCCCATTTGTATCTCTCCTCTTTTCAAGTGATGCTTCAGCATTGGGGAGCATATAAACATATTCATATTAGTCATACTACTCACAATTTTTTAAATTATCAAGTTACTAAGAGGATGTATTTCTTGATTTAAAATTAAGACAAACTATTCCTATAACTCATACTACTCATAATTTTTTAAAATTATCAAGTTACTAAGAGGATGTATTTCTTTATTTGGAATTAAGATAAAGTCATGTTTATAAAATGTTGGATGCCACTTTCTTAAAAATAATATTTAAAATAATATTTAAAATAAAAATTTAACATTTTATCATTTTATCAAACATATTCCTACAAGTTATATTGAAGAAGCTACAAAAGTAAATTATAAAAATATTATAAATTTATTTATAAGTTGTTTTAATAAAATTTCGTAAATAATATCACAAATTTAAACCAACTAATACTCAAATAAATTAATTCAAATATTCCCCTAATAGTTTCTTCTTTCTGTATCTCATTTTGATTTATTGGTTTTCTCTTTACAAACAATTGAGAATGAAAAAAAGAGAGAGAGCAAAGAGTAGGAGTATAACAAAGAAATGGAACACAATTTTTTTTTTAAAAAAAGAAAAAGATTTTTAATGCAAAAAAGATAAATCCATAATCTAAAAGCCACCATCCAACAAAGAAAAAGGATAAGGTGGCAACGAACTATTCTCTGCCGCCATTTCATTGAAAATCTCCACACCCCCCATTTTCCCATCGCCACTATTCTCACCCCCCATAAACGGTGCCGGAGATACTCCCGTCGGAGAAACTTTGCAATCATACCCATAGCCCATTTGTCCAATCTCCATCTGTCCCCACCAACTCTCCACCGGCGTCACTCCCGGCGGCGGCGCACGGTGGTAATAATCAATTTCAAAGCGCGTCTCCGGCGAAGACGACGACATCATATTATTAACAACCGTTACCTCGTCTTCCTCAAACTCCGTCTTGACAGAATTCCCAACCGCCATGCCAGAGGAGTCTGAGGAAGTCGAGGTAGTCGCCATCGCCACCGCCGCCGTTGACACCGGAGATATCAACCGTCTTTTTTTCTTATCAAGAACTATCTGCTTCTCTCTCTGGTTGAGTATTCTAGACAGAATTTGAGGATCTTCAACGACATTGCAAAGAAAAGCCATCATTTGTTGTGGTCGTTTCTCGGTTGTTTCTAATCTCTTGTTCATCCCTTGAAGCTCTTCATCTAAATTTCTTTGTTCTTCTTTCAGCTTCAATATTTCTGTCACCATAGCTTCATCTTCTTCAAAATCCTCAAACTTCACTTCATTAGAATAATAGTTGTTATTATTATTGTTCCTTCCATTTCCAATTCCCCCAACGTGCTTTTTTCTAACTATGTTCTTCAATAAGTGCTTTTGTCCTCTTAGAAACCACTCATTCGCAAATTCCCAACGATCCGGATCAACTTTTCTGAAACCCTAAAGAAAACCAAAACCAAAACCAAAACAAAAAACAAGAAATATCATAAATTTTGAATTGAAAAAATAATGAAAACCCATTAACCAAAAAGTGATTTTGGGAAGTGGGTTTGTGTTAGTTTTTGAAGATTGTTGGTGTACTTACGTAGGTGTTGAGTTGACGAACGAAGCTAGAGAAATTGTTGTGTTTGAAGAAAAGAGGGAGAAGGGAGTGAGAGAATTCGAGGGGGTCGAGGACGATGAAACTGTTGTTAGATGGACCCCACTTGATAAGGTTATCGGTGTTTGGTTCGTTAACCATGTGATATGTCTTCATGATGAACGGTGCGATCATGTTGTTCTGCTCCATCCCCATTTAACAAAGACAAGAACAAGAACAATAACTCTCGCGATTACAAAGATAGATTTATTGGTTTGTGTTATATTGAACTATTAGAGTGAGGAGAGAGAGAGAGAAATTGAAAGAGAGAAGGTTTTTCTTTTTTTGAAAGAGAGGAACACTGAATATATAAAGATGCTAGCAACCAAGATTTTAAAGAATCCTTTTACCGTGAAAAGGATTGCAATAAAAAGATATTGAAAAATCTATTGATATTGTTATTTATTATTTTTATGAATTATAGGTGTAGTTTATAATTTATAATTGATGAAAGACAATTGAATATTGATAAATTAATTGAAATATTTGATAAAATTAATAATTTTATTAGTTGATGAATGTAAAATAATACAATTGTTTGATTTTATTTATATATAATATATAATTATTTTATTTTAAATTAAAATAAATTATAAAGAATAAGATTAAGTTTTAACTAAAATAATTAAAAAAAAAAAGAAAAAAGAAAACTATAAAATATAAACTTAAACACTATTAATAAATATGCCTTTGAACTTATTGTTGTATGAGGATTATTAAATAATCAGTTCATAAGATTAATCTAATTTTTTTGTGTGGAGATTTAGAACTTATGACATACTACTATAATTATAAATTTATATTTTAAAATTAAATATGTTCAATAATCGTATTTTCTCACTAATTTATAATTTATGTTTATTAATTATAAATTATAATATCTCTAAATAATTTATTGTTTAATTTTTTTAATGATTAATCCACTGTAAACTTATTTATTAAATGAAGACACCGTTTAAGAAATTGTAGGAATATTAAATCTAAAACAAGAAGATGTTGATGATGGGCAAGCAGAAGCACCATAAGTAGTGTAAGTAAGCTATACATAGAAATATGGGACAGTAATATCCCTATCGTCTGACAGGCACTGATGCCAAAATAACAATAATTTAAAGCTTAGATTTAATTAGGATATTCATATTTGGCATGTAATACTATCGCCTGACATTTGTGTAACCTAAAATTAAATCCTTTCTAAAAAAAAATTCAGAGGGATGTTTGTTTGTGATAGGGGTGTTCAAAACCAAATCAACCCAATAGAAAACCGCAAATCAAACCAAATCAAACTGAAAACCGCAAAAAATCGCATTTGGTTCAGATTAGTTTGGGTCATTTTTTAACAAAACCGCATGGTTTGGTTCGGTTTGCGGTTTGTATTTTGCAAACCGAACCAAACCGAACTAAACCGCATTATGTTACAATCTATATTTTACTTAACTCACATCTAACCCAAACCTAAATCTATTATACATTAGCCTTATGATTATAGACAATTTTCTCATCTTTACAATTATAGTTTCAATTTCAATCTTCTTAAATATCTCCTAACATTATCACTTCATCTTCACCACTTACATCTTGTCTCTTCTTATCTAATCTCTACTCTCTTATATTATTTCATTTGCACGTTCTTATTTTTTATGCAATTTTTCTCTCTTTCAATTTCGTTTTATCGCACATCTTTATCTCTAATCTCTCCTCTCTTATGTTCTTTCTTTTTCATCTTCACTAATTTCTCATCTCTTCTATTTTTTTGTTTTATTATAATATTTTTTGTATTGTTTTATGCTATTATTTTATGTTTATTATTTCACTTTTGTTTAATCTAACTTTTACATATTAAATGAAAAGTTATTGTCCAAATGTGATTAGTTTTTTGGTTATTATTTAGTAGTGTATCATGTATGAATGACCAAATACAAAGTTATGTTGTCATATATATGTGAATGTATGACTCAACAAATTATTTGTAAAAAACCGAACCAACCGCACCGAACCAAACCGCATTGGTTTGGTTTGATTTGGTTTTTTTCTTAAAAGTCAACCGAACCAAATCAAACCGCATGCCTTTTTCTCTCTCGCGGTTCGGATAATTTTTTGCGTCAAAACCGCCCAAACCGCACCGCGAACACCCCTAGTTAGTGATAAGAGTTAAAGAACAATTTAAAAATTGGTTATAAATTTTTTATTTCAATTATATTTTACTTTTTATTTTGATTAAAAATATATATGCGCAGATTCAGATAATTTTGGTTAATTTAAGAAGAGTACGACTTATAATTCATTAAGTTCAAAAGTATTTAAAGATGATCGTATGATAAATCAGATGGGTACTATATGATCGGTCATGAGTCGTCTAACCCAATCCACATTATCTAAAACATGGATCATCCAATTTAACCGTATGTTACTAAAGTGACAATTGCAATATTACTACGTGTGAGGCCACATGTTCCCAAAAGAGCAGATATTGATCACTTTTTTAACGAAGAAACTATTCTTCCTATTCTTAGAAAAGAAAAACTCTTTTTATTCAAATAGTTGGGTTTAAAATGTTTCATCACCCATAACTTGAACTATAGATCGTGACTATAAATATTCCAACTCTTATTGTTGGGAATGAGACATTCAATATTTTGAGTATTGAGATATCAATAAACAAAAGGCTTTCACCCGGTAAATTGTTTATGTGATCCAATTTATTGTACTTTTGTAATTTAGTTAGTGTCCACCATGGAGTCCCGTAAAAATTATATGGACATAAAGTTCATTCCACGTGAGCTACTACCGATGGTGACGACAAGTGGTTATAGTCCATGATAAAGTCATAGAAAGAATGATCGACGTAAACGAATTTATCTTTCTTAGAGTTATAAGAACCTAATGTAATTATTTAGGGGAAAATTCCTTCCATATTATGAATGTTCAACATCATTTTGATTATCACTTTTAGTTGAATTTGAAGATGGTGAATGAGATATACGCACATACGTGTTAGTGCAAAAGATGATGAAAACTGTTAGTTTTGTAGATTGGCAGCAATTTTGGTAAAACATTTTGCTTAGGAAATACCATGAAGAATAACTTAACTTGTGAAGCAAAATGTATCAGCAGGTTTTATGAAGATGTCAAAACAGATGTCCTGACATGTGTTATAGAACTGAACTTTTCATTCCAGAAACATTAGGAGACAATCTGTTTTAATTGTATGCTCGAAGTAAACAACACTTTGTAACGCTTTATTGCAACATTATTGAAGAGCGTTTATCCTACTTTCATGGAGAAAGAAAAGGACACGTAAAATACTACATGTGAAGCAATTCATGGGACAACCCTAGTTTTGTTGTTCATATAAAAATGAACACTAACCCTACTTGCAGAGTTAGCCACACCAGAGAATATTGAACGTACTGTGTTTAAGTTTTAGGTTTTAAGTCTTTGTTATTTGTTCCTTGTGAGATACTCTAGTATTGTTTAATACTTGAGGGGACATTAGTTGAGTTGTAAGTTTTTAATCATCTATAAGCTTTGAAGCAATGATGGTTATGTGTCTTTGAAGTGTGTCTTCGAGTCTTTGTTATTGTTATTATCACCGTGTGTGATTGAGGGGGAGTGAGAGGGGTTTCTAATATCTAATAGGTTCTTAGGTAGAAGGGTATTGGGTAGTGATTAAGTGAGGGGTTCATATCGAGCCAAATGTGAACTCAAAGTTTTACTGCTACTTATTCATTCAATAATCAATCCAAATGTGAATCCATAGTTTCACCACTACTTATTCATTCAAGAATCGAGCCAAATATGAACCCAAAGTTTCACCATCTCAATTTTCAAGGTCAACAATGTATTCATGTGAAATTCATCAACATCATATGCAAATCAAGATTATCCACCAATCTCAATTATCTAAGCATATCACCATAATTCAACTCATGTGAATTATCCACCATTTGCACAACATCATGTTCCAACAACAACAAGCATTACATGTAGCATATACATATCACCACACATCATAATTAACACATAACATATACTTCAACACATGTTATCCTCACTAATCCAACATATTGAATTATACATCAATTACAAAAATATACATACATCATTACATCAATGCAAATCATTTAACATTTACCATCACATACTTACCAACAACATTTTGCACATAAACCAACAATGATTATTCATTACAATCACCCAAACACAACACACATAAGTAAAATCAAGTATTATGTGTTCATAGCATTTAGGAACTCAACACACCATAATAAAATATAAAAAACAATGCCAAAACATATTGTTTCCATTCATCATCAATTCATAACACATACCAATTGATACACAAACTATCATTCCAATTCAATACCAATTCACAATGTACATAACACATATACACATCATTTTCCCAATCACATAATTATTAAATTATATAATTCCACCAAACCTAGCTATATATTATAGGGTTATTTCATTATCTTTCTAATGCTTCAAACGACACTCGAAACAGACTTACGGTTTGTAAGTTATGAATATTTGGAACTGTTATGATTTGCAAATCCTGACATCATACACTAACACCACAAGACCCTATTTAATTCCAATTAAATTTATTTCTAGAATATGAAACTATTTTTACAAGAAAGTACATTGTATTAGATTTCCACAGGTTCGAACAACGCATCAAACGGACACCCGAAACTCAAGTTATGAATTTTTGAAGTTTTGGAAAATTTTTACGGTACAGACCGCGCTGAGCCCAGTCTGCATTTTTTATAGAAACTTTTCTGTGAAGACAGAAACTTCCCACCCGAACATTTGACCCAAAAACACATTTAAACATGCAATTTACTCTATTTTAAGGTGTTATATCCTATTTCCAACATATAACATCAAATAGAAACATCAAAACATAATTTCCAACATCAATATGGGATTCTAATTTCAACCAAAGTGAATCAAAAACCTAGAAATTGAAATACCCAAATCTAATTTTTGTTACTAATCATTAAAGGATATCCTAACATATTTCTAATCACGGGTCATCATTTCTAAGTAGAAAACACAATTCTTCTTCAAACCCTAACATTCAAAGATTCTTAGAAATTGAAATTAAATAACCTAGCATGTTACTAATCACTATCCAACAACATACAAGTAAATAATAACATGGATTCTCCCCTTTACCTCTTGAAGATTCCTCTTCTAGGGCTTCCTCTTCACTTTTCCTCTTTCTCCTCTCCTCTTCTCTTTTTTTCCCTCTTTCTCTTCTTTCTCCAAATGACAACACTAATTATGATTTCCTTCTAACCCTTTACTAACTAGTAACTTCTTATTGGGCTTAATACTTAATATCTCTTTATTACTTATATTCATAAACTTAGGTCCAATACCAAATAACCACATTTCTACTCATAAAACACAATTATTCAAATAACACTCATATTCAAATAATTCAAATATTCATTTAAATCACCCAATTAAATTAATTATCACATAATATAATAAATAATAATAATAATAATTAATAATTAACTATTAAAAATTCGGGATGTTACATTCTTAGGTAGAAATTGCATTGGGTAGTGATTAAGTGAGGAGTTGTAAACGGGGTGAAGTAACTTGTTTTCTAAAATCATTTAGTTTTAAAACAATGAAGTCACCACCAAATTTTATTTGTTCTAAAAGAACGGGAAAATATAGATAAAACCCACGAAAATTGGATAAGGCGGTGTACTTGACCAAAAGATACGAATTCGGGAGTCGGTTATGCAAGGGGAATGTATTAGCACCCCTCACATTCATCGTACTCGATGGGAACCGTTTAGCTCGTGCGTGCTCGTGTGTTTAAAGTAATAATTCTATCTTCTAATTAATGATCGAGAAAGGAGAAGGGAGAAAGGATTTTTATTTTTAGTATTTTTTTGAGTTCTCCGCGGTTTCAAAACTTTGTGCCTACGTATTCCCTCGTGCAACAGAAAAGTCAGAACTTCGTAGTTCTTCTAGAAAATGATTGTTTGTTGATTGATTTTAAATGAAGAGACAAGTCAACATTTTTTAAAGGAGAAGACTCGTCTAAACACCCACAAGGTGTGATAAAGATTAAAAGACTACGCACCAATATGAGGAAGGGTTTGAGAACGCCTCTAGTACTCAAATGGAGAAGTCGAAAACCATGGGGATATAGAAAGAATCATCTCAATTATAAATGAATCATGTCTAATTTTTGAAAAGAGTTTTAAAGGTAAAAGGTGCTCAACGCACAAAAGGCTTGAATGAGTTAAGGTTGATTTTAAGTGGGTGAAAAGTACTGAAACATTAGGCTATCATCTAATGATTCAAATACTAGAAATTGAACGAGTGTGCTCATCCAATCGTCTATTCATCCCAAAAACTTTAGTATGAAAAGGGGAAGTGAAACTAAGTTCACGTTATTAAGTGTTTCGAGTGAAATAAAATATTTAAGCTATTGGGCTATCATCCAATAACCTAAATATTCTAAATCCGATTAAATCATCGGGCTATCATCCAACAACTTAAACAAATGTTACTCTGCTGGTTTTTGACGTGGATATTAGTTTTTAGCATATTGGGCTATCATAAGCGTGAGACCTAAATAAAAATGAAATAAAATTGCAACGATAACGAACATGGTTAGTAAGCAAAGGAGTGAAATCAAATGAAATTAGCATGGATGTAACATGCACAAATGAATAAGATCCAAGAAAAAAAAACTAATACCTAATGCAAATACAAAAAAAACATGTTATTTAAGAGATAACGCTTTAAGATTCCAATGATTATCATAATCGAATTCCTTATTATTTCAACAAGGACGACACCATCAACCAACTTCACAAACAAAACCACGATTATCGATAGAAATCCTATTCAAAGTGATCTTAAACAAAATAGCATCAACACAACTATCACAATGCTATCAACTTCAAAAACTTTGATATGATTTAAAGTTATGAATTAGAATTTTCAAAATCCAGACCTATACAAAACATCTTGCCATTTCTAGACTCTCTTTTTTTTGACATATTAACACTATAATCATCAAAAGCAAAACCAAATTCAAACAAAAAAATCACATAATATATCTCTAGAATTTCACGCAAACTGTCTAACCAAAACTTTAATTCAATTATAATTATATCGCAAATTAATCATGAAGAAACGCATCAAACTCAAATTGCTAATGCATCAACAAGAATATTGACACAAACATAGCTCAAGTTTATCATTACTTTCCAACATACCGTAAATCAAATTGAACAGAAGCTATAACATACTGTTCTTGTAGGAAAAACCTTATGATCGTATTTAGGGATTTGGAGGCTCAAGTATGATATCTTGAACTCGAAGCTACGATTGTCTTGCTTATCCCGCTGGCGGGAGCCCTATGTATACGAATGACTTCATGAGTCTCCTTCTTCTCTATCAGTAACGGTCTCCAGCACATTAACTATAACAAGAAGGTGAAGCATCAACCTTTTCAGGCAATGATATCTTCTCATGTAACGTACGTCGCTGGAATCAACGCATCAGTTTCCTCAACCCAATCGTAACGTTCGTACTTAATTCGGGCTAGATCCCAGGACGCATGGCCAGGATATATACCCGAAACATACTCTGACTCCTTCCCTTCCACCCGGGATCCACCACAAACTCCACCCATATACCTCTATCCGGGCTTATTCTCGACCCCATACAAGACCACTTTCGACTTCACATCTCGGCTCGGACTTTATGTATGATCACATACAATTCAATCAAACAGACAATCATCAAATTATTCTCGCTGCATTTATCACCAAATCAGGTTCATGGTGCACAATGAAAATATTTCAGTAGAGTCATAGCATATTAACTACGAAATTGAAACTCACAGATGAGGCAAAATAGAGATTGCTGAACAAAACAAGAATGGAGCAGAGCTGGCAGTTTGATGCGTGTTCGCAAGTTTAGAATAAAGGGAGTTCCGGATACGGCGGAGGGAGTTTAGCGATGGATGTTTGGGATGTTGTTTGAAGGTGAAAGGAAGGAGAAGAAGGGTGGTGTAGAGTGATGAGAGAGAGGCAGTTTAAGGGAGCGGAGGGAGTATATTTGAACGGAAGGAGTTATGGTAGTGGAATGGGGGGCTGCAAGCGGTGTAATGAGGAAGAGAGAACAAGGTTGAAGGGAAGATGGTGGCTAGTTTTGTGATGGGAGAAAATTTGATGAGGAGCAGTAGGTTAGTAGTATGGAGATGGAGATGTGACGTTGGAAAAAGATGATGAGGAATGGTTGGAGGTTGGAGTATATGAGTGGATGAATGCGTTTGTGATGGTGGTTTGGCGGAGTGAAGAGATGAAGTAGGATGTTTCTGGAGATGAGACGAAGTTTGGTTGTTGTTAATGGGTGAGATGACGAGTGAGAGGAAGTGGTGTGGTATGTATGGCTTAGACGATGAAGGAGGCGGCGAGTTAGAAGAGAGGGGGTTAGGTTGAAGCGGATTTGATGTTTGGTTGAGGGCGTGAGGGAATGGTGGATGGTGAAGAACAAAAAATTTTCTTTTATTTCTAGATCTGAATCATTATTCCTCTCTGGCTCTTTTTCTTTTCTTTTTCTTCTCCCCCCTGGAAACATTATGATTATGGCTATATATATACACACAAATTAGGTTTAAACAAATTTTCAGAATGTTCAAAATTGCCCTTATGACTAAATGGACCCAAAAGCCCAAAAGATTAAAAATTAAACTATTCGAAAATATTTTTCTTTTGATTTTTGGAGATAAAAATTGGACACCTAAAATTGTCAAAAACAATATAAATTTAAACACTAAGTTACCCAAAAAAATAAAATGAGCACATTAAAATAAACTACGGGTCTCAAAGGTTAAAGAAAAATTACCAAAATAGTTTAAATCGAAATAAAATGATAATAAAGAATACCCGGTTGTAAAACACTTACGGTTAATAATGAGACCCAAAAATGTATTGAAAATTAGGGAGAACATATTTTCATAATCTACGCTACATGTAGATTCATAAAGCAGTGAGTAAAAGGCAAAAACTTGAAATATTTTCCGCTAATTTTTCTCACAGTTCCAAATCGCTTTTAACGATCCATCTATAAACCGAATTATCAATATCATCGACATATAAACAACTTAAAACAGTGCAATAAACATGTAGAGAGATAAAAATGAATGAAGTAAAATAACACATATTTTACAACTATAAAACGATTCAAATGTCGATATAAATTGACTTTTGGTCAACTTAAATACGACTAATGATGCAGATGCGATGAATGAATGATTGTTTAATGCTAATGACCTAATGGAAGCGTATGCAGGTGAATGTGAAGCCTAAGCTAGATAAAATCGAGATAGGAGGGAAAATTTTATGGTGCAACAGTTGCCCCTTGTTATACCCCAAAATTTTCCCTCCCACTTCTCAAGACAATACATACATCCATACTCAAGGATTTCACAAGGGTTGACCAGACAAACCCTCTCCTAAGCAATCAACCCAAACTAGGGTTTTGCAATTCTCAAGTCAAGATGGACTTTCAATGCTTCAAGTGGTCATCATACCTCAGTATATGCATCAAGGAATCACCATGTCAAGTTTCAAGCCTAACAAGTCAAAATTGCTCATCCAATTGCTCAGATGGTTGAGAAGCAGCTGTGTTGGACAAAAGTCAATTGTGGTCAACATACAGTCAAACTTCATGATTTTTGGTAGAAATCAATATTTTGATGTAATATTCATCATTTAATCAAGGGTTGATCATGATTCCTCATGAAAAGTCAAGATTTGATCAAAAGTCAAAGTTTCTAAATTAGCGCTTTTTTAGACAAAAGTCAACAGAACTTTGACCAGCCATAACTTTCACATACTTTATTAGAAATTTTTCCACTAAAGCTCATTTTGAAGAGAATTCAATTCTCTACAACTTCATGTCTCACAAGCTTGGGCTAGAAATGCTTCATTTGGAAGTTATGGATCAAAACATTACAGGTCTTTTTAAAAGTCAACCAAAAGTCATCTTTTTGCAAAGTAGTTTTCTGGAGCATGGAAACTTCAATAAAGACAAACCCAAAACAGATGTTTAGAAGACATCTTGATCTTTCTAAAAAGTCCAAGAACACCCAAAAATGTTAAAAATTGAGCAAGATACAAGTTGTGCAAGTTGAGCATTTTTTAGGAGGTGTATAAAGGAAAATACTTGACAAATGCAAACATTTTTCAAATGGGCTTATAATTTTATGATCCAAACTGGATCTTAACATTATCCATGGTCTCGATGCACCTTTCCACGCCTCCTTCCCAATTTATTTGATTTATTTTGAAATAAAAGCATTTAAATCCAATTTTAATTAAGTAAAATACAAAAGCAAGGTCTAAGACAAGTTGGGCTTGATTTCTACTTATCTTGAGGATCAAGGAAGTCCAAACAAACTACCAAATTCGTGTAAGACTTGATAGGCAAGATTAGAGACAAAAAAAGGCAATATTTGGTCTTTATTTCCAAGGAGTTATATCTCCATCAATGAAAGATTTTTCCATCTTTGGTTAACCTAATTTCACTATTGTATAAATACTCAACAACCTCAGATGCTCAAGGGGAGGAATGCTTGCCTCCTCAGCAGCCCTACATCATTCAAAATTTTCAAGAAAACTAGGGCAGATCAAAAATCCATTCACAGCAGCCCTCAAGCCAAACCAAGCGTTGCATTGTGTTCCTGAGACCTGCAGGAGTGATTCCCACCCATTCGTGGAGCTTACAACACGCTGAAACTCCCCATCAAATCCTCACCGGTTTGTTTATTTCTCACTATTT
The DNA here is from genome assembly GCA_021764765.1 of Vicia sativa. Lineage (NCBI taxonomy): Eukaryota > Viridiplantae > Streptophyta > Magnoliopsida > Fabales > Fabaceae > Vicia > Vicia sativa. Next base: position 244,513,175 of record CM038792.1, read on the forward strand.
CAAACTTTTAATTCATGATGTGTTAATCATTTCAATGCATATACATGTGTTTATGATCATGCCCGGGTTTGTTTAGATCCATCGTTGTGAAGTTTTGGTGCAGGAATAACGTTCTGCCATGATTAGGGCTTAAAGCTTGAGAAGCTTTGTATTCAATGATACAAGCCTTTCCAGTAAAAACTAACATCACCATTGAAATCGCAGAGTCCGAATTAGTCAATCTGGGTACTTTTATTTTGCATCTAACGTTGATTTTGTAGGTTTGGAATTTCTCCTCATCGGAGAAGACGACCGGAGTGTTGACTTCAACGTCGCTTAGCCGTTGAACTTGCTAACTCCGACATCATTCTCTCTCTTGCTCGTGTGTCAAAATGAGGCGTTCTGATTGGTTTGTTCAAACAGACTGGGACCCACGCGTGCTTATTTAAAACAAAAACAAAAAAATCAGAAACTTGATTCCATACATATATTTATGGATGCAATATTGTAATTGGATGTATTACTGCCCCAGCGGTTGCCAGCACGCTCTTAAGTCTCTTGCCCTCTCTAAGGTCGCGGGTTCGAACCCTACCTTTTGCTCATTTTTTGCTACAATTTCAGATTTTCATGCAAGTGACACATACATACAAATGGAAGCGTGATATGAACACCATAAACAGATGGATGAGTGGTAAATTTTTGAACCAATGACCTCCAGGTCACGGGTTCAAACCTCAGAAGGGCCAACTTAATTTTTATCACTTGCAAACTAACCAATTTTCTCTTATTTTCTTCATATTTTTCCATTCAATTTATTTTCTTTTCAAATATTTTTCTAACACATTTAAAAAATCACAAAAAATATTTTCTTTTTGCATTTAGGTCAGAAAAATGTTTGTTTAATTTTTAACACAAAAAAAATAATATTTTGCATGCATATTTTATTTAATTGTTAATTAATCGAAAAATTAACTTTTAATTGTTTTTTTATACTAAAATTAATTCAGAAAATTCCCAAAAAAATATTTTCTCATCTAATTAGGATTTCTAACCCTAAAACGTTTTTCCTAACTCAAAAATCTTTTTCACTAACATATTTTTCTCTTATTTGCAATTCGATTCTTTTTCTGATTATTGTAACTACTTCAAGGTTGTAATAGTTAGGTCTATTTTCTTGCATTTTCTTTTCCAATATTATGTAACTGCTCATGGGTTGTAATAGTTTAATTAGGTTTACTTTCCACACTCCTATATTATGTATCTTCCCCAAAGCCATGTAATAGCGTAGGATTTACTTTCCGCACTTTACATTTCCGCAATTTACTTTCTGCACCTATAAACTGCTAGTAACTAGGCGTGTATGGCAAGATAAGATCAACATAGCTAACTCTAATTACAAGATAAATTATTTGAATTCAACACACTTTCTTCACACATGCATCCCCTAGGGTATTCTCTCTCGTTGCCTTACGAAACAAATGGTCAAGTCCCTCGAACGTAGAGGTATCTTAGCACGGTTGCCTACGAAACATATCATCATAGTCCCTTCGATACAAAGATCATAGTCCCTCGATGTTGCCAACGAATACATGATCTCGTCCCTCGGTTGTTGCCTACGAAAAATGATGATCGTCCCTACGAATGTGCTAGGATACTCCTACAAGTTGCCTTCTATGACCATCCAATGTCCTTCGAATGTCCCAATACATCCAACAAATAGGGTTACCTACCAACTAATGGTATGGATAGCACTATTCTAAAGGAAAGTAAAATAACACGGAAACGACCGTTCTGAGTAGGTAATAGACTCTTAATTGCTTGCTCTATCAAAACACTTTTCATACCTCATACTTTCAAAAACATTTTCAAACACTTTGTATACATTCTAGCGTGAATCATTACAAAGTTCCTTTTTCCAAAATGAAACATTTCCAAACACTTCGTATACATTCTAGAGTGAATCATTACGAAGTCAAAGAGAAATGACTTTTTCAAAATATTTTCAAACACACACACAGAAAGCAAATTTTAAAGTGAGCTAAAGCAATTAAGAGCCCGTAGATAACTACGGATGGAAAGGGTGCTAACACCTTCCCTTTTCATAATCACCTCCCTTACTCAGAATCTAATGAAGGTCTTTTCCTGTTCTATTCACCTTCCCTTAATTGGATAAAAGAAAAGTCGGCGGCGACTCTTTCTATCCGCAACATTTGCGATCAAACGCAAAACAAAATAAGTCAGTTCTTCCACCGTATTACAGAACTGGCGACTTTGCCGAGGAGACACCCTAAAAGAGAGGATACCTTAAGGATTTTAGATCACTTTACTGCTTTCTATTTGACTTGTATGCTTTATCTTAAGCGTTGCTTAGGTATTATACTTGTGGGGGATCCTACACTCGGATCCAGGTTTCCTTAGGTAAGTAGCAATAAATTGTCGTGACCTTTAGGCGTATACCAAAACGGTTAACATGATGGCTATGTTAGTGCGACACTTTGGATGTCCCGATGCTCCTCATGTCTAGTAGAGGAAAGTATTTGGCGTTTGCGTGGTGTCATCAGCACTAACTCAACTTCTAGAACCCTAATTGACCCATCTTGGCCATTAGAAGGGAGTGAGATGGCCGACTTTGATGTAGACTAAGGTTGGTTGATACTCGATGCTACGCACATTAAGATTCAATTTTCAGGATGTTTCGGTCGACCACTTGGTAGTCGTATTGAAATAAAGCCTACGAGAAAGATCAATGATATGAGATTCCTAGAACCCGGTTACTATTATAGGACAGGATGAACCCACTCAAACTTTGGTAGGGTAGACACCTATACCTCATGCAAGCCTTAAACCTAGGGCTATTATGTGAATTGGTTGTGCTTGCTATTTGCTTAAACATGACATCATGACATCATAACATCATTACATCATCATATCATAGCTAACTATTTCAAGGACCTAGGGATTTATCTTTGCTCTGTTTTGTCGGAGTTATGGCTTCCAGGAAGACTATCCGAATCAACTTCATGGGTATACCTTCATGGGTATTCCTGATCATGCTCAGTTCATCAAGAGACATGGTTATCAGCTTGACTTGGTTATCTCTGGTTTTGAAGAAGATATGATGCACGTCTTATTCCAGTTCTTTGATCCGAAACATCATTGCTTTACATTCCCAGATTATCAGTTGGTTCCTACCTTGGAAGAGTTCTCTAAGCTACTTGGGATACTTATCCTTGATCAAATACCATTCACCGGTTCAGAAAATGCTCTGAAGTACGAAGACATCACATCATCATTACATCTAAAACGATCAGACACTGAAGCTAATTGGTAAACAAGAAGTGGAGTTAAGGGTTTACTTGCTAAGTTCCTGATAAAGAAAGCTCGATAATTCCTCAAAACTATGAGTTTCCATGCATCCGAAGAAATTTTGGCCTTGCTAATCTATGGCTTGGTGATATTTCCTAATCCAGATCAGTTCATAGACGTGAAAACCATCAAGATATTCCTTACTCGCAATCATGTGCCTACCTTGCTTGGAGACATCCTACATTCCCTCCACACTCGTACCATCAAAAGACAAGGAACTCTCATGTGTTGTATACCGTTGCTTTCCAGGTGGTTTATTTCGCACCTTCCTCAATTAATAATAAAGAACGAGCAAAGGTTGAAGTGGTCTCAAAGGATGATGTCACTCTCTCATTCAGATATCCGTTGGTGTCTCTTTTCTCAAAAGGACTTCACTTTTATTGAGCGTTGTGGGGAATTCCCTAATGTACCACTCCTTGGCATAAGGGGAGGTATCACTTACAACCCTTCTCTAGCTCTACGTCAGTTTGGTTATGCTCGAAGAGATGGTCCTCATGATATGCTTCTCCAATATATTGTGTTCGACTACAACCACGATCTCCAGAGCTACCATCGAAGATTTGTGCACACTTAGGGCATGGTAAAGAAGACTGATACCAAGACTTTAGGACACTATAATTCCATTCCTTGGGAACCTTACCTCAAATGGGTGCGAGCTCGAGCTCAAAACCTCATGATGCTGTTTACACCTGTGCTACCATTGATCATGGAACCTGTTGCTATAGGTGACGAACCCTATACCGTTCTCCATCCAGACATGCATACCGATTTTGAAGACTTGAAGGGATCCTAGATTCAGCTTAAAGAAGAAAGGGACACATTCGAAACCCAATGCTATGCAAGCGAGAAGAAGGTATTAGAGTTGACAAAGCTACTTCATGAGGAGCGAAACATCAACACCTACTTCAACACCAAGAGGAAGCGCCCATGGGATATTTAGAGCTCTAGGAATTTGTTCTTTTATTTTTCCAAATTATCTTTTGTACTTAAAAAAGGAAAAAAATAGAAACTAATAAAAAGTTTGTTCATGCTTGTTTAACAAATTTAAATTCCTAAGGTCCTTGAAAACATTGCATTGCATAAACATCGCATATCATGGCATAACATTTCATAACAGGTACATTGAAGACCGATTTTCTTATTCTCTCGCTGTTTATTTCATCAGAAATGGCTCTTGAACAGACTGTCAAAGATCTCCAGGCTCAAAATGCTCAATTCCAGGAGATGTTCACCAGCTTAGCTCAAGGACAGAAATATCTGAAAGAGCTCATCACTAAGAAGAATCTTGAAGACAACAAGGATGGCCGATTTGAACAAATGCAAGCTGAGATAGCAGAGATGAGAATCCAGATCATGGGTCAGATGGCTCTTATCCAAAACTTAGCTCTGGGGCAAGAAGAATTGAGAGTCTTCATCAATGAGCTCCTCAAGTTCGAAGACAACCGAATGGTACGAATCGCTAGAGTTGGGGATCCAAGCGTCAACCTACCTCCAACGAGACCAAAGCTGACTTGTTCACAAGAAAGGGGCAAGTTCCCATTGCTTCGCCAACAACAACAAGGTAATCAGTATAAGCAAGATACACCCAGGAGACAATTTTCCAAGATCAACATGCCGTTGTCTCAAGCATTACAACACATGTTGAAAGCAGAGTTCATTACTTTGAAGAATCCTCCTCAACATGTCAACACTTCCTCTCCAAAGTACAATCCTGATATAAGGTGTCCATACCACTCCAACAGCCCAGGGCACGACATCAACAACTGTTGGGCCTTGAAGAACAAGATTCAAGATCTGATTGACGAAAGAGTTCTCAACTTCACCCAAGATGGTCAGATTGAATTTTTCTACCATCCATCAAATATTGAAACTACAAGGCGTGCAATCTAAAGTGACGAGTTCATGCGAATAAGCTTTCTTTCATTTGAATTTTTAGTTGTAATTTATTTTGCTTGCTTGAACGTTTATCCTTATGTCAAACTTTGGTTTTTCACATTAATGCATTGTGCGTGTTTGTCTTGAAGTAATCCATTCGTTTCACTATATTTAAATTATGTTTTCTCACTTTTTGTGATATTCAACTCTTGTTAAAGCGGTAAGCTTTTAGAGGGAGGATAACAAAGACTATACCCTAACTCCTTACAGTGCTTTCGAACAGACTGTGCTGACGATGTACAGGCCTTGTTTCAATTCCTAAATAATGGATATATAAGGATGTTAATCCCTAGTCAACCCCTTTGAGCCTAAGAAGTAGAAGTTTTCTTTCTTTACGCAAATTGAAACCCTTAATCATAACCAGGGGCAGGGTAGTTTCTCAGTTAATCTAAATGTGCAGTCAATCACGACAAGTAATGTCGAAGATATCCTTCTAAGTCAAAATCTGGTGAAGGTTCCATGTGATCATTAAGTCAGGCAGTCAATATCTATCAAAAGAAAAGCTCGCTAAGTCAAAAACCTAAGAAGGAGACTTAAGAGAAAAATGAGACATCCCGCTGACTGTAATCTCAAAATAAACAGTTCAGGCAAAAGTTAGGGATAACTGTCATACCCCAAAATTTTCCCTCCATCTTCTCAAGACATCCCATACATCCATACTCAAGGATTCCTCAAGGGTTGATCAGGCAAACCCTCTCCTAGACAATCAACCCAAACTAGGGTTTGGTGATTCTCAGATCAAGATGGACTTCCAACATCTCCAATGGCCCTCATGCCTCCTCATATGCTTCAAAGATTCTCCATGTCAAGTTTCAAGCCTCACAAGTCAAGTTTCCTACAATTGCTCGATGGTTGAAAATCAATTGTATTGGACAAAAGTCAACTGTGGTCAACATACCAAACTTCATGATTTTTGGTCAACATCCTCATTTTGAAGTTACATTCACCATTTGATCAAGGGTTGATCATGATTCATCAAGAAAACTCAAGATTTGCTCAAAAGTCAAACTTTCTAAATTAGGGTTTCGTGAAAAGTCAACCAAACTTTGATGAGCATAACTTCTTCATACTTTCTCAGAAAGTTTTCCACCACCTCTTGTTTTGAAGGAAATTCAATTCTCTACAACTTCATGTCTCACAAGAATGTTCAAAAAATGCTTCATTTGGAAGGTATGGATAAGAATATTACAGGTCCTTTTCAAAGTCAACAAAAAGTCAACATTTTGTTTTGAAGATATATTGAGCATGGAAACTCCAATTGAGATGAAACCAAAGAGGTTGGTTAGAGGACTCTTAGAGATTTCCAAAAAGTCCAAGAACACTCAAAAATGTGGAAAATTGAGCAAGATACAGTATTCACAAGTTGGGCATTTTTGAACAATTGCACAAAAAGAGATATTGGTCAAAATGCAAATTTTTCCAAATGGGCCTATAATTTTATGATCCAATCTTGTTCATGGTATTATTTGTGACTCATTGATGCTTGGCCATGACAATTTTCTATTTTATTGATTTATTTTTGAATTTAAAACCATTTAATTCAAAATTAAATTATATAAAATATGAAAATAAGATATTTTTTCAAAAGGAGTGAATTTATATCAAACTTGAGGCCCAAGATAGCCCATAGAACATGCCAAATTCGTGCTAGCCTTCACATTGAAGAGAAAATCAAATTTTCTCCAAAATTTGATTTTATTTGAAAAATATTCAATGCACATTCAAAACCAAATCTTTTTTCACTCTCTTTGCCATCCCAAAACACTCTATAAATACCCATCATTACACACAACAAAGGACATGAAACCCTAGCCCTTGCAACAACCCACACTTTGCCAAAATTTCTCAAGAATTGTCAAAATTCGAATTTTGATTTTCAACTGTTTTCAAGCCAATTCAAGCCTTCCTTTGTGTCCCTGAGGTTCCCAGGAATCAAACCATACCCTTGCTCATGCCCAGAACTGCCCAGAACACGAAGAACATCAACTCCGATTTGGTATTTTTTCACAAATTCGATTTCATAAACTCATGCATTGCTAATGTTTTTTGTGTGTTTATTTAAACTCAGGATGCATATTAGATCATGTTTGAGCCATTACATGTGAGCTTAAACGTAGGGAAACTGGTTTGCCATTGTTAGGGCATTTCAAACTGTTTCGATCGAGCCGGCTTGTACAAGCGTTTTCAGGGCAAACGGATGCCACCATTGGATTCGCAGGGTCCGATTTAGGGGGTAGGGTTCCCCTTTTCCATTTATTCTTCGTATTTTGCGTGTTTCAGTTTCAGGCTGGCCGGAGAAGATGACCGGAGCCCTAGCTCCGGCGCTGACTCAGGCGAGGACCGGCGAGGAGATTGCGTGGCACGATAGCGCATCCTGATTCGTCCATTCATAAGTCAATGGGGTCCACGCGCGCTGACTGTGTTTCAAACATATCCATGACGCGTCACCCTTTATATTCAATTGATTTTGTTGTTTCAAACACCAGATGTCACTTGTCCCAGTGGTTAAGGTGCTGACTGTTTGAAGATGCTCTCAAGGGTCCGCAGTTCGAACCACGCCAGGACCGGTTTTCCTTTCTTTTTCACAAACTCTCATATTTTTCTATTTTTTTTCTCCATATTTTTCTATTTTCTTAATATTTTTCATTCATTTTAATTTAACTCCAAATTATTTTTACCATGCATTAAAAAACACCAAAAAACATTTTTCTTTTTACATTATTTTCAGAAAATGTTTATTTAATTTATAAAATTAAAAATATTATTTTTGCATGCATATTTAATTTAATTGCTAATTTATCATTTAAATCATCTTTAATTAGTTTTTAATTATTAAATTAACTCCAAAAAATCCCAAAAAATTATTTTAGCATATTAATGTTATTTCCAGCATGAAAAACTTTTTCTCATTCAAAAATTATTATTTTTACTAACATTTGCCTCTTATTCAATTCTCTTGTATTTCCCGATTTCTCATCTTTTCACAGGTTATCCCGTTTCGGACGTTTTCTTTTATTGTCTTGTTTTTCCAATTATGTAATTGCTTATGGGATGTAATAGTTTAATTAGGGTTTCTACTTTCCGCATTTTAAATTATGTATCTGCCCCAAAGCCATGTAATAGCGTAGGATTTATCTTTTCGCACTTTATATTTCCGCAATTTACTTTCCGCATCTTATAAACTGTTAGTAATTAGGCGTGTATGGCAAGATAAAATTGAACATAGCTCACTCTAATTTTCAAGATAACATGAATCTGAAATCAACACACTCTTTTCACACATGCACCCCTTAGGGTAATTCTCTCTCGTTGCCTTTACGAATTCAAATGGTCAAGTCCCTCGAACGTAGAGGTATTCTAGCACCGTTGCCTTCCAAACAAATCATCATAGTCCCTTCGATACAAAGATCATAGACCCACGATGTCACCTCCGAATACATGATCTTGACCCTCGATTGTCGCCTACGAAAAATGATGATAGTCCCTTCGAATGGGCTAGGATACTTCCTACAAGTTGCTTTCTATGACCATACGATGTCCCTTCGAATGTCCCGCTTACATCCAACGAATAGGGTTACCTACCAACTAATGGTATGGATAACACTATTCTAAAGGAACGTAAAATAACACGAAAATGACCAATTCTGAGTAGGTAATAAGACTTTTAGTTGCTTGCTCTATCAAAATACTTTTCACACCTCACACTTTTTGTCAAAGTTCAAAATATTTTCAAAACGAAACATTTTCGAACACTTTGTATACATTCCTACCTGAATCATTACAAAGTCAAAGCGAAATGCCTTTTCAAAACATTTTTGTCAAACACACAGAAAGCACAATTTTAAAGTGATCTAAGAGCAACTAAGAGCCCGTAGATAACTACGGATGGAAAGGAGTGCTAATACCTTCCTTTTCATAACCTTCTCCTTACTCGAATCTAACGAAGGTCTTTTTCTACTTTTTACCTTCCCTTAATTGGATAAAAGAAAAGTCGATGGCGACTCTTGCTATCCGCACATTTGCGATACAAAAACCTACAAAGTCAGTTCACCGTGTTACAGAACTGGCGACTCTGCCGGGGAGACACCCTAAAGAGAGAATTCCTTAAGGATTTCTAGCTCACTTTTACCGCTTTCTGTTTGACTTGCTTGCTTTATCTTTAAGGGTTGCTTGGGTATTATATTTGTGGGGGATCCTACACCCGGATCCGAGTTTCCTTTTAGGTAAGTAGCAATAAATCGTCGCGACCGTTAGGCGTATACCAAAACGGTCAACATGATGGCTACGTTAGTGTGACACTTTGGATGTCCTGATACTCTTCATTTCCAAGTTGAGGATAGTATTTGGCTTCTGCGTGGTGTCATCAGCACTAACTAAACTTTTAGAACCTTAATTGACCCATCTTGGCCATTAGAAGGTAGTGAGATGGCGGCTTTGGTGCACTAAGGTTGGTCGATACTCGATGCTACGCTCATTAAGATCGACTTTTGGGATATTTTCGGTCGACCACTTGGTAGTCGTATTGAAATAAACGCCTACGAGAAAGATCAATGATATGAGATTCCTAGAACCGGTTACTATTATAGGACAGATGAACCAACTCAAACTTTTGGTGGGGTAATCACCTATACCTCATGCAAGCCTTAAACCTAGGCTCATTGTGTGAATTGTTTGTGTCTGCTAAACATGACATCATGACATCATTCGCATTGCATATCATTTCTAACTATTTCAAGGACTTAGGGATTTATCTTTGCTCTGTTTTGTAGGGATTATGGCTTCTAGAAAGACTATCCGAATCAACTTCATGGGTATGCCTTCTCAGCTCAAAGAATTGGTTTCAGAGATTCCCGATCATGCCCAGTTCATCAAAAGACATGGTTATCTACTTGACTTGGTTATCTCCGGTTTTGAAGAAGATTTGATGCATGTCCTATTCCAGTTCTTCGATCCGAAACACCATTGCTTTACATTCCCAGATTATCAGTTAGTTCCTACCTTGAGGAGTTCTCTACTTGGGATACCTATTCTTGACCAAATGCCATTCACCGGTCTAGAAAAAGTTCCTAGGTACGAAGACATTGCATCAGCCTTACATCTTAAGCGCTCAGACATTGAAGCCAATTGGGAAACCAGAAGCGGAGTTAAGGGTTTACTTGCCAAGTTCCTAATTAAGAAAGCCCGAGAATTCCTCAAAGTTATGAGTTTCCATGCATTCGAAGACATTGTGGCCTTGCTAATCTATGGTTTGGTTCTATTTCCTAACTCGGATCAATTCATAGATGTCAACACCATCAAGTTGTTTCTTACCCGCAATCCTGTGCCTACTTTGCTTGGAGACATCCTACATTCTCTCCACACTCGTACTATCAAGAGACAAGGAACTCTCATGTGTTGCATACCGTTACTTTCCAGGTTGCTTATTTCGCACCTTCCTCCATCAGTTTTGAAGAACGAGCAAAGGTTGAAATGGTCTCAAAGACTAATGTCACTCTCTCATTCAGATATCCGTTGAAATCTTTTCTCTCAAAAGGACTTCACATTCATTGAGCGTTGTGGAGAATTCCCTAATGTACCACTTCTTGGTATAAGGGGAGGTATCACTTACAATCCTTCTCTAGCTCTACGTCAGTTTAGTTTTGCTCGAAGAGATGGCCCGCATGATATGCTTCTCCAAGATATTGTGTTCGACTACAACAACGATCTCCAGAATTACCGACAAAGGTTCATACACGCCTGGGGCATGGTAAAGAAGACTGATACCAAGACTTTGGGGCACCAAAACTCCATTCCTTGGGAACCTTACCTCAAATGGGTGAGAGCTCGAGCTCAAAACCTCATGATGCCATTCACACCCGTGTTACCAGTAATTATGGAACCTGTTGCTATAGGTGACATACCCTATATTGTTCTCCATCCCGACATGCCTACTGATTTTGAAGACTTGAAGAGATCCTGGATTCAACTTAAAGAAGAGAGGGATACCTTTGAAGCTCAGTGCTATGCAAGTGAGAAGAAAGTGCTAGAGTTGACCAAGCTACTTCACGAGGAGCGAAACATCAACGCCTACCTCGGCACCAAGAGGAAGCGCCCATGGGAGACTTAGAGCTTTAGGATTTTTATGTTTTCTTTTATTTGTTTTGAACTATCTTTTGTACTTAAAAAGAAAAAGAATAATAAAAAGAGAACTAATAAATGTTTGTTCATTGCTTGTTTAACATATTTAAATCTCTAAGGTCCTTGAAAACATTGCATTGCATTCACATAAACATTGCATATCATAGCATAACATCTCATAACAGGTACATTGAAGATCGGTTTTCTCATTTGCTCGCTATTTATTTTAGGAGAAATGGCTCTTGAACAGTCTGTCAAAGATCTCCAGGCTCAGAATGCTCAGTTCCAGCAGATGTTCACTAGCTTGGTCCAAGGCCAAGAAGATCTGAAGAAGCTCATCAACAGAAAGAAGAAGGTCGTCGGTCTTCTCAACATGGGCAGACGCTACAAAGGTGGTCCTAAAAGGGTTAGCCGGATAGAGCTCTCAGAAGGAAGTGTCAAGAATGAGGGAAGTGTCAAGGGTAATGAAGATGACTAGCGTGAGCCTGAGAAGGAGGGAGAGGATCGCTCTGACTATAGCCAGTACTCTGATGAAGATGATAAGTACAAACTACTTGAAGACCGTCTGAATGCTGTGGAAAACCTGAAGATGTCCGGGCTGAATTTTGATGATCTGAGTCTTGTCCCTGGTGTGGTGATTCCTCCCAAGTTCAAAGTTCCAAATTTTGCCAAATATGATGGCATTTCTTGTCCAAAGCTGCATTTGAAGTCCTATGTTCAGAAAATCAACCCCCACACTGATGACAGAAAGTTGTGGATGCACTATTTTCAAGAGAGTTTGTCCGGAACTCAATTGGAATGGTATTATCAGCTAGAGAATGACCGTATCCGTACCTGGAGTAACTTAGCAGATGCTTTCTACAAGCAATATGAGTACAATGCTAAATTGACACCCACTCGCATGCAGCTACAGAGCATGTCTATGGGTCGTGATGAGAAGTTTAAGGAGTATGCTCAGAAATGGAGAGATTTAGCAGGCACAGTTCAGCCACCCTTGTCCAATAGGAAGTTGGTTTATATGTTTATGGGAACGCTGACCGGCCCATTCTTCAATCATCTGATTGAAAACTCTTCAGCCGGATTCACCGAGTTGATATTGACAGGAGAGCGTATTGAAGCTGGTATTAGAAGTGGAAACATTCAGATAGAGTCATCTTCAAATGTTGCGAAGAGATCTTTTGGTGGTAAGAAAGAAACTAATGCTGTGTATGGTCAGAAAAGCCGAGCCAAGACCGACCGTGCTCAATCTGTGGGGGCAGTTGTGATCTCCAATCCTACATCAGCACAACCTCAGCGAGACAACGCGCGTAGCCAGAACGCGCCACGAAGACAGTTTACGAAGATCAACATGCCATTGTCGCAAGCCTTGCAACACATGTTGAAAGCAGAGCTGATAACCTTGAGGGATCCTCCTCAAAATATCAACACTTCCTCTCCGAGATACAATCCTAATGCTAAGTGTGCTTACCATTCCAATAGCCCTGGACATAACACTGATGATTGTTGGGCTCTGAAGAACAAGATTCAAGATATGATCGAAGCTAAGCAGATTGAATTTGATCCTCCTATTGAGACTCCGAATGTGATCAACGCGCCCATGCCTAACCATGACAAGAGTTCCAATTCTGTTGGTGAGGATACTTACATTTTCAACATAGATGACTTGACCATTCCTCTGATGACTGTTAAGAAGAATTTGCTACAAGCCGGTGTCAATCCGGGATGCCCAGAGAATTGTCGTTGGTGCCCATCTGCACCTGATGGTTGTGCTTGGTTGAGAAGACGTGTTCAGTGCATGATGGATAACCGTGAGATACTATTCCTAAAACCACCTGTGCAGAAGCTGTGTGAAGATATGTCTAAGTTGAAGATCGAGGAGGTGAATGAAACTGCACCATCTGTGTGGGATACCTTGGGGCAGCCAAGTAGAAAGTATGATTACATGGTGAAGTACATTGTTCCTAAAAGCTACAAGATTCCTATTGAAGATGTTAAGGTAACTGGATGGGGTGACGATTTCCCAGAAGACTATGCTGATGTTAACACTATAAGGATTTCCTCTGCTGATCCTGTGCCTAGAGTGGCACCTCTCATTATCACTTCTCCAAGACCAGTTCCATATTCCTCTGACAAAGCTATCCCTTGGAATTATGGAGCTGATGTTTACTATCATGGCGTCAAGCAAGACCCTCTGACTATTGAAGATCTTATAGTTGAAGCTACCATTCTTGACATTGACAACATCACCGGATCAAGTAAGGTGACCAGAACCGGAAGAGTGTTCTCTCCAGATATCTCTCCTCCAAAAGACACTGCGGCTCCAGCCCGCATTCCAGCTATTCAATCCATTCCCCAAGCTAGAGGGAAAGAACCGGTGAGTCATCCTGCTCAGCCAGAGGTACCAAAGGAAGTTGCTGAGGACACCTCCAAACAAGAAATGGAGGAAATTCTGAAGATTATCAAGAAGAGGGACTACAATGTTGTGGAACAGTTGGGACAAACTCCGTCCAAGATCTCCATGCTTGCTCTGCTCTTGTGCTCTGAGGCTCATGCTAACGCCTTGGTGAAGTTTCTGAAGAATGCTCACGTGCCGCAAGACGCTACTACTGACCAATTTGAAGTGTGTATTGCCACCCTGGCTGCCAACAACGGCCTAGGTTTCTTTGATGCTGATCTGACTCCTGCCAAAAAGAAACACAACAAAGCCTTGCACATCTCTGTTGAATGCAAGGGCATTACATTGTCTCATGTTTTGGTGGATACCGGTTCTGCTCTGAATATCCTTCCGAAGACTGCTTTTGATCGACTTGATGTCGAAGGGTTGGTTTTGAGACCCAGTGACATTATTGTGAGAGCTTTTGATGGTTCTAAACGAACAGTACTTGGAGAGCTCATTCTGCCTGTCAAAGTCGGTTCCCATACTTTTGACTCCACTTTCTTTGTCATGGACATCCGTCCAGCTTACTCTTGCCTACTTGGATGCCCTTGGATACATGGGGCAGGCGCTGTTACCTCTACCTTGCATCAGAAGTTGAAATACCCAGTGAAAGGGAAGGTTGTTATAGTATGTGGGGAAGAAGAATATATGGTCAGTCATTTACAGTCATTCCGTTACCTCGAGGTGGAAGGTGAATTCTTCTAGACTCCCTGTCAGGCTTTTGAAACAATCCCCAGGGTCACGCCTGTTGATTCTCCTGTTACTCCTGAAGTTACACAAGCTCCGCCTAGGATGGCCTCGCTGAAAGATGCTCAAGATGCAGTTGAAGAAGGAGGTAGTACTATTTGGGGTCAGCTCTCTGATCTTCCTCTCAAATTTGACAAGACTGGTTTAGGCTTCACTATCAAGGGTCAAGAGATACGCCATGAACGCGCCGCCAACTTCCTTTCCGCATCAGTCAGTGTGGAATTCATGCTATAGAAGACGACGACAACGACTTCGACATCAGCAAGTGGATCTTCCCAAATCCAGACAAGGGGCTCAGCAATTGGAAGACTGAAGACATCATACCAATCTCCTTTAGACAGGAGTAATTGCTCTTATTTTGTTTTGCTTTTCGTATTTTCTATGTTTTGAACAATGAACTCTAAAGCCTAGTGCCTTGCCCGGGGCATCATGGCTCGTTTGTGAGGGTTATTATCTGTCATTTGCATATTTTCATTCAATAAAATCGTTGGACTTTTGCATTTAATTGTTGCTTTCTTTTACTTTATCACCCCTTCAAAAGCTATGTGTTTCTTACACACACCCACGTGATACACTGCAGAATCACTCCGAATCTCGTTGATAACAGCTATGCTATTGCTACATATGACTTCGATAATCCGATCTACCAAGCCGAAGACGAAAGTGAGGAAGATTGTGAAGTGCCAGGAGAACTTGTCGATCACAAGAAGAAGATCGAGTTATACAGCCACACGAAGAGCAGGTTGAGGTTGTGAATTTGGATACTGACGAAGACAGAAAAGAGATCAAGATAGGAGCGGGTCTTGAGAACAGTGTTAAAGAAAGATTGATTCAGATGCTACGAGACTATATTGAGGTTTTTGCTTGGTCATACGAAGACATGCCAGGTTTGGACGTTGATATTGTGGTACACCGATTGCCGACAAAAGAAGGTTTTCCTGAAATGAAGGTTCGTTGCATGCGTCCTGAGATGTCTGAGAAAATCAAAGCTGAAGTTATGAAGCAGTTCAACGCCGGTTTCTTAGCCGTTACTTCTTATCCACAATGGGTTGCGAATGTGGTGCTTGTACCCAAGAAGGATGGCAAGGTACGAATGTTTGTGGATTACAGAGATCTGAACAAAGCAACTCCGAAAGACGATTTTCCACTTCCTCATATTGATGTTCTGGTTGACAACACCGCCAAGATAAGGTTTTCTCCTTCATGGATGGTTTCTCCTACAATCGATCAAAATGGCTCTGAAGACATGGAAAGACTACTTTCGTTACGGTGGTGGCACTTTCGCTACAAGGTTATGCCGCTCGATCAAGAACGCGGGCGCCACTTATCAGCGTGCTATGGTGACATTATTTCATGACATGATTCATCATGAGATAGAGGTCTACGTCGACGACATGATAGCTCGATCACAAACTGAAGAAGAACATCTTGATCATTTGCAGAAACTGTTTGATAGGTTGAAGAAGTATCGACTGAGACTTAATCCCAACAAATGCACCTTTGGAGTAAGATCCGGTAAACTCCTAGGGTTTGTTGTCAGTGGTAAAGGTATTGAAGTTGACCCCGCCAAGGTTAAAGCTGTTCAAGAAATGCCAGCTCCCCGCACCGAGAAGGAAGTCAGAGGTTTCTTGGGCCGATTGAATTACATTGCCAGATTCATTGCACATCTAACTGCTACTTATGAGCCAATCTTCAAGTTACTAAAGAAAGATCAAGTAGTGGAATGGAACGACGATTGCCAGATCGCTTTTGACAAAATCAAGGAGTACCTACAATCCTCCTATCCCGATGCCTCAAGGAATACCTCTTATCATGTACTTGACAAAGTGTTAGAGAACTCAATGGGTGTGTGTTGGGGCAACATGACGAGTCTGGTCGAAAAGAGCATGCAATATACTACCTTAGCAAAAGTTTACCGACGTGAAACAAGATACTCACAATGAGAAAACTTGCAACGCTTTGGGCTGCTCACGACTAAGACAAGATATGTTGACTCACACTACCTTGTTGATTTCCAAGATGGATCCGATAAAATACATATTTGAGAAACCAACTCTCTCCGGAAGAATAGCAAGATGGAAAATGATCTTAATCGAATACGACATCCAGTACACCTCTCAGAAAGCGATCAAAGGAAGTGTAGTAGCCGATCATTTGGCTCATCAAACCGTAGATGACTATCAGTCTATGCAATTCGAATTTCCAGATGAAGATGTTTTACTAATTACAGATTGTGAAGAACCAGGCCCAGAAGAAGGACCTGAACAAGGATCCCGATGGACCATGGTCTTTGATGGAGCGTCAAACGCACTTGGCAATGGCATTGGCGCCATCATTACATCCCCTACAGGATGGCATACGCCTTTCACTGCCAGATTATGTCTCAGTTGCACTAACAACATGGCCGAGTACGAAGCGTGCATCATGGGTATTAAAGCTGCTATTGACTTAAGAATCAAGTTCTTGCAAGTGTATGGAGACTCAACTTTAGTGATCACCGAAGGCGAGTGGATACGAAGCACCCGAATCTCATTCCGACGAGAGCATGTTCGAGCTTGATCCCCTATCAAGAGATTACTTTGACCATATTCCACGAGAAGAGAATCACACGCATTGGCTACTATGTCGTCTATGTTCAAGGTCGATGGGACAACGAGGCCCCCAGATCATCATTGAGAAGTTTGACGAACCAGCATATTGTTATGAGCTTGATACAGAAGAGAAACCTTGGTACTACGACGTGAAGAGGTATCTTGAAACTCAGGAATATCCCGCAGGGGCATCTGTCAACAATAAGAAGTTTTTGAGAAGGTTTGCATCCAAATTCTTCCTCAGCAACGACATCTTATACAAGCGCAATCACGACTTGTGCTTACTCCGCTGTGTAGACCGGAAGACAACGGAACATATCATGGAAGAGTTACACGAAGGCGCATTTGGTACCCACTCCAGTGAACATACGATGGCTAAGAAGATTTTGAGAACAGGTTACTATTGGTCCACCATGGAAGCTGATTGTCACCGCTATGCTCGGTCTTGTCACAAATGCCAGATTTATGCAGACAAAGTGCACGCACTCAAGACTCTCGAATTTTCTAACTCCTTGGCCTTCGCAATGTGGGCATCGACATGATTGGAGAAATCAAGCCCACAACTCCAACGGACATCGCTTCATCCTTGTGGCAATTGATTATTTCACCAAGTGGGTACCTCGTTGCATCTGTTACCAAGAATGTCGTGGCTCGATTCATCAAGCATAATCTTATCTGTCGGTATGGCACTCCCAAAAGGATTATCACAGATAACGGCTCTAATCTCAACAACAAAATGATCACTGAACTCTGCACGCAGTTTAAGATCAAGCATCACAACTCTTCTCCTTATCGGCCTAGGATGAATGGCACAGTGGAAGCCGCCAACAAGAACATTAAGAAGATTATACAAAAGATGACAGTGACTTACAAGGATTGGCATGAGATGTTACCATTTTCTCTCCACGGTTATCGCACTACAGTACGGACATCAACAGGGTCAACCCCCTTCTCTCTTGTATACGGTATGGAAGCGGTCCTACCCATCGAGGTTCAGATACCCTCAACCAGAGTCCTCCAGGACGCAGAGTTAGGCGAAGATGATTGGATCCAGACTTGCCTTGACCAGATAAACTTGATTGATGAGAAATGACTCGCATCCATCTGCCATGGACAGATCTATCAGAATTGAATGATTCGATCATTTAACAATCGAGTCTACCAAGTCGGTGATCTAGTAGTCAAGCGCATTATTCTTCCACAAGGTGATCCCAGGGGAAAATGGACTCCCACCTACGATTGACCATTTGTAGTCAAGACAGCAGTATTTTCCGGCGGAGCTATGATACTTAGCACCATGGATGGTGAAGACTTCCCACACCCTGTGAACGCAGACATAGTCAAAAAATACTACGCATAAATGAGACCCGCTAGGTCGGCTGACCTAGGCAAAAATAAGGGCATCCTGGCGAACCAAAAGGGTTCGGGCAAAAGTTAAGGATATATATACAAAACATGTACACCCGGCAAGTCGAAAACCTGAAAAGGCGGCTTGGGCAAAAAAGGGTATCCCGGTAGACTGAAAACCCGAAAGGGCGGTCTAGGCAAAAGTTAGGGATTCAAGCGTACGACTATGTCTCGTCCAGATCACCTATTTACTTCCAGACTACTATCAGCATTCAAGATTCAAATGGAGAAAATCAATTCACTCACTTTTTACTGACAGCAAGGAGATGAGATAGTTGAAATATATGAGTACTAGCATAGTTGGAACTTAACGAGATTGTTTCCGCATAGCTTTTTACCTTTCTTGTGTACAAACTACTTGGCCATACGCCACATTCCAAATAAATACGAGTTCTTTCTCTTTACAAATTTTGCTATTGTTATTTGCATAAAGTCCAACATTTGCTTTGAATGATTATATGCATTTGACAATAAAAATTTAGTCACAAACATGCGAAAAGTAAACATAACAAAAGTAATTACTACAGGTTCTAGGAATTGAGATGACGACGAAAGTCACCAATACATTTCCCCACAGAACATGATCCCCACAGAGGTGTCACTCACCACAAATCTCCCTCCAACGGAGTAAGCATCAGCCCCCGAGCAGTGATTCCACTCAACTTAACCAGATTACACCCGTCTTCGAGCAATAACACTTCATCCCCAGCCGAGGTGTTTATCCCCAACAAAATATCTCTCAAACAATTCCCCTTTTCTCCAGCAGCAATATCCAGACTTGAAACTTGGTCAGATAGTGCATCGGAGGAAACCTACTGTTGGCTGAAGAGTTTGATATATATGGTTCGAAGTAGAAATCTCAAATTCGAAACGAAATGATGTTAGTGTTCGTTGGAACAAAGTGAATGTCACAGTTCGGAATGGGAGAAATTGCTTTTCTAAATAGACATACTAAAGCTCGGAGCTTCGAATGGCAGTTATGATGATATATGTAAGAGAAGCTTCAAAGTGGTAATAAGGTTGTGTCTATGAAGTGAGTTCGAAGCGAAGATAGCCACATCATTTGAAATTCAAACGCGAGCGGGATAATTGGGAGTTAGAATATATGTGCTGGAGACGGTTCGAAGACGCGTGGAAGCTAGAGCAGCGCAGTGTCCTGCGTGTTCTGAACGTGGCAAGATCTTATAAGTCAGACCGTTATGGTCGAAGTAGTATAAATAGAAGTCTTAGTGTTAGGATTTCGTGTGTCATATCTATTGTATAAAATTCAGTAAACATTCAAAATACCGCATGGCTAGGGAAACAAATGCTCGAACAATGTACGTATGATTGCACCAAAACCTTTATAATTCAGTAAAAGCATCTTTATCTTTCCAGTTTATCCTTTATCTTCGCATCAATGTCTTTTACATATCTTTACATTCAAATCCATTTAACTACTTTCTGCATTTAAACGTTTTCTTCTATTTCGAAGTCCTTTACATTTCAGAAATCTTTTACATTCATGTCTTTTACATTCCATATGTCTTTTACATTTCATGCTCTTACTTTAAAAGTCTTTTACATTTAAAAGTCATTTAAGTATTCCTGCACTTACACTTTTCTTTGTAAATCGAATCTTTATTTATTTACTCATTCAAGTCAATATTATGTTTCTTTATTTAGTCATGGCATCAAGTTATTTAACACTACAATCGGAATACATTGGACATACATAAAACACTCTAAATATAAGTCTTAAACATTAATACTAGTTTAATTATTAAATATATCCAAACGACCAATACCCCATAGGATCAATCTAGTCGATCCTGCAAGTTACCAGAGGAATTGAATAACAATCATAAAGCTTATTCGATAGTTTGGAGGACTAGCGGTTGTTTCACCAGAAATCACTGTGAACAAATTGGCACGCCCAGTGGGACCGTCATTGGTCGTTACAATATTTAAAATAAAAATAAGGATTGTTGAGACATAATCATTATAAAGTTCTTTCTGAGTGTTAAGTTCATTGTTATATGAACCTTAGGAGTGGTAGAATAACTAATAGTAACCAACCCTTACCCAGAAGAAAACGAAATAATAGGATGTCTAGTCCAAACAATCAACAAGGGGAACAAAACGCCCCACATGGAACGGGCACTAATGCGTCTGTTTCGACAGGAACGTCTAGCGCAATCCCTTCGAATGCACAGTCTGTTGCATCATCGACTAGTAATGTGGCCACGAACAGAACAAGTGGCATGTCAACAAACAATTCGATCCTAGGCAATACAGGAACCACTGGGTATCCTAGGGGATTTGCCCCACCATTAGGGGCACAAACCCATTTCGCTACCCCACCACCAACTAGACCACCCAGTTTCGATAGTAATAGACCCAGAAATCCCCCTTATGGGATGCCAACATCTTTGATGGAAGGAGTACAAACTTCGACGTCGAACATGTCACCATAATTAGGGTCTGGATCTGGGGCTAATCAATTTATGACAAATAACCAAGGGTCAGTAGGTTATAGTACACTGCCTATCCTAACCACAGAGAATCAATTCGCTTTTAGGCAGTTAATGGATGATAGTAACCATAATATGATAGGAGTGTTAGCACAAACTATGCAAGAAATCTTTGCCCCAATAGTTCAAAATGTGACTGTGACAAACAGAGAAAATGCATATAATATGAGTCGAATAGTAGATTTCTTTGCTCCGCCAGAGAGGCGTAGGTAGAACCAGGCATTGGTTCGAGCGAACGTACGTACCTATCATAGAACAAATTGCTGATGACCCACCCTATAGGCCAGTCAGAGAGGGAGTTAATTTGGGGGCAAGGACACAAAGGGTAGATGTCCCAGTGATTCGAGAAGAACCACAAAGGGGATTGATAGAACCATTGGCAAGGGTCGAAAGACTAGATGCCCCAGTGATTCGAGAGGAACCACAAAGGGGAGTTATGGAACCAGGGGCAAGGGTCGAAAGACTAGAAGCCCCAGCGTTTCGAGAAGAACAACCTAGAGGCGTTGTCATGGTGGGTCGAAACCAAGATGCTGATGCAGTTGTCCATAGAATTCGAAATGACAATATCTTGGCAGAAAATAATCTAACCACCATGATAGAGAGAATTATGGCCCAAAACGGTCTTAATACAGGGATTAGAAGGCCAAACTATGCCTCTCCTATAGCAGATTATGTAATGCATACTGATTTACCAAGGGGATACAAGATCCCCAAGTTTACAAAGTTTGCTGGAGATACCAATGAATCAACAGTCGAACACATAGCCAGGTATCTGACTGAAGCAGGAGACATAGCAAATAATGAGAACCTTAGGATTAAATATTTCCCAAGTTCCCTCACTAAAAATGCTTTCACTTGGTTTACCACTTTGCCTCCTGGATCCATTGATACCTGGACCCTCTTGGAGAGATTGTTCCATGAACAATTCTATATGGGACAATCCAAAATAAGTCTAAAGGAACTAGCAAGTGTTAAGAGGAAGTTTACTGAACCCATAGATGAGTACTTAAATAGGTTCAGACTTTTGAAATCTAGGTGTTTCACAGTAGTTCCTGAACATGAGTTAGTCGAAATGGCCGCTGGTGGCCTGGACTATTCTATTCGAAAGAAATTAGACACACAATACTTGAGGGACATGGCTCAGTTAGCAGATAGGGTTCGACAAGTCGAAAGACTAAAGGCCGAAAAGGCCAGGGCTTTTAAAAGTAATAAGAAAGAAAGAATTTCCTATGTCGAAACTGAGGAAGTCGAAGACTATCCTGAATTCGAAGGGGTCGAAATAGATCTCGCTGAATTAAAACAGGCTCCACCTTACTCTTGTAAACTACTAGTTCCCACAAAAGGGAAAGAAATTGTTGAAAATGAGAAAAGTGACAAATTCCCAAAGAAGATATATACCTTCGATGTAACAAAGTGTGACGAGATTTTCGATTTGCTTGTCAAAGATGGCCAGTTAATTGTGCCATCAAATGTCAAAATACCTCCTTTAGATCAAAGAAAGAAAAGAGGATTTTGTAAATATCATAGTTTTCTAGGCCACAAGACCTCACAGTGTTTTCTTTTCAGGGATCTAATTCAAAATGCAATTAAAGAAGGCAGATTAAAGTTTGCTGACAAACCAAAAATGAAAGTAGACGAAGACCCTCTGGATGTTGCAGACACCAACTACTCCTAGCCTTCGTGCATTGGGGAAATCAATATGGTGGAAGCAGACCAAGAGACCACTCCATTAGGAGAAGAAAGCACTGAGGATGTAAATTGGGTTTTAGTCGAAGTCAACAATGGAGTCACTGAGAATGTCCACAAACAACTAGAGGCTTCGATCGAGACAGTACCATTTGTTGTTTCGAAAGAGATCCAAAGCACGAGGGCCGGGAGGACCAAGCAAGAGTTGGCACAAGCATCAAGGCCTAAGGCTAAAATTGAGAGAGTAAAGATCACAAAGCCAACCTCACCTCAAAAGAAAGGATACCTTGGTGAACCCAGGAAGTTCGATTATCTGGTGAAATATTCTGCTCCAGAGAGTTCGAAAATCCCAATCGAAGACGTCAAACCCACAGGGTGGGGAGATCATGATATAAAGGGGGAGGATGGAGATGGTAGCATTCCTCAGAAGGAAGTCTGGGATACCCTAGGGGAACCCAGTGGAAAATTTGATTACCTGGTAAAATACTCTGCCCCAGAAAGTGCAAAGATCCGAATCGAAGATGTCAAACCATCAGGATGGGGAGATGATGTCGAAAAAGGGGAAGATGCAGATATCAATATGGTGGATATGGATAGACCTCTTTCTGAGATGGAGGAAATGGAAAGATACTTAGAAAAGGAAAAATACAAAATGGAGGATGGCTATGCTGCAGATACCAGCCTCAAAGATTATCTCATGCTGTGCCACAAGGGAAATGCTGAAATGATGCTATGTCCTAGATGCAGCATCATCTACAACCAGAGGATTGCTGCAGATTTCGAGAGGAAACAAAGGGCACGAACTGGAGTCAACTGGCGCCAAGACAACCAATTATTTAGATGTTACCCTAGAGCTGGGGAGAGTTTGTTGGAGTTTTTAGTTCGCTGTCACAAAGGGGCAACCGAGTGCCGGATTTGCCCAAGGTGCAAAGAAGATATGAGCGTAACATGGGAGCGTCAAACTATTCCCTTCGCCCCATGCCGGAATCACAAGGAAGTTGGTCGATGAGTCAACACTTCAAGGTAATCATACTCAACGAAGCCCGATGCCCTATCCTAAAGGTGCTCGAAGGGTGACGTTCAAAATCCCGGCTGAAGTACCAATAGACAAATGGCTGCAAGTCAGAGCGAATAAGGGGAAAAATAAATGGAAAGGCAATGAACGAAATGCACGTCACAGCATGGTATATAGGAGGCAATTCAACACTGCGAAGAGGGAAGAATTGAGACCGAAAATTACAAAGGAAAAACCCTATGTCCGATCACGGGCGAAGGCAACAATTCGAAAGGTGAAGGGAAGCTTTGGCCAACAAAGGAGCAGCTTCGACCAGCCACAAAGAAATGTCAAGTACCAACAAACCAACAACAAACAATCAACCTGAAGACAAACCTCCAGTTAGTAGGAGACTTTTCTCTGAAACACAACCAGATGAATCGAAAGAGTACACTCCAAGTCCAGAAGAAGACGAGGATATGCTAACAGACAACTTCGAGTCGAAGGGATTCTTCACTCAACTTAAATTGCAACGTGGTATCCACTACCTTCCGAGTTTGGACAGAGACCGAAATCAAGAGCATGAGGAAGAGGATACCATAGATTTGATGAAACACGACCGTTTGCTACTATGTAATGGATAACGCGCGGTCGAAGAGCGTAACGCATTCTTCAACACCCGAGCCAAGAATGAAGAATCATTTGAAGCCATTGTTCATTCGAGCAAAGTGGAGCCCATGGTGTGAACAAGGTCTTAGTGGATGGAGGCTAGCTAATTTAATGCCTCAATTCATGCTGAAAAAGGTAGGAATACAAGAAGGTGATGTCAAGCCACACAACATGGTCCTATCCAATTATGAAGGGAAAGTAGGTCAGACGTTGGGGGTAGTTCAAGTGGATCTAACCGTAGGATCGAGCTGCAGGCCCACCATGTTCATGGTGATCGAAGCCAAGGCCAATTATAACTTGCTGCTGGGAAGAGAGTGGATCCATGGCGTAGGGGCAGTTCCTTCGTCAATGCACCAGAGGTTAGTTCTATGGAGGGAAGATGGTATAGTGGAGAATATCGAAGCGGACCAGAGTTACTTTATGACAACAGTCAATTTAGTCAACAAAAGGAATTATGACAAGTACCTGACAAAGATAGCCCCTTGTACCCCAAGTGACGAAATGAACGAAACAAGGGATGCATACTACTATATGACCCTTTGCCATGACGGCATGTACTGGGATAGGAAGATAATTAAAGGAGACGAAGGAGTCGAAGGCACTTCGCAAAGACGGCCAGCAGGCTGGGGGTTCGATAACCTTGCTCATGACTGAGTCTTCCTTCTTTGAAAGGATTTCGGCCTATATGACTGAGAATGAATGGAAAACGGCTTCAGAGGATGACGTAGATAATATAGTTGAAGTAAACGAAATAGAAGGGAATGGTTCGAAAGACTCACCCTGTGAAGAAAACGAAATAGATCAAAGGCTCGATGCCATCTATGACAAAGAACCCTTGGGCTTCGAGAAGGATCCTACAAACTCGGTGCAAAATGTTAGCATAGGATCCGCTCAAGAGGTAAATTTGGGGGATGACAACACAAAAAGAATAACCTACATAAGCGCAAAACTCAACCCAAGTCTCAAGCAAGAGGTGATCGAAGTCCTCAAGAGAAACAAAGATTGCTTCGCGTGGGATTATGATGAAATGCCTGGTTTGAAGAGAGAATTAGTGGAGCATAGACTTCCAATTAAGGATGGCAAGAAGCCCATCAAACAACCTCCCAGAAGATTCGCGCTAGCAGTTCTCACAAAGATCAAAGCTGAGGTCGAAAGGTTGCTGCGTTGCAAATTCATCAGAACCACAAGGTATGTCGAATGGTTAGCAAATATAGTACCTGTTATTAAGAAAAATGGTTCTCTGAGGATATGCATAGACTTTAGGGATTTAAATACTGCAACCCCCAAAGATGAATATTCTATGCCTGTGGCAGAAATGTTAATAGACTCTGTTGCAGGATTCAAATACCTAAGTATGCTAGATGGATATTCTGGTTATAATCAGATTTTTATTGCTAAAGAAGATGTTGCCAAGACAGCATTTCAGTTTAATCCACTTGAGAAATCAATTATTTTGGAGACCTCCTTCACGTAATTTATGCCTGGCTCGTGAATGAAAATTGTAGATAATAATGGGAGGGACTTGCCATTCAAAAAGTCATCAATAAATATCCGACGAGCTGAGACATATGTCTTCTGGAGCGCCCGAAACGCACTAAAAAACCCAAAATTCACTTTATTAAAAATAAGCAAATTAAATCTTTTTCTTGACGAAACGGCCTATGATCTGAACAGATAACCTGGAGAATAAATTGATATGATCCCAATGCACATGGAATCAAACCAAAATAGCCTTCTGACTATAAAATCTTGCGATAGCCACACGAAACGAGAAACATTGATTTTTGGCTCGAAATAATCTGAGATAGTCGAAACGCACAGTCTCTTCCATAAATTGAGGTATTTAGAACCAGATAACCTCAAGATCAATTCTATACATGTGTATGCTTATGTATTCATGATGATGAATCATAAGCCAGAAATACCAAAATGAGGAGGGTAAATATTGGGGGTACAACATTGGGCTCAGAACATAATTGTCATCAACAATACTTGTTATCATCAAAACTTCTAAGATAGGTGTAACACCAAACCATGTTCTAACAAGCGGTAACAACCTTTGATATGTCTCCAAGGATGTTGTCACTGGGATGACGCATAGAGGTTTTCCATTCCAAAGGAAGATCATCTTTATTACTTGGATGATCCTCCCCATTTTCCTAGGATACTTGATCTAACTCTTCCTCTTTATTAGTAGATTCAGAGACCTTTTCTTTGGGATCTCTTAGTATGCTTTCCGAAGATACACCTGCGCCATCAAAAAAACTACCCTTTTCGACTACTTTCAGATAGAATTCATCAAAGAAAACATGCACAGACTCTTCAACAATATGTAACCTTTTATTGTATACTCTATAAGCTTTACTAGAATGAGAGTATCCGAGGAAGATACCTTCATCAACTTTTGAGTCAAATTTACGTAGATTTTCCTTTCAAATGTTTAACACAAAGCATTTACATCTGAACACACAAAGATGAGAAATATTTGGTTTTCTTCCTTTTAAAATTTCATAGGGAGTTTTATTTAGAATAACGCATATTAGGACCTTATTCAAAACATAACATGACGTGTTAATGGCATCGGCCCAAAATTATTTAGGAAGACACTTTTCATTGTTCATAGTTCTTCCTAGTTCCTCTAAAACACTATTTTTACGTGTTAGTTATGTATTATTTAGGATTGGCTTTATGTTTTGTAAAACTAATATTGCAGCAATATGTTAAATAGGATTTATAACTTGAAAGGAGAAAGCAGGTTGAAGTTCTATTTAATGAAAAAAATTGTTGTTTTGAAGTGTTTCAACATTTGGAACAAACCGTCGAAGAAGATGTCACGACATCGTGCCTGAGCTGACATATTGGATTCTGTTATGAAGCAGAATATTCCTAAGGAAAATATATAGTAGAATTGTAACAACTTACTTGTTGTTACTAGGAGCCCAAATTATGGAGATATATTAGGGAGACTTTATAAGAGAATTTGTTGTAGATTTGTTGGTTTTCTATTTGTTGTTTTGGAGAATATTGTGGAACATCTTTCGCAGCAGTTTGTTATGACAGTTTGTTATGTTTTGAATGCTCTAATACAGTTGAGTAATAGGTTATAAATAGAAGCTTTATAACCTAGGTTGAGTATCATCCGAATTTAGTAATGATGTAGTTTTTAGGGATGAGTCTATAACAACTCTCTAGGAAAGTTGGTTATTCGGTGAACAACCCAGATTATGGGATGGACACTGATTTGTGCCTTGAAGCCTGTAGGTACGAGGTTTACTTTACTCACTCAGAAGCTGTGAAGCAATGGGTGTAGTTGTGTCATTGGAAGAAGCTGTGAAGAAATTCCGAGTTTGGTTGTGTCACAAGTTTGACATGTTTGTTTTTAGAGTGTGGTATCTCTAAACTATTTTGTTTTTGGAGTGAGGTATCTTCAAACTGTTTTAGTTTATAGGAGACAAGTCGTTGATGCAGTTTCTAGGATGATAGTAATTGATAGACATTGATACGGTGATTGGAAGTGAGCAGAGGTTCTCATATCCAAGTGTGGTATCTTAGGTAGAAGGGTCTTTTGGTAGTTTGATTAAGCGAGGAGTGTAAAAAGGGAAGATTTAGCTCTGAATTAATACTGCTGATAGTGAACTTCATTCCTGGCTTGGTATGTATGCCCCCAGATGTAGGTTGGTTAGAACTGAACTAGGTGAACAATTTTGTGTGTTGTTTATTGTTTCCTGCACTGTTAATTTGTATTCCTACCTCGTCTGTTTTGTAATGTCAAATCAGATGTCAAGACATCCTTATGACATCTGAGTCTGCTGGCACTAGAATTATAATTGGTATCAGAGCAAGCATCCTGTCTGTTTTTGGATGAGATCCATGGGGGATAATTTCTTGTTGTGTACAAGGTAGATGATTGTTCAAATAAGGAGTGTTCATATTTGTCATACCCCAAAATTTTCCCTCCTACTTCTCAAGACATTTCACATATCCATACTCAAGGATTTCACAAGGGTTGACCAGACAAACCCTCTCCTAAACAATCAACCCAAATTAGGGTTTGGTTATCCTCAAGTCAGGGTGAGCCTCCAAAACTTCCAGTGGTTATCATGCCTCATCATATGCTTTAGAGAATCTCCATGTCAAGTTTCAAGCCTTACAAGTCAACTTTCCTCACACAATTGCTCAGATGGTTGAAAATCAGTTGTATTGGACAAAAAGTCAATTGTGGACAACATACATTCAAACTTCATGCTTTTTGGTCAACATCAATATTTTGAAGTGATATTCATCATTTGATCAAGGTTTGATCATGATTCATCAAGAAAACTCAAGATTGGATCAAAAGTCAAAGTTTCCAAATTAGGGTTTTTGAAGAAAAAGTCAACAGAACTTTGACCAGGCATAACTTTCATATACTTTATCAGAAATTTTCCCACCAAAGCTCATTTTGAAAAGAATTCAATTCTCTACAACTTCATGTCTCACATGCTTGGTCAGAAAATGCTTCATTTGGAAGATATGGATCAAAACATTACAGGTCCTTTTCAAAGTCAACAAAAAGTCAACTTTTTGTAAAGAAGTGTTATTGAGCATGGAAACTTCAATTGATATGAAACTAAAGAGGTTGTTTAGAGGACATCCAGATCTTTCCAAAAAGTCCAAGAACACCTAAAAATGTTAAAAATTGAGCAAGATACACCTTGCACAAGTTGAACATTTTTGAAGAGGTGCACAAAGAGAAATATGTGACAAACGCAATTTTTTTCCAAATGGGCTTATAATTTTATGATCCAAACTATATCATAATGTTATCCATGACCTCTTTGCACTTTGCCACGACCTTTTCTTATTTTTTTAATTTATCTTTGAATTTAAAGCATTTAATTCAATTTTAAATTAAATAAAATATAAAAGCAAGGTATAAAACAAGTTGGGTTGGATTTCTATCTATCTTGAGGACCAAGGAAGCCCACAATACATGCCAAATTCGTGAAAGATCATACAAGGAAGAGAAAATCCAATTTTGGAAAGATTTGATGGAAATTAACAAGAAAATATTTTTGCATTCAAAGCCATATCTTTTTTTATTCTTTTTGATCAAATCTCTTGCTCTATAAATACATAACACATTCACAAGACCAAAGGACGAAACCCTAGCCTCATGAGCCAACCCTAAAAATCACAAATTTCTCTCAAAGTTGCAAAAATTCGTATTCTATTTTCCACTGCATTCCTGAGCATTCCAGGAGTCGATCCCAACCCTTACACGAAGCAAAAGCATTCCAGATCGTGCCACACAAGTCTCACCGGTTTGGTTCAGGTTTGGAGGCCGCCGGAGAAGACGACCGGAGCCCTAGCTCCGGCGTTGTTGACTTGTCTGGATTCAAGCGAGGCTGGCGTGGCGTAATAACGCATTCTAATTCGTTCTCACGTTAATACCAGGGGCCCACGTTTGACTGTGTTTGAAAATTCCAAAATAAGACACGTTATCACTTATAACCAATTGCTTGCAGGTTTAAAACAACTAATACAACTAGCTCAGATGGTAAACATGTGCTTGGTATACCCAGAGGGTCCTGGGTTTGATCCTGGCATCCTCACTTTCTTTTTTATAACTTTGCAAACTAACCAATTTTTCTATACTTTTTCATATTTTTCTATCTTAATTTAATTTTTTTTCAAATAGTTTTCTCATGCATTAAAAAATCACCAAAAATATTTCCTTTTTGCATTTAGGTCAGAAAAATGTTTATTTAATTTTTGACATAAAAATTAATATTTTTGCATGCATATTTTAATTAATTGTTAATTAACCATAAAATTGACTTTAAATTACTTTTTCTCATTAAAACCAATCCAGAAAATTCCCAAAAAATTATTCTATCATCTAATTAGGATTACTAACCTAAAAACCTTTTTTCTACTAATTTTCAAAACATTTTGCTAACATTTTCCTATTACTACGATTATCTATTTATTATTCCGCATTTACAATTCTAGAAAGGATGTATAGGTCGCAAAGTTTTTATCATGTAATAGCGTAGATTTATATTTTTTGCCTTTACTTTTCGCACTCCTATATTATGTAACTTCCCCAAAGCCATGTAATAGCGTAGGACATTTACTTTCCGCACTTTACTTTCCGCAATTTACTTTCTGCACCCTATAAACTGTTAGTAATTAGGCATGTATGGCAAGATAAAAACGAACGTAGATCACTTCTAATTCCAAGATGATATATCTGAATTTAACACACTCTTTTCACACATGCATCCCTTAGGGTATTCTCTCTCGTTACCTTTCGAACAAATGGTCAAGTCCCTCGAACGTAGAGGTATCCTATCACCGTTGCCTACAAACATATCATCATAGTCCCTTCGAATAAAAGATCATGAGTCCCTTGACGTGGCCTACGAAAACATGATCTCGTCCCTCGATTGTTGCCTACGAAAAGTGATGATCGTCCCTTCGAATGTGCTAGAATACTCCTACGAGTTGCCTTCTATGACCATCCGATGTCCCTTCGAATGTCCCTCTTATATCCAACGAATAGAGTTACCTACCAACTAATGGTATGGATAACACTATTCTAAAGGAACATAAAACAACACGGAAACGAACATTCTGAGTAGGTAATAAGACTTTTAGTTGCTTGCTCTATCAAAATACTTTTCACACCTCACACTTTTGTCAAAGTTCAAATACTTTTCAAAAACGAAACATTTCCAAACACTTCGTATGCATTCCAGCGTGAATCATTACGAAGTCAAAGCGAAATGCCTTTTCAAAACATTTTTTTTCAAATACACACACAGAAAGCAATTTTTACAGATGAGCTAGAAGCAACTAAGAGCCCGTAGATAACTACGGATGGAAAGGGGGTTCTAATACCTTCCCTTTTCATAACCTTCTATCTTACTCAGAATCTAACGAAGGTCTTTTTCTGTTCTTTTCACCTTCCCTTAATTGGATAAAAGAAAAGTCGGTGGCGACTCTTGCTATCCGCAACATTTGCGATAAAAAGAAAAACAAATTTCAAAGTCAGTTCTCCCGCCATATTACAATATTGTATGGTCCTTTGAAGTGGAAAATGGATCTATTAATGGAGAATTAGACTAACCTGGCCAGAGCTGTTGTACCTTTATGAAGAGAGAAGATAGTGAAGCTTGAACAAGAGAGTTAAATTCAAAGACTTAATGCGGGGGTGAAGATTTTGGATTGAGTTGTTCATCCTATATTTAGCACAGAGATGATAATTTTAAAAATATTCATGCAGGAGTGAAGGCATTGATAAGGTAACTATTGTGCTTATGTGTTTCCATATGGTCGGGATATTGGTTAGGTCTAGTGTTTTGCTTGGTGAAGAAGCAACCGTATTGTAGTGTTGGTTTATTTTCAATCCCTATGTGTTATTCTTACAAGTGAATTATGGAGTAAGCATTGTGTAAATTCTGTTGAAGTATGGCTATATTCTGCTGTATAGCCTCTGATGTAACCCTCAAAGTGCAAGAAGAATCCTAGGGTTATTTTTATTCCAAAGAATATATAGCAGATTTTACAAACTTCTTAAAAGTGTCAAAGATACTTGAGAACTTCCTTAAGTCCACTCATAACGGAATTTTTTAATAAAATTGATGAGTATCAATTGATCAATGTCTTATATGCATCTTCAAGTTGTTTGAAGACGTTGAAGATTATCAAGGATGATGTGTTCGAAGGAGATGGAACTAATGTTCTATAGGATGTTAGAACATTATTAATAGTATGCAGCTACCAGTTGAAGAACAAATGTTCTGGGTGCTAAACAAATGTAGTGTGAGTACGTATGTTTAGAGCCCGCTCCTGATCTAGAAGATGAGACATCTGCTTATCAGTTGATCAGGACACGATCAACAAG
This sequence comes from Vicia sativa, assembly GCA_021764765.1. NCBI lineage: Eukaryota > Viridiplantae > Streptophyta > Magnoliopsida > Fabales > Fabaceae > Vicia > Vicia sativa. The sequence goes on from CM038792.1 coordinate 244,545,507, forward strand.
TTGTTATACTCTAGATGTTAGTTTATTTCTGACCTAAGCTTATGGAAGTATAGAATTTAAGCTCAATGCAAGTAAGAGACTTATAAAAGTATACCCCTCAGTCCCTTTATGTGAAATCAAGATGAGCTTATATCTGGAATATTCTTCTGATCAAAGAAACCAGATATGTGGAATTTTATTCATGACCATAGAACAAATTTTTTTTGGATCTGAATACTGTGATCCAACCACAGTGAATTATGGTCCTGAGTGTTTGACTACCCTATATAGTATATTGGAAGGGTATTGTCTAGAAGAGTCAAGGGAGACAAATTACTTTGAATAATCTGAAAAAAGTTTGTGTCATGCCTTGAGTAAGTCTGTTCCAGAAACATAGTTGAGGGAATCTCCTTTGTAGGTACAAACTATTGGATCCATCATCTCAAAATCAGAATGAGATTCTGAATAAAATCTTATTGAGACGTGGCTCATATTATCCCTTGGTTATGTTGATTGTTGGGTTGTAAAGGTGGTTTTTGTTGTGCTTCATATGTTCCCCCCAAAGTGTTTTGGATGAGATATTATGGATTTTACCCCCAGAACCATAATAAGAATGGATGATGTTGTATTAGATGTTGAAACATCATCTCAAATGTGTGATCTTATCTGTAGTGAATTTTAAAGTAAATCCATTGAATTATTCTGAGATGTTTTGGTTATCATGTTTGGTGTATAGTTGAAGATTCAGCAAGTGTAATTGGAGCTGTCAGTTTACAAGTGTGAGTAGGTAATTCTATCTGACTAACTAATGCGTACTCTGACGGGAGACTAAGTACTTATTAGGTAATTGATTGAGTGCATAATTCAAATACTCTGTCGGGAGCTGAGTAATTCTCTAATGTATTCATGTAAATTTGAAAGCTGAATTTTATTGGGAATGTATTAATCATCACAAGTGCATGGAGAGATAGGGATTTATGAAGACATATAACAACATATATCTTGATGTGGGCTAGATATAATACAAGTCTACAATGATAATTCCATGTATCCGTTTGGTTGTCAATGTTGAAGATGGACAAATATTGAGAAAAATGCATATATAATCAAACCTATTTGATGAAGATGTATCTCTGGTCATATGAAAATTATAGGTTCTTCTACTACAAGTAACAGAGTGTGGCAATTTGTACCTTGTATAGCAAGCAAACTAAGTATTCTTTGGAACATGTGGCAAGTTCCAAATAAAGAATGCTTCTATTACTGTGAGGACCAAAATCAAATTATGTCCTTAGTATGTATAACTTAGGGAAGTGAAGAACTCAACACGGATGTCCAAGAAAGTGATGATATTTAAGATGACCATACATGTGGAGGATTAAAGAAGAGAATTTAATAGTCAAGCTGTTATTGAGGGGGAAAAATTGTTCGTTAGAAGATGTGATGGGTAGTGTATACTTCTATATGTCGAAGTGTCTTGAAATCTTGAAGATGTAGTTTTATTATAATCTCAGAACCAAAGATGACAGGTTCAGCAGTAAAGTTGATGGTGTCCCAAATGATGTTGTAACATCATTTTTGATGATAGTCTATGGAAGAGACTTGGGGACTATGGATCTTGATATTCTATCACCTCATTCAAAAGTGACAGTTCTATCTTTGGTTTAAGATTCTAAGATTGTTTAGAGTAGTATGCTCTGGCAATGCATAACTACTATTCTAGTTTGAAAACTTTACTACTATCAGCAACTACTAGTAAATGTAATATCCAGAAAGAGGAATCAATTAGCATAGTTGCTCAGGTATTTGGAGTGTCTTTTGTTTCTTTTTATTTCTTTCACTTTTGTACGTGTCTTTGTTTGTTGAGATCGCATGTCTTTTGTTTGGATATGAGTAAGTTTAGAGTTTGTGAAGGTTATGTTTCTCAACTTGCGGAAAACATAGGGAAAAGGGTATTGTTCAGACGTTTTTAAGTTTGAGGTCAATATTTGCAGCTATTTTTGCAAAGATATTGAATAGGATATCCTTTTCTAAATCTGTTGGTTCTTGCATTTTCTACAAGTATTTTTGTTTTGTGTCTTGTTTTTGAGTTATGAACACAAATTTTGTCTTGTTTTCTGAGTTATCCAATATAGAGGTCTGGTTCTCTATGTCTATAAATGGATAGTTCTAGTGTTTGCTTTTGTTAGCGTGTTTCCTCTTGTGCTATAAAAGAGGATGTTGTGTCATTCTGTGTCGTAGCGTAGTTCTCAGTTTAAGGGGGAGTATTTAGTGCCTTCTTCCTCATGTGCATCATGGCATCAGTATTTCTCCTTCTTTGTGAATATGTAGTCTATGGTGTAATGTATCCTATGCTATAGTGAGTTCTCCTTCAAGACCTTCAAGAAGTCTTTGTCATATTATGGCTAAAAAGGGGGAGAAGTCGTTATGTCATGTTATCTCTGAAGAGCAACTTTTAAGGGGGAGAAACTTTGTGTGATTTGTGGGATCCTTAAAATAAAGAGAGAACAGTGGATTTGGACCTGCCAGAAAGATGTCTGTAATACAGTGAACTGACTTTGTAGGATTTTGTATCGCAAATGTGCGGATAGCAAGAGTCGCCACCGACTTTTCTTTTATCCAATTAAGGGAAGGTGAAAAGAACAGGAAAAGACCTTCGTTAGATTCTGAGTAAGGGAGAAGGTTATGAAAAGGGAAGGTATTAGCACCCTTTCCATCCGTAGTTATCTACGGCTCTTAGTTGCTCTTAGATCACTTTAAAATTGTGCTTTACGTGTGTTTGACAAAATGTTTTGAAAAGGCATTTCGCTTTGACTTTGTAATGATTCATGTAGGAATGTATACAAAGTGTTTGGAAATGTTTCGTTTTGAAAAGAGTTTGAACTTTGACAAAAGTGTGAGGTGTGAAAAGTATTTTGATAGAGCAAGCAACTAAAAGTCTTATTACCTACTCAGAATTGGTCGTTTTTGTGTTGTTTTACGTTCCTTTAGAATAACGCTATCCATACCATTAGTTGGTAGGTAACTCCATTCGTTGGATGTAAGTGGGACATTCGAAGGGACATCGGATGGTCATAGAAAGCAACTTGTAGGAAGTATCCTAGCACATTTGAAGGGACTATCATCATTTTTCGTAGGCGACAATCGAGGGTCAAGATCATGTATTCGTAGGCGACATCGTGGGTCTATGATCTTTGTATCGAAGGGACTATGATGATTTGTTTGAAGGCAACGGTGCTAGAATACCTCTACGTTCGAGGGACTTGACCATTTTGAATTCGTAAGGCAACGAGAGAGAATTACCCTAAGGGGTGCGTGTGTGAAGAAGTGTGTTGATTCAGATATTTTATCTCGAAAATTAGTGGGCTATGTTCAATTTTATCTTGCCATACACGCCTAATTACTAGCAGTTTATAGGGTGCGGAAATTAAAATGCGGGAATGTAAAGGTGCAGAAAGATAAATCCTACGCTATTACATGGCTTTGGGACAGTTACATAATTTAAACTTGCGGAAAAATAAAAGCCCTAATTAAAACTATTACATCCCATAAGCAGTTACATTATTGGAAAAAAGAAAACGATAAAAGAAATCGTCTGAAACGGGATAACCTGTGAAAAGATGGGAAAATCGGAAAATACGATGAAATCAAATAAGAGGAAAATGTTAGTAAAAATGCAAATTTTTGAATGAGAAAAATATTTCATGCTGGAAATAACATAAATATGCTAAAATAATTTTTTGGGATTTTTTGGATGCAATTTAATAATTAAAAACTAATTAAAAGTGATTTAAATGATAAATTAGGAATAAAAATAAATATGCATGCAAAATAATATTTTTTAATTTAATAAATTAAATAAACATTTTCTGAAAATAAATGCAAAAAGAAAAAATATTTTTGATGATTTTTAATGCATGAAAAAAATTGTTGAAAAGAAATTAAAATGCATGTAAAATATTAAAGAAATGTGAAAATATGAAAAGTAAGAAAATATGAAAGTTTGTAAAAGAAAAAAACCAATCTGGTCCAGGCATGGTTCGAACTGGGGACCTTGAAGGGTATCTTTGCACAGCTAGCGCCTTTACCACTACGCCACTTGACACTTGGTGTTGGAAAAGACAAAAACATTTGAATATAAGTGATGACGCGTCATGAATGTGTTTGAAACACAGTCAGCGAAGTGGACCCCATCTGTTTTTGAATGGACAAATTAGAACCTTTCCTCGCGCCACGCCAGCCCCTCGCCGGTCTTCCTCAGTCAACGACGCCAGAGCCCTAGCTCCGGTCGTCTTCTCCGGCCAACCTGAAATCAAAGCTTGCACAATACGCGAAATAAATGGATAAAAGGTACCCTACCCCCCTAAATCGAGGGCTGCGAACACGATGGTGAGGTCCTCTTTCCCTGAATCATCCTGGATAAGCCGGTTCGAAGCTTTCCAGTTCGGAAACCCTAAGTATGGCATCTCATGTTTTGGACGTTCAAACTCAACAGCGATTGCCCAGATCGAACCCTTGGCATCTCATGAACATGTTTAAAGCATTAGAATCATTTAACACAAGCAGAATAATAAGATGCAAAATCAAGAAAAAATTGAATATGTATGTATGTTTATAGCTCGATTTAGCTTGCTTTGATCAATGATAATGATGCATTCTTACTCAATCTTACCCCCTGAGAACGTTTGGATGGTTGAAAAAGGTTGAGAGAGGCTGGAAATAAAAATACGATTTTTCAAGTTTCTTGAAAAAATTTGGCAAAGTGAGGGCTGTGTATGGGGCTAGGGTTTCGTGTCCTTGTCTTGTGAACTTGCTGGCTATTTATAGAGGGATTTGAGAGAGGAAAAACAAGGCAAGAAGATTTGATTTGGAATGCATTCAATGATTTTCAAATAAAATCAAATTTTTGAAAGAAATTTGATTTTCTCTTAAATGCATGATCATGCACGAAATTGGCAAGTGTTTTGGGCTTCCTTGGACCTCAAGTTTGATCAAAATCCAATCATCTTGAAAAAATATCTTATTTTCATATTTTATATAATTTAATTTTGAATTAAATGGTTTAAAATTCAAAAAATAAATTCAAAAAATAGAAAATTGCCTTGGCCAAGCATTTATGGGTCACAAATAATGTCATGAGCAAGTTTGGATCAAAAGATTATAGGCCCATTTGGAAAATTTTGCATTTTGACCAAAATGTCCTTTTGTGCAATTGTCCAAAATTGCCCAACTTCTGAATAGTGTATCTTGCTCAATTTTCCACATTTTTGAGTGTTCTTGGACTTTTTGGAAAGCTCTAAGAGTCCTATAACCAACCTCTTTGGTCTCATCTCAATTGGAGTTTCCATGCTCAATATATCTTCAAAACAAAATGTTGACTTTTTGTTGACTTTTGAAAAGGACCTGTAATGTTTTGATCCATACCTTCCAAATGAAGCATTTTTTGAACATTCTTGTGAGACATGAAGTTGTAGAGAATTGAATTTCCTTCAAAACAAGAGGTGGTGGAAAACTTTCTGAGAAAGTATGAAGAAGTTATGCTCAGTCAAAGTTTGGTTGACTTTTCACTAAGAAACCCTAATTTGGAAAGTTTGACTTTTGGGCAAATCTTGAGTTTTCTTGATGAATCATGATCAACCCTTGATCAAATGATGAATGTAACTTCAAAATGAGGATGTTGACCAAAAATCATGAAGTTTGACTGTATGTTGACCACAGTTGACTTTTTGTCCAATACAACTGATTTTCAACCATCTGAGCAATTGTCTGAGGAAACTTGACTTGTGAGGCTTAAAACTTGACATGGAGAGTCTTTGAAACATATGAGTTGGCATGAAGACCATTGGAGATGTTGGAAGTCTATCTTGATCTAAGAATTGCCAAACCCTAGTTTGGGTTGATTGTCTAGGAGAGAGTTTGTTTGATCAACTCTTGAGAAATCCTTGAGTATGGATGTATGAAATGTCTTGAGAAGATGGAGGGCAAATTTTGGGGTATGACAATGTCCTAGTGTGATGTTTCGACATCAAAAAAGAAGACTGAAGACTGTCACATTTAAAGTTTGAAACATCATAAACAGTGACTACTTAAGACTTCTGAATTGCTGCTGCTGGATTATATTGTTAAATACCATTGTATTAAGCTTCTGTAATGCAAAGGATGTGTAAATTAGTTTTAGCTAAAATAAGCCAAAGGGGGAGATTGTTAGTTCTCTATTATTTAGGATTGGCTTTATGTTTAGTAAAACTAATATAGCAGCAATATGTTAAATAAGATTTATAACTTGTAAGGAGAAAGCAGGTTGAAGTTCTATTTAATGAAGATAATTGTTGTGTTGAAGTGTTTCAACATCTGGAACAACATGTCAAAGAAGATGTCATGACATCGTGCTTGAGCTGACATATTGGATTCTGTTATGAAGCAGAATTTTCCTAAGGAGAATATTTTGCAGAATTGTAACAACTTGTTGTTACTTGGAGCCCAAATTGTGGAGATATATTAGGGAGACTTTATAGGAGAATTTGTTGCAGATATGTTGATTCTCTATTTGTTGTTTTAGAGAATATTGTGGAGCATCTTTAGCAGTAGTTTGTTATGTCAATTTGTTATGTTTTTAAGGCTCAAATCCTATTGAGTAATAGGTTATAAATAGAAGCTTTATAACCTAGGTTGAGTATCATCCGAATTTAGTAATGATGTATTTTTTAGGGCTGAGTCTGTAACAACTCTTTAGGAGAGTTGGTTTGTTGGTGAACCACCCGAATTTTGGAATGGTCACTGATTTTGTTCCACGAAGCTTGTTGGTAAGATGTTTATTTTACTCACTTAGGAGCTGTGAAGCAATGAGTGTATTTGTGTCCTTGGAAGAAGTTGTGAAGTAATTCTGAGTTTGTTTGTGTCACAAGTTTTACATGTTTGTGTTTAGAGTGTGGTATCTCTAAACTGTTTTGTGTTTGGGTTGAAGTATCTTCAAATTATTTTAGTTTATAGGAGCCAAGCTGTTGATGTAGTTGCTGGGATGATAGTAATTGGTAGACATCGCTGGGGTGATTGGAAGTGAGAAGTGGTTCTCATATCTAAGTGTGGTACATTAGATAGAAAGGTCATTGGGTAGTCTGATTAAGTGAGGAGTGTAAATAGGGAAGGTTTAGCTCTGAATTATTACTGTTGATAATGAACTTCATTCATGGCTTGGTATGCCCCCAGATGTAAGTTGGTTAAAACCGAACTGGGTGAACAATTATGTGTGTTGTTTGTTGTTTCTTGCACTGTTAATTTGTATTCCTACCTTGTCTATTTTATAATGTCGGATCAGATGTCAAGAGATCCTTTTGACATCTGAGTCTGCTGGCACCAAAATTACATTACGTTCCACCACTCCATTTTGTTGAGGAGTACGTGGTGCAGAAAAATTATGATCAATTTTGTGCTTTGCACAAAACTTGTCAAACCAATCATTTTCAAATTCTCCTATGTGATCGCTTCGAATAGTAATAGTGTTTGTATTTAACTTGTTTTGGAAGATCTTGGCAAAGTTTTCGAATGCCGAGAAGATGTCTCTCTTATTTTCTTAGAAAAGGGTCCAAAAAAATCTATAGTATTCGTGAACAATGACAAATACATAATAATTTCCACCTAAGCTTTTAATTCTTGAAGGTCCAAAGAGGTCCATATGGATAAGTTCAAGAGGTTTCATTGTAGATACAATGTTTTTAGATTTAAACAAGATTCTTGTTTGTTTTCCCATTTGGAACGCATCACATAAGTGATCTTTGGAGAATTTTATCTTAAATATTTTGAGACAACTTTATTTAACAAATCAAAGTTTAAGTGAGCAAGAAGTCTATGCCAAAGTCAAGAATTTTCATTTAAGGAGATTACGCATTTGGCACGTTTCACGGATACTTCATTCAAGTCTAGAATGTATACATTATTAACCCTCAATACTTTGAACACATCCTCCTTATTTACATTGTGTTCAATAGTGCAATAATCTGTAGAAAAAGAGACATTGTATCCTTTGTCGCACAATTGAATAATGCTAATTAGATTGTGTTTAAGGCCATTAACTAAAAGGACGTCAGAGATAATAGTAGAAGAGGGATTACTTACACTATCTTTATCGAGTATTTCACCCTTGTTATTGTAACCATAGGTAACAAATCCTTTCTTCTTAGCCACATAGTCAAAGAACAAGGATATGTCACCAGTCATATGTCTTGAGCACCCACTATCGAGGAACCATCTTCTCTTGGTAGTCTCAAGATATTCCACATGAAAATTTTAAGAAAGGGAAGTAGGTACCAATTTTTTATTGGGTCCTTGTGTGTGAGTGGTACATGAGTTGCATTTAGGAAACCATTGGAAAATGCCTTGAGGAACTAGAAATCTCCTGAAACGACATTTTTGTATGGTATGTCCCCTTTTGCAACAATATAGGCAAATTAATGTGTTGGGATAGTTGAATTTTCTATATTGATCTCTAATTTCATAAGACTATTTTTGATAAGGATTAATATACTACTTCGAAAATTTGATCTATCAATATCATATGTAATTTTGGGTTGTAAAGCCTTGTCAAATTTCACTTTAAGAGTTTTAAACTTCTCTTTTCCAAATGTGACAAGTTTCACATCCAGCCCAATCATGCCAACACATCTTGTCATCTTTACTATAACATTTGACTTTCTCAATCATCGATTCCTTAAAAGCTTCAAGTTCCTTTTTAGATTCAGAAACTTTATGCTCAAGGTATGAAAATATTTTCTTATTTGAGGCTAGTCACTTGAACGGTTCTTTAGCCTCATGATGTAGAGTGTCAAATGCTTTTTGTAATTTTATCACTATGATCATACTTAGAGTGTTTTAACTTTTTCTTCTTTCCTTGATGAGCTATAAGGCAAAATTTGACCGTTTCTTCTTCATTGCTAGAGTCACTTTTATGAGATTCTTCGCTACCGCTTTCCCAAGAAATGTAAGCTCTTCTAGCTTTGTTAGGTCTTCTTTGGAATTTATCTTTTCCTTTGTCTATTTTGAGAAGAGGACAATCTGGCTTGTAGTGTCCGTGTTTCCCACAATTGAAGCATGATCCCCTTGATTTTGATTTCTTGTCATCATCTTGCTTAGATGTCTTTGATTGTTGCCTATAGTTGATGAGATTTTTTCTGAGTGTTTCACTTCATTCTTTCGAAGATATTTTTGATATTTTCTTACAAACAGCCCCATGTCTTCACTTGAGCTGTCATCATCATCACTAGACTCACTAACACATGAGTTGTTGGTGGAAGACTTTGAGCTTGAAGCCTTCAATGAGATAGACTTCCTTTTCGTATCTTTTTGCTTTTCCTTTCTTTCTTTCTTTCTTTCTTTTCATGCTTGTTGAGATTTGTGAGCTCTTGTTCATGCTCTTGGAACTTTCCAAATAGTGTTGTGATGTCGAGAGTCGCTAGGTCGTTTTCTTCTTTGATAGTGGTGACTTTCGGTTGCCATTCCTTATTAAGACATCTCAAAATTTTATTAGTAGCAACTGCATTCGGAGTAACATGACCAAGACTGTGTAAGCGATTAATAATGTGAGAGAATGTATTTTGCATATCAGTAATGGTTTCACCATGCTTCATGTGAAAGTGATGGAAATCTTGAGTCAAAATATTGATTCTAGAAAGCTTAACATCTTTTGTGCCTTCATGGGCAATTTGTAGGGCATCCCACATGGCTTTGGCTATTGTGCAATGAGATACTCGAAAGTATTCATCGACACCTAAGGCAACTATAAGCATGTTTCTACCCTTCAAATCATAGGCATAATTTTTCTCATCATTTTCATCCCATATTTCTTCCGGTTTAGGTATGGTAACGTTATCTTTTTTGGTCATGGTTATTACCATGGGACCATTTTCGATAACTTTCCATATCTTTCTATCAACAAATGTGATATGAACATGCATACAATCTTTCCAATAGCAATAGTTTTCACCGGTGAAAACCGGAGCTCTCGTATAAGCCCCTGTTGGATCGTTCTCCATATTCTACAAAGTAATATTGTGAAGCACTAGTGTAACACGGTGGGAGAACTAACTTCTTTGTTTTTGCGTTTTATTGCAAATGTTGCGGATAGAAAAAATCACCACCGACTTTTCTTTTATCCAATAAAGGAAAGGTGAAAAGAATAGGAAAGACCTTTGCTAGATTCTGAGTAAGCGGGGTAATTATGAAAAGGGAAGGTATTAGCAACCTTTCCATCTGTAGTTATCTACGGGCTCTTAATTTCTTAGCTCACTTTTGAAAACTTTCTTTCTGTGTTTGTGTGGTTTGAAAAGTATTTCTCTTTGACTTTGTAAGGATTCTTGTATCAGTCCTCAATAATGTATACGAAGTGTTCGAAAATATTTCGTTTGGAAAATGTTTAACTTTGTAATGATTCTCGTTGGAATATATACAAAGTGTTTGTTTAAAAACATTTTGACACGAGTGTGAGGTGTGAAAAGTATTTTGATTGGAGCAAGCAATTAAAAGTCTTATTACCTACTCAGAAGGTCGTTCTTGTTATTTTCCTTCTCCTTTAGGATAACGTTATCCATACCATTAGTTGATAGGTAACTATATCCTTTGGATGTGAAGGGACAATCGTATGGTCATAGAAGGCAACATGTAAGGATACCTTTAGCAATTCGAAGGGACGATCATCACTTATTCGTAGGCAACAACCGAGGGACGAGATCATATATTCATAGGCAACATCGAGGGTCATCGAGGGACTATGATCTTTGTGATGATTTTATTCGTAAGCGTCTTTGCTAGTGGTACCCCTACGTTCGAGGGACATGACCATGTTTATCCGAAATGCAACAAAAGAGGATACCCTAGGGGGTGTAAGTGTGAAAAAGTGTGTTAAGTTCAGATATTTATCTTGATTATTAGAGTGATCTAATGGTTGATTTTAGATCTTGTCATGCAAACCCTAATTAGCATACATCTAAGCTGTTATAGACAAATTATAATAGTGCAGAAAGTAAAGGCAGAAAATAAACCTACGCTATTACAAGGCTTTGGGGCAGTTACATAATAGAGGTGCGGAAAGTAAAGGAAGAAAGTAAATCTATGCTATTACAAAAAATATCCTTGCGACCTATACATCGATTTCTAATATTTAAATACGAAATAATAGAATAAATAAGAGAAATGTTAGTAATAAAAAGTTTAAAGATTAGTAAAAATGTTTTTAGGGTTAGTGAACCTAATTAAAAGAAATAAAAATATTTTTTTAATTTTTGGAGGTTGATTTTATTGTAGAAAACAAATTAAAAGCTAATTTAGTGGTTAATTAACAATTAATTAAATGTAAAGCAAAATAAAATATTTTTTATCCTAAAAATAAAATAAAGATTTTTCAGACCTCATTCTAAAAGAAATTTTTTTTTTTTTTTGATTTTTTGTGGTTGGTGTTAATTGAAAAAATAAATTAAAAGTTAATTTCATGGTTAATTAAAAAATTAATTTAAATAAAGACAAAAATTATTTTTAGTGTCAAAAATTAAATGAGGATTTTTCTAACCTAATTATGAAAATAAAAATATTTTTGTGATTTTTGTAGCATTTTAAAATATATTTTAAAAGAAATTAAAATAATTGAAGAAAATTGAAAAAAAAAAAGAAAATATGGAAAATATGGTTAGTAGAGAAGGTGCAAAAAAATAGTTTGGGGCACCAGGGATCGAATCCAGGACCCTCACTTACATGCGTGCCTCCGTTGCCATCTGTGTTGGACATGCTAGTTGTTTAAACAATGAAGCAATAAAAATATATAGGCAAATATTTTCCAGAAATTCATTTAAATTAAAAACGCGCACCAAGGCCTTCATCTTCTTCGTTGGGACACAGACCTGTACCAACGGTTTAGGTCTGTTACTATAGCCTATAATGACAATTCTTTTTCGTAGCCATAGTTCCTGCAAATCACAAAACTAAATATACGAAATAGAAATTAGTTGTGAGGACATGGATCGATTGGAATCGACCTCCTGAACATGATGGTATCCTTGGTTTCGTCCAATTTTGCCTGATTCGGGAAGCCCTAATTCTGAGCTCTAAACCCTAACAATGGCAAGTCACGATTCCTGTACTCAAACACGAATTGAACTACACAGAAAGCTTCAAATAACATCATGAACACAAATATGCAATCAAATTATATTAAATATGCGTAAATCATAGAAATCGAAATTGGAATAGAGGTCTACAAACCGTGATTGTGTTTTCTGGATTCTGGACATTTGGATCGATTGTAAATGGCTGGAACGGATCAGAGGATCACCGGGAAGCTAATGGAATGCTTGGAATGACCTGAATTTATATGAAACCTTTACTGCTAGGTAGCTTGAGAGCCACACATTTTTGAGTTTTTCTGTAGGGTTTCTGGAGGCAAGGATTCATGTCCTTATGATCTGAATATCTTGTGCTTATGTAGAGGACTGAATTAGGTCAATATTTGTAGATAAAATATATGGCATTCAAAGAGAAAATATTTGATTTTCCAATCTTTCAAATTTGCATCAAAAGCTTCCAAATTTGCTTCAATCTTGTTCAATCAAGCCTTGCACGATATTTGCCAGCTATTTGTGCTTGCTTGGACCTCAAGAATGATAAATATCCAGCCTTGCATTTATTAATTTGATTTTTGGCATTTTATTTTAATTAAAATTAGATTTAAGTGAATAAATTCCAAAATAAATGAAGTCATGGCGTGCAAATGGGCTTCAGAAGTTCTTGACAATATTAGAAACAAGTGTGAACCATAAAAATTTAGGCCCATTTGGAAAAAAATTGAATTTGCTTAGCATTTCTCTCATGCACTTCTTCAAATTTCCCAAACTTGCACAAGTTATATCTTGCTCAATTTTCAACATTTTTAAGTGTTCTTGGACTTTTTAGAAAGCTCAATATGCCCTCTAAACATTCCTTTTGGTTTCATCTTCATTTAAGTTTCCAGTCTCATGTACACTTCTTTTGAAAAAGATGACTTTTTGTTGACTTTTAGAATGTCCTATAATGTCTTGATCCATAACTCTCAAATGAAGCATTTTTGGCCAAAGCTTGTGAGACACAAAGTTATAGAGAATTGAGTTCTCTTCAAAATGAGATTTGGTGGAAAAATTTATGATAAAGCATGTGAAATTTATGCCTGGTCAAAGTTCTGTTGACTTTTTATCAAGAAACCCTAATTTAGAAACTTTGACTTTTGATCAAATCTTAAGTTTTCTTGATGAATCATGATCAACCCTTGATCAAATGATTGATGTGACTTAAAAATATTGATGTTAACCAAAAATGATGAAGTTTGACTGTATGTTGACCATAATTGACTTTTTGTCCAATACAACTGATTTTCAACCATCTGAGCAATTGACTGAGCAAACATGAGACGTGAGGCTTGAAACTTGACATGGTGATCCCTTGAGACATATGAGGAGGTATTATGATCACTTTAGGAAATTAAACGTATCCTTTATTTGATAGAATTAAAACACTAGTTGTGGTTTGATTGCTTAAGAGAAGGTTCATCTGGTCAACCGTTGAGGAATTCTTGAGTATGCAGATGTGGATTGACTTGAAAAAAATAGGAGGGAAACTTTTTGGGTATAACAGTTGACCTTGTTCAATCTTCTTATACCTGAAGGGTTAGATTGGTATGCTTGCCTCTCGTCACCTGAAGGTAGAAGATGATTGAACACTCGAGTACACCTGAAAATTTGCACTTGCTGGTGTATGGAATAAGATCGTCGGTTGAAGATGTACTACAATGGGCTTATAGATGCCATTTGGAGAAGTTGATGTTAGGGAGAGATTCGTACATTAGACTCCATGCTCTTCTTTGAATGAGGTTACTAGTATGTATTGATGTTTAACTAGATATGTAGCATTCTGCACGTCGAGAGATGACCATGTGTAGTCGGAGATGGGCTAAAATATGCCATATGGAGTAGTTGATGATAAGAAAGAGTCAGAATAAACCTTCGTCTTGGCTTTATCTAAAATGAGTATTCGTTAGGATGTAGATAGTTTTCCCGTCTTGTTTCGGGTATTAATCTGTATCCTGCTGTATGTTGGTAAGCTCGTCTGGTCATTCAGGTAGTTTTCCCATCTTGTTTCAGGAAATAATATTTGACCTTCTGTCTGGAAATTTATGAATAACTCTCACCTGTTTGAGAATTCATAATGAGAGAACAAGATTCATTCTATGCAGATTATGATGCATGTAAGTATGTAATGATGCTCATGAATGATATATGCACATGTTATGATTTTTTATGAATGATGTATGAATATAGATGTTGTGGTATTTCAAAATATATCCATCTTGAAGAAAATGGGAATGTTCTACCGGGGATCTTTGATTTCTGCCAATGGTCTTGTTCTTCTTTTTCTTAACAATGATCTCTTTCAGATCTTTCTGACCTTGAGCCAAGTTGGTGAACATCTCTTGGAACTGAGTATTTTGAGCCTAGAGATCTTTGACACTGTATTTGAGATCCATTTATACTAAAATAAACATCGAGAGAATAAGAAAACCGGTCTTCAAAGTACTTGTTATGAAATGATATGTTATGATATGCAATGTTATGCAATGAAACTTTTTCAAGTACCTTAGGAATTTAAATTTTGTAAACAAGCAAGAACAAACTTTTTACTAACATATTAGTGTTTACTGTGGAAAATGGTAAACAAGCGCTGTTCCTCCCTATGTCCTAAAACTAAGGGTTACTCGCAAGATCGACCAGTTGATCTTAAGACGCGTGCTAAGATTTTGTATGTTATACTGACTCTGTCAAAATATACCTTGACCAAGAAACGGTTTTCGAAGACCAAGGGAAGCAGTAAAATGGCTTTCCACACAAAAGTTTCGACCACCTTCCTAACCGACATTAGGTTTTGGACACAATAAGACTCAACTAACTACTGATTGGTGACTCGTAACAATCAAGTGATGTTGAAAGGTTCATGTAAAGTTGATTGAAACGAAACGAATACGAAAAGTAAAGACAATAAAGAGATAAAATTCAAACATGAACTGATTGCATTGAGAGTAAAGATGGTGATTCACGTACATCAAAAGCTTAGTGACTCTTTCTTCCTTAAGCGCGAAATTGGGCAGAGTGTTGGTAAGAAATTTGAGAATACAAGTGAACACACCAAAAACTTACAATGAAGTAACTTGTTTATAGTACTTTACAAAATAACTGTTGAAAGTAATCAACGGATGAAATGAAACTAAAATACAACTGCTACATAAGATTTCGCCATATATTTAGCACCTGGCAGCCACGATCTTTTGAGATAACTACCCACGATCTTCATATTTGGACTCTTTCCTGCTTGTGATTTCAAAAGAGTTAACCGCTTCTAGTTTCGATGCATCTTAGGAAAAATAATGTTTCTCTAAGTCCCCTAAACTATGCCTCCGACAACATCATCTGAACTTTGACGAATTCTTTCGCTTAGCCTATAATATGGCATATCGACCAACAACAACTTGTTTGTTCCTTTAGTCGATGCGGTTCATTTTTGACACACTTGTCTTGTGTTTATTCCTTCTAACTGTCAATCTCTCCCTTTCGAAGTTCATTTGACACTTTGTTCGAATTGATCGACTTCGTGGTCCAACTTCTTGGTCGACACACTTCTTTCTGACATTACTAACTTGGTTTTATAAATTCTCCTAAAGAAACTATATTCGTTCAGGATCGGTCCCTAAATTGTAAGGATGTTTTCCTTTTACAATGCCCTTAAACGTATTTAGGAATTTCCAGTTAACAGAATGCCCCCCAAGGATGCCACTTTCGAATTTCCTCACTCTGTCGACTATATGAGATAGTGGCATCTATGAAGCTTTACATCTTTAGTCGACTCAATCATTTCCACTACTCTAAAAAGCAGTTTACTATTCCGATCTTTTTGTGACGTCAGGCAATCATGGAAACGTATCAAGTTTTCGCTTCGAGACGTGGGATCATTAATGTTGACCATCATTACTCTTTAGTGGCAGACATGGCCCATTCTTCTACTTCCAAGCTAAAACCCAGAAATTTCCAAGACCCCGTTTTCCACCATTTTCACATTTTCTTCTTCCTCAAATGGCGAATAAACATATTGAAACGGTTCCAGCAGAAAATTTTCTCATCTGTCACATTGATGGCAAGCCTTATGTGCCAGAACCCCCTTTTTTCGCAGAGAAAACCAAAATCTGGCAATCCCAGGTACTTATCCCTTTTAAACTCAACAATGACCCTTTGGATTTCTTAGGTCCTTTACCTGTGGATGTTCCCTCCGAAATCTATGTTGACGATGAAGGCGCATTTTTCCCTACTAGTACTCGTAGTCTCCCTGTGATCATGTCCCCAAAATCTATTTCTTTACAATTTATTGACAGGAATTTCCGTATAGCTCCTCCTCTGAACTCTCATAAATTCAAAGCCTAGATGGAACGGTTGGAACCCAACAAAGGCCAACAATGGAGAGAAATAGGAATCTATGATCTACTAGAACTTTCTCGCGTTGGTAAGCCCTATTCTGGTGGCATGTTGTTGGCTGCCTTATATTTCTGAGAAGGGTCGACCAAAACTTTCCACACTAAGTGTAGTATGATGACTCCCACTCTTCTTGACCTAGCCGCTCTAACAGGGGTAAACCTCGCTGGCAAGGTTTTTAATCACACTGACCACACCCCCATTTCAATAAAATTCGACGTTGGCGAAGCTAAACATCCAACATATACCAACTTCATCAACTATCATCAATGAGACTCTGGCAACATTTCTAATGAGGAACACATTGCATTTTTAACTCTCTGGCAATCCCGCTTCGTCTTCTATTCACGGTCGATGCAGATAGCCAAACAATTTGTTTATTTGGCCACTCTGTTGCATAGGGGTGAAAACATTGTTCTGGGCCAATTAATTTTGGCCTCTCTATATGCTTCTCTGACCGATGTGGTCAACCAGATAAAGACCTTTGATCCCACTAATCCAAAGAAGAAAAACGTCCTGGTTCATGGTCCTTTTTGGCTCCTACAATTATGGCTAAACGCCACTTTCTTAGAAGACATAAAACCTCTTCGACGAAAGAAAGTTTGAATCTCCCATAATCGGAATGGGGCCGTCAGGCCATGTTACTTACCTTTGACTCCTATCGACAAAACTTCTCCGAGAGATGAAGTCTTCAAAATGATTTTCAACATTATGTTGACACGAGAGGAATTCAGACCCTCGATAGCTTTATTTTATGATGGCAAAAGCGGACCAACGTGGCTCACTGACTATTTTCAACCAGTCCAAGAAGAGAACTAATTGAGGTCCTTGGTCTATTGGAGGCGATTTTAACTCCTCAGTTTCTTACCTATGCCATCACAAACATGAGCCCATGTTTGACAGCATACCAACCCAACCTGGTAGCTCGACAATTTGGGCTCTGCAACCTTGTTCCCAAGTCATTCTACACTTCTCATGAACTGCTCACCGCAATCTTAAGCGACCGACCTTGGGCGTTTATTAAAGAAGACGTTGACACCCTTTGGGCTCACAAAGCCAAACTTACTTTTACTTCGTTTAGACTAGCGTATTACTGCACCAAGGATTTTGAAACTTGGTGGCAGTCATATTTCGTTACCTTTGTTAATGATCTTTCCAGCAAAATGGTTGAACTGACTGTTGCTCTTAACACTTTTCAGAGGAAGACGACGAAATGTAAGACTACCAACATCAAAGAAATTCAAGATTTTCAAAATTTTTTCAGGGTGGTAGACTTACCAAACAATCTTCGTCGAACCATCCATGATGCGGCCCAAGAGCTAAAGGAGAAGGTAACCGAGATGATTCCATAACTTAAAATCCCTGGTTACACAAAAGACAAGTATCTTTACGCACTTTATTTTGGAAAAATCAAATTTCCTCCTTTATCGACTAGCCCATTAGCATTTTCTTTTTTACCACCTATCCCAGATTGGTGGTATAGCTCTTGGTCGAATATCCAAAATTCTTACAAAATGAAAGCCGAATAGGTGGTTCCGACGAAGCATTGGTTACACTACTACCCAAGATTTCTACTTATTGACCTTAAATATGTGAGAGATCTTGCCGTAGTGCCCAATGGTAATCACTTCTGGAAAGTTCAATTTCCTTTTAAAATTCGACTCACATCCTTATTTGACTTAGCCTATTTTCTAGCTGTACCTTTGCCACAGGTAATCGTTCCCAGGAAGGATCTCGCTGTTGAGGATCGAGAAGGGCCATCGATTGAGTTTGTTGATATTGGCGCCAAGGAAGGTCCTTCACACTCAAAGGTATGTTTTACTGTCACACCTCTTCATATTTTTTCCACTCAATATCCCTTATAGGTTTGACATTTTGCAGTTCAACCCCATTCACACTCCATCTGACGATGAACCAATTTCATCTTCCCTTAAGAAAATTGATTCCTCTGTAAGTGTATATGTTTGTGTTTCGACACTTCGTGTTTTATAGACTACTAATATTCCCTTCATGTAACAGAGTCGAAAACGCTCGGCCTATTCGACTGCTCCCTCCAACATATCCAAAGAGTCCAAGAGGGACAAAAAATCTCACCGTAGTGAGAGAGATGAGGTAAGCATTACTTAAATCGAAATCACCTGATGATCAGTCTCCTCATTCCTGAAAATCCAAAGATCATAAGAGGAAACACGCTTCCTCTTCTGAAAACGAGGTGGCTAAGAAGAAAAAGAAAGCCCACCTGGCCGGAGATCTTAGAATAAAGGTTGACAACAAAGAGGAGGCAACAATGGACGCTGAAGATCAGCCACTTGTTACGAGATGGAGAGGTAAAGTGATTTTCGCTACTTGTTGCGACGCTGCCTTATTTTCAAGTGTTGACCCTATCATCGTAAATACAACCATCGTCACTCCAACCCCAAATCCTACTCTCGATGACATCAAAGAGCTAGAGGGGGACACTGTTGCCACCTCAGTCGAGAGGGATGAAAAAATAATCCCAAGTTCGCCACCACAGGTATTTACCATATTTTTCCATCCTATTTATTTCATCTTCCAAGTTTGTCTGGCTAATACCCGTTTCATAAGAGGAAACACGCTTCCTCTTCTGAAAACAAGGTGGCTAAGAAGAAAAAGAAAGCCCACCTGGCCGGAGATCTTAGAATAAAGGTTGACAACAAAGAGGAGGCAACAATGGACGCCGAAGATCAGCCACTTGTTACGAGATGGAGAGGTAAAGTGCTTTTGGCTACTTGTTGCGACGCTGCCTTATTTTCAAGTGTTGACACTATCATCGTAAATAAAACCATCGTCACTCCAACCCCAAATCCTACGCTCGATGACATCAAAGAGCTAGAGGGGGACACTATTGCCACCTCAGTCGGGAGGGATGAAAAAATAATCCCAAGTTCGCCGCCACAGGTATTTACCATATTTTTCCATCCTATTTATTTCATCTGCCAAGTTTGTCTGGCTAATACCCTTTTTTCTTTCAGGTCGAGGCTTCTAATCTCCAACACAGTGTGCCAGATTACAATCCACTGTTAGAGGTCTCTTCACCTCATCATCAACAAACCTTCGACATGGTCGTTGGTGAGTTTGTTGACATCACTGTTTCAGCTACTCTTAGTGACTCTGATTCGGTCACTAGTCCTGCCAAGCATAAGGGTTATAGTTCGACTAGCTCTGACTCTAGTCTTTAAGGTTCCCTGTAGGGTTTAGAGACTCCTAAAAATGTCACTATCCCACCACATTCCCCTGTCGGGGGTACCTTCAACACTACTCCTGAAAAGAAAAAGGTGACTCAATTGGCCCTTATGGGGAAAAGGTTACCCTAACAGACATGGATATCGATGTTGCTCTGGCAAGATTGGACAAATTCGTGAGTCGGTACACTTTCTCTTCAGATTCTGACCGCTCTCAGGCTTATGGTGACAATTTGGGGCCTGAGGCGGCAAAGGTCAAGAAGCTGACTGATAAAATCTGGACATACGCTTTCATTCCCGACTTGCCTCTTCTGCTACATGAGGATTCAGCTCTTGGACCAGAGCTCTTGGATGCTATTGCTCAACTGAAAGATCTCGAGATTTCTGAATTCTCCAAACTAATGGTGGAAGCATTTGAGGACATTTTCCCTTCATTGCTAAAAAACATCACTCAAGTGAAAGAGAATGAGAAGCTGGTCGAAACAAAACAGGCAGTCCTGAAGAGGAATGTGGATATGGTGAGGAAGACCAAAATGTTGATCGAAGGGCTGAAGGCGCACATTAATCAGAAAAGGAAAGATCAAGATCCTAAAAGGAAAAGAGCTGCTGAAATACACAGTCGGATTGCCACTTTGTCGAAAGAAATGGAAGCTTTGAATGCAGAGTTGGAGCTTATCGTTAATCAAGACGAAGAGCTCGATCAAGCTATCGCTCCTACTCAAGCTGGGATGCTCCAGCTGACCAAAGATTCCATCATTGTCAGCACTTCCACTGCTCAAGTCGAAGAGGAGTTATTAGTGCTCAAGACAAGAATAGATGGGCTAAGCACTACTGTCGCACGCATTCACGGTGATTTGGCAACATTCCAAAGTAAATTCGGCAATTTTTGATTAATGTAACCGTTTTGGTGATGTAACTATTTTGGTGGTCCTTTTTGCATACCACTTGTAAAATTTGTACAATGATTTTTACCCACTTTTTAGGTAACGCTTTATTTTTACATTGTCGTTTCATACTTATAATGCATGACTGATATGCTGGCGTCGATATTATTCTTTCCAGCTCGGTTCGACGTACTCTTCACGTCGTCGAAATTGAGATTTCTTGAAGAATAGGTTTGTATTTCTTCAAGTACTTACCATTTATCCTCAGAATTTGTCGATCTGGGGATAATTCTTCAAGTTCATATGCATTGTTGGAAAAAAAATGAATTATCTTAAACGGTCCCTCCCAATTAGGTGACCATTTTCCTAGGAATCTATCGTTTCTGTCCATAGGTAATATCACTTTCCAAACTAAATCATCGACATGAAATACTTTATCTTTTACCTTGTATTATAGGCTTTGGCCACTTTATCTTTTTGTCTTCTTAGTGAATCAAGGGCCAACATCCTTTCTTCATCCAAGTCGACTAACTCATCAGCCATCATATTCCAATAGTCTTCATATGGTATTTCATGTTGTTATTGAATCCTTACCGATTGAACGTGTATTTCTACTGGCAATACAATATCATGTTCATATGTTAATCGAAATGGGGTTGCCCCCGTTGCCTCTTTAGGAGACGTTCTACCTGCCCATAAGGCATGGTCTAGCGTTTGATGCCAATTTCTTGGCTTTTTTCCCACATGTTTCTTAATTAGGGTAATTATTACCTTATTGGCAGCTTCGACCTGGTCATTTGCCTGAGCATAATAAGGGGTGGATGTTAATAGTTTTATTCCAACCTCTTTTGTGAATTCTTGCATTTTTCGCCGACACATAATGTGATTTTGTGTAAAATCAATTACAGCCTCTTGGTCGACATTTTTCAAAGCTACGACCTCAACCCACTTTGTGAAATAGTCAATCCCGACTAAAATGTACCTCTTCTATTTTGATGACGCTGCTTTATTTCCCTAATCACATCTAAAGCCCATCCTCTAAATGGCCAAGGTTTTATAATGGCATGCAATTCTCTTGCAGGCACGTGTTGTATGCCCCCATGCATTTGGCATTCCTGACATCCTCTAGCAATTTCAATGTAGTCTTTCAACATTGAAGGCCAGAAGACACCTGATCGCATCAACAACGATTTCATCTTGTGTCTGGCTTGGTATGCACCGCATGCTCCACTATGCACACTCGACACTACTACGTATGTCTCACTTTCTCCTAGGCATTTGAGTAGTACTCCTTCAACAGTTTTCTTAAATAATTCATTCTCGATTAAAACAAAACTTAGGGAACGATATTTTATTTTACGCTCTGTCAAACCCGTAGGAGAACGTAGGTAGTCAACCAGGGATTTATGCCAGTCATTGTCGTGCCCATTATCAATTGTTAAAATTTCAAAAAATTTGGCATCTATTGCCCTTAATTTTATAATTGACAAATCTGAAGGAGATAACAAAGTAGCTCGAACCTTTTTCCTTACTTAAATAGGTTCTTCATCTTCATTCTTCCTGTATCCCGAAGCTTCTTGTCCCAAGTCGTTAGCTTCTTGGTTTTCCCGTCGAGGTATATGTCGAATGCTTTCTTGTTCGAAACGTTTTAGTAATCTTATGGCAATCACAAAGTACATGACTAGGTTCTCTTTAACGCACCTATACTCTTTTGACACATGTTTGATTACCTATTCGGAATCTCCCATAATTTTGACATTTCTTGCACCTAATTCTAGTAGCAGTTCAAGCCCAGTTATTAGAGACTCATATTCCTCCTCATTATTAGTGCATATACCGCTGATTGCATACTTGAACTCTGCTGGAATTCCATTGGGAGAAATTATTATGCCTCCTAGCCCCGTACCATTTTTGTGAATAGAACCTTTGAAAAATAATTTCCAAGGCACTAACTCGACAAAATTTTGTGGCATAACAACCATAGAATGATCGACCAGAAAGTCTGCCACTATTTTCCCTTTCATTTCCTTTAAAGGCAGATATGTTAGGGAATATTCAGTTAATGCTAATGCCCGTTTAGCAATTCGACTGTGCAAAATTGGGAAGAAACATACACGTCAAGTGGCTTTATATATTGCTTCAGTTTGATACAAGATAAATATAAACATAGGCATAGCTTTTCTATATCATTATACCTAGTTTCAGGGCTATTTAGCATTCAACTAAGATAATACACAGGTCTTTCGACATGACTGTCGTCTTCTTGAACTAACATACTTCCTATAGTCGATTCTGAGGCTTTTATATACAACCTCATAGGCCTATTTCTAAGTGGAGGTGTCAATATAGGAGGCTTCACTAAATATTCTTTGATTTTGTCAAAATCCTCTTGATGCTCCTTTTGCCAGATGAACTCTTCATTCTTCAGTCGAAGCAGTGGTGAAGATGCTTTAGTTTTGCCACTTATGTTGGATATGAATCGCCTTAGGAAGTTTATTTTGCCCAACAAAGACTGAAGTTCCTTTTTGGTCGAAGGTGGTTTGACGTCCATGATAGCTTTGGTCTTGCTTTGATTGGCTTCTATGCCCTTTTTATGTACTACAAAACCAAGGAAATCTCCTGCCTGCATACAAAAAGCACACTTAAATGTACTCATTTTCAATCCATATTCTCTCATTGTTTCGAAAGATTTTCAAAGATGTTCCAAGTGTGTCGATTTATCGCTCGACTTAATTACAATATCGTCGACGTAACCCTGCATAAAATCTTCAATAAAAATTCCCCTTTGGTATGTTGCTCCGAAATTCTTCAAACCTAATGGCATGACCACCCATTCATAGGTGCCTAATTCCCCTGGGTAATGAAACGTCGTCTTCGGCACATCATCATCTGCAATAAAAATTTGGTTATAACCAACATAACCATCAAGCATACTTAAATATTCAAAACCAGTGGCCAAATAGACTAGCATTTCAGCCACTGGCATGACATATTCATCTTTAGGAGTGGTAGCATTTAAGTCTCTAAAGTCAATGGACACTTTTAATTTTCTGTTTTTCTTGATGATTGGCACAATATTGGCCAACCATTCGACATACCTTACAATTCTGATGAACTTGCTTTTGAGGAGTCTTTCTATTTCCTCCTTGATCTTCGACAAAATTGCTGGTGCAAAACGTAGAGGTGTTTGTTTCACTGGATTTTTCCCAGCTTTTATTGCTAACCTCAGCTCGACCAATTCCCTGTTTAAACCTGGAATTTCGTTATAGTCCCAAGCAAAACAATCTTTAAACTCTTTCAACAAAGATATTACCTCACATTTGAGTTTTTGGTCGATATTGGCGCTAATATAAGTTGGTCTTTTATCACCTTCTACGCCAAGGTCGATTTCTTCTAAAGGATCTTGTGGCTACATCTTTTCTGGTGCCATGGGATCCTTTTCGAAACCTAAAGGTTTATCGTCGTATACGCACTCCAAATGCTGCTCATCGATGTCTTCTTTGACAAATTTGCTTTTGTTTGGTGGTTTTGGCTCTATAGTCGAAATGACTCCTTCTGGAACTGGAAGTTTATTGGCTCCTAGAGCCATGTTCTTTTCAGCTTCTACGGCCGAATTCATCTTATTTTCGGCAATTTACGCCGAAATCCTTTTTAGAGCTTCTAGCTTAGACATCACTGTCGTGGTCGTTTCCCCAGCCTGTCGGCGTGGGTTTCTCTGCATTTGGATCCTCCAGAGGCTCCACATCCCACACAAAACCATGGGTTTCGTGTAGTTTTAAGGAAACAAATGCCTTGTTCAAGTTGGCATACATTTCCTCAGCTGGCTAACAAGGAGCAATATCGGTGTTTTCCACTTCCGTCAGGATATTGTACTCCTCAGGGAGTATGGACACCATATTGACTAAAATGTCAAGGCTTTCTTCTGAGTCAGAGGCAACATCGTCAGTCGCCTTGTCGGAATCGTTTGCGACTGGTATGTTGACAAGCCCTTTAATCTGTTGCTTGACAACAAAGTCGACCTTTTCCTTATATTGTCGTTGATTCTTATCTTTGCCAACAGCAGTTTTCAGCGGCTTGTCTTTCAGCCTGCTTCTTCCTTTGGAATCGCCTCTATTGAGTTCGACTCATAGGATTTTTGCCCATGTAGTTTTCAGATACATGGATTTTTTTCTCAAAACGCACTTCAAGTCGGTAGCTCATAGGAGCTTTTCCTTTCACAACTCTCATAGCACCAGCAACATT
Organism: Vicia sativa; assembly: GCA_021764765.1. Taxonomy (NCBI): domain Eukaryota; kingdom Viridiplantae; phylum Streptophyta; class Magnoliopsida; order Fabales; family Fabaceae; genus Vicia; species Vicia sativa. The sequence goes on from CM038792.1 coordinate 244,570,338, forward strand.
CGATGGCCCTGCGATCATTTGGGGCTTAATCAAAGTCCCTTTTGGTGCAGCAGTCGACAAAATGAAGGTCTTCGGCTTGGTCTGAGATGTTTTCCTAGGATCCCTTTTGTTCCACTGGACCCTTCCTCTCTCCAGATGCAACTTTTGGAAATTCTCAGCAGCAACTCTATTAGTTAAAACGATGCATCTGGGGCACAAGCCGACTTAAGCACCCTTAATCTTGAAACGATAAAGAAACTCCAGCAGATCTTCATCATTTCTTGGGTAAACATCAGCTAGCTTGACGTTAGGGCTTTCTTCGGTGCTTTCCTCAAGCATGTTATTGTCAGGCACTTTAGTGATATCTACCATGTTGATGTCGGCATGCTCAACAAACAGAGCCTCTTCTTGTCTTAAAGGGTCGGTGTCGATCTTATGCCTCCTCGCAACAAACTTTAGGCGACCCTCTTGGAGTGATAATTGAACCAAATCCCTGATAAGAAAACATTGAGAGGTTGTGTGACCAAGATAATTATGATATTTGCAAAAACCTTTTTCTGTCTTTGTTCTAATGGTGGTAATTTAGCATTTGGGGGTACTAGAATTTGACCATCTTTAACTAATAAATCAAAAATCTCCTCGCGTTTACTAACATCAAAAGTATAAGTTTCTGCAGGGATTTTCGAACTAGTTTCGATAGCAGGGCTTTTTCCTTTGGCATGAAACAATGACTTGCATTCGTATGCAGGCCCTGATTTTAATTCAACCACGTCTACATCTTCCTCAGTCGGTGAAATGTAATCGGCCTCATATATGGGATCCGTGTCATTGTAGTCGACATAGGATACCTTTTCTTTCTTACATTTAGCTTTAGTATGTCTAACTTTTTCTAGTCGAAGATGCTCAAGGTGTCGAACCCTGTTCTCCAGTTGTGACATACTACTGACAAAAGTCGGGTCTATTTTCTTCCTAATGGAATAGTCTAGACCTCCAGCAGCCATTTGAACAAGTTCATGTTCAGGTAATTGGGTAAAGAACCTAACTTTTAACGATCTAAACCTGTTCAGATAGTCGTCTATTGTTTCAACAAATTTTCTCTTAATGTTTGATAGCTCGACCAAACTAATTTTTGAGTGCCCCTCGTAAAATTGTTCATGGAAAAGCTTCTCTAACTTCGACCATGAATCAATTGAATCAGGGGGCAAGATGGTAAACCATGTGAAGGAAGCTTTAGTGAGAGATGAAGGGAAATGGTTTACCCTCAGGGCTTCATTATTCGCCATGTCTCCCAACTCAGTTTGGTATCTAGCGATGTGCTCGATCTTTGATTCACCCGTTTCTCCCCCAAACTTGGTATATTTAGGAATTTTCTATCCTCTAGGGTTTTTAGTTTGCAGAATATACTCAGATAATGGGGAGAAATACGTTGGCCTTTGCAGTGTGGTATTCATACCATTTTTGGCAATAATCCTCTCGACAATATTGGTCAAGTTGTTTTCGACAACTAATTCTTCTTGTCGAATTTGGTCAGCTTCTTGTTGTCTATGAACCAATACCCTACGTGGATCAACAACAAGGTTTATTTGAGGCATTGTAGCTGGACCTTGATATACAATCTCTTATTCTATTGCCCCCATGTCCCCATGAACAGGTATGGCTTGTCGAACCGGTGGCCCCTGTCAGGAAGCCGTTTGTGGAGCATCTAAGAAGTTACACAAACATGTTGACTGTGCAATTACCTGTCAGTTTGTTTTGGCGGACTGCCTATTAGTCTCAACCGATTCTTGTACTGTAGGGTTAAACACAATACCCATTTGGTTAGTTAACATATTAACCAACGCATGGTTGCTATCATCCATTTGTTGCCTTAACACTACCACAAACGTACTATTTAGGTGTTGTACATGAATTACCCTATTTCCCCTTGTTGCGGATCCTTGCAAATGGGCATTCATGTTTTATCGCCGTCAACATCTCTTATCTGATACTAGAATTTCGAAAACGGGAAAAATGAGAGAATATATTCATTTCTCTACAATGACTATTACAAAAGCTGTAGAAAGATTGGTAAAAATGACAGCTACTACTAGTTTATTTATACACACATATTATGGCCACATATGCAACATACTAAAATACTAAATTATCCTTTACTACCATCCCTTAATTTAAGATTTTCTAATCTGTAAGTTCCTTGTTTTTAAGGATTGGCATTAATTTTAGTAAAACAAATAATAGCAACAATAATGTAATGTACAATAGGATATATAACTTGAATAAGAAGAACATGTACAACAAGAAGTCCTATTGGAACGCCTGAACATGTTGTGTTGAACTAATTCAACATCTAGAATAACATGTTAAAGAAGATGTCCTGACATCAGGCATTTAACATCACGCCTACTGAACTGATAAATAAGTTCCAGTTCTATTTTAAATTATGCAGAATATTCAGGGAATATTATGCAACCTATGTGGCGTATACTTGAAGGCATATGTGATGGTCCTAAATATTCAATCAAAAGTTAAGGAGAAAAATCAGGAAACTAAGGATTGAAGACCTTGCTTGTAGAAATTTTTTTTATAGTTTGTTACAGCTGATATGTTGTCGTTTGAAGGCCCATGTTCAGATTGGGTATAGGTTATAAAGAAGGAGTTTGTAACCTAGTTTAGTAAGCTAGCCGAATATAATAAGGATGTTATCATTAGGGATAGATGTTGTGAACCACCCGGTTTGGGGATGGTCACCATGTTCCTCGAACCTTCTAGGTGAGAGGAAACATGCTTTGTTCTTGGAGGAAACGATGAAGTAACTCCAAGGTGTGTTCTAAGTTAGAAGCAATTTTCTTTAAGTCTTAGATAGATTGTGACAGAAGTGTATCTTCTAATCCTATGTCTTTGAAGTGTGTTTTCAATTGTTTAGTTATTATCACCATGTTTAATTGAGGGGAAGTGAGAGGGGTTCTTATATCTAAGAGGTTCTTAGGTAGAAATTGCATTGGGTAGTGATTAAGTGAGGAGTTGTAAACGGGGGTAGTTTAACTCTAAATTCATACTTCTGATAGTGGATTTCATCCCTGGCTTAGAAGCCTCCAGATGTAGGTGTGTAACACCAAACTGGGTGAACAATTATCTGTGTACTTTATGTTTTCCTGCACTGTTATTTTTACCTTTCCTGTATGATAATGTCACACCAGATATCTCGACATCTTTATAAGACACCTGGGACTGCTGTACCAGAATTTCAATTCGTATTAGAGCAGACATCTTGTCTATTTCTAGATGAGATCCTAGGGAATATAATTTCTGGTTTTTGTGCAAGGAGAAAGGTCTTTACTAAAAATATAATTGAACTTGGAGAGTTCATGTGGCTGTTTGAATGGTCCATAGATGTGGAGGATGGACTGTTCACATCAAGACGTGTGTTGAACCTGTTTGTGGAGAATTGTTGTGTATTGAAGACTAGGTGGGCCAGAATAATTATATCCTTTTGATAATAAAAGAAGACGTTGGAGTTAGAACAAAAGAGTGTTAATATCAAAGCCTTCATGTGGGAGTGAATACCTTGATGTGTTTTAAAGACTATTGCTCTACCTATTCTTAAACAGCAAGAGAGTATTACTGCTAAAACCTTCATGCGGGAGTGAAGATTTTGATGAGGTATCTCTTAAGCTTATATGTGGTGACCTAATTAGGAGAATATTCCTGATTATGGTATATAATGTAGTTCTATTTGTTTGGCTTGGTCTGTTCTTAGACCTAGAATGTTTGGATTGCTCCTGACTTGTGGGAGTTGTATGCTATAAGTCATGCATACATTGTTGAGGAGTTGGTGTATTCCGTTGCATAGTATATGATAAAATTATTATCCTCAACATATCATATGCCAAGCATGTTCAACCTTATTATTAAAAGTGTCAAATATACTTGAGATCTTCCTCAAGTTCCCTCATAAAAACATTTATTAATAAGGTTGATGCGAATCAATTGATCAGTGATTCCCATATACATCTGCATATTGTTTGAAGACCTTGAAGTTTACCAAGGAAGGTGTGTTCCAAGAAGATAGAACTGATGTTCTATGGGATGTTAGAACATTAATTCAGCAGGTATGCAGCTACTAGTTGAAGAGAAGATGATTTGGGCGCTGAACAAAAATGTTTTGAATATTTTAGTTTGGAACCTACTCCTGATCTGGAAGATGAGGCATCTGGTTTGTATAAGTTGATCAGGACACAATCAATAATTTATCTACGCCATGTGTCAGTTTATTTCTGACTCAGGATTATGGGAGTATAGAAGTTGAGCTCCATGTTTTTGAAAAAAACACATAAAGGTTTCTCCACCAGACCCTTTATGCATATGTGTGAGTTAGTTTATGGAAGATCCTTCTGATCAAAGGAACCAGATTCTTGGAATCCAGTTTGTGGGCCATAGAACAGATGTTATTTGAAGAGGAGTATTATGATCCAACCACAATGTTTGTTTGATGCTCTTAAGTATTCGTGTGATTGCCCTTAATATAATGTTACACATGATGTTGTGAAATTTTTGGAAGGGTATTAGTCTTTAAAATATCAGGGGAAACAAACTTCATTGAAAATTCTGTATATTTTTGTGTCATGCCTAGTTAAGTCTGTTCTAGAAACTTAGTAGAGGGAATCTCCTCTGTAAGTACAGACAATAGCATTCATTATCTCAAAGGCAAACAGGAGGTCTAAAGAAAAGTTTATTGAGATATATCTGTTGAAGGGGTAAAGCGGCAAGAAAAAAGTAAAGTATTTATTTTTACCGGGTTAGATATACCGGTTAGGTTATATCGTATCGTGTCCACAGAGATCGGTTATTGATTCGTCGTTCGACAATTCCATCGTTAATGAGTTTAGGAATAAATAGTTGTAAAGAAAAGACAAAAAGCAAATGAACAAAAGCTATAAAGGATAGACACCTTGTCCGGAACAAATGCACACTATCCGTCACAGACTTAAATCTACCATCCAGTTATACTCAGCCTACGATACTCATCCGTGTCATCGCATACCTCTCACAACCTAAGTCATTTCTAAGCCAAATTGAGAATTCGACCGCAACACCTCGATAGCCATGTCTGGCCTACCTCATCAACACAGAAGTCAACCGTGTCACTCCTAATGACTATGTCTAGCTCGAAACTCCAAACACAGAGGCATTAATCACAAATACTCTAAGTAAATGTCAGCTGTAAACCCAATTCTAGCATTCAAAAACTAACAGATAATCATCCTAGGTAAGAATCTAAGCAATCTATGTCTAGCAAAGCTCAAATCCTTAACACAAGGTAAAAACCTTAGACAGTCACCAACATAGATTCGTCAAGCAAACTTTATACAACTCTAAGGGCGACAAATATACATGATTTATGAGTAGATATACATACGAAACCCAAAAAAAGAGATTACAAAGAGAAGAGAAGAAGAGGATCTAAACATTTCTTGGTTTGTCAACACCCATCAACGAGGGATTCGACTCCGGATCATCCATGTGCAAGATCCAATGTTGTTTTCTAAGCTAATCTATCAAATAAATGATGTTGATGTTTTTTTCCCCTTTTAATGAGTTCTGAAATCGCAGGTTGCGCTTAGCCCGGTCTGTGGTGCTCAGTGCGGTCTGTGCAGATCCGGAAAAAAATCTGCATCTTGTTTTTGCCATAACTTGAGAATCGTAACTCGGAATTGCGCCCGGTTTGAAGCGTTGGAAAGCTTATTAAATTTATTATATAACCATGAAAAAATATCAATCAAATTGATGATTTTTTTATTCTTTGATTTTGAGCCTTATTCGTTGATGAGTTTCTCAAATCGCGCGTTTGTAGCTGTGTCTTCGACACTTTATTACTCGATTCTCCAATTATGATTGAATGCATACAAAAGATATGGAAAACTATCAAATGATACAAAAATGCACTAAAACTTGATTATACACTAAATATACACATTTATACAAAAAGTGGGGAATTTTTTCAAAGAATATCAACAAAAGAACCAATAAGTGCCACCAAACATATATACAAAATAACTACATTTTGGCACTTATCAATGGCCAGTGCAATCCTCTGCATATGTTGGTAGTCTGATCTTAAAGATTGACCAGTTGTTGTTTGGATATTTTCTTCTGTTACCCCCTACAAGAGTTGAGTATGAATTATTTTGGATATTACCCTTAGAACTATACTAAGAATGAATGATGTCGTATTAGATGTTAGAACGTCATCTTGGTTTCTTCAGCCATGAAAGTGAGTGAGTTCTCCAGAGTTAAGTTTAAAGGTCTAGCCAGTGACCTAACCTGGATTGTTTTGGTTGGATGTCTTGTCGAAGATTCAAAAAGTACTATACATATGAAGAAGAAAGCTGACTGTTTTACCTAGTGTGAGTAGGTAATACTATCTGAATAACTGATGAGTACTTTGATGGGAGACTAAGTACTTATTAGAGTGTTGCTTGAATGATAATTAAAAATACTTCGTCGGGAGCTGAGTAAATGTCTGATTTATTCATGCAAAATTATGAGCTCAATTTTATAACTCAAAAGTTATTGGGAGTATGTTAATATTCACAAATGCATGGAGAGATGTATACATATAACAACATATATCTTGAAGGGAGCTGGATATTTATGTGACTAATGTGTACAAGTCTACAATATGAATTCCATGTTTCATTATGGATGTGAGTGGGTATGTCTTCTTGATAATCAGAATCAAGAATGATGAAAGTTGTGATGGGAAAAATGATGTTTTATATGATGATGTAACATCATAGTTGTTGAAGACATCAGATGTTGAGAAAAGGTAGATAAGATTCAGACTTATCTTATGAAGACGTATCTCTTGCTATACGCAATAGGCTTTCTATATGAAAGAGAATATCATATAAGATGAGCTGATCAACATGATGGTTGAAAATGTGGTTTCTTCTATTACAAGTAACAGAGTATGGAAATCTAAACCTTGCGTAGCAAGCAAACTGAGGATTCTTATTTTGGGATATGTGAGAAATTCCAAATAAATAGTACTTATAGTATTGAGAGGACCTTAAAAAAAGTGTCCTTATTATATGTAACTCATGGAGTTTGAAGTGAAGGGCTCAACATGGTTGTTTATATAGATGTGTGAAGTAGGTATAACTCACTAACAGGGTTTAAAGACCATCATATGTTCTTAACAGTAATGCAGACACGATGAGATTTGGATGTGACTCAACGCTTTGGAGATTGAAAGATAAGGAGTAATGACTGTAGTCTCTATCTAAGTTTATGTAATGACTTCTAGGAGAAAATAGGCTCTGTACCTAGTAGCAGATGTGAAAGGAAGCTTCTGCTGTATTGAACTAAGGTACGTTGAAGATGAGATCCGTCTTAAATGTTTTGGAGGAACAGCACAAAGATGATTACAAAGTTTTTTAAGGGGAATAGATGAAAATATATTCCTTGGATTATGTCTCTAGAACTAAGGTATATAGGTTCTAGGTTAATGTTGTGGATGTCCCAAATGATGTTGGAACATTATATTTGGTATTGTGATTCTCAGTGGAATTTTTTTCTATATTGTGTTGAATAAAGAGATGTTGAAGAATTAGTATGCTCAGATAATGCATAACTATTGTTTTGATTTAGAAACCACACTAAGGTTCAGCAACCATTGGTGAAGGGTTTACGGAGAAGAATAATCAATCTGCAAGGATTTAAAAAGAAATCCTTCTGTTAAATAATCTGCATATTAGTAAAGCTCTCTTAAATTAGTGATTAAGTTCATACTTTAGTATCATGACTTCTTAATCTCTTAAACGTCATAAAAATGTATGGATACTTGGATCATAAGTAAGAAGTGTCTTTGGAAAAGTTATCTCTCTGAAGGAGTTATGTGGATACCTGTGGAGTTGTGTTCCATGGTATACATATCATCCCTGGTTTGGAAGCCTTCAAATGTACGTGTGTAGCACCGAACAGGGTGAACAATTCTCTGTGTTCTTTATGTTTTCCTGCAATGTAATTTTTTACCTTTCCTATGTGTTAATGTCAGACCAGATGTCTCGACATCTAGGACTGTTGTACTAGAATTTCATAAGGAAAACTAATAACACAAATTTTGTCCCATAAGTTGATAAACTGATTCGTCTTGATAGCCTTAGTTAGAAAATATGCCAATTCCTTCTAGGTGCAACAGTACACAACTTCTAGTACTTCATTATGGATTTTACTTCTCATGAATTTATTGATGCTTTGTTTCGCAAGTGTATGAATCGCGTCAGAGGAATTTAAAAGATTGTCAAATGCACAGAGACCAAGTGTTCGTCTATCGTAGTCTATTGTCACGATGTTTATCTAAGGCAGATCAAATCAAGTTTGTCTGGGAGTGTGCAGAGAAAATAAATGATTATAAAGAAATAAAAATAAAAGGACATGCTCAAATGTAATTCGCAATGATAAGACCATTCCTAACTGCTTCTGGATAACATACTTACAGGGCAATACTTTCTACTTTGAAAAGAATCAATTTAACAGGAATTGTCGCTTTCGCTTAATCAGAATCGAGTTTAATCTTTAATCAATCCCTTTTATTGTCACTTATAAAAAGGCGCGCATTGTGTAAGAGTAATAAACTTATTTTTAAGAAATGTGACTTCTTGAATCGGTTGAAAAGTGTTTTTAACTCAGAAAATTTAACTAAACAGGTTCGTGGCTTTCGCTTTAGAACCAGATTTTAAACCCATTAGCGCGTCTGAAAATAGTTTTAAAATCAATTTTCTAAAGAATAAAAATCCTCAATCAACTGAACAAAGTGTTTTCGCTCTTCTTTAATCGATTGAAAGTAACCAAGTTTATCTTCAGGGTTGGACGAATTTCGATCTTACCCAACCAAAATTTAAGTTCACAAAACTTGCATTAAAATTAAAAGAGCCCTTAAATTTTTTATACACATACAATGCAGAATGTTATCCTAACATCGGTCCTTACATTCTTGCCTTTAGAAATTAGCCAGACATGGAAGATAAATTAAGCTTATTAAATTTGGACATGTTAAAACTTTTTAAAAGAAATAAAGGGTTGCGAATAATAGACAAGCAGATAAAGACAAGGAAATAAATAAATTAAGACATGTGCAATACGAGAAAATAATGTAAATTAAAAGTAAAAGCAGATGCAATAAAGTAAACAAAGTAAAGGCGAAATTTATAAATAGAAACCTGCTCCAAAACGAAGATTTTCATTCATAAATAACTGGAAGTAAATGCTGGAATATAAATGGCGGCAGGATTAACTTCTACCAAAGTGCTCAAAACTCGATTACAAACTCGATCACTAGTGCAATAACCCTTCGATGTGAGTAGTTTATCGCTTTACAAGACTGGTAGTATATGGCTTAAGTTTGTAACTAAGCTTGGATGAAAATAAACTAAATTGGAAACTCCTATTCATAAAAAAACAGAAACTGAAGAAATTACGAGATCATCCCTCAACTCCCTTTTGCGCGGGAAAACCAAAGCAAAGGTGGCACCTGCCACGAAGCCATGGCGCCCACCACAAGTGCAAATGTGGAAAGATCGCGGGAAGATAGTAGTTGAGGGAGGCTGAGTCCTTGACACTACACAATGTCCTCTGTGGCGGCCTCCATGCTGACCGCCACATGTACAAATGGCTTGAAAACTTGATTTATTGGCCGATTTGCTTCATTTTACACAGGAAACCTCCAAAATAGCTAGGTATCTGAAAATGAAAGAAAAAGCAAACATAAAGCGGAAAAAGATAATAAAACTAAAGTTTATCATGTGTAATCCGAGTCAAAAACGCAATGTGTTTCAATGTTATCAATGATACTTTATCTCAATATGTTTGCTTCTCGTATGCAACAAAGGGTTTTTGACAAGATTGATTCCATACTTATTATCAATCATCAACTTCAGCGACTTGTCAACCTTGATCTCCAGATCCTGTAGTAGATTCAGAAGTCAAACAGCTTGACATATTACCAAAATCATATTGCCTCCGGAATGCTGCACATAAACACCATATTCCATCTTATATTTATGAAACCCCGTGCTTCTTGAAAAATGAATCAATCTTCGAGTATCAATCTTTGGGTGTTTACTTCTATCCATATAAGGCTTTATGCAACTTGTACACAATCTCTTCCTGATTTTTTTCACAACTCCATGAGATTGTAACACGTATACCTCTTCTTATAACTAACTATTTAGAAAGAAGAATTCACATCCAGATGCATCAAAGGCCAATTCATATTTGCTGCTATAGAAATCACCAGTTTGATTTTTTCATGTCTAGCTACAGATGCAAACACCTTAAGATAATCTAGCTCAGGTTTCTGAACAAAACCTCTAGCAACTAGCCTTTCCATATTCTTGCTAATTGATTAATCTGGCTTAAATTTTACCTTGAAAACCCATCTGACACTAATGGATTTCTTCTCATTTGGAAGCCTAGTCAACTTCCAAGTGTTGTTTCTTTTTATAGCCTCATTTTCTTTTTTCATGGAATTCATCCATACTTTCTTCTTGAGATCTTCTTCAATACCCACTAGTTCAGATTCTACTAACATGACAAACTAAAGACTTCTCCGTCAGAGTCACTTTAGCACCATGCAACATGTCAAACTCTGCAAATATTCTTGGTATTTGTTTGATTATTTTTTACCTCCAAACTTGTTATGAATTTTCTACAGAACTTGGAACTGTGTTAGCTTCTTGACCTCATCCAAAACCATCACCTTTAGAAGTAGCATCTTCAAAAACATGATCACCTCCAAAAGCTTATCCTCCAGAACCTACTTCTTCATAGTTTTCCCTTCCAAAAAGCATAACCACCACTAGATTCTAGATCATCGTCAAAATTTGGATCAAAAACAAATTCACCATGTGACTCATCTTTAGAGTCACCAAAGGATTCTCCATGTTCTGATTCCAGCTCTTCTTCTGAACTTTCTGACTCATCTTCAGAACCTTCTAAAGTATCTTCAAAAAACAAACTCTAGTGTTGGCACTACACCAAAAATGAACTAAAACTTACTACAATCCCAAGCTTCCAACTCTTTCACAATTACGTCTATGTTGAATTTCACATTATTAGAGTCTGGAAAATAAAGCTTGTACGCATATGAACTATGGTAACACTCCGGTAACATTACTTTTCTTCTTTCATCCAACATATTTCTCTTAGCTTCTAGAACGTGTTTGTAACACACAGAACCAAAAACCTTCAGATGGCTAACATTTTGCTTGTCTCCATCCCACTTATCTAAAGGAATTTCATTTAGATTCTTCGTTGGACACCTATTAAGCACATACACTAAAGTGGCAATAGCTTCTCCCCATAAGGTATGAGGTAACTTCTTCTATTTCAGCATGCTTCTCTACATATTAAGCAAATTACGGTTTCTTCTCTTAGCAATACCATTGTGTTGAGAAGTATAAGGCGAAGTAACCTCATTCTCAATTTCATTCTCCTCACATAACTTCTTGAACTATGTAGATTTATACTCACCTCCACCATTTGTTTTGAGAATTTTTAACTTCTGACCACTTTGTTTCTCAACCTTCACCTTAAACTTCTGGAACTCAGTAAACACCTCATTCTTAAACTTGACGAGTTCAACCCGCATAATTCTTGTAAACTCATCCACAAATGAAACAAAATACTTGTTTCCTCCAAGTGAAGATTCTGGAAATGAACCACACATATCAGAATGTACAACTCCCAAAATATGCTTTTCTCTTGGGGCTACTTCTGGAGTAAATGGAAATCTAGGTTGCTTGCCTTTTCATGCATACCTCACATGACTTCCCAGGCTTCAGAATCTTTGGAATGTCATGCACGAGCTTCTTAGAACTCAGATGTGAGTAAAACTTCACGTCAATATGTTTTTCATGATGTCAAATTTGGGAAGAGATGGCACGACTACGAAATGGATGGTATCTTTATATCTTTATGTTCCGTCTAGTTCCATCTAGACAAAGAATTATAGATTTCCAATTGGTTTTGGTTGAGATTTGTATGGGTCTTCATCTGGGGAAAACCATCGGGTTTGTCCTTCAAAATCATTTGTTTAATTGGGGGTTTTCATGCAAGATCGTTATCATTCATATGAAAAAACCCCTTGGAGTGTTTGAAATATTTTCAAGGAACCTTAGAGTGTTTGAAATATTTTTAAGGAAGTGGCAAAAATTGAGTGATTGATTCGGTGATCTTGTGTTGATAGTTTGCAATCGGATTTACTCAAGTGAAAAATCACTTGGAGTGCTTGAAATCTTTGCAAGGGACCTTGGAATGCTTGAAATATTTTCAAGGAAGTAGTTTAAGCGACAAATAGGTTGTATCTATCGGCTGATTTGATCTTGCGTAAGATCAAATGTTGAAGAAGGGGAATCAACACCAAATTGGAGAATTTAGTATTGTTGTTCTAACTCTTTCTATTGTATTAAACAATTTGCATTAAAGAATTATTCTAATTCATATTGTAATTAGATGTAGACATACCCATACGCGAGGACGATAGTAGGGAACTGTGTAAACACATTCCTTATGTGTTTTAACTTCCCTGCTTTTACTTGATTTCTAGTTTATTAATCGTTTAAAAATCGCATTGTGCTAGTATTTGAATTGTAGAAATTTTACTCTCAAAATATGTTTTTGAATTAGGTGTGGATATAGCTTATAATCACTTTTGATTATAAGTGGTTTTATATATCAACACCAATCAAGAAAAAATTATGAAAACTCACTTGCACGCCAAGTGTTTGATAAAACGATCTAAGTAATTCTTTTTATCATTTAGCCTTGGATATAGTTTTGCAAAGTGACATTGTTCACACAATAAATAAGTTGATTTTTGAATTGAGTTTATTTCTATCCATTATGACTATTATTCCATTGATGACTTCTTAATAGAATTTCATATCCTAGTTTCTAATACGCATATTTTAGACGACCGATCCATGTTTTCTTTCGTGCTAGAATAATTTTTGCACCTCTATTCATCCCCATCTAGATATGCGTCGTCATCTAACAAGTGGCATCAAGATCCTGGTTGGTTCCGACTTCGAACACTCTTTATAACATGGCTTACGAACCTAAGAGGGATCATACGAGAGATCTGATTTTCACGGGAGAAAGTTATAGATATTGGAAAACTTGTATGCAAATTCATATTAAATCACATGACAAAGGTGTATGGGAAGCCATTTAAAATAGTCCAACACTGGTGATGTATGATTTTGATGGCATTAATATTCCTAAGCCGAAAAATCTATGGGATGAGAGTGACAACAAAAAGTAGTCTTGTGATTGGAGAGCTAAAAACATCACCATATCCGCGCTAGGTGTTGATGAGTTCTACCGCATTTCCCATCCTCAATCCGCTAAGGATATGTGGAACACTCTACAAGTTTCCCATGAGAAAACTAATGAGGTCAAACAATCCCGAATAAATACACTCACTCAAGAGTTTGAACTCTTTCGCATGAAAAATAGTGAAACCATTGCGGAAATGCAGAAGAGATTCTCTCATCTTATTAATTGTTTTAACTTAATAGATAATCCTATATCCAATGCTATTGCTAATAATAAAGTTTTTAGATGTCTTACTAGGAATTGGCAACTTAAGGTCACTGCAATCAAGGAAGCCAACAATCTTGAAACACTTGATTTCACAACACTTTTGTTAAGCTCGAATGAAACGAGCAAAAACTCAATTGCTTGGACAAATATGAAAAGAAGCTTGAAAAGAAAAAGAAAAATAAGGAAAGTCACAAGGAGAAAGTTGTGAGTTCTAAAGCTCTTAAGGATCCAAGCTCTAAATCCTCAAAAGAAGATCAAAGTAAGAATGGTGACTCTAATGATGATGAAAGTTCGAATGATGAAGAAATGGGATTATTCATGAAGAAATATAATCGGTATATTCGGAAAACTGGAGTTAAACATACCGAAAATAATCTAATTAAGTATAGAAGGAAATCCTCCTCCCTTAGAAGAGAGCAACAAAAAATACCAAGGAAAGGTTATTTGTTATAGATATAGCAAGCCCGGTTGTAACACTCCATCTTTTAAAATTGCTTATTTGATGAATTATTAGATATATTTGTGAAATTATTATTGAATAATTGATATTTTATATGATGCGTGATGGGTTGTTGTTGTTTATGATGTGGAACAACATATGAAATATGATGATTAGATGTATTGGAATAATTAAATAATTATTTAGTAATTATTTGGATTATTAGAAATAATAGAAATAATTATTTAAAGGGATTATTTTAGTTAGGAATATTATGTTGGTAATTTGTAGAAAGAGTGAGGGCATGATTGTAAATGGTATTATGCTAAGTGAAGGCAAAGGTGGAAAGATCATATTAGGGGTCCAAGGGGGTAAGTTTGACAAAAAAGAATATTGGGATTTTAGCGATTCATTTTGTGCAATCGCGTTGGAGAAGAGGCAGAGAGAGAAGAGCAAAACTAGGACATTGAGGAACCCAAGGAGGAATCTATAAAAAAACCAAGAGGAATTGAAATCAAGCAATAATCTAAGGTAAGGGATTTTTATCTGGTAATTATATTTGATTTAAGTGGTAGATAGATGTAGGGTTTGCCTTAGGTTTCATGGATGGTGATTTAATGTTGTTTGATGGAGAATTGATAGATTTGTGATGAATAATGACCTGTAAATATTTTCTAATTGATGTAGTATATTAAGTTATTGATAGATGAGGAATTCCTATGATTAGATGATGTTTTAGGACTCAAAATATAGTGAAATCGCAGAAAAATCACTGAAAATTTTAGCATAACACAGTTTACGTCGACTCAAAGAAGGTTTGTTGTGACTCAAAGATGTTTGTGTAGACACATGGGTCTACCTGAGCATACTCGTGGCATACTAGGAGGTTGACTCAAATAAGTTTTGCATCGACTCAAATAATATAATTTTTGGGAGATTTTTGTAACAGCCATAATTTTTGAATCATAACTCCGTTTGATACGTTGTTCAAAGCGTTGGATAGATAAAGCAGTGAAATAAGTTTATGTGGAGTAAAATGAAGAACAATAAGGATCATTCTAGTACCTAAAATTAAAATAGAGATATTTTTCCGGTGTTGAACCACAATGATGACTTGTTTACCTTGATAATATGTTGTTATTATGATGATTTTTGTTTTATATGATGATATAATGATGATGTTTTTCTTGTAAGAGTATATATGATGAGGTTTATATGATTATGTTGAATAATACATCAATTATGATGCGTATGACTAGATGTGGATGTTTATATTTAATTAATGCGCATCATACATTCATTGGACAACTTTGGTTCATTTTAATGATTTAGGACTTCGGTTCAGTGATTTGATCTCAATCCTATTGTGTGGATTTGAGGTGTCTATGATTTTCTCCGGTTCCAAGCGGAAATCGATCATATGGTGGGATATTTAGAGGGTGATGGCTCAGTGTCCATCAAATGAATTGGTACCACATGCATGAGTTTATGTCCTTGCACTACATCCTATGTGGCATTGCATAGTTATTGATTTTGGTTACATTTCATTATGTTGTTGTACTTGGGTGATGATATTGTTGAATTAATGATGTGATACTTTTGCTATATTTTGAAAACAATTATGTTCTTGTTTTGTTATGATCTTTTGAATTATTATTCATGGAGTCTAAGTTGTTTTGAATTGTGAACCATGAACCATGAAGTATTATGATTGATTTCTTTTAATAAAGATATTTTGAAACTATGATTCCGCTGCAAGTATATTGAAGTATTGGTGTTTCTATTTAATGATGTGCACGTTATGAATAATTTTTGAAAACCCGCGTTACGGAGTAAGTCTTGCATGTATGTCGTTTTGTGAATAAAATGTGACGTCGTTTTTGTTGTACTACTCTGATTTTATTTATAAAAAAATTATGAATATTCTTTGGGGATTAGAAGGGTGTTACATTAGGGGTATCAGAGCAGGCCGTTCCGTTCGGCCATGTTTTTTATGTGATGTCTACTTTTTATTAATCGATTAGAACTTGAGTATTGTCGATGTGTTGATGTTTTGAATGCTGGTTGTCTATGCGCAAAGTTATGGCTGGAGGAAGAAAGGATAACACCATTGCTAATGCTTTGGAAGCCATGGCACATGCACTCTAGAACCAACATGGTTAGCAGAACCAGAACAGACGGAATGATGATGAGGCCCGTGCTTGGGGAAGGTTCTAGAGGAACAACCCACCGATCTATAAAGGCACACACGATGCTGATGGTGCGCAAGTATGGCTTAAGGGGATTGAAAATATTTTCTGAGTGGTGATCTGCACAGGAGATTAGAAGGTGGAGTTCAGTACTCACATGTTGGAAAAATAAGCTAAGGATTTGTGGAACAATGTATTCCAAAGGATAGAGATTCTAGGTACAGAAACTACTTGGGCTGTATTGAAAGCTGCTTTTCTGAATAAGTACTTTCCTAAAGACGTACGTGGTAAGAAGGAGACCGAGTTCCTTGTGCTAGGGCATGGAATTTCTTGAGTATGCGGATAAATTTGAGGAACTGGTGAAATTGCGTACGCATTATAATGTTCCAACAACTGAGGTGTCAAAGTGTATTAAGTTTGGGAATGGAAGGCATCTAGAGATTAAGCAGGGTGTCGGATATGTGCAGATTCGTCAGTTTCCTGTACTGGTGAATAAGTGTAGAATCTTTGATCAATATTTTAAGAATTATAATGAGAAGAAAGGGAAGAATCAAGATCGTGGTAAACCGTATACTGCTCCAGCTGATTAAGGGAAGCAGAAAACTTATGATGAAAAGAAACCAAGTGGGGGAGGAGCTCCCGATTCGGTGAAATGCTACTGCTATGGCGAAGCAGGCCACCATGCTAATGCTTGTACTAATAAGGTGCTGAGATGTTACAAGTGTGGCAAGGTGCAAGTTCATAGTTCGCCTAAGAGGGGGTGAATTAGGTCTTTAAAAATTTTATCGGTTTTATGAATACTTGAAATAATTTTTTGGTTTGATAAATGAAGTTTTATGAGTGTTTCTTCCTTTTTTGGTTAAGATATAATGAAAGCGATAAATGAGGAAAAGTTAAGAACAGAAGGATGTATCCTGGTTCCCATCACAATCAAAGAGTACTCTAGTCCCCTTACAACATGCAAGAGATTTCACTATAGTTAGAATGATTGTACAACCTATTCACACCAATAGTGATGCTTACCATCTAATCTATAGGGAGATCAAAGGCTCTTAAAACCTTTAAGATCTAAACACTAAGTGCAAGAAGAAAAATCCTCTTCAATGACACACTTTCTTCCAACAATCCTAGATAGCAATAATACAATGTGTATATTTTGATTTTTACAAGAATTTGGATGAAGTTGAATAATGAATCAATCATTTGATTAATCTTCTCTATCAAATATGAAAATTAGAAACAATTAATCTCTTATATTCTGAAGATATTTTATGAATATGATTTGAAATTTGTTATTCAAAAAATATTCACTGTATGAAAATTCTGTGTTGCAAAATATGTAGAGAGTTTTAGTTAATAAAATTTGATTAAAGGTAATTTTGAATTTGAAAAATTAAAGACAATTTATAGTGAAAAAATACCATTTTAAATATCATGGCAATGGTTAGAAATATCAAAAAGTGAAAGTGAAAAGATAGAAGTGTTGTCATGAAGAGGTATTTCTGAAAGGTGCATGAAAATACTGATTTTTGAAAATCTGGCAGCATGCAATCGATTGCACTAAGGCTACAATCGATTGCATCTTTGTAACGTTTAAAAAATTTGAAAAAATGAGCTATGTCAATCGATTGACATAAGGATGTAATCTTTTGCATCAGTTCCAGAATTATTTTCTGCCTATTTTTCAAGGGATGTAATCGATTGATGAAATGGTGCAATTGATTGTATCAGTCCAAATTTTGAAAATTTTATTATTTTTATTATTTTGAGAAATATATCAATTTAATTTGTATAAAATTTCACTAGCATCTTTGTCAAATGTTAATAAAATATTTTCTTGAATATTTAGGCATGAGAAATTTTTTTTCAGCATTAAGATCATAAAAGTCAAGATTTTCATAATCCTATGTAAAAGTCTTGAAACCATGAACTTGACAAGAGATCTTTTTCCATTATTTTGCATGATCATTTGCTTCTAAATTAGTCTTCTTCAAAACTAATATTTGGAGAAGCTTTATTTCACATTCTCCCCCTTTTTGATGATGACAACCCATTGAAAGTTGAGATGCTTGAATATTTATAACAGATGAGAATCTCTTATGTGAATGCTCCCCCTATTTTTGATAACTCCCCCTTGAAAAAGCTCTCTGTTGATTTAAGATGATTTTTCATCTTTGGCTGCAATAGTTAGAGACAAGCATACACATACACACACACACACACACACATATATATATATATATATATATATATATATATATATATATATATATCTTCTCCCCCTTTGTCATTAGCAAAAAGGATGGGAAAAGACTTATAAAGTATATAGTGAAATTTTTAAAATTAAAACAATTTATACTTATTAGTTTTACCTCACGTGAGTGACTTCATCAAACATTCACCCTTGATGAACTTGAAGCCTTTGTCTCAAAGTTGCCTTTCTAGAAGATTTTGCTTTAGTCCTTCAACATAAAGTATATCTTCAATGGATGTGAAAGTTAGTGCTACAACTTTGTCTATACCAAGAATTTTTCCTTTAAGTTATTTCGCATATATGAAATAACCTTTGGACTTTAGAACTAGATTTGAAAGTTAGTTTATTTCTCCCATCAAATGCTTAGAACCACCACTTATCAAGACACCATAGATTTTAAGTGGTCCTTAAGCCAACCTACAAAATAATTTAAGTTTGATTTGGTACCCAATGTGCTTTGGGTCCATCATAGTTATTTCCCTTCTTAACCCACACATAATGACCATTTTCCATGCTAAAGTTTCTAACATAAAAAGCATTAGGTGTATGGACAACAATACCACAATAAAAGCAAGTAGGTTCAAAATTAATTCTATATCTAGGAGGATAAGATTTCTTCTTAACAAATCTTTTCTTTTTGGGATAATGATGAGATTTTTGTGCTTTATTGACTTTTCCTTATTGGATTAGTCACTTGTCTTAACAAAGATAGTCTTACAAGTAAATGGTTTGTTAACTTTTGAATAACCAAGACCACTTTTATCATTCGAAAATCTTTGTTTTCTAAGGATATTTTCCAATCCAATTTGTCCCTTTTCATATCTTTCAAGAACCCTTTTTTAATTGGACAATTTGGAAAGAAAATGATTCACACTCTTTGCATGTAAGATTTTGGTTTTCAAGAAAATTTAGTTTTTCAATTTGAAAATATTTTTCCGTGATTTCAATCTTTTCTTCAAGAGATGATATATGTTTCTTTTGAGTTGACACCTTTTTATACAAAATCATACATTAATTAAGTAGTTCATTAATAGCATTTAAAGAATCATTATCATAAGAAGATATTTTAGTACTAAACTCTTCTTCTTCTTCGGAATGATGTGTTGCTATTAATACAAGAATTGCATGTTCTTTATTTGATGATGAACTCATTTCATTATCATCCCATACCACATATGCTTTCTTTGGCATTTTTTCCTTCTTTCCTTTGAATTGTTTATTCTTTCTTTCAAGTGTAGGACATTCACTTTTAACATGAACTTTTTCTCTACATTCAAAGCATCTAATCTTTCTTGGTGGTGCTTCCATTTTACTAATATCTTTTTTCTTTTCTTTTCTTTTCTTAGGAATTTTTCAAATTTCTTGATAATAGCATCATCTTCACTACTAGTGGATTCATCGTCTTGATCACTATTATGATTTTTTATCCTTGTCTTTAAAGCAATGTCTTTTGAATCTTTTACTTGAATTTCATGCTTTTCAAGTCTTGCAAATTCTGTCTCATATTCTTGAAGTTTTCCAAAAAGTGTTGCGGAAGTCATTGTCAATAGATTCTTCTTCTTCGATATAGCCGTCGATTTTGGTTGCCATTCCCTAGTTAAAGATCTAAACACTTTAAGATTAAGAGCATCATTAGTTAAATTCTTACCGAGTGCTTTCAAGTGATTTGTTAAGTGTACGAATCTTTTCTGCAAGTCTAGGATTGATTCTCGGGGTTGCATTCTAAATAACTCGTATTCTTGACTCAAAGTATTTAATCTTGATCTTTTAACTTCAGCAGTTCCTTCATGAGTTTCTACAAGAGTGTCCCATATTTCCTTTTCCTTTGTGCATACCGATACTCGAAAGAATTCATCCATACTAAGAGCACCTTGAAGGAGATTGATTGCCTTTTTGTCATAGAGAACTTTTTTCTTATTATCTTCATCCCATGATCCTTTAGGCTTTGATGAACCAACACCATTGAAAACCATTGTAGGAACAAATGGACCATTTTGGAAAGCATCCCATGTTTCTTCTCCTTGCGCTTCTAGATGAGCCTTCATGCGAATTTTCCCAAAGTCAAGGTATTCATCACAAAATAATGGAGGCTTAATGTTACTACCACCATCTTTGAAAACCGGGTATTAATTTGCGGAAGCCATTCTGGATATTTAGGAACAAGTTACCTATAACTTGCTCTGATGCTAATTGTAAGTTCAGATACACCTAAGAGAGGGTGAATTAGATTTTTAAAATTTTTATCAGTTTTATGAATACTTGGAATAATTTTCTGGTTTGGTGAATGCAGTTTTATGAGTGTTTCATTCTTTTCTGGATAAGATATGATTAAAGAAATAAATGAGGAAAATTAAAGAACACAAGCATATATGCTGGTTCCCCTCACAATCTGAGAGTACTCCAGTCCCCTTACAACATGCAAGAGATTTCACTATAGTTAGAATGATTGTAAAGCCTATTCACACCAATGGTGATGCTTACTATCTAACCTATATGGAGATCAAAGGCCCTTAAAACCTTTAAGATCTAAACACTGAGTGCAAGAAGAACAATCCTCTCTAATGCACACACTTTCTTCCAACAATCCTAGATAGCAATAATACAATGTGTATATTTTGATTTTTACAAGAATTTGGATGAAGTTGAATAATGAATCAATCACTTGATTCATCTTATCTATCAAATATGAAAATCAGAAATAATTACTCTCTTATGTGCTTAATTTATTTTATGAATATTGTTTGAAATTTGTTATTCAAAAAAATATCATTTTATGAAAATTTTGTGTTGGAAAATATGCAGAGAGTTTTTGTTAATAAAATTTGAATAAAGGTAATTTTGAATTTAAAAAATTAAAGACAATTTATAGGGAAGAAATACCTTTTCAAATATCATGGAAATGGTTAGAAATATGAACAAGTGAAAGTGAAAAGATACAAGTGTTGCCATGAAGAGGTATTTCTCAAAAGGTGCATGAAAATACTGCTTTTTCAAAATCTAACAGCATGAAATCGATTGCACTAAGACTACAATCGATTGCATCTTTACAATATTTAAAAAATTTGAAAAAATAAACTATGTCAATCGATTGACATTAGGACGCAATTGATTGCATCAGTTCCAGAATTGTATTCTGCCTTTTTTTCAAGGGATGCAATCGATTGATGAAATGGTGCAATCGATTGCATCAGTGCAAATTTTGAAAATTTTATTATTTTTATTATTTTGAGAAATATATCAATTTAATTTGTATCAAATTTCACTAGCATGTTTGTCAAAGGTTAATAAAATATTTTCTTGAATATTTATTCCTGAGAAAATATTTTAGAGCACTAAGATCATAAAAGTCAAGATTTTCATATACCTATGTAAAAGTCTTGAAACCATGAACTTGACAAGAGATCTTTTTCCATTCTTTTTCTATGATCATTTGCTTCTAAATTTGTCTTCACCAAAACTAATATTTGGAGAAGCTTGATTTCACACAAGGTTGGTCATCACAACAATTAATGCAAGAGTGAAGGTCCAACTTGTTTTAACTGTGGTGAGCAGGGTCACATTAGTACCCAGTGTCAAAAACCAAAGAATGATGACGTTGCTCAGACTAGTGGCAGGGTGTTTATTTTCAGTGGTGTTGAAGTCGACAAGAAAAAAAA
This sequence comes from Vicia sativa, assembly GCA_021764765.1. NCBI lineage: Eukaryota > Viridiplantae > Streptophyta > Magnoliopsida > Fabales > Fabaceae > Vicia > Vicia sativa. Next base: position 244,592,460 of record CM038792.1, read on the forward strand.
CCTAATCCTCGGTACTTATTTTACTAACAATATTGAGTTAGTTGCTATAATTGATAATGGCGCTACTCATTCGTTTATATCTCTTGACTCTGCTAGTATGTTGGGGTTAAAATTGTCTGACATGAATGGGGGTATGGTAGTGGAGTTTTCGGCTAAGTGTTTCGTTACTACTTCTCTTGTTTTTTCGAAGTGTCCTTTATCTATCTATGGCAATAATTTTATGATGGATTTGGTGTGTCTACGTTTACACCAAATTGATGTCATTCTTGGAATGAAGTGGTTGGAATTCAACTATGTTCAAATTAACTGTTACAAAAAGACGGTGAGATTTCCCATGTTCGATGATAGTGGATAGATGATGTTTTTGTATTCTAAGCAAGTAGATGAACTTTTAGTAGATGAAGCATTGATGTTTGCAAAGTTCGCATTGTTACAAGTTGATCGCTAGACAACATGGGAGGAATTACCTGTTGCGTGTGAATTTTTAGAAGTGTTTCTGAACGACATTGGTGGATTGCCTCCAGAATGGGAAGTGGATTTTTCTATAGACTTAATACTAGGTACGAGTCTAGTGTCGATGGCTCCTTATCGGATGTCATCTTCAAATTTGAATCAATTGAAGACACAATTAGAAGAATTGCTATAAAAGATTTTTTTTCATCTGAATGTCTCTTCGTGGGGTGCTCTGGTGTTGTTAGTTAAAAAGAAAGATGGAATTATGAGGTTGTTTGTGGATTACAGACAATTTAATAAAGTAACAATCAAGAATAAGTATTTACTTCTGAGGATCGATGACTTGATGGATCAGTTGGTTGGCACAAGTGTCTTTAGCAAGATTGATTTAAGGTCGGGTTATCATCAGATTCGAGTTAAACCAGATGATATTCCGAAGACAACATTCAGGACAAGATATGGTCACTATGAATATACCGTGATGTCGTTTGTTGTGTCAAATATGCCAGGAATTTTCATGGAGTACATGAACCATATTTTCCAGAAGTACTTGGACAACTTTGTGGTGGTTTTCATTTATGACATTTTTGCGAATTATGTTGCAAATACTGAAAGATAAGAAATTATGTGCAAAATTGTCGAAATCTGAATTTTGGTTGAAGGAAGTGAGTTTCCTTGTCCATGTGATTTCTAGTGGTGGGAATGCGGTAGATCCTTCTAAAGTTAAAGTAGTATTGTAGTGGGAGACACTGAAGTCTGCGATTCAGATTCAAAGTTTTCATGGGTTAGTAGGTTAATACCGAAGATTTATTGAGGGATTTTATAAATTTGGCATTACCATTGACTCAGTTTCCTGGAAAGGGTCAAGTCTATGTTTGGGGTGTTGCTTGTGAAGAAATTTTTGTATAACTGAAAAAGAGATTGACGACTGGCCCAATGTTGATTTTGCCAAATCCGAATGAATCATTTGTAGTTTATTGTGATGCTTCTAAGATGGGACTTGGTGTTGTACTAATGAAAAGTGGACAAGTTGTTGCTTATGCTTCCAGACAATTAAAAGTTCATGAGAGGAATTACCCTACACACAACTTAGAATTGGCGGTTGTAGTGTTTTTGTTGAAAATTTGGAGACATTACCTCTTTGGCTCTAAATTTGGGGTGTTCAATGATCATAAGAGTTTAAAATACTTGTTTGATGAGAAAGAGTTAAACATGAGGCAGCGAAGGTGTCTTGAATTGTTAAAAGATTACGATTTTGATTTAAGATACCATCCTAGTAAAGCAAATGTAGCAGCTGATGCATTGAGTAGGTAGTCGTTGCATATGTCGATGCTTATGGTGAAAGAGTTAGAGATGATTGAACAATTTAGAGATATGAGCTTGGTGTGTGTAAAGACTCCTAATAGTTTAAAATTGGGAATGTTGAAACTGACTAGTGGTATAATTGAAGAAATACGAGAAGGTCAACAATATGATTTGATGTTAGTTGATCAAATTACTTTGATTAACCCAGGTAAAGGGGATAAGTTTGATGGAAAAGGAGTGTCACAACAACGGGGTTGGATTCTGACCCTTTTAAAATTCTCGTTTATTCTTGTTTATAAATGAGTTTTAATTTAAGGACAAGAATACTTTGATAAAGTGATTAGTAATCAAATTAATATTGAAAACAATAAGTAGTGTATGATAGAGGACTGTTAATAAATAAAATAGTATAAGGTAATAAAGGGGTAAATAACAAGAACACAAGAAACTTATCCTAGTTCACCAACTTGGTTAGTCCATTCCTCACCGTTGGTGAGTTTATCCTCTATTGAAAGTCTATCCTCTTTTCTCTGTAGTATTCTTTAGCCTCGCCAGGCTAACAAATTCTGAATGATAAAGCTCTTCAGAAAGCTTACAAACGATTTAGTATTTGATTATATGATAGATCCTTTTCTTATACTTTCAAGTATATCACTTTTTGGCAGTGAAAAGAAAAAAGCTTCTACTAGTTGTTACAAGTAGTTTACTACGATTCCTTTTATATGTATGATCACAATATAGCTGTGATTAAAGATGGAGGAGAATATAATAAGGTTATCTGCTTAGCTCTTTGTTATTTGTGATGAATGGTGTTTCCTTTCAAGGAAGCAAGTATATCTATTTATACAAGAGAGAAAAGACACTTTTTAAGTTAAAAGACGTTTCAGTCCTTTAAGTTCTCTTTTTAATTGGCAAAAAGACTTTAGAGGATGAGGACTGAAAACCACTCTTTTAGACGTCCTCATGGAGAAGTAACTTTAAAAGCTGAGGAGTAAAACTTGTCAGTTTTATCCTTGATGATAAATAAGACTTGGTTATTCTTTTGATTTGAGTTATGTTGCTGGAGATTCTTTGACATAATAGTTTTCCCGATTTAAAACAAAATTGTGTTTCAACATTCTCCCCCTTTTTGAATGGTGACAAACTATTTGATTTTGTGATAAGAGAAAATTTTGTTTTTAGGAAACTCCCACTGAAAGAAGGAAGTATTCTCCCCCTCATTGTTGGTAATACAACATATTTGAATAGTGAGAATGAAAGAACAACAAAATTATAATACTTTCATACTAATATTAATTCCATAGATAATTAATATTATACATTGTTCTAGTTTGTTTGAGGATCAAAACAAGATTAGTATCAATGTGTTGGAGAACAAACAAAACATGATCCTTGTTCCAACAAAACTGAAGCTGCTAAACAAAACAAAAGATAGAAAATACGAAAATACTAAATACTTTGCTAAACTCCCCCTTTGACAACATACAATAAGTAAGGGGGAACAAAATGAATAGCAGGCAAAAGCATCCAGGACTACTGAGTTGGAGCTTCATCATTTTAGGTGGCCTCAGAAGATAGTGGTAACCTGGGAAATTGCATGGATGATATATCAAGAATTTTCAGATTATGAAAGAGAGGACAAAGATTTTCAGTGACGAATTCAGCCTAGAAGTTGTTCATTGCTATCAATTATTTCTTAAGGGCGTTCATGGTGCGAAGATAAATATCATCATGAGGATTTGGTGGGTCGGATGGGGTGGAGGTGTATGGTGGGATGGTTGGGCGTGTAGGCAAGCAAGAGATCCCTCTAAAAAGAAGGATGTGAGAGAAGTTATTTTGGTAGGATCAACAAGGGTGTTGGAATCATTTGTGGTGTTTCTTGGAGGAGAGGAGTCATATTTTGGAGGTGGTAGTAGAGCATCAATTTCAAAGCCTGTATCACCATTATTTGGGGTTAAAAACATTGGAGATTCAACATGTGGAAATGGTGGTGTAATGAATGGATTAGAGTCAACAGTTGGAATTCCATAGTACTCTTCAATTGATTGACGATTATGATGAAATAGCAGGGTATTTGTTTACTATGGAAAATGGTAAACAACCGCTGGTCTTTCCTAAGTCCTAAAACTAAGGGATACTTGCAAAATTGACCAGTTGATACTAAGACGCGTGCTAAGATTTGGTATATTATACTGATTCTGTAGAAAAATACCTTGGCCAAGAAACGGTTTTTAGAGACCAAGGGAAACAATACAATGGCTTTCCACACAAATAGAATTTTGACTACCTGCTAACCGACTGCAGGCGCTGGATAAACAAGACTCAACCGAACACTAATTGGTGACTCGTGACCAATAATTGTCGTTGAAGTGTTTAGTGAAGAAACCGTTCAAAATGAAATAAGAGTAAACAAACAGTAAAGATAAACTTAAACATAAATTGATTGCATTAAAAGTAAAGATGGTGATTCACGTACACCAAAGGCTCAATGACTTTTTCTTCCTTTAGCGCAAAATTGGGTAGAGTTTTGGTAAGCAATTTGAGGATACGAGTGAACACACCTAAAATTCTAATAGACTAACCTATGTATAGTATTTTACAAGATAACTGCTAAGAGTAATCAAAGGACGAGATTCAAACTAAAGATAAGTGCTACACACGATTTCGCCATTCGTTTAGCGCTTCAGAACCACGATCTTCTGAAAACATCCCATGATCTCCACATTTTGACTCTTTCCCGCTTCGTGACTTCAGAAAAGACTAACTACTTCTAGTCTCGATATACCTTTAGGACACAATAATATTTCCTAAGTCCCTGGCCTACATCTTCGACAACATCCATCTTTCGACCAACTCCTCCATTTGACCCAAACTATGTCGAACCAACCAACAATCATCCTTAACCCATCTTGTCGATGTGATTTGTCTACGACGCGTTTGTCTTATTTATTGCTTCCATTTGTATAGTCGATTTGGTTGGTTCTTTTATTCAATGCTTCAGTCGACACATGTTTTATGGTATTTACAACTTGGCTTTATAAGGTTTTTCTCAAAGAAGCTATATTCATTTAGAATCGGCCTTTAACTTGTAGGAACATTTGCCTTTAAGCAGTGCCCTCAAACATATTTAGATATTTCCAGTTAACAAAATTCCCGCCAGAGATGCCATTTTCGAATTTCTGATTCTGTCGACCATGAGATAATGGCATCTATGAAGCTTGATATATTCTGTCAATTTAGTCGTTTCCACTACCTCTGAAGAAAGCTCACTGTTCCGGTATTTTCATGAAGTCAGGTAATCATGGAAATATATCCTGCTTTTATTTCGAGACGTGGGATCATTAATGTTGACTATTATTGCCTTTTGGTGGCAGACATGGCCCACCACGCTTGTGACTTCATCTGGCCACATGTGTCCTTCGACAGACACGATTTCACACCCAAGAAATCGCCACGATTTCCTCCACCTTTTCGCTTTCTCCACTCCACGCTTATAAATAGGCGTTATTACTATTCTTCATTCTTTTTCTTCCGCTTCCTCAGTTTTTTCCTCTTCCAAACCCAGAAACTTCAAACCCTATTTCTGCTATTTTCAAGCTTTTTCTCTTAACCCGAAAACCAGAAATCTCCAAGACTCCATCTTTTCACCGTCTTCATCTCTTTTCCACAAAATGGCAGACAAACACGTTTCAACAACTCCAACAGAAACCCTTCATATTCTCCAGTTTGATGGAAATCCCTACGTGTCGGAACCTCCATTTTCTGAAGAAAAAGCTAAAATATGGCAATCTCAGGTACTTATCCCCTTCCAACTCAACGATGAACCTCTAGCTTTTTTGGGTCCATTACCAATAGATGTCCCTTCTGAAATCTACGTAGATGATAAAGTTGCATTCTTTCCTACTAGCCAACTTAGTTGTCCTTTGATCACATCACAAAAACCCATTTCTTTTCAATTTGTTGATAGAAACATCCGCACAGCTCCCCCTCTGAACTACCCTAAGTTCAGGGCATGGATGGAAATGTTGGAACCTAGAAAAGGCCAACAATGGAGAGAAATGGGCATTTACGACGTGTTAGAACTTTCTCGTGTCGGCCAGCCTTATTCTGGTGGCATGTTATTAGCTGCTTTGCACTTTTGGGAAGGGTCAACCAACACTTTCCATACCAAGTGTGGTATGATAACTCCCACACTACTGGATTTTTCCGCTTTAACAGGAATCAAGCATGCTGGAAATATCTTCAACCACACCGACCATGAATCCATTCCAATAAAATTCGACATTGTCGAATCTACATACCCAACGTACGCCAATTTCATCAACTACCACCACCATGACTCTGATGACGTTTCTGACGAAAAACATGTCGCCTTCTTAACTCTTTGGTTGTCTCGCTTTGTATTCTTCTCAAGGTCGATGCAGATAGCCAAACAGTTCGTTTACTTGGCCACTCCGTTGCATAGGGGTGAAAATATTGCTTTAGGCTAATTAAATTTGGCCTCTTTGTACGCCTCTATGACCGATGTGGTCGATCAAATCAAGACCTTCGACCCTAACAATCCAAATAAAAAGAGTGTCCTAGTCCACGGTCCTTTCTGGCTTCTACAACTGTGGCTAAATGCCAGTTTCTTCGAAGATGTAAAACCTCTTCGACAGAAAAGGGTTTCGATCTCCCAAGACAGGAATGAGGCCGTCTGGCCATGTTATTTGCCTCTAACTCCCATCGACAGAACTTCTCCAAATGGTGAAGTTTTCAAAATTCTCTTAACTATTATGCTGACACGAGAAGACTTCAGACCCTGAATGGCTCCGTTTGCTGATGGCAAGAGCGGGCCAGTGTGTCTCACTGATTCTTTTCCACCTGTCGAAGAACAAACCGACAAAGGTCCTTGGTTTGTGGGAGGCGTTTTCTAAATCCCCAATTTCTTACTTATGCCATTACTCACATGAGTCCCTGCTTAGCAGCCTACCAACCCAATTTGGTGGCTCGACAGTTTGGGATTTGTCATATTTTGCCTAAGTCATTCTATACATCTTATGAGTTACTCACTAATGTCTTAGATGATCGAAACTGGGAAGTCATTAAGGAGTATGTTGGTACTCTTTGGTTTCAACGAGCCAAACTCATATTCACCCCATTTAACCCAGCGTTTTACTTCACCCATGAGTTTGAAACTTGGTGGCAGTCGTATTTCATTACTTTTGTAAATGACGCTGCTAGCAAAATGGATGAATTGACTGTTGCTTTCAACACTTTTTAGGGAAAAACGACGAAATATAAGGCAACCAACATCAGAGAAATTCAAGCTTTTCAGAAAATTTTCAGAGTGGTGTATTTGCCACACAATCTTCGTCGAACCATCCATGACGCGGCCCAAGATATAAAGGAGAAGGTAACTGAGAGGATTCCATAACTTAAGATCCCTAGTTATGCGAAAGACAAATATCTTTACGCACTTCACTTTGGAAAAATCAAATTCCCTCCTTTGCCGACTAGCCCGTTGGCCTTGGTTTTTCGACTGCCTATCCCAGATTGGTGGTCGAATATTCAAAATGCTTACAAAAAGAAAGCCGACCGGGTGGTTCTGACGAAGCATCGGTTGCATGACTACCCAGGCTTTCTGCATATCGACCTTGAATATGTGAGAGAGCTTGTCATAGTACCCAAGGGTAACCACTTCGAGAAAGTTTAATTTCCTTTCACAATTCGACTCACAGCTTTATTTGAATTGACTTCTTTTCTAGCTGTACCTTTGCCACATGTAGTTGTTCCCAGGCAAGAATCTGTTGTTGAAAGTCGGGAAGGGCCATCGACTGAACTTGTTAATACTAGCACTACGGAAGGCCTTTCATAGTCAAAGGTGTGTTTTACATTCACCTATGTTCATGTTTCCTCTATTTGACGCCCCTTATATGTTTGATGTCTTGCAGTTCACACCCATACATACTACCTCCGATGATGAACCCATTTCCTCCTCCATTAAGAAAATAGATTCTTCTGTAAGTATATATGTTTATGCTTCGATCCTCTATGCTTTACCGACCACTAACATTTCTTTTATATATATGAGAAAGCGCTCGGATTCTGCTCCTCAATACATCCAAAAAGTCCAAGAGGGACAAGAAACTTCGCCATGGTGGGAAAACTGAGGTAAGCATCACTTAATTAGAATGATTTGATTAAGGTTATGATTTTTCCTGAGATCTTCCATATATTTACAACCATCACCTGATGATCAGTCTCCCCACTCCCATAACTCCAAAGAACATAAGATGAAGCATACGTCCTCTCCTGAAGAAAAGGTGGCAAAAAAGAAAAAGAAAGCCCCTTCGGCCGGAGACCTTGGAGCAAAGGTCGATGACAAGGAAGAGGCGACAATGGTCGATGATCAACCACTCATTACTAGGCGGCGAGGTAAAGTGCTCTTGGCTACTTGTCATGACGCTGCCTTACTTTTGAATGCTGACAATATCATAATAGATACATCCATTTTCACTCCACACCCTACTCCTATGCCTGAAAAAGTCAAGGAGCCCGAAAGGGACGCTGCTGCCGCTTCAGCTTAGGGAAACAAAACAATAATTCCCAATTCTCCCCCACAGGTACTCATCATATTTTCTATCTCGTGTATTTGACCATTTAGTCTTAGCAGGATGATACATGTACTCTCTTTTAGGTTGAAGCCTCTGAACCACAATGCAGTGTGCCAAATTATACTCCGCTATCAGAAGCTTCTTCACCCCACCATTGACAGGCTATCAACGTGGTCGCTGGTGAGTTTGTTGACCTCACTATTTCAGCTACTCTTAGTGACTCTGATTCGGTCACTAGTCCTGCCACGCATGAGGGTTATAGTTCGACTAGCTTTGACTCTGGTCTTTCAGATTCTCTAAAGGGTTCTGAGACTCCTCAAAATGTCACCATTCTATCCCAAGTTCAGATTTCTTCTGAGAAGAAGAATGATTCAGCTGGCCCTTCTAGGGCAAAGGATATTTTAGCTGACATGGATGTCAGTGCTGCTCTGGCAAGGCTGGACAATTTCGTGAGTTAGTATATCTCTTCTTCAGATTCTGACCGCTCCCAGACTTACAGTGATAAATTAGGGCCTGAGTCAACAAAGGTCAAGAAACTGACAGACAGAACCTGTACGTATGCTTTTAGTCATGACTTGCCTCATTTGTTGCATGAGGATTCAGCTCTTGGACCAGAGCTGATGGATGCTATCACTCAATTAAAAGGTCTTGAGACCTATGAATTCTCAAAACTTATGGTTGCAGCCTTCAAAGACATTCTCCCTTCTTTGCTAACAAACATTGCTCAGACTAAAGTGAATGAACAACTGGTCGAGATGAAGCAAGCCACGATGGAGAGAAACGTGGAGATGGTGAAGAGTACCAAAATGGTGGTCGAAGGGATAAAGGCCCACATTAATCAAAAACGGCAAGATCAAGATCCCAAAAGGAAAAGAGCTGCTGAAATACGCAGTCGAATTGCCAATTTGTCGAAGGAGCTGGAAGCTTTAAATGCAGAATTAGAGCTTGTCGTAAAACAAGATGAAGAACTTGATCAAGCTATCACCCCTGCTCAAACTGAAATGCTCCAGTTAACCAAAGATGCTCTCATTCTCAGTACTGCTACTACTCGAGTCGAAGAGGAATTGCTAACGCTCAAGATAAAACCTGATGGGCTAAGCAGTACTGCTATATGCATCCAAGGTGATCTGGCCAACTTCTAAAGAAAGTTTGGCAACTTTTGATTAATGTAACTATTTTTTATGGTGTAACCATGTTGGTGATTATTCTAATGATTTGTAACGTTTGTACCATGAATCTTAACCAATTTTATGTATTACCAAATTTGGGCATTCTCATTTCGTAATTATGCAATTATGTATGACTAATATGCTGGCTCTGTTATTACTATGTTCCAGCTTGGTTCGACACACATTTTACGTGGTCGTAATTGAGATTTCTTGAATAATGGGTTGATATTTCTTCAAGTAATTACCATTCACCCTCAGAATGCGTCGATCTGGGGCCAATTCTTCAAGTTCATATGCGTTGCTGGAAAAAACTTGGATTATTTTGAACGGTCATTCCCAATTAGGGGACCATTTCCATAAGACTCTATCGTTTCTATCCATAGGCAATATCATTTTCCAAACTAGATCATCAACATGAAATACTTTATCTTTTACCTTTTTATTATTGGCTTTGGCCACCCTATCTTTTTGTCTCTTTAATGCATCAAGGGCCAACATCCTTTCTTCATCTAAGTTGACCAACTCGTCAGTCATCATATTCCAATAATCTTCTGATGGTATTTCATGTTGTCGTTGAATCTTTACACATTGAACGTGTATTTCTACTGGCAAAACAACATCATGTCCATATGCCATTAGAAATGGGGTTGCCCCCGTTGCCTCTTTAGGAGACGTTCTACATGCCCATAAAGCTTGGTCTAGCGTTTGAGGCCAATTTCTTGGCTTTTTGCCCAAATGTTTCTTAATCAAGCTAATTATCACTTTATTGGCAGCTTCGACCTGGCCATTTGCTTGAGCATAATAAGGGGTAGAAGTTAACAGTATTATTCCAATCTCCTTCGTGAATTCCTGCATTTTTCATCCCGTGAACACTGTTCCTTGATCGGTTGTGATTGTTTGAGGAATTCCAAACTGGCACATAATATGATTTTGTATAAAATCAATCACAGCCTCTTGGTCGACACTTTTTAAAGTTACGGCCTCAACCCACTTTGTGAAATAATCAATGCCGACTATAATTTACCTCTGTTGTTTAAATGATGATGGTTTTATTTCCTCAATCACATTTAAGGCCCATCCTCTAAATGGCCTAGGTTTTACAATAGCATGCAATTCGCTTGCTGGCACGTGCTAGATGCCCCCATGCATTTGGCATTCCTGGCATCCTCTAGCAAATTCGATACAGTATTTCAACATTGAGGGCCAGTAGACACTTGATCACACTAGCAACCATTTCATCTTGTGTTCAGCTTGGTGTGCACCGCATGCTCCACTATGCACGGTTGACATTGCTACGTATGCCTCACTTTCTCCCAGGCATTTAAGTAATACTCCCTCGACAGTTTTCTTAAATAATTCATTTTCAATTAAAACAAAACTTAGGGCATTATATTTTATTTTACGATCTATCGAACCCATGGTAGAGCGTAGGTAGTTGACCAGGGGTTTACGTTAATCATTGTCTTGCCCATTATCAATTGCTAAAATTTTAAAATTTTCGGTATCTATTGCACCTAATTTTATAATTGACAAATCTGAAGGAGATAAAAAAGTAGCTCGAACCTTTTTCTTTACTTGAATAGACTCCTCGTCTTCATTCTTCTTGTATCCTGAGGCTTCTTGCGCTAGGTCGTTAGCTTCTTGGTTTTCCCATCGAGGTATGTGTCGAAGGCTCTCTTGTTCGAAATGTTTTAGAAACCTTATAGAAATCACAAAGTACATGATTAAGTTCTCTTTAACGCATCTATACTCTTTTGACACTTGTTTGATTACCAATTCGGAGTCTCCCATAATTTCGACATTTCTTGCCCCCAATTCGAGCAGCAGTTCAAGTCCAATAATAAGAGATTCATATTCAGCCTCGCTATTAGTACAGATGTCATCGATGGTGTACTTGAACTCTGCTGGAATTCCAGTGGGAGAAATTATGATTCCTCATATCCCTACACCATTTGTGACTAAAACCGTCGAAATATAATTTCCAAGGCACTAGTTCGACATGATTTTCTGGCATAGCGACCATGGAATGATCGACTAGGCAATCTGCCACTATTTGCCCTTTCATTGCTTTTAAAGGCAGATATGTTAGGGAATATTCAGTTAATGCTAAAGCCCATTTACCAATTCGATTGTGCATAATTGGTTTAGACAACATGTGTTTAGTAATATCGAAATGAGAGGAAACATACACGTCAGCTGGCTTTATATATTGCTTAAGTTTGATACAAGAGAAATACAAACACAAGCATATCTTTTCTATATCACTATACCTAGTCTCAGGACCATTTAACATACGACTAAGGTAATACATAGGTCGTTCGACATGATTGTCGTCCTCTTGAACTAACATACTACCTATTGTCGACTCTGAGGATGCTATGTACAACCTCATAGGCCTATTTCTAAGTGGAGGTGCCAATATAGGAGGCTTCACCAAATACTCTTTGATTTTGTCGAAAGCCTCTTGATGCTCCTCTTGCCAGATGAACTCTTCGTTTTTCAGTCGAAGCAATGGTGAAAATGCCTTAGTTTTGCCACCTAAGTTGGAAATTAATCTCCTTAAGAAATTTATTTTTCCCAACAAAGACTGAAGCTCCTTTTTGGTCAACGGTGGTTTGACGTCCATGATAGCTTTGGTCTTGCTTTGATTAACTTCAATGCCTTCCTTATGCAAAATAAAACCAAGGAAATCTCCTGCCTGTCGGCACTGGTTCCTCTGTGTAGGGATCCTCCAGAGTTTCAACATCTCACATAAATCTGTGGGTTTCATGTAGTTTCAAAGAAACGAATGCCTCATTCAGGTTGGCATACATTTCTTCTACTGGCTGACAAGGAGCAATATTAGCCAACTTCCTGTCAAACTGGTTTTGGCCGACATTTTGATATCCGCCATGAAGTAACCTTGGTCGGCCTCGATTTTCTCCAAGATGTCATACTCTCGCCATATGATTAGGCGTTGATGCATGGAAGATAGCACAACACCGATTCCATGTAACCATTCTCTACCTACTAGCAGATTATAACTTGGTCTACCTTGAATAACCATGAATATTGTCGGCCTAGTGACTGAGCCGACCGTGATGTCTACCTGGATTACCCCCATGGTAGTTTTAGTTCTTCCTTCGTAGTCCGACAAGACCACGTTGTGAGATCTTATGTCAGTGTCGAACTTACCGATTTTCTTCAGAATATGATGTGGCATTATGTTGACAGTAGCGCCACAATCCACTAACACCTTGTTAATGGCAGTTTCTTCAACCTTCGCCCTAATCAACAAAGGCTTCAAATGGCCCCTCATAGCCATGTCGGGCCTCTCAAAAAAGGCATCCTGGCTCTCAATAGAGCCATTATTCATTACAAAGTAACAAGTTGGCTTGTGTAAAGCCATTTCAGCAGCATCCACATCATTAGTGTTCTCTACCTCTATCGGGATATTATACTCCTCTGGGAGTATAGATACAATGTTGGCTAGGATGTTGAGGCTCTCTTCTGAATCAGAGGCAAAGTCATCAGTTGCCTCATCAGAACCATTATCGACTGGCTTGTTGACTCATTCCTTAATTTGCTGCTTGATAGCAGAGTCGACCTTTTCCTTGTACTGTCGTGGATTCTTTCCTTTACCAACAATAGTTTTCTTGGCAGCAGCGGCTTGTCTTTCATCCTGCTTCTTTCTCTAGAAACTCCTGCACTGAGTCTGACTCATAGGATTTTTCGCCATGTAGTTTTCAGAAACATGGCTTTTCTTCTCAGAACGTACATCTAGTCGATAGCTCATGGGTGCTTTTCCCTTCGCCTCTCTCATAGCACCAACAGTATCTGATGGCCCAACGGCCATTTGGGGCTTAATCCACGTCCCCTTGGGTGCAGTAGCCGACGGAACAAAGGTCTTTGGCCTAATCTGAGATGCTTGCATTGGGTCCCTTCTATTCCACTGGGCCCTTCCCCTCTCCAACTGTAGCTTCTGGAAATTCTCAACAGCAACTCTGTCAGTTAGAGCGCTGCATCTGAGGAACAAACCGACTTGAGCACCCTTACTTTTGCAATGATAAAGAAAACCCAGCAGGTCTTCATCGTCTCTTGGATAGACGTCAGCCAGCTTGACGTTTGGACATTTGTCAGTGCTTTCCTCCAACATGGTGTTGTCAGGCACCTTAGTGATGTCGACCATGTTGATGTCGACAAGCTCAACAAATAAAGCTTCTTCTTGCCTTAAAGGGTCAGTATCAATCTTTTGTTTCCTTGCAGCAAATTTCAAGCGACCCTCCTGGAGTGACTTCTAAACCAGATCCCTGAAAAGAAAACATTGAGAGGTTGTGTGACCAAGATAATTATGATATTGGCAAAAACCTCTTTTTTGTATTTATTCTAATGGTGGTAATTTAACATTTGGGGGTACTATAATTTGACCATCTTTAACTAATAAATCGAAAATCTCCTCGCATTTTCTAACGTTAAAGGTATAAGTTTTTGCAGGAGTTTTAGAACTAGCTTGGACAACACGGCTTTTTCCTTTGGCAAGAAATAATGATTTACATTCATATGCCGACCCTGATTTTAATTCAGCCACATCCATATTTGTCTCAGTCGGTGACATGTAATCGGCCTCATATATGGGATTTGTATCATCGAAGTCGACATAAGCTACCTTCTCTTTCTTAGACTTAGCCTTAGTATGTCTAACTTTTTCTAGTCGAAGGCGCTCAAGGTGTCAAACCCTGTCAGCCAAATGTGACATGCTCTTGATGAAGGTTGGATCTAGTTTCTTCCTAATGGAGTAGTCCAAACCTCCAGTAGCCATTTGAACAAGTTCATGTTCAGGCACTTGAGTAAAGCACCTTGCTTTTAACAATCTAAACCAATTTAGATAATCGTCTATTGTCTCAGCAAATTTTCTCTTAATGCTTGACAATTTGACCAAACTATTTTTCGAATTCCCCTCATAAAACTGTTCGTGGAAGAGTTTCTCCAACTTCGACCATGAGTTGATAGAATTAGGAGGAAAAGTAGTAAACCTTGTAAAGGCTGCTTTAGTGAGGCATGAAGGGAAATGTTTCACCCTCAAGCTTTCATTATTTGCCATGTCTCCCGACTCAGTCAGGTACCTAGCGATGCGTTTGATCGTCGACTCACCCGTTTCTCCCCTAAACTTGGTGTACTTAGGAATTTTCCATCCTCTAGGGTTTTCGGTCTGTAAAATATACTCTGATAATGGGGAGGAGTAAATTGGCCTTGGCAGTGTATTCATACCATTTCAGGCCATAATTCTCTCAACAATATTGGTTAAGTTATTTTCAACAACTAAATCCTCCTATCGAATTTGATCAAGGACTTGGTAAGCCTCTTGTTGTCTACGCACCAAAATCCTAGGTGGATCGACAACGACATTTCTTTGAGGCGTTGCAGCTTGACCTTGATACACAGTTTCTTCTTCTATTGCCCCATAACACCGTGAACAGGTATGGGTTGTCGAATTGAGCGCCCCTGTTGGGCAGCCACTTGGGGGGCTCCTAAAAAGTTACACAAACATGTTAATTGTGCAATTACCTGTAGTCTCGATCGATTCTTGCACTATGCGGTTAAACATATTACCCATTTGGTTAGTTAACATATTAACAAACTCATGGTTGCTATCGTCCATTTGTTGCCTTAATACTGCCACAGAGGTAGTATTCAAATGTTGCGTAAGCATTTCCCTATTTCCCCTATTGTAGATCCTTGCAAAGGAGCATTTATGTTTTGTGTGTTATCAGACATCATTGCTACACTTGGGGTCGAATGGTATCCCGTCATTAAGGAATACGACATTCCATAAGGGGGATTCGTAGCAATACCAAATCGAGGTATCGTTGTGTTCAGAATGGCACTCGTGGCCACCACAGGCCCTGGACTCACTGGTGTGGTCTAGGGAATGGGGACTGATATTGAAGCAGTCGGCCTTGAGACAGTTCTGCTGCTTAATGGAGGAAATGACGCAAGCTGTGAAACGACTAGGTCGGCGACACCCAGCGTTCGTGATGGAACTTCATCCTCATTCGACGCGGGAGTATTGTTTGTCATCTTAGGTGTACGTTTCCTAGTAAGTGGTTTCTTATTTGCTGAATTTCCACTTCTAAGTTTCATGCACTTCTAACGCTACAGACAGATTCTAACACTTGGCACATTGTCCCACCTGGTGTGCCAATTTGTTTACTGTGGAAAATGGTAAACAACCATTGGTCTTCCCTAAGTCCTAAAACTAAGGGTTACTTACAAGATCGACCAGTTGATCCTAAGACGCGTGCTAAGATTTGGTATATTGTACTGATTCTGTAGAGAAAGACCTTGGCCAAGAAATAATTTTCAAAGACCAAGGGAAACAGTACAATGGCTTTCCACACAGACAAAATTTCGACTAAATGCTAACCGACTGTAGGCGCTGGATAAACAAGACTCAACCAAACACTAATTGGTGACTCGTGACCAACAATTGACGTTGAAGTGTTTAGTGGAGAAATCGTTGAAAATGAAACAGGAGTAAACAAACAGTAAAGATAAACTTAAACATAAATTGATTTCATTAAAAGTAAAGATGGTGATTCACATACATCAAAGGCTCAATGACTCTTTCTTCCTTTAGCGCGGATTTGGGCAGTGTTTTGGTAAGCAATTTGAGGATACGAGTGAACACACCTAAAGTTCTAACAGACTGACTTATTTATAGTATTTTACAAGATAACAGCTAAGATTAATCAACAGATGAGATTCAAACTAAGGATAACTATTACACACGATTTCGCTATTCGTTTAGCACTTCGGAGCCACGATATTCTGAAGTAACTGCCCATGATCTCCATATTTTAACTCTTTCCCGCTTCGTGACTTCATAAAAGACTAACTTCTTCTCGTCTCGATATACCTTTAGGACACAATAATATTTCCTAAGTCCCTGGCCTACATCTTCGACAACATCCATCTTTCAACCAACTCCTTCATTTGACCCAAACTATGTTGAATCGACCAACAATCATCCTTTACACATCCTGTCGATGTGATTTGTCTTCGACGCGTTTGTCTTGCTTATTTCTTCTGTCTGTATAATTGATTTGGCTGGTTCTTTGATTCAATGCTTCAGTCAACACATGTTTTCTGGTATTTCCAACTTTGCTTTATAAGGTTTTTCTCAAAGAAGCTATATTCGTTTAGAATCGGCCTTTAACTTGTAGGAACATTTTCCTTTAAGCAGTGCCCTCAAACGTATTTAGATATTTCCAATTAACAGTATCAATCTGGAGATTGAACTCTTCAGAGTTTGTTGAGGGTCCAGCACAAGTTAAGAAACATGGAGCAATTGATTTGGGAATTTTTAGAGGAGATAGAATTAATGTGATTGAGGGAGTGATTATGGAGGATGATGGAAGAGTAACGGTTAGATTTTGTGGGCTTGTTATAAGTTCAGCTTCAAGTATGGAGATAATTGAGGAAATCTGTGTTGTTGAATGATTGACTTTAGGGGATGACAACGCAATTGGTGGGAGAAATTAGTGTATATGATTAAAGTCTGGTATTGGGGATGAAACTGTAGTTTGCTGAAGAAGTGTTTAAGAAGCCAGATTCATATCCTCATCTGATTAAGCCTTCATATGATGAGGAGTTTATGCGAGTACTTCAAAATTTTATTGATAATCCTCAGTACCCATAGGAGTATCCTCAACTGTTGTCAAACTAGAAAATACATTTTCAAGGGATGGTGATTGGAGAAGATGAATTATCCTCAGACATTGGACTTGATTTTTGATGTGGGGAGAGAGATGGAGTTGAACTCATTTTTTGAAGTGGGGAAAGAGATGGAGTTGGAGATATTTTTTTGTGGTGGTGTTTTTGGTGGAGAATCAATAAATATAGTTAGGGAGGCAAAAAATAGTGGTATAGGAGATTATGGTGGATCAGTTGATGGATTAGGAATGGATGAGGTTTCTCAAGTTTTTTTATTTTAGAAGAAGTATAAGCTTTCACCAAATGCTTGCGTTTCTGAGGAGGAGGATCAATACGGGCTAAAGAGGGGATACACATACGGCTGAGATTGGATGAATTTTCCATGTGTTTCACAATTTCAGGTTTCTCAGTGATGAGGATTTTGAATTGATGAAAAATTTTGGTGAGGAGCATACCATAAGGTGCGCTTCTGCCCTTTTTAATAGTATACTTCATATAATTCAGAATGAGGAAGCCAAGGTTAAAGGGTATACCTTATGAGATGTGATACTTGAGCAGCATATCTTGATCATTTACTTTCTCAATGCTTACAACTCTTGGAAGGATGGTATGAATTGAGAAGTTGTGGATAATGTGATACAGGGGTTCCAAATTTGAAGCAACCAAACCCTTTGTAATATCCTTGGTTACTAAGGTTACCACTGTTTGTTTGTCTGTGTTATATGCACTGAACCAATCATTGTGGTATAGATGAATGCCCTTATAAGAAACTTGCATGAGTTGGCAAAGGAGGGTTGTGGTTAGGGTGATTTCTTTCCCATTTATAATTGAGGTTAGGGTTTCATTTGAGAGAGAGGATTTTATAGCGGCGTAAAAGCTTTTGGTAAGAGATGGATACAAGGGTTCTTGCATTTCCAGAAAATTTATCCATCCTAGTTGGGATATTAGTTGTTTCAAGTTGTATCTGTGAGAGGTGTAGGTGTATAGATCTACTACTTTTCCGGATACTACTAGGATGGCTCACGATTTATTGTCAAATTCTTCACGAACAGCAGGATCAATGATAAAGGTGCCATCAAAGAGTTTGGGTGGTGTATCAACTACTTGGAAAGAACTTGACACTAATACATGTGCCTCACTGGATGACGTTGAAGGAATGATGGTGGTGTTTGAGTTTGGTGTTTATGTGGAATCACTTGACACAATCAATCGAGTAAACTGACAGAAAGGATGAGGAGAAGTGGTTTGCATGGTGGTTTTTGAGTGTGGGTTGGAGGTACGCTTTTTAGTTGGAGGT
Source organism: Vicia sativa (assembly GCA_021764765.1). Classification (NCBI taxonomy): domain Eukaryota; kingdom Viridiplantae; phylum Streptophyta; class Magnoliopsida; order Fabales; family Fabaceae; genus Vicia; species Vicia sativa. The sequence goes on from CM038792.1 coordinate 244,610,972, forward strand.
TTCTCCATTTTTGGGTGCAGAGGAGGTTTTGAAGAAAAGAGGTGAGTTTGATTGCAGAAGGGAACAATGTGGGTAATGATTTTATTTTGCATGTGATTTTCCCTTTATAGTGGGAGTAGGTAAAGGGAGGGTGAAGGTATGATAAACTAATTGGATGAACAGATTTTGAGAGAAGAGATAAGCAAGTATCTTGATAAGTGGAGTGATTAGATAGGTTAGGTGAGAGAGAAACGAAAAAGGTGAAAACATGAAGTAATTTGATAAGCCATATCATAAAATGCAGAGAGAGAGAGAGAGAGAGAGAGAGAGTGTGTGTGTGTGTGTGTGTGTGTGAGAGAGAGAGAGAGAGAGAATTATGAGAGAAAAAGTAATCATTATGTTTTGACAAGAAAAACGTGGAGAGAGAGAGAGGATGACAGATTATGAAGAGAGGATGACAAGTTTATTTCACTTGTTCTCATGATATACTATTTGTTATCCTCATAATTATGATGTATACATATACTTAAAAATTTAATATTTTTAGCGTGGTATTTTGATAATAAAAAGCTTAATTTTAATGAAATAAAATATTTCTTCAACTAAGGGTTTAGTAAAAATATAAGCCAATTGATTTTGAGTGTCCATAAGCATAAGTTCTATGTTCCCTTTTTAAACATGGTGTGTTATAAAATGATGTTTCATTTCTATATGTTTAGACCTTGAGTGTTGAATATGATTTTTTGATAAATTAATAGCACTGGTATTATCATAAATTTTTTTTACTTTGGAGTATTGAAGGGAGTACTCTTCCAATTGATTTTTGATCCAAAGTACTTGGGAGAAGACATTTTTAGCAGAGACATACTCAGCTTCAGTGGTTGATAAGGCAATGGTGTTTTGTTTTCTGCAACACCATGTGATAAGGGCTTTTCCTAAAAATTGACAAGCTTCACTTGTACTTTTTCTTTCAATTGTATCTCCAGCATAATCAGCATCACAATAAACTATCAAATTTATATGACTTCCCTTTTCATACCAAAGACCAATGTCAGTGGTACCAAGAAGATATTGAAATAAGCGTTTGACCAAAGTTAAATGAGATTCTTTTGGATCAGTTTGAAACCTAGCACATAAACCTACTGAAAAGACAATGTTAGGTCTACTAGCAGTTAAATATAGTAAAGATCCAATCATGCGTCTATATTCCTTTTTTGATACAGATAGACCTTGTTCATCTTTATCTAGGTTTGATGAAGGATACGTGGGTGTTACCATGATTTTTGCTTCGTTCATACCAAATTTTTTTAAAAGATCTTTAGTATATTTTTCTTGACATATGAAAATTCCATTTTGAAATTTTTTGATTTGAATGCCAAGGAAAAAGTTAAGTTCTCCCATCATACTCATTTCAAATTCACTTTGCATTAGATTTGAGAATTTCTTGCACATTTTCTCATTTGTTGATCCAAAGATGATGTCATCTACATACACTTGTACTACAATAAGTTTATCCTCGTGTGATTTTTTAAAGAGAATGGTATCAATTTTTCCTCTTTTAAAATTATTTTTGATTAAAAACTCACTAAGTCTTTCATACCAAGCTCTTGGAGCTTGTTTAAGACCATACGAGGCTTTTGATAATTTAAGCACATGATTTGGATGTGATGATTTTTCAAAACTAGCAGGTTGATGAACATAAACCTCTTCATTTAAAAGACCATTTGAGAAGGTGTTTTTAACATCCATTTGAAAAAAATTTATACCTTTATGAGCAGCATATGCAAGAAGAATTTGAATTGCTTCTAACCTGGCAACTAGTGCATACGTTTCATCATAATCAATGCCTTCTTGTTGATTATATCCTTGAGAAACTAACGTGGCTTTGTTTCTGATGACTTTTCCATTTTCATCAAGTTTATTTTTGAAGACCCATCTTGTTCCTATAATAGTTTTGTTTTGAGGACAAGGAACCAGTTTCCAGACTTGACTTTTTTGCAACTGGGCTAATTCTTCAGACATGGCATATATCCAACATTCCTATTTTAGAGCATCTTTGATGTTCTTTGGTTCTTCTTGAGAAATCATGGCAATGTCATTCGGATTATTTTTAAAAATTTGTCTTGTTCTTACTTGATCTGAAGTGTCTCTTATGATTTTCTCTTGAGGATGATTTGTGATAGTTTTCCACCCTTTTGGAGGATTTGAGGCAAGTAGATCTGATTTTTCTTTATCCTCAAACGATATCCTTGTTTTGTTTTCTTGTCCTTCATATTTTTAATTTTGTTCATCAATCTCATCCTCAAGGGATATTTCTGAAGTTGCACAATTAAACTCATCAAATACAACATGCATGCTTTCTTCAACAGATTGATTTTTAAGATTAAAAATTTTGTAGGCTTTAGAGGTTGAAGAGTAACCAAGAAAGATGTCTTTGTCAAATTTAGAGTCAAATTTTCCTAAAGGCTCTTTGTTGTTAAGTACATAGCAGTAACTACCTAAGATATGAAAGTAAGAGATGTTTGGAGTTCTATTTTTCCAAAGTTCATAAGGAGTTTTCTTCAAGATTTTTCAGATAGTTACATGGTTTAAAACATAGCAAGATGTGTTGATAACCTCAGCCCAAAAATATTTTTCAACTTTTGATTCGTTTATCATAGCGCTTGCCACTTCTTGGAGAGTTCTATTTTTTCTTTCCACTACACCATTTTGTTGAGGTGTACGAGGACAAGACAAATTATAACATATTCCATTTTCATCAAAGAAATTTGTAAAAGAAAATTTTTCAAACTCTCCTCCATGGTCACTTCTTACAGCTATGATATTAGAACCTCTTTCATTTTTATTTTTTTGCAAAATATTTTAAAAGACTCAAAGGAGTCATCTTTATGTTTTAAAAATAATACTAAAATTTTGGTGCAACAGTAGACTCAGACGTCATATAAGGATGTCTTTACATCTGATCTGACATTATAAAAACAGACAAGACAGAGGTAAAAATAATAGTGTAGGAAAGCAATAGAAACATAGCAGAATTGTTAACCCAGTTCGGTTTAAACCAACATACATCTGGGGGCTACCAAGCCAGGAAGAAGACTCCACTATCAGTAGTAGTATTTTATGTAAACAACCTCAGATTTACAGGTAACAACCTCCGGATAACTAATCATTACCCAATGAAACCTTTATCATAGAAACCCATCTAAGATAAGAGAACCTCCGCTTACTCTCTAGTGGTACCTAAACCTGTTGCAAGCCCCTGCAACATACATAACTAGTTTGGAGAACATCACTCCAAACACAAAATAGTCAAACTCGTGACTCACACAAACTTGGAATTGCTTCACAGCTTCTTTCAAGGACACAACTGCGCTCATTGCTTCACAGTTTCTACGTGAGTAAAATAATCCTCTTGCCTACAGGCTTCGAGGTACTAATCAGTGACAATCCCACAATCTTGGTGGTTCACTTAATTGGCTAACCCTAAAGACTATATCTTTCTAAAACCGGCTAGCTTATTAAAACTAGGTTACAACTGCTTATTTATAACCTGTTACCCAACTGGATTTGGGCCTTTAAATAATAGCTTTGAAGTTGTAACAAATTGCAGTAACAAACAAGCAAATTACTTCTGCTACAATCAAGGTCCTTGTTGATTTTTCTCCTTATCTTCTGTACCTCCACAAATTCCATCAAGATCACGCCACAAAAGATGCATAATATTCCCAGAATATTCTACATAATTTAAAATAGAATTGTAACAAATTTTGACAGTTCAATAGCGTGATGTCTGATGTCTCGACATCTCATTTGACATGTTGTTCCAGATGTTGAAAAACTTCAACACAACATGTTTAGGAATTCCAATAGGACTTTTGCTGCATATATCCTATTGTATAATATATTGTTGCTACCATTATTTGTTTTATAAAAATTTAGCCAATTCATAAAAACCAAGAACTTACGATCTCCCCCTTTGGAAAATTTTAGCTAAAAAAAATAAATATAGTTGCAAGAAGTTACATTAAAATAGCAGCAACAATTACAATTAAAAGTTCACAATTAAAATATGGTCTTCTGCTCACAACTTCATATCTTTGAGTTGCATGGGATGTCTGAACATCTGTCTTGACATCTTCTTTTCTCCATTGAACCAACACCATACGTGCAAGGTACGAGAAGGAAGAGACTCAGTGCTAGATTTGGAGTTAAAATACCTCCTGAGTAGCTCAGGAGACAGTTCAGATGGAATTCTGAATTTTATCCATGTAACTCAGAACACAGGTCACAATTATGTTCATAACTCAGATCACACGTCACAAAAGATTTCCAAACAGGGATATGATGTTTGGCTTAACTATATTTTGTGAACATACTCCTTGATTCATAGCAGCACTAATGAGACCAATAATAATAGCAGCAGCAATACAAATTTTCTCCCCCTTTTTAGCAAAAATTTGACAATGGGATCCTTCATAAAACCAGATCCGGGCACAGGAAGCCCAGATTCGAACAACTTTCATGATGTTGAAGACATAATTATTTACTTGAAGATAGAGGTGGAGTATTCCTCTATAAATAGGCATGGTTGACGCTTAGGAATTGAAGTCTTTAGTCCATGGTCAAGCTTTGGTTGAAGGACTGCACTAGAAACAAACATGTACCGTCCAAACTAACTCTGACTATCTTTAATAGTTTCTGCCAGATTCTTTTGATGGAGTTGTTTCCAATAAATTGCATGGGTCACTTTACTTTCATACACCATGCAGGAGCATGTGATTGCCACCTCTTCTTTCACCAATCCTGACTGCCTTTTTCTAAGATATCATACCTTGTTATTTTGACCATATTCCTTCGCCTGTAGTGGGTTATTTTGGATTTAAGCCTTTTGATCTTCAACAACTTGCAAGGACACTTTTTGATCAAATTTCTAAGTGTCCACACATTTCCATGACTTTTTAAATTGTGAATAACTCATGTTCCTATAGTCTGAATCAAATTAGGCCTTAGTGTATTCAGACTATGTTAACAGAAGAGTTTCATTTTTAATACCTGACAGATAATTACTTATTCTGTTTATATACTTCACTTATGGTTGATGATACTTAGTGAAGTCTAAATTGCATTGGTAGTCATGCATTGGATAATCATACTACATCTCTAATATCTCTTTATTCTTCATAATGGATAGAAGTTGTCACCAATTAACAGTAGAATTTAGAATAAAGGAGGTTCACAATACCAAATATGATGTTCCAAATCTTTTGGGACATTTACACAGAGTCCATCTGCCTTGGCTCTGAGATTACTGCTCCTTCAAGACTTTACGTCACTTCAGCACATAGCAGTATATATCCCCTTCACCTCTATTGAAGGATAACTTCTCCCCCTTAATAGCATCTTGATATCAATATATATTGAACTATATCAAGATCACCAATAAACACATATAGTAGGTGCTCCTCCTATATAGACAAAAACTCCCCCTTAATATCATAATTTCTCCCTTTTAGCTCCCAAGATGAAGCTTTTAGTAATATTGTTACTCCCCCTGAGTTATACACAATAAGGACATATTTGATGTTGGTCCTCGTAATATTAGAAGTCTTCCTTGTTTGGAATTTGCCAAAATTTCCAAATATGGAATCCTTAGTTTACTTGCTACACAAGATTCAGATTGACACAATCTGTAACTTGTCATAGAAGAAACCACATAGATAAACATGCGCATAACCAATGATACGTCTTCAAAAGTTAAGTCTGAACCTTATCTACCTTCTTCAACCTTTGGTGTCTTCAATAGTTGTGATGTTACATCTTCATATAGAACATTCTCTTCATCACATACTTCTGATTTTTGGAAGAGTTTGCAAGAAGCGTTGGGATCTAATTTGAGGTTGAGTTTGGCGTATCATCCGCAGACGGATGGTCAAACCGAGAGGACTATTCAGTCATTGGAGGACTTGTTGAGGGCATGTGTTCTTGAGCAGAGAGGCTCATGGGATACTTATCTTTCTTTGATCGAGTTCTATTATAATAACAATTACCATTCTAGTATTGGGATGACACCTATTGAGGCACTGTATGGACGGAGGTGTAGGACTCCATTGTGTTGGCATGAATCTGGTGAGAGTGTGGTAGTCGGGCCAGAAATTGTTCGAGAGACTGTTGAGAAAGTGAAGTTTATTTAGGAAAAGATGAAGGGTTCCCAGAGTAGGCAAAAAATTTACCATGACAAGAGAAGAAAATATTTAGAATTCCAAGCTGGCGATCATGTGTTTTCGAGAGTCACACTGTGACTAGTGTTGGGCGAGATCTGAATTCTAAGAAGCTCACTCCTCGTTTTGGGTCCGTATCAAATATCGGATCATGTTGGGAAAGTTTCTTACCGTGTGGTGTTACTGCCAAATCTTGTTAATTTGCACGATCTGTTTCATGTATCGCAAATCCGGAAGTATAATCCTGATCCGTCTCATGTGATTCAAATGGACGATGTGCAAGTACGGGATAATCTCACGGTATAGACGACACCAGTGAGAACTTTGGATCGCAAAATGAAAACTCTTATAGGGAAAGAGATTGCGTTAGTGAAGGTTGTCTGGTTAGGAGCTGCTAGAGATATTATGACGTGGGAGTTGGAGAGCAAGATGCGCGACTCCTATCCCGAATTGTTCGAACTAGGTAAATTTTCGATGACGAAAATATTCTTAGTGCGGGAGAGTTGTAACACCTGTTTTATTTAATTATTAAATTATTTAATTTTTGAATTATTTAATTTAATATTTTCGTATATTTTACCAAATAATTGGTAAATAGTGTAGAAATGCCAATTTAAGTTATTATTTGATTATGGTTAATTAATTAAAATAAGTTGTGAGAATAATAATGTTAGTAAGAATAATAATAGTAGTATTATTATTTAAAATAAATAGAATAAGTAGAGAAGAAGAGGTTATTCATGATAAAGGAGGAAAATGAGGGTTTTGAAAGAAAGGAATAGAAGAGAAGAAGTAAAGCTTTGGCTAGGGCAAAACCACCATCTCTAAGCCATTCAATCTTCGATTCACAAGGTAAGGGTGAGATTCTTGCTCTCTAATTGGAAATATGATGATTGATAGGTAGTGGGATTTGTAATCTTGCTAGGTTTCTTGTTGTTGTTGGAAATTCGATTTGAAACTTAAAAATCCATGGAAGTTGTTGATTGTTGTGGTAAATGTTATTTTTATTTGATTGTACATATTGCTAGTACTTTAGGATGGTTCATTTTTGTTTGTGTGAGTGTTGGGTGCCATGAATTTGGGAACAATGGTGTGGAAGGGATGCTGGCAGCGCTGAAGGAAACCATTATGTCACACTCAATTCGAGGCGCCAACGGCCTGACGCGGCGCAAACTGACCCCTGCTAAAGTCGCGACGCGAAACGTCCTTCACGGCGCGTACTGAGCTGTTTTGGTCATATTTTTCTAACTTTGAGTTCTTCCCAATTCTAAACACTTTGGCTAGGGAACCTTAAGTAGGATTTTATGAATAGAATAACATTAGTAATTAGTAAGGAATGACATAGGAAATGATTAGAAATGGTTCCGAATTTAATGTTGGTAAATGTAAGTGGTTTAGCCGATTAATCGAAATTGGAAGAATTGAGTGAATGGATTGTATATGCTAGTGAGTTATCGTAGCATGTTTGTTTTGCTGAATCCATGTTGAATGTAATGAATTGTTGTTGTTGAAAATTGTTTTTGTTGAAAGTTGTTGTTGTTGAAGGCTTGATGGCCAACGTTGATGGTTGCTTTATCATTTCACGTTGTTGGTGTTGGTTGTTGTTGTTGTATGCCATTACGATTGTCGCATACATACATTGCATATTATGTTGGCCTATTTTGGAAAAACACGTTGGTCGTTGGGGTAAAGTTGATTACGTTGAAGGCTTACACCTTGATGCCTTGGAATTACTGGCAATTGATTACGTTGGGAGTTCTATTCCGATGGTACCACATGCATTTGTATTCGTTGAGTTGCATATTATATCACATAATGATGTTATTTTGCGATTGAATTGTGTGTGTTGTGGATTGGTTGTGAGATTGCAAAATGGTGATTTTATATAATTCTAACTGTATATTATTTATCATGATCTCAATTATATAGTTTGATATCTCACCCTTTCTTTTGTTTCGCCATTGCCTTTATATTGGTAACGTCCAGGTAACCAGGAGAAGTAGTCATTACCGTTTTTAGTCCAAGTTCAGTGTCATTGCTCTGATACATAGCACTCGGGGGGAATGAACACTTGTCGTATTTTGTTGTTGTTAAAGTTGAATATTATGGTATTAATTGAGGATTTCATTATGTTGATGTTGTTTAAGACTCATAAGATGTTATGTTTCATGTGTATAACTGTTATGACTCTGCTACGTTATTAATGAAGTCGTTTATGTTTGAAGACTAATACTTATGCATTTAAGTTAGTTCTGCCTATTTAAAAGTGTTATGTATCCATTTGAATAAAAAATGACATGTTTATGTGTTTAAGTTGAAAATGTGACATCCTGATTATGTTGGAAATTTTTATGCTCTGATTTTATTGAATAAATACATGGGTGGAATTGGGGTGTTACATTAGTGGTATCAGAGCAGGTCGGTCTGTCCGGTCAAGTTGTTGAGTCTTTTAACAATCGAGTATTGTTATTTAGTACTAATTGTGTTTGTGTTGTAGTGACAAGTTTAGATGGCTGGAAGGAACGATGTTGTGATTGTTGCTGCATTGCAAGCGATGGCTCAGGCTATGCAGAACCAACCAAATGCTGACGAGAATGCTGGGTTTCATAGTTTGGAGACATTCCAAAGAGAGAATCCACCGATGTTCAAGGGTAGGCATGATCCTTATGGTGCGCTTGATTGGTTGAAAAAGATCGAGAGAATCTATCGTGTGATGGACTGCACTTCAGCATAAAAGGTTTGATATGGGACTCATATGCTAGCATTCGAGGCTAATGACTGGTGGGTAATGACACGGCCGAGATTGGAAGTTGTAGGTGAGGAAATAACTTGGGTCATGTTCCGTAGGGAGTTCTTGAGGAAGTACTATCCTGAAGATCTTCGGGGTAAGAAAGAGATCGAGTTCCTTGGAACAGGGAACAATGATGTGAAGTTCATTGAGTTGGCTAAGCTTTATCCACATTTTGATGGATAAGGTACTAAATTCTCTATTGCATCAAGTTTGAGAACGGGTTGCGCACGAAAATCAAGAAGGTTGTTGGATATCATAAGATTCGTGTCTTTTCTGATTTGATTGATAGTTGCAGAATCTTTGAGGAGGATAACAATGCTCATCACAAGATCCTTAGTGATAAGAGAGGCAAGAATCAACAGAATCGTGGTAATCCTTATGATGTGGGTAAAGGTACACAGAGAGTTGCTCCGGGTCAGAGGTATAGTGGGGGAGATGCTCCTGCTAAAGTTGTATGTTTCAAATATGGGCAACCTGGTCACAAGAGTTATGCTTGTAATGCTGATGTGAAGAGATGTTTCCATTGTGGTAAGTTTGAACATGCAATTTCTGACTGCCAACATAAGAGTATGATCTATTTTAACTGTGGTGAGGAAGGACACCTTAGTAGTCAGTGTCAGAAACCAAAGAAGGGGCAGTCTAGTGGGAAAGCGTTTGCTTTGGTTGGGAATCCGATAGCTAATGAGGACAGGCTCATTAGAGGTACATGTTTCATTAATAGTACGCCTTTAATTACTATTATTGATACTGGTGCTTCACACCGTTTTATTGTTGCTGATTGTGTCAAAAAAATGGGTCTTGTATTAACTTCTATGAATGGAGAAATGGTCGTCAAAATTCTACCTAAGGGATCGGTGACTACTTCTCTTGTATGTTTGAATTGCCCTTTTTCGATCTTTGACAAAGACTTTACTGTTGATTTGATTTATTTGCCGTTAAGCGGACTAGATGTGATCATGGGTATGAACTGGTTAAAGTATAACTATTTTCATATCAATTGTTATAGCAAGTCTTTGAGGTTTTTTACTCCTGAAGAGGAAGGAGCTGGTTTATTGACTGGGAAAACCGTTGAAGCGATTGATGCAAGACGAAGCACAAATGTTCTCGTTGATGGCTTTGTTGTCTGTTGAGAATCAAGTTAGATTGGACGAGTTACAAGTGGTGCGAGAATTTCCTGAAGTGTTTCCTGATTAAATTTCTGATGTACCTCCTAAAAGAGAAGTTGAAATTGCGCTTGTTCACAGTACCGGACACATTTCTATGGCACCGTGACATATACGCATCAGGTTAAATGAAGAAGCATTTAGAAAAGTTGCTTGAGAAAAAGTTTGTAAGACCAAGTGTATCACCATGGGAAGCTCATGTGTTGTTAGTAAAGAAAAAGGATAGGAGTATGAGACTTTGTGTTGATTATCGACAGTTGAATAAAGTGACGATTAAGAACAAGTATCCGGTTCCAAGAATTGATGACTTGATGGGTCAATTGGTGGGTGCTAGTGTGTTTTCTAAGATTGATTTGAGATCCGGATATCACCAGATTAAAGTGAAGGAAGATGATATTCAGAAAACCGCGTTCAGGACTCAGTATGGACACTACGAGTATTCGGTGATGCCTTTCGGTGTTACCAATGCACCGGGAGTATTAATGGAGTATATGAACCATATTTTTCATACTTACTTGGCTCGATTTATGGTGGTATTCATTGATGAAATTCTAATTTACTCTAAATCAAAAGAAGAGGATGCAGAACACCTAAGAGTCATATTGCAAGTTTTGAAGGAGAAGGAGTTGTATGCAAAGTTGTCCAAATGTGAATTCTGGTCATAAGAAGTTAGTTTTCTTGGCCATGTCATTTTTGGTAGTGGCATTGTCGTAGATCCTTCTAAAGTTGATGCTTTGTTGCAATGGGAAACTCTGAAGTCGGTTACTAAGATTAGAAGCTTCTTGGGATTAGCCGATTATTATAGACGGTTTATCGAAGGGTTTTCTAAGTTGGCACTTCCGTTGACTAAGTTGACTTGCAAAGGAAAAGCCTTTGTGTGTGATATTCGATGTGAAGAAAGTTTCAATGAGTTGAAGAAGAGGTTGACGTCGACTCCAGTTTTGATTTTACCTAATTCAGGAGAGCCTTTTGTTGTGTAATGTGATGCTTGTCTAATGGGGTTAGGTGGTGTGCTTATGCAGAATGGCAAAGTGGTTGCTTATGTGTCTAGGCAATTGATGACTCATGAAAAGAATTATCCTACGCATGATCTTGAATTTGCTACAGTGGTCTTTGTGTTGAAAATTTGGAGGCATTATCTTTATGGTTCTAGATTTGAAGTGTTTAGTGACCATAAGAGTTTGAAGTACCTTTTTGATCAAAAATAGTTGAATATGAGGCAGCGAAGGTGGTTAGAGTTGTTGAAGGATTATAATTTCGATTTGAATTATCATCCCAGAAAAGCCAATGTTGTAGCCGATGCTTTAAGCCGAAAGACTTTGCATATGTCACCCATGATGTTTAAGGAGTTGGAGTTGATTGAGCAATTCCGATATTTGAGTTTGGTTTGTGAAGTGACACCACATAGTGTTATGTTGGGAGTGTTAAAGATTAACAATGACTTTCTTGACAATATCAAAGAGGCTCAAAAGCGAGATGTGAAGTTGGTGGATTTGATGGTAGGAACCGATCGATGTGAGAATGATGATTTTATGTTGGATGCGCAAGGTGTGTTGAGATTCCGAGATCGTATTTGTATTCATGATGATGAAGCAACTAAGAAAGTGATTCTTGAAGAGATTCATAGAATCAATTTGAGTATTCATCCAGGAGCTACGAAAATGTATCAGGACTTGAAGAGTTTGTTTTGGTGGCCTGGCATGAAATGTGATGTGGCACAGTTTGTGTATTCTTGATTGACTTGCTTGAAGTTAAAGATCGAACATGAGAAGCTTGCGGGGTTGATGCAACCGTTGGAAGTTCCAGAATGGAAATGGGATAGCATTTCGATGGACTTTGTAACAGGTTTACCTAATACCTTGAGAGGACATGATTCGATTTGGGTGATTGTTAATAGGCTTACGAAGTCGACACACTTTATACATATTAACATTACTTATCCGATTGCGAAGTTGGCGGAGATATATTTCAGAGTGATTGTGAAGTTGCATGTTGTTCCTTTGTGTATTGTGTCGGATAGAGATCCGAGGTTTACTTCTGATTTTTGGAAGAGTTTGCAAGAAGTGTTGGGATCTAAGTTGAGGTTGAGTTCGGCGTATCATCCGCAAACGAACGTTCAAACTAAGAGTACTATTCAGTTATTGGAGGACTTGTTGAGGGCATGTGTTCTTGAGCAGAGAGGCTCATGGAATAGTTATTTTTCTTTGACCAAGTTCACTTATAATAACAGTTACCATTCTAGTATTGGGATGGCACCTTTTGAGGCACTGTATGGACGGAGGTGTAGGACTCTGTTGTGTTGGCATGAATCTGGTGAGAGTGTGGTAGTCAGACCAAAAATTATTCGAGAGACTACTGAGTAAGTGAAGTTTATTTGAGAAAAGATGAAGGCTTCCCAGAGTAGGCAAAAAAGTTACCGTGACAAGAGAAGAAAATATTTAGAATTCCAAGTTGGCGATCATGTGTTTTTGAGAGTCACACCTGTGACTGGTGTTGGGCGAGCTATGAAGTCTAAGAAGCTCTCTCTTCGTTTTATTGGTCCATATCAGATATTAAATCATATTGGGAAAGTTTCTTACCGTGTGGCGTTACCACCAAATCTTGCTAATTTGGATGATGTGTATCATGTATCACAACTCCAGAAGTATAATCCTAATTCGTCTCATGTGATTCAAATGGATGATGTGCAAGTACGGGATAATCTTACGGTAGAGACGACACCAGTGAGAATTGCGGATCGCAAAATGAAAACTCTTAGAGGGAAAGAGATTGTGTTAGTGAAGGTTGTCTAGTTGGGAGTTACTAGAGAGAGTATGACGTGGGAGGTGGAGAGCAAGAAGCGCGGCTCCTATTCTGAATTATTCGAACCATGTAAATTTTCTCAGACGAAAATATTCTAAGTGGGGTAGAGTTGTAACACCCGTTTTATTTAATTATTGAATTATTTAATTGTTGATTATTTAATTTAATGTTTTCGTATATTTTACCGAATAATTGGTAAATAGTGTAGAAATGTCAATTTAAGTTATTATTTGGTTATGGGTAATTAATTCAAATAAGTTGTGAGAATAATCATGTTAGTAAGAATAATAATAATAGTATTATTATTTAAAAGAAATAGAATAAGTAGAGAAGAAGAGGTTATTTATGATAGAGGAGGAAAAAGAGGCTTTTGAGAGAAAGGAATAGAAGAGAAGAAGTAAAGCTTGGGCTAGGGCAAAACCATCATCTCTAAGCCATTCAATCTCTGATTCACAAGGTAAGGGTGGGATTCTTGCTCTATAATTGGGAATATGATGTATGATAGGTAGTGGGATTTGTAATCTTGCTAGGTTTCTTGTTGTTGTTGGAAATTCAATTTGAAACTTAGAAATCCATGGAATTTGTTGATTGTTGTGGTAATTGTTATTTTTATTTGACTATACATGTCGCTAGTAATTTAGGATGGTTCATTTTGGGTTGCGTGAGTGTTGGGTGCCATGAATTTGGGAACAATGGTGTGGAAGGGATGTTGGCAGCGCTGAAGGAAACCATTATATCACAATCAGTTCGCGGCGCCAATGGGCTAACGCGGCGCCAACTGAACCCTGCTAAAGTTGTGACACGAACCCTCTTTCGCTGCGCATACTGAGCTATTTTGATCATATTTTTCTGACTTTGAGTTCTGCCAAATTTTAAACACTTTGGCTAGGGAACCTTAAGTAGGCTTTTATGAATAGAATAACACTAGTAATTAGTAAGGAATGACATAGGAATTGATTAGAAATGGTTCCGAATTAAATGTTGGTAAATGTAAGTGGTTTAGCCGATTAATCGAAATTGGAAGAATTGAGAGAATGGCTCGTATATGCTCGTGAGATATCGTAGCATATTTGTTTTGGTGAATCCATGTTGAATATAATGAATTGTTGTTGTTGAAAATTGTTGTTGTGGAAAGTTGTTGTTATTGAAAATTGTTGTTGTTGAAGGCCTGATGGCCAACGTTGATGGTTTCTTTATCATTTCACGTTGTTGGTGTTGGTTGTTGTTGTTGTATGCCATTACGATTGTCGCATACATACATTGCATATTAGGTTGGCCTATTTTGGAAAAAACACGTTAGCCGTTGGGGGAAAAGTTGATTACGTTGAAGGCTTACGCATTGATGCCTCAGAATTACTGGCAATTGATTACTTTGGGAGTTCTACTCCGATGGTACCATATGCATTTGCATTCGTTGAGTTGCATATTATATCACATATTGATGTTATTTTGCGATTGAATTGTGTGTGTTGCGGATTGATTGCGAGATTGGAAAATGGTGATTTTATATAATTCTAACTATATATTATTTATCCTGATCTCAATTATATAGTTTGATATCTCACCCTTTCTTTTGTTTCGTTGTTGCCTTTATATTGATAACGTGCAGGTAACCAGGAGAAGTAGTCGTTACCGTTTTTAGTCCAAGTTCAATGTCATTGCTCTGATAAGTGGCACTCAGGGAGAATGAACACTTGTCGTATTTTGTTGCTGTTAATGTTGAATATTATGTCATTAATTGAGGATTTCATTAAGTTGACGTTGTTTAAGACTCATAAGATGTTATGTTTCGTGTGTAGAACTGTTATGACTCCGCTACGTGATTAATGAAGTTGTTTATGTTCGAAGACTAATACTTATGCATTTAAGTTAGTTCCGCCTATTTAAAAGTGTTATGTATCCGTTTGAATAAAAAATGACATGTTTATGCGTTTAAGTTGAAAATGTGAGATTCTGATTATGTTGGAAATTTTTATACTCTGATTTTATTGAATAAATACAAGGGGCAGAATTGGGGTGTTACATTTATCACTTATGTCTTATATAATAATTGTGATAAACTCACCCTTTCTGCTCGAATGTTTCCTCTACGTGGGTAACGTGTAGGTAATCAGGAGTAGTTCCTAAAGGCTTGTAAGAATAGCTTTGGAGTGTGTGATTTACTTTCTTTTGAGTCTAGAAGGTCTTGCTCTGATATGTGACATCGGGGACGAGAATGCTTGTTTTGAAAACAATTATGTTCTTGTTTTGTTATGATCTTTTTAATTGTTATTCATGGAGTTTATGTTTTTTGGAATTGTGAACCATGAAGTATTATGATGTGTTTCTTTTAATAACAAAATTTTCTTCCTGGCTTCGTAGCCCCCAGAGTAGGTGACGTTGCACCGAACTGAGTTAACAATTGATTGTTTTATTTAATTTTTGAGATTTACTTTTATGCACAACATATGGGTTTTTATCAACAAATATCATAACATATGTCTTGACATTGTGTTTTTATGTTAATACACCATTCTTGACATTTGTATTGGAAGTGTAACAATTTCACATTGTAGAGAACTTTTCCAAGCATCTTTAGGTTTCAAGCGCTTCATATGTTTCATTTATGTTAGATTTTCAATATCGTAAGAGAACTTATATAATGGATGTCCCTTAGATTTCACACAAATCACTAATGGCAGATTATTGTGCGTTGATAACATTTAAAGGGACAAAAAACATTCGATTAAGGCTATTAAAAATAGTGAAAAATGACACTTAACTATCCTATCAGTTTTGGAATAAAACCGAGGAGTTAGATTAATTTTTTTATTTTTAAAAATGGTTACATTTTTTACCCATAATATTAAAAATACATTGTATGTAACAAATCTTCACAAAAATATCAAGATTGTTTATCCAAAATATTAAAAATATAGCAAGTCCAGGACCCACACAAGATGCTAGAGATCTGTTTGCCCATATGAATTTTTATTTTTTGCTTAAATCAATCTTCTAAAAAGTAAAGCTCCCTTTTTTGTTTAACCTTTCAAAGTTGAACTCAATTCTTTATTTAACTTGAAGAAAAAACGATTTTCTGCACTTGCAATCTATCAATTGAGCAAAAATACAATAACAACATTTTTTTTTTAAAATGTGTAAATACTATTTTGTGAGATAGATTACAAGGGCATAAAAAATATTTTGTTTTAGATAGAAGAACATTGAAGATTTTTTTTCAAACTTGCAATGTATCTAAATAATGATGCGAGTTTGAGGCAGCTTCATATTAGTAGGGACTAGGATAAAATACTGTTTCTTTTATAGTAAAACATGTCTATTATATTTCTCGGTTTAACTATCATTATTATTTATTATTATTTAACTATCATCTCAGTTAACGTTATAAAATCGAGGTGATAGTTATTATTATAATTTTTTTAATATTAGTATTACTTTGTCTACACATAATATTGAAATAAATTGTTTACAACAAATCTCTTCAATGATTTTTCTGCACTTTCAACCCATCATATAAGTGTTGATGCTTGAATTTCAGAACTTTACATCCAAGATTGGTTGTTGATGATATCATTATCATTGTCTTCACTAACGTATACAATGTGCATGCTTTGAACGCATCCAACTTCTAATCAGGTGTTTGTTCCAAAAATTGAAAAATGTTTTTCTACATTTGCAATCCATCAGTAAAGAATTTTAGGAATAAATCAGTTGTTCAAAACCTTCAACAATAGCAACAACATCAACACCATTGTTTGATATGAATTAAAAAAGCTGAAAAAATGTTTTGTTCAAGGTAGAATAACATTTTTTCCAATTTTGCAATCCACCCAAATAAAAGATAAGAAAATAATTCAAAATTACAAACATTATTGGGAGCTTTGCGGGGATGATATATGGCACGCTGCATCTTAGTGGTTAACTCGAGGTTATTTTCCGCAAACTCTTAACGATACAAACATCTTCCAAATTCCCAAATGTGACCAGCCCCTTGACATGAAAGAGTTTAGGCCCATTTCTCTATGTAATGTGGTGTACGAAATGGTTTCTAAGGCCCTTGCGAATAGATTGTAGCGCTTGTCGAATAAGTGTATAGCAGAGGAACAATCTGCCTTTGTGGAGGGAAGACCAATTCTTGACAACGCGATGATTGCTAGTGAGGTGATTCATGTGCTTAAAAGGAAAACCAAAGGAAATAAAGCGCAATTGGCTCTCAAGATTGATATAAGTAAGGCTTATGGTAGAGTCGATTGGGGATTCTTAAAAGGAATGTTGATTAAGTTGAGTTTTGATGATATATGGATTCACTGGATTATGATGTGTGTTTCGTCGGTCCACTATACTGTTCTAGTTAATTTGAAAAGTGTGGGACCAATTGAACCAGGAAGTGGCCTCAGACAAGGAGACCCACTGTCTCCCTATCTGTTCAATTTTATCACGGAAGGATTGTCCAAACTTAAGAAAGACTCAGTGGGCCATGGCGACATTCACGTGATCCAAATTTGTAGAGGGGCACCTCAGGTATCTCATCTACTTTTTGCTGACGATTGTTTTCTATTTTGCAGGGCAAATCTCTCAGAAGTAGATTCTCTTATGAAGGTGGTCAAAACTTTTGCAGAAGCTTTGGGTCAGGAGATAAACTTGACAAAGTTGGAGCTGTTTTATAGTCGTAATCTATCCATTCCATCCCAAGAAGACCTTGCTAATATTATGGGAGTTCGCCTAGTTATGGGCACCGGTAAGTATCTTGGGTTACCCTCCATGATTGGGAGTAGTAAGAAATCTACGTTCTCCTACATTAAAGATAGAATTTGGAAGAAAATTAATTCTTAGAGAGGTAGATCCCAATCAAGAGCTGGTAAAGAAATCATGATTAAATCCATTCTTCAAGTCATTCCGTCATATGTTATGAGTATTTTTATCCTCCCTGACTCTCTTGTGAAGGATATCAAAAAAATGCTAAACTCTTTTTGGTGGGGCAGAGGTAATAACAATGGAGGTATAAGATGGATGTCTTGGGATAGATTAACTAGTTCAAAGCGGGAAGGCGGATTAGGATTTTGGGACTTTAAAGCTTTTAACATGGCAATGGTAGCTAAGCAAGGTTGGTCTTTTATTGCAAACCCTCATTCCCTTGTGGTGAGAGTCTTCAAAGAAAGGTACTTTCCTAATACTTCCTTATTTGATGCTACTCTTGGGTATAATCTGAGCTTTGTTTGGAGAAGTATTTGGAAATCTCGTGAGGTCCTTACTCTTGGTTGTAGATGGAGAAATGGTGATGGTAGTTCTATCAGAGTGATGCAGGATCCGTGGCTCCGTGGTAATTGGGAAGGTAATTTAAGAGGGCCACATTGTGAAGGTGTGTATAATATAACGGTTAGAGATCTTATGTTACCAAATGAGAAACAACGGGATATTAATATTGTGTGGAATCTCTTTGATTTAGAATCTGCTACTGATATTTTGTGCGTGCCCCTTTTGGAGGAAGTTACCGAGGATCGTATGGTTTGGAAAGAGGAGCAGGATGGTTGTTATAGTGTGCGGTCGTGTTATAACATTTGGCGATCCATGTGTAGCAGAAAAGAGGATGGGTTGGATGATTAGGAGTGGAGCAGTCTTTGGAAAATTAAAGTTCCGCCTAGAGTTAAACATTTGTTGTGGAGAATTTGTAGAGATTGCCTTCCTACGTGTGCAAGACTAAGGAATCACTTTGTCCAGTGTCCGCTCCTTTGTCTATTATGTGGCCACCATACCGAGGATGATTGGCATTTGTTCCTGGAGTGTGATGAAACTAATCAATCTTGGTGAGCATCAAGTTTGTATCATATTATTGAATCTTGCATCCCTTTATTCCATGATCTTAGATCCATTATTTTGGATATTTGTATGAAGGAGGATAAATCAGTTGCTGGTAGAGTTGAGGTCTTGATTGATATTATTTGGAAAAACAGGAATGATTTTATTTGGCATAATGAAATGGAGGATGCTTCTAAGCTGGGTCTTTATGCGATTCAGAGGTGGAACGATTGGTATCAAGCTCAAGAAGGCGCGAATCTTAATAACCAAACGCATCACTCTCTAGATTAGCACCCCCTTTGGTTGGTCGTTTAAAGTGTAATGTGGATGCGGCTTTTAATAACAATGGTACAACTAATAGAGGGTGGTGTGTGCATGATCATATTGGCCACTTTATTTCTGTAGGTGTGGCTTGGGATCCTGGTATTCGTCCAGTCGTTGAAGCTGAAGCTTTAGCTCTTAAGGAGGCGATATTTGGCTAATTTGGAACTTGTTACTATTGAGAGTGATTCTCAAAGAGTTATTCAAGCTGTTCATGATAATCATAAAGGCCAATTCGAGTTTAGTATTGTAATTGAGTCTATTTCTAGTCTTTTGCTTAATTTTCCAAACTTCGAGGTTAAGTTTTTTAAACGTCAAGCGAATATGGTTGCTATTTCCCTTGCTAGAACAGTCAATTCTTAGACTTGATGCAGTTCAATTAATTTGATCCCTCATTATATTGAAAAAAATTTAATTAATGAAATGCATTGAGTTTGTTGTGTTCAAAAAAAACTTATATTCATAAACAACATATTTTTTAAAATTTTAATAATGATTGGAGAAAGTAGGGATGAGGAGTGAATTATCATCCTTGCTATTTTAATACTTTATTATGACAACAATTAAATAGTTATATATATATATATATATATATATATATATATATATATATATATATATATATATTTGACTTAATTGAATGATCTAACCAATTATAGTCTATTTAAAAATAAAATTCAATAAAATAATTTATCAATACTTAACATTTAATAATAATAAATTCTAATATAATTTATTAATAATTCATTATGTCAATTCATAATTTATAAAGCACATCATCCTCAACTCTGATCCTCTACCACCATTATGACACGATTTCAACCAATTGCAACAAGAGAAGGAATCACATTTGGAAACTAAAACATAAAGACTCATAAAGACTAATACAAATTCAACCTTTCATTCATCCAAACATGATAAATCAAAGTGGCGCGAATACCCGAAACTCAAATATGACCATTATGGTTCGATATTGTAAGGTATCATATACATTAACACTACTATACGCTTTTAATATCTAACGTGAAAAGCATTGTACGTCAGCAACAAAAGAGAGATAAATAAGGTCGTCATGAAAAGTCTCTATTTAACACGTCGGTGTTTCCAAACCCGATATGAATAGTTATTTCAAAACCATTTAGTACATGAGTTCGAACCTCATGTGCCGCACCTTTATAATATTCCAAACTGGCATATCTTTTATATCAGTTTCTTAAAAAACTGAGGGGTATATAAGATTTTTTGAATAAATTCTTACATTTACATTATTTATTTAGAATATTACATTGTTTACACAGAAAATTGTTTACCTAGAAAATAAAGATAAAAGTCAAACTCCATAGGATGGTTCAAGATAAAAATTAAATTCCCTATGGTATATTGTTTCCCCTAAAGATGTAGATTTCGATCTTCGTATAATAGAATCTTGGGGAACAACTTTTGTTAGATCTTACATGCAATGGTTTCTGATGAAAAAAAAAGGTAAGGTAAGTAATATTTTAGAAAACAATAATCTAAAAATCAAATAATGAAAAAATAATTAAGAAAACATACCTTGAACCCAGATGATTTTTTGTTCTTGCAATCCGTTGTAGAGAAATTTTCCAAGCGTTCTTAGGTTTCAAGCGCTTCATATGTTTCATTTTGGTTATATTTCCTATCGTAAGACAACTTATATAGTGGATGTCCCTTAGGTTTCATGCGGAAGGAGGATTCTCGAGCATTGATAACCTTTAAATGGACGACATAGATTTGTTTAAGACCGTTGAAAATAGTGAAAAATAACACTTAATTATCATCTCAGTTTTGGAATATTGTATTGCCTAACTAAACTAAAACAATGTCTTCTTTGAAGACAAACTCATCCAAACGTTTTTATATGTCTTCTACTTCTATAAAATCACAATCTGGACCATTTTGTGGGTGTGATGGTCGTATGGTTTCCTACCAATGCAAGAAGGAAAAAAATCAAGGAAGACCTTTTTAGACATGTTCATTTTGGAGGACTGAAGAGACATGTAATATGTTCATATGAGATGAAGTCATGGTGGAAAAATGTGGAAATGAAGATGGGAGCATGATGAAGTCAGAGGTGGAAGATATAGGTTATTTGAAGGTTATGTATGAAGATTCAAAGAAGAAGAACAAGACACTAAAGAACAAATTGAAATCAGAAAATTTTTATGGAAGTTTAAAGATGTTATGTTTTGCTATCTCCTTTATGTTTAATATTTACTTTGTTATGAAATATAATAGATGAAGTGGGGTTTGAATTGCATTGTTAACGTTTTGTGAAAATTGTAGAAGTAAACAAATCTATGTATTAAAACATGGAATTAAATATCCTCTCAATTTTGCAATAAAACCGAGGGGTTAGTTAAAATATCCCCTCGGTCTTTTAAATAAACCGAGGAGTTAAATTTTTTTTTAATGTTTACATTGTTTACTGAGATATTAAAAATACAGAATGTCCAGGTCCCATACAATATGCTAGATAGTGATAGAAGATTGATTGTTTTGGTATCAATATCGTTGCATCCTAGATGGATTCTTGCGCTATCACTATCAATGTCTTCACTAGCTTAAACAGGGAGTTTGGATGCTTCCAACTTTTAATAAGGTATTTGTTGCAAAAATTGGAAAATGTTTTTTCTGCACTTGCAATCCATCAGTAACAACGAATATATCATAGTCGTTCAAAACCATCAACAAAAGCAACAACAATATCAAGACCATTGTTTGAGATGGATCGCAAAATCCAAAAAAATGTTTTGCTAAAGGTAGAAGAACATTTTTTCAATATTGCAATCCATCACAAAAAAAAATGGTGGGGCATCTACAAATAAGATAACATTAGGGTTAAATTTGTTCAACGAGTATTTTTATAGTAAAGTTAGATTATTTATCCCTCGGTTTATTTAATAAACCGAAGGGTTAGATCATTTAGTTTACACTTTTTACAAATAGAAACATGAAGTGTTGTAGTTGGGATTCGAAACTTGTCCAAAATAGTATTTGACCGCAGTTTATAGATAATCGAGGGCTCAAGTTGTTTTTTGTTTAATATTTATATAGGGAGCGTTGGTGAAAAACCTCAGTTTTTTTCTAGTTGACGTGAAAGCTTCACCATGAAAAGTGTTATTTGTTGTAGTCTGGGAATCCATAAGAACCCAAATAAGAGATTACAACAAGCATTGATGATCAAAAATTCATCACCATTTGAAAAACAAGATGTTGCAGAAGGATCGATAATAGGGCATGCTCTTCTTAGCACTCGCACCATAAATAAAGCTCCTCCCCTCGATAACATGAGCGGTAATATACATGGAAA
Source organism: Vicia sativa (assembly GCA_021764765.1). Classification (NCBI taxonomy): domain Eukaryota; kingdom Viridiplantae; phylum Streptophyta; class Magnoliopsida; order Fabales; family Fabaceae; genus Vicia; species Vicia sativa. The sequence continues at coordinate 244,633,373 of CM038792.1, forward strand.
TCATAAATAGAAACTTGATAATGGTTGAAGAAACTGGGAAAATTATCGAGAGAAATCAATGAAGTTGCCATCCAATGTTTTTTATCCCGCCAAAGGGAAAAGGTAAACATTGAGTAAACATGAAAGGGAGAAATCATGGTCTTACTATCAAAAGATCGAGTAAGGGAGTTGATTACGCGAGGGGAAGGTGTTAGCACCCCATACGTCTGTCTTACTCTACGAGATCCACTTCTCTATTATCTATCTAAAAGGGTGGGTTTCTATTTATAAATCTTAAACTAAAGGAGAAAGGGAATGCATGAATGCAAAAAGAAAACACAGGGAAAAGAAGGAAATAAAAATACCAACATATGCCGTAGGATAATGTTACATTTAATAACTCTAGAGTAGACATGGTGTTTTCAAGAGAAAAATACCCGGATAATGTTACATTTATAACTCTAGGGGAATCACGCGTCGTATTGCACATAGTGGAATTAACATATTGATTTAAATTGGTCTAGTTGTTTTTACCTTAAAGAAAGGATTTAAGATTTGAACAGTGCGAAAGACTATGACATGAGAGGCCTCAGATTGACAAGTCAGATGCCTCGCGTCCAAGAAACTCTACATGTGCTTAAGCCTCATAATACACAATTCACATCATGAATTATTAAGTATCTTATGAGTTTTCAAAGAAAAATAAAGGTTTTTGTTTTAATGCATATGTACAAGAGAAAAGAAACCAACTAAGGAAACTAACTAGTTCTACACCTAATGTTATCATACAATGATTGATCCTGGGGTTAAGGATAAAAGGAGATTTTAACTAATTTATCATGCATGAATAACAATCCTAATGTCTATCTCGAACACTAAGGGAACATGTCAAATATTCACAACCTAAACCTACGTCTATCTCGAATCACTACCTAAGGTAGATTCGAAATGTCCTAAGGGAATACGCGCACACAAATGCAGCCATTCCAATAAAAATCAAAACAAACATCGGGTGCAAGCTTATAATATCAAACAAAAGAATCTCTAAAGATTCTGAAGTGGGAGTTTGATACTCTTTCCACTTGATATGCTCAAGCACCACAAATCGAGATATGACTCGATAGCATTGAATGTTTGGAAAAACATGAGCTAATATCTCAAATGCTAATGACAAAGTGAGTGGAATTGAATGCAAATCCCTTATTCTTCTTTATTGAATTAAGGATTGGGCATGGTTCGAGGCATCAATGTAAGACGCGAGCCTGCAAACGACTTGGACTTGAAAGTGTGGGGGATTGATTACAAATTCCTTTTTCTCCACTCAATGACTCAATAACAAGTACAAAAGTAAATGGGGAATGAGAATGGGAATGCCTTCTCTAAGGACTTGACAGAATGTCACTTGGGTCTTTTAAACATACACCACATAGTTAATCCCTTTTAGAGTCTTTTGCAAACATAATTACAATTAACAAACAAGTGAAGAATGCCTCCTACAGGTCTTTAAACATGACTTCGAGCATACACTCTTTATTATCCTACGTCTCACAATATCTAGAAAGCGATGAAGCATGCATCTCTAGTCCTACTTCTTATGGCACAAAAATTGAAAAATACAATGCGGTAATTAAACCAAGCAGTGGAGTAATACCAAACGAACAAGAGTTCGTAGCAAGAAAGACAGGAAATACTCCAGAAAAATTCAAGTAAGCTAGGATCAACAAATGAAATAGTCAGCAACAGTATCTAATGTGGATCTAATGTCACAACGCGATGAACCTCCTTTCAAAGCTTACACAATCTCACAAGAAAGGTTAACAAATAACAAGGTATATCGAATGCGATTAAACAATCAATACCGTAAGTTAAGATGACATAATACCATTCATTAGGCAAAATAGAACAAGCAACGATATCACAAAATCAAATAAGTGGCAACATGTGCGTCATAATATAAATCCCACAAAATATCATCATAAAATCAACAAGACTCAACGTCAATATACAACAAAAATTAAAACAAGTATAAACTTCATACTAAGCCTAACTTACAATATCGGGTAGCAAGTAAACATTATAAAGATCATATAAACATCTCTCAAAGATTGAGAAAGAATTCCAAAATAATCATGCAAGATAGGCCTAGAGAAACTACACAAGTGTCAACTAGTTCCTAAGGGTTATACCACTAAAGGTAATAGACTTAAGGTTCTCTTATAAAACCAAAACAAAATTAATCTAAGAAACAATTAAGTTAGGTAACATTACCTAATATTAATAAATAATCACATAATATCATGTGTCAACAAATTCCAAAAACTAGTCAATTTAAGTAGAAGGATAAACATGCTTTTAAACATCACAACATGATGAAAACTTGTGAATTACTTAAATATTATATTAGACAAGTTATGGGACCTTACAAGTCAGTATCTAACCTATATTCATTGATATTAAAAAAATTTTACAAGAAATACCATGATTGAAACAAATTATGCGCCAAAACTAGGTCAAAACGTCCAATCGTCAACCTAGGGATCAAGTATCGTGATACACTAATCATATGATTCGATTACATAATTAACATTAAGGTGAAAGCTACCTAAACATAATAACTTTTAAATCAAGAATTAAATTTAGTGTTAGACCAAACATTAGGCATCATACACAAAAGATCAGCTCCGAACTAGGAAAATAAGTAGATAATTATTCATCTTTGTGGGACACAAAGGAAAAGTTCAAACAAAGATCTAAAAATATCAAAAATCATGGAATTAAACCACAATACATGTTATTATGTATATTATCATGTCACACAAAAAAACTAAGCTATTCATAAATGCAAGCTTCAAAGTCGAACAACCGCAAACATGACTCTTTTGATTAGGTATACATTTAGGCTTCTAAAACTAATTAACGATGAACTAATACCCTAGATGGGTCAACAACCAAGTTCCTTTGAGGAACTGCAGCTTTTCCTTGATGGAAAGTTTCATCTTCTATTACCCCCATGTCTATTTGACCAGGGTCATCTAGTTGAATAGGTGGCGCCTGTCGAACAGGCGCTGGGGGAGCACCCAAAAAATTACACAAACATGTTAATTGGGCAATCACCTGTCGATTTGTTTCAGCGGACTGCCTATTAGTCTCAGCCAACTCTTGTACTATAGGATTAAATACATTACTCATTTAGTTAGTTAACATATTAACCAACTCATGGTTACTATCATCCATTTGTTGCCTTAATACCGCTACTGAAGTGTTACTAAGGGGCGGCACTACAGGCTGAGAAGGCGCTTCTCTATTAAGGTTGCCTCTATTATTCCCCCTGGTGCAGATCCCTGTAAAGATGAATTTTGACTTTAAACATTATCTGACACCACTTCTACATTTGAAGTCGATTGATATCTCGACATTAAGGAATACGACATTCCATAAAGAGGATTTGCAGTGCCAAAACGGGGCACTTGTGGGATTTCAGTCGTAGTCATCGTGGCTCCCGGACTCACCGGTTGAGTCTAAGGAATAGGTTCAGTGACTGTGGTTGACACTAAGACAGACGGTGGAGGTAATGGTGCAACCTGAGAAACTACTGGATCTGTCAAACTGAATGTTCGTGACATAACTTCATCAACATTACGGTTAGTCATCCTGGGTGCACGTCTCCTAGTTGGTCATTTATTATACTCTTTGGTTAAACTACCACTTCTAAGTCTCATATAATTATGACATATAACAACATATACTTAGCACTTGTCCCACTAGGTGTGCCAATTTGTTTATTATGGAAAATGGTAAATAACCGCTGGTCCTCCCAAAGTCCTAAAACTAAGGATTCCTCGTAAGATCGACCAATTGATCTTAAATCATGTGCTAAGGTTTTTTGAGATTATACTAGTTCTGTCGAAATCCTTATCTAAGAAACAGTTTTCTAAGACTAAGGGAACAAGTATAATGGCTTTCCACAATATGATTAGATTCAACTAATTGGTGACTCGTGGTCGACATAAGAAACCTAAACGTAACAATTAATAATCTAACTTCACAATGTGATTTTTACCAACTACGGTGACTCGTGACCAACAGAAGGCTGTGAACTTCAAACTTGTTCTAACCGAAGTAAGTGTTGACTGACTCTTTTGGTAACTCGAAACTTGTAACGAAAAGGAAATCAACATAAAAGATAATACAAAGATATTATTGAAACGTAAATAAAATACGAGTAAAGTTTTCAGAAGAAATGACTGAAATATGAAGGTTTTGCATTGAAATAAAAGTGGTGATTCACGTACATCAAGCACTCTTCAACACTTTGCTTCCTGACGCTCGAAATGAAAAGAGTTTTTGCAAGTGATTTGAGTATCCAAGTGAACACACAAAAATTACATTGAAACTACTTATTTATAGCATTTACAAAGTAACTTCCCTAAAGAAATCGGAGGGTGACATTTGAACTCTAAAGTAACCACTTCACTAGATGTTGCCACCTATTTGGCGCTTAAACAAGTTGGCTCTACTGGTAACTGTTTAGAGACGTTGAATTTTGAAACTTTCCGCCTCTTATAAACTCAACTGCTTCTTTCTTACTTCGACATGTACTCTTTTTGGAAAGAAACAATAGCAGAATTCTTCTAAGTTCCGAATCCTTTGTAGTCGACACAACCAAATCCGACCACTTCCTTTGCTTCGTGCGCCTTGGTCAATTCGACCATTTTCCTCACACTATAACATTCTCTCCTTGTGGTCGATTCTATTATAACTTGATATTTTCTTCAATCACCGATTTCTTTAATTTTCCAAAACCAACTTTCAAACACTTTGTTCTCAATTTCCAAAAGATCCTTATTTCAGGAAACTACCTTAACTTATGAGAACACCTTCTTTTAATACACGTGTTTAAATACCTTGTGATTTTTCAAGGTAACAAAATGCCCCCCTGAGATTCCATTTTTCGAATTTCGATACATATGAGATAATGGCATCTTTGAAGTCTCGATCTCAGTATTCAAAAAAGTCGTTCCCACTACCTTCAAAACTGGACATTACTATTCCGTCTTTTCCGTGACGTCATGTAATCATGGAAACGTATCACGCCTTTAATTTCTAGACGTGTGATCATTTATTATCCATCATCATTATGCTTTTAGTGGCAGACATGGGTCACCACTCCCGCTTTAATCTCGCAGCACGTGTCCTTCGAGTTGACATTCTAACTTAGGAAATCACAAAGACTTTCTTATAATTTTTTTCTTCCTTCAACGAGGATATAAATACCCCACTCTCTCATTTTCTTCTTTTCCCTTCTCTTTCTTCAACCTTTTTCTTCAAAGAAAACTTAGAAATCTGAAATCATCATTCTTGTTCATCTTCTTTAACTACCCCTAGTCGACGGGAAACCCTATATGCCAAAACCTCCATTTGCTAATGAGAAATCAAAAATCTGGAAATCTCAGGTATGTATTTCTTTCACTCTTGAAGGAGAACCCTTAGCTTTTTTGGGTCCTCTTCCTGTTGACATGCCCTCTGAAATATACATAGATGACAAAGGGGCTTTTTTCCCTACTAGCACCACGACTAGACTCATAATATCTTCTCCAAACCCTATTTATTTGCAATATATAGATAGAAACTTCAGAACTGCTACTCCATTGAATTTCCCTAATTTTAGTGCCTGGATGACACGTTTAGAAACTGATAAAATAGAACAATGGAAGAAAATGGGCATTTACACGTTGCTAGAACTTTCTCGATGCGACCAACCCTACTCTAGCAGCATGCTATTTGTAACACCCCTTCTAATTTACCCGCGATTTAAATAATTTTAATCAGAGTTTTATTCATAACATCAAGGGCGTCACAATTTAATTAATTCAAATAACCAAAAATAGTGAACATGCCTTTTTAGTGAAGAACTTATTAAATAAAATCAAACCAAGGATTATGTTTAAGCAGTGGAATTATAACATAAAAATCCGAAATACTTCAATCAATAATTGTTCCAAAACATAAACCAAAAAAGCCAGTTTTAAATCCATAAAAATCCCAATCATTCGTTCCCTAGTGTTACAACTACCAGAGCATGACACTGACACATGGATTAACTAAGTAGCACAACTCTAGAAGCTGTCCTCACCAATTCTTGAGCAGCTACACTCCTCAATCTGAAATCATTAAAGTAAGGGTGAGATTTCATCAAGATTAAAATCCATTATACATTTCTCAAAATCAATAAAACACTCAATTCATTATTCACCCTTGTTAACAACGTTAGCATACGATTCACAAACACAATTCACATATTCATCATGCATACAACAACAATAAATTCAATTGCAACACTGGAATTCATCCTAACATGATACAAGTGCATATGCAATGCAGACTCAAATGCATGTGGTACCAATCGTGAACCAAGTCCACACCCTGTTCCGCTTACACCTCAGAAAACAATGTCAATTCAATGATTCGCCCATACAACACTAGGTCAAGAATCTAGCCTCACTACCTCTGTCCATTAGGTATGTTTATTGGCCCTACAAGTTCAATTCCGCACAATGGGAATGAACCATCAACAATGCTTATGCATGCACATCAGAAGCATGCAACAGTTCAAAACACAAAATATGAACATGCAACATTATTCCATTCATGATCAATAATAGCAACAACACATGCTAACAGATAATTCATGAATATAACATTAATCACAATACATGGGATCAACATACAGCATTTACACGCAACGAATAACCACGAAATTACAACGTATTCGTATTACGGAAACCATATTAATTCCTCCAGATCTCAATTACTGGTTTTGAAAATATTTTCATTAGGTAGTACTCGTTCTAAGCTTTCCAACGATACCAACTATGCCTAAATCGGAGTTACGGTTAAAAAGATATGATCAAAATCGTTTCAGAAAATTTCATGTTTCAGCCCAACACAGTATGCATCGATGCATAAGGCTATGCATCAATGCATAACCAGCTTGCATCGACCCAAAATTGGTATGCATCGATGCATAACATAAAAAAATTTCATTTTTAAAATTTTCTTCAGTATGTGTCAACACATACGCATGATGTGTCGATGCATAACTCCCTTGTGTCGACCCATAACTCTTTTGCATCGATACATGGCCCTGTTTTCCTTCTTATGAATCGATGCATGAATCTATGAGTCGATGCATAGCTCTCCAAAGCTTCTGGTTTTCTAAAATTTCACAGCATGCATCAATTCATATTGTCTTGTGTCGATTCATACAGTTTGTTTTCACCCAGAATCCAGTTTTTCTTCACTGTTATGAATCACCATCACATCCAATCATCACCAAACCTCATATCATCATAAAACAGAATTTATTCATGCAATTTTACATACTTTTGATCATAGAAACATGTTTTCTAATCATCCTAGAATCATATTACACAAATTCACCGTTCATACCAATCCCAATCAAGGTTTTACGTCGGATTATAACATTAGGGCATATTCAATTATTCTAGTTCGAGATTCCTAACGGATTGAATTATTCTATCGATTCTCAAAACCTATAAGGCATAAAAATCAGATTCAATCCCCCCTTACCTCGCGATGAATCTTCGAATTCTCGGCATTTGGCTTTTTCTCCTCTTTCTCTTCTCTTCTCCAAGTTTACGTAGAATGCAATCCTAATTCCTTTCTCACTTGTTTCCTTTGATTCCTTTATTTATTTCTTTTTATTTGCCAAATAATCGAAATAAATTAATTAGGATTAAGTAGAGCTTTTTACTCCATACACCCTACATTTCAACTTCACACCCCAACTTCCATTATTTAATTAAATAATTAAATCCATTAATTCAAAAATACCAATAATTAAACCTTTAATTAAATTAATAATTAAATTTTTAATTAATTAATAATTAAATTCATTTGGGGTGTCACACTATTGGCTACTTTAAATTTTTAGGAGGTGTCGACAAACACATTTCACACTAAATATGGTATGATCACGCCTACACTGCTTGACGTCACCGCCATTATGGGGTTAAAACCAAATGGCATAGTTTTCAACCACATGGATGCTGACCCTCTGCCCATAACATTCGATGTTGGCAAAAGTAGAAGCCCAACATACAACAATCTCATCGACCACCATCAACAAGAATCCGGGCCCATCACCGACGAAGAACACGTAGCATTTTTTACTCTCTGGCTCTCACATTTTATTTTTTGCTCTAGGTCGATGCAGGTGGCCAAGTAGTTTTCTTACCTTGCCACTCAATTGCACAATGGTGATAATATTTCTTTGGGCCAGCTGATTTTGGCCTCCTTATATGCCTCCTTCAACCAAATCAAGAATTTTGACCCCACTAATCCAAAAAGAAAAAATGTTTTGGTCCATGGTCCTTTTTGGCTTCTGCAGTTAGGGCTAAATGCCATTTTCTATGAAGACATTAAACCTTTCAGAAGCAGAAAGATAGCGTGCCCCCAAAACCAAATGCATGTTGTTTGGCAGCGTCTTCTTCCACTAACCCTCATCGACAAAACATATCCTAATCTTGAGGTCTTCAAACTGTTGTTCAACATTATATTGACAAGAGTCACATTTACACCTTCCATGGCTCCATTCTATGATGGAAAAAGTGGCCTAGAGTGGCTTACTAAATTGTTTCCACCTGTGGAAGGTGAAGACAAGAAAAGATCCCTAATTTGTTGGAGACACTTCCTAACTCCTCAATTTTTATCTTTTGTGATTGTCGGCCAAAATCCAGGTTTGGCTGCTTACCATCCCAACTTGGTGGCTCGGCAGTTTTGGTTATGCCAACTTGTTCACAGATCTCTATTCAATTCTCATGAATTACTGGTCGACGTCACCTCCGACCAACCTTGGGAAACTATAAAAGAAGACATTGACAATCTCTGGGAAGAAAGGCCCATGCTTACTTTCACAACTTTTAAGCCATCATTCTACTGCACCAAAGAATTTGAGACTTGGTGGCAGTCATATTATGTTACTTTCATTGGAGATTCCACTAAGAAAATAGCTGCATTGACTGCAGCTTTTGACAATTTTTAGGCCAAGACAACCAAATGTAAGGCCACTAATATTAAGAAAATTCAAGCTTTTCAGAAGTATTTCAGGGTGGTGTATCTACCAACTAACCTTCATCAAACCATCTCTGACGCGGGCCGAGAGTTAAAGGAAAAGGTAACCGACAGGATTCTATAACTCAAAATTCCTAGTTACGCGAAAGACAAATATCTTTACGCACTTCATGTTGTGCCAAATGGTAACAGCTTCTGGAAAGTTTGATTTCTTTGTTATTTCGACTTTTCCCTTTATTTGACTTTGCCATTTTTGTTTTTTAGCTATCCCTCTTCAGGTAGCACCACCAAAGGCTCCTATCACCAAAGCTTCTCCTTTGACAACAAAGGTTTGACTCTACTCCTTTATTAATTATATTTCGTGATTTGGCACTTCTAACTTAACAATGTGTTTGCAGATTGTACCTGATCATACACTATCTGATGACGAATTAATTCTACCCATTCTCAAGAAACTGGTTCCCCTGTAACTGTATTTGCATATTTTTGATCATCTTGACTTTATGACTTAAAACATGTTAATTTTCTCATTATCTTCCAGAGTAAAAAACGCTCAGCGGATTTGGCTGCTCCCTCTGACATATCCAAAAGGTCCAAGAAGGACAAACAACATGTCTCTGAGAGGACTGAGGAATCTATTTTTTTCGACTCAAGTTCTTCGTATTCAATTTACACAATCACTTCGACTTATTCCTCATTTTCTGGTATGCAGCCATCACTTGAGGTTCAATCCCCTCAACATTCCCATAACTCCAAAAGCCACAAGAGGAAGAAAGATTCCTTTGCTGGAGAAGAAATGGCCAAGAATAAAAAGAAAAAGAAGGAACTTGTGGCCCAACATCTTGAAACAAAGATCGACTCAGAACCTTCTGATCAAGCAGAAGCAGTAGACAACGTCGACGATCGACCTCTTGTTACAAGAAGGAGGGGTAAAGTGATCTTGGCTGAAAATCTTGAAGCTAACTTACATTTAGGCGCTGATATTATAATGATAAACACAACCATCGTCACTCCAACCCGTGCCCCTGAGATCGATGATGCTCAAAATCCACTGGGGGATACTATTGTTGCTTCTGTTGAAAAGGATGAGCCTATCAATCTCAATCCATCGCCACAGTGTAACACGGTGAACTGACTTTGTAGGTTTTTGTATCGCAAATGTGCGGATAGCAAGAGTCGCCACCGACTTTTATTTTGTCCAATTAAGGGAAGGTAAAAAGTACAGAAAAAGACCTTCGTTAGATTCTGAGTAAGGGAGAAGGTTATGAAAAGGGAAGGTATTAGCACCCCTTTCCATCCGTAGTTATCTACGGGCTCTTAGTTGCTCTTAGATCACATTAAAATTGTGCTTTCTGTGTGTTTGACAAAAATGTTTTGAAAAGGCATTTCGCTTTGACTTTGTAATGATTCATGTAGGAATGTATACAAAGTGTTCAAAAAATTTTTGTTTTGAAAAGAGTTTGAATTTTGACAAAAGTGTGACGTGTGAAAAGTATTTTGATAGAGCAAGCAACTAAAAGTCTTATTACCTACTCAGAATGGTCGTTTTCGTGTTATTTTACGTTCCTTTAGAATAGCGCTATCCATACCATTAGTTGGTAGGTAACTCCATTCGTTGGATGTAAACGGGACATTCGAAGGGACATCGGATGGTCATAGAAAGCAACTTGTAGGAAGTATCCTAGCACATTCGAAGGGACTATCATCATTTTTCGTAGGCAACAATCGAGGGTCAAGATCATGTATTCGGAGGCGACATCGTGGGTCTATGATCTTTGTATCGAAGGGACTATGATGATTTGTTTGGAAGGCAATGGTGCTAGAATACCTCTACGTTCGAGGGACTTGACCATTTGAATTCGTAAGGCAACGAGAGAGAATTACCCTAAGGGGTGCATGTGTGAAAAGAGTGTGTCAATTCAGATTCATGTTATCTTGAAAGTTAGAGTGAGCTATGTTCAATTTTATCTTGCCATACACGCCTAGTTACTAGCAGTTTATAGGGTGCGGAAATTAAATTGCGGGAATATAAAGTGCAGAAAGATAAATCCTACGCTATTACATGGCTTTGGGGCAGATACATAATTTAAACTTGCGGAAAATAAAAGCCCTAATTAAACTATTACATCCCATGAGCAATTACATTATTGGAAGAAAAAAAAGAAACGATAAAGAAAAATCGCCCGAAATGGGATAACCTGTGAAAAGATGAGAAATCGAAAAATACGAGAGATATCGTTTAAGAGGAAAATGTTAGTAAAAATGCAAATTTTTGAATGAGAAAAATATGACATGCTGGAAATAACATTAATATGCTAAAATAATTTTTTGGGATTTTTTGGAGATAATTTAACAATTAAAAACTAATTAAAAGTGATTTAAATGCAAAAATTGAAACAAAATTAAATATGTATGCAAAATAATATTTTTTAATTTTATAAATTAAATAAACATTTTCTGGAAATAATGCAAAAAGAAAAATATTTTTTGATGATTTTTAATGCATGATAAAAAATATTGAAATTAATTAAAATTGCATGGAAAATATTAAAAATAGAAAATATGTGAAGTTTGTAAAAAAGGGAAAAAACAATGGTCTTGCCAGGATTCGAATTGGAGACCCTGCCTTCAAACCTTGAGTCCTCTTGCCTTGACCAACTGAGCTAGCGTGCATCACTGTTTGGAAATTGGAGCGAATGGATCATAAGCACGCGTCATCCCCTGGTTGCCTCGTCTCCGCGCCAAACTTCGTCTTCCTCAATTTGAATTTTTGAAAATCCTGCGTCGGCCTTGGCTCGACGCTACGACCCTGGCTAAATCAAAAATCATGCACAAGTAATATAAATAAAATCTAAGACCATGGATCGATTGGAAACATCATTCCGAATGCAATGGTAGTGGTCTCGAGGTCCAATTTTTCCGTTTAAGAGAAACCCTAATTCGTGATCAAGAACCCTAATCATGGCATATCGTGTTTCAGGCTATGGAAATGCAATCAAATTGCCCAGAACGCTTGCAAACTTCCTACTAATCACAAAAACAACAACAAATCGTGTTAAAAATGCATGAATATGAGAAATCGATTTTGAAATATATTTGAACAAACCGAATTCGGATTTCTTGATTCTTGATGGTTTTGGATGATGTAAGGGTCTGGATCGATTCAGGAGGTATCAAGGAACGTGTTTGAGTGCTTAGAATCAATTGAAATGACCTAAATCCAAGGCTGCTAGTTGCTTGTGAGCCATAGATTTTTTGAGCTTCAATAGGGTTTCTCCAGCCAATTTTTCTACCCTAATTCGTGTGGTATGTGTTGTATATATATAGTAGATGGAATTAGAGCTGATTTTAGAAAGAATCAATCATCAATCAATGCACAAAATATTTGATTTTGTTCCAAATCAAATTTCCATCTTTTTGATCAATTTTCAATCAAATCTTGCCATATCCAACCAAATTTCGAAATTTGTTGGTTTTATTGAGTTGCTTGGATCTCAAGGAAGAGAGAAAAATCAAATTTGCATTTAATTTTGATTTTATACTTTATTTTTTAATTTAATTTGCATTTAAATGAATAAAATACAAATTAAATAGAAAAATAAAATAAAAATTCGTGGCATTGGGCTTGGATATTCCTAATTGCATAAGGAACAAGTTTGGATGAAGAAAAAGTAAGCCCATTTGCAAAAATTTTGATTTATAGAAGCATTTCTCTTTGTGCACTTTTTCAAAATTGCCCAACTTGTGAATGGTGTATCTTGCTCAATTTTCCATATTTTTGAGTGTTCTTGGACTTTTTAGAAAGCTCTAAGAGTCGTCTAACCAACCCTTTTTGTCTCATCTCAATTGGAGCTTCCATGCTCAATATATCTTCAAAACAAAAGTTGACTTTTTGTTGACTTTGAAAAGGACCTGTAATGTTTTGATCTATACCTTCCAAATGAAGCATTTTTTGAACATTCTTGTGAGACATGAAGTTGTAGGGAATGGAATTTCCTTCAAATCAAGAGGTGGTGGAAAAATTTTTGAGAAAGTATGAAGAAGTTATGATCAGTCAAAGTTTGGTTGACTTTTCACTGAGAAACCCTAATTTAGAAAGTTTGACTTTTGAGCAAATCTTGAGTTTTCTTGATGAATCATGATCAACCCTTGATCAAATGATGAATGTAACTTCAAAATGAGGATGTTGACCAAAAATCATGAAGTTTGACTGTATGTTGACCACAGTTGACTTTTTGTCCAATACAACTGATTTTCAACCATTTGAGCAATTGTCTGAGGAAATTTGACTTGTGAGGCTTGAAACTTGTCATGGAGAATCTTTGAAGCATATGAGGAGGCATGAAGACCATTGGATATGTTGGAAGTCCATCTTGATCTGAGAAATACCAAACCCTAGTTTGGGTTGATTGTTTAGGAGAGGGTTTGTCTGATCAACCTTTGAGGAATCCTTGAGCATGGATGTATGGAATGTCTTGAGAAGATGGAGGGAAAATTTTGGGGTATGACAGCTGCCCCTGTTCAATCTTCTTGTACTGGAAGGGTTAGATTGGTATGTTCTCCTTTCGTGACCTGGAGGTAGAAGATGATTGAACACTCGAGTACACATGAAAATTTGCACTCGCTGGTGATGCGGGAATGGGCTTACAGATGCCATTTGGAGAAGGTAGAGACTTCGCTGGGGAATGACTCGTATGCTAGACTCGAGAATGTCGTCTGAATAGGAGGACCGTCGGGGATGGGCTTAAGATGCCATCTGGAAAGATTGATGCTGGGGAGTGAGTCGTACGCTAGGCTCTATAGATGTTCTTGATAGTGGAAGGAGCATGGAGATGGGCTTAAGATGCCATCCGGAGGGAGTCGTATGTTATACTTCGTGCTCATCTTTGAATGAAGTTATTGGTTTGTATTGGTTTTTTAACCAAATATGCAGCATTCTAAAGGCGGAGAATTGTTGATAAGTAGTCGGAGATGGGCTTAAGATGCCATCCAAGACAACTGAGTCGTACACCAGACTCTGTAGTTGCTGTTGATAATAAGAATGAGTCAGAATAGATCTTCGTGCTGATTACTCAGAGGGGAATAGTAGTTGGCAAAATGTGGATATCTTCTCTGTTGTGCATCGGGTATTGATCCACTGCCTGTTATCGGAGGATAACTTGTGATCGTTCGGATAAGGTTTCCCGTCTGGATTCGGGTATTAATCCTGGATCCATTGTCGGAGGACAACGAGGGTGGTCGTTTAGATAGTTTTCCCGTCTGGATTCGGGTCTTAATCCTGGACCAGTTGTCGAAGGACAACCAGGGCGGTCTTTCAGATAGTTTTCCCGTCTAGATTCGGGTCTTAATCCTGGACCTGTTGTCGGAGGACAACTAGGGGCGGTTGTTCAGATAGTTTTCCCGTCTGGATTCAGGTCTTAATCCTGGACCTGTTTGCGTCAGAAGTGACTTTCACCTGCTTTGGAGAAAACAAGAGAAATTTTGATAGAATATTGATTAGTCTTATGCAAAGTATGATGCATGACGATGCGTATGAATGACATATGCATATATTATGACTTTATGAGAAATGTATGAATGATAGATGTAGTAGTATTTCAAAACATATCCATCTTGAAGAAGATGCGGATGTTACTTGGAGATTCGGCTTGTTTGAGGATTGAGTGGGTGAGAACCCGCCTTTGAAGGAGAAGAAAGATATCCTGGATTTCTCCGATGCACTATCTGACCAAGTCTTGGGCCTAGATATTGTTGAGGATTTCATAAATAGACTCTCTGAGTGGGGAGGTACTCTAGGGATCTGAGTGTAGATCTCATTTGGAGGGTGATTGGGAGTTCTTGGGAGACGGGTTGGAAGAATCTGGAGCCCGTTGGAATCTCTGACTGGGGAATAAAAAATGTAGGTTTCCTCCGGTGCACTATCTGACCAGGTTCTAGGTCTGGATACTGCTGCTGGGGGAAAAAAGGGATGGTTGAGACACATCTGCCGAGGATAAATATCTTGGCTGGGGGGTGAAATGTTATGGCTCAAAGACGGGTGTGATCCGGCTAAGTTGAGTGGAACCACTGCTTGGGGATTCTCCTCTACTCCGCTGGGGAAGGTTTGTTGTGAGCGACATCTCTGTGGGGATCATGCTCTGCAGGGGGATACTTTGGTGACTTTCGTCGTCATCTCAATTCCTGGAGTCTGTAGTAATTACTTTTGCATGTTCACTTTTCGCATGCTTGTGAAATAGATTTTTATTGTCAGATGCATATAATCATTCAAAGCAAGCATTGGACTTTATGCAAACAACAATAGCAAAAATTGTAAAGAGAAGGAAATTTGTATTTATTTGAAATGTGGCGTATGGCCAAGTAGTTTGTACACAAAGAAAGTAAAAGCTATGCGGAAACAATCTCGTTGAGTTCCAACTATGCTAGTACTCATATATTTCAACTATCTCATCTCCTTGTCGTTAGAAAGTGAATGAATTGATCTTCGCCATTTGAATCTTGAATCTTGATAGTAGTGCAGGCGGTGATCTGGACGGGACATAGTCGTGCGCTTAAATCCTAACTTTTGCCTAGACCGCCCTTTCGGGTTTTGGTCTACGGGATACCCTTTTTGCCCAAGCCGTTTCGGGTTTTCGACTTGCGGGTGTACATGTTTTGTATATATCTCCTTAACTTTTGCCCGAACCCTTTTGGTTCGAGGATATTATTTTTGCCTAGGCGATCGACCTAGCGGGTCTCTTTATGCATAGTATTTTTGACTATATGCTGCGTTCACGGTGTGGGAATTCTTCACCATCCATGGTGCTAAGTATCATAGCTCGCCGGAAAATCTTGTCTTGACTACAAACGGTCCCTCGTGGGTGGGAGTTCATTTGCCCACAGGATCACCTTGTGGAAGAATGATGCGCTTGACTACTAGATCGCCAACTTGGTAGACTCGGTGCTTGACCTTCTTGTTAAATGCTCTGATCATTCGCTTCTTATAGATCTGTCCATGGCAGATGGACGCGAGCCGTTTCTCATCAATCAAGTTAATCTGGTCAAGGCGAGTCTGGATCCAATCATCTTCGCCTAACTCTGCGTCCTGGAGGACTCTGGTCGAGGGTATCTGAACCTCGATGGGTAGGACCGCTTCCATACCGTACACAAGAGAGAAAGGGGTTGCCCCTGTTGATGTCCGTACTGTAGTGCGATAACCATGAAGAGCAAATGGTAACATCTCATGCCAATCTTTGTAAGTCACTGTCATCTTCTGTATGATCTTCTTGATATTCTTATTGGCGGCTTCCACTGCGTCATTCATCTTAGGCCGGTAAGGAGAAGAATTGTGATGCTTGATCTTGAACTGCGTGTAGAGTTCGGTGATCATTTTGTTGTTGAGATTAGAGCCGTTATCTGTGATAATCCTTTTGAGAGTGCCATACCGACAGATAAGGTTATGCTTGATGAATCGAGCCACAACATTCTTGGTAACAGATGCGAATGAGGCTGCTTCTATCCACTTGGTAAAGTAATCAATTGCCACAAGGATAAAACGGTGTTCGTTGGAAGCCGTGGGCTTGATTTCTCCGATCATGTCAATGCCCCACATTGCAAAAGGCCAAGGAGCTGTCAGGATATTCAGAGATACTGGAGGTACGTGCACTTTGTCTGCATAAATCTGGCATTTGTTACAAGATCGAGCGTAGTGGTGACAATCAGCTTCCATGGTGGACCAATAGTAACCTGTTCTCAAAATCTTCTTAGCCATCGTATGACCACGGGAGTGAGTACCAAATGCGCCTTCGTGTAACTCTTCCATGATACGTATTGCTGTTTTCGGTCTACACAGCGGAGTAAGCACAAGTCGTGATTGCGCTTGTATAAGATGCCGTTGTTGAGGAAGAATTCGGATGCAAATCTTCTCAAGAACTTTTTATCATTGACAGATGCCCCTGCGGGATACTCCTAAGTCTCAAGATACCTCCTCACGTCGTAGTACCAAGGTTTCTCTTCTGTATCAAGCTCATAACAATATGCTGGTTCGTCGAACTTCTCAATGATGATCGGGGAGCCTCGTTGTCCCATCGACCTTGAACATAGGCGACATAGTAGCTAATCGTGTGCGATTCTCTTCTCGTGGAATGTGATTGAAAGTGATCTCTTGAGTAAGGAATCAAACTCGAACATGCTCGTCGGAATGAGATTCGGATGCTTCGTATCCACTCGCCATAATCGGTGATCACCAGTGAGTCTCCATACACTTGCAAGAACTTGATTCTTAAGTCCATAGCGACTTTGATACCCATGATGCACGCCGTATTCGGCCATGTTGTTGGTGCAATGAAACATAATCTGGCGGTGTAGGGGATGTAATGATGGCGCCATTGCCATTGCCAAGTGCGTTTGAGGCTCCATCAAAGACCATAGTCCATCGGGATCCTTGTTCGGGTCCTTTGCGGGCCTGGTTCTTCAATCGATGACTAGTAAAACATCTTCATCTGGAAATTGACGCATAGATTGATAGTCATCCACGGCTTGATGTGCCAAATGATCGGCTATTACACTTCCTTTGATTTCTTTCTGAGAGGTGTACTGGATGTCATATTCGGTCAGGATCATTTTCCATCTTGCTATTCTTCCGGAGAGAGCTGGTTTCTCAAAAATGTATTTTATCGGATCCATCTTGGAAATCAACAAGGTAGTGTGAGTCAACATATACTGTCTTAGTCGTGAGCAGCCAAAGCGTTGCAAGTTTTCTCGAGCTGTGAGTATCTTGTTTCACAGTCGGTAAACTTATTTCTAAGGTAGTATATTGCATGCTCTTTTCGACCAAACTCGTCATGTTGCCCCAACACACACCCCATTGAGCTCTCTAATACTGTCAAGTACATGATAAGAGGTCTTCCTTCGGTGGGCGGCATCAGGATAGGAGGATTATGTAGGTACTCCTTGATTTTTTCAAAAGCGGTCTGGCAATCGTCGTTCCATTCTACCACTTGATCTTTCTTCAGCAACTTGAAGATTGGCTTACAAGTAGCAGTTAGATGTGCAATGAATCTGGCAATGTAGTTCAATCGGCCCAAGAAACCTCTGACTTCCTTCTCGGTGCGGGGAGCTGGCATTTCTTGAATAGCTTTAGCCTTAGCAGGATCGACTTCAATACCTTTACCACTGACAACAAACCATAGGAGTTTCCCAGATCTGACTCCAAAGGTGCACTTGTTAGGATTAAGTCTCAGTCTGTACTTCTTCAACCTATCAAGCAGTTTACGAAATGATCAAGATGTTCTTCTTGATTTGTGATCGAGCTATCATGTCGTCGGCGTAGACCTCTATCTCGTGATGAATCATGTCATGAAATAATGTCACCATAATGACGATAAGTGGCGCTGCGTTCTTCGGTCCAAATGGCATAACCTTGTAGCAAAAAGTGCCCCATTGTGTATGAAAGTAGTCTTTTCCATGTCTTGAGAGCCATTTTGATCGTTGTACGGAGAAACCATCCACGAAGGAAAACCTTATGGCGGTGTTGTCAACGAACATCAATATGAGGAAGTGGAAATCATCTTTCGGACTCGCTTTGTTCGGATCTCGTAATCCACACATTCGAACTTTACCATCTTTCTTAGAGTACAGGCACACGTTGGCAACCTGTGGATAAGTAACAGACTAAGCGTTGAGCGCTTCAAAACTTCTTTGATTTTCTCGACATTTCGGGACGCATCGAGACCTACATTTCTTGGGAGAAAACCTTCTTTTGTCGCAATCGGTGTACCACAATATCAATGTCAAACCGGCATGTCTTCGTGGACCAAGCAAAACCTCGATATAGTCTCGTAGCATTTGGATCAATCTTTCTTTAACACTGTCCTCAAGACCCGCTCTATCTTGATCTCTTTTACATCTTCATCGGTACCCAGTTCACAACCTCAACTTGCTCTTCGTGTGGTACTCGCTCTTCTTCTTTAGCATCTGCAAGTTCTCCTGGCACTTCACAATCTTCCTCACCGTCTCTTGGCTTGGTAGATCGGATTATCGAAGTCATATTTAGCAATAGCATAGTTATCAACGAGATTCGGAGTGATTACTGCGATGTATCACGTGGGTGTGTGTAGAAACACATAGCTTTTGAAGGGGTGATAAAGTAAAAGAAAGAATGCAACAATTGAATGCAAAATTCCAACGATTTTATTGAATGAAAATATGCAAATGACAGATAATAACCCTCACAAAGGAGCCACGATGCCGGGTAAGGCACTAGGCTTTAGAGTTTATTGTTCAAAACATAGAAAATACGAAAAGCAAAACAAAACAAAGCAATTACTCATGTCTAAAGGAGATTGGTATGACGTCTTCAGTCTTCCAATTCTTGAGCCCATTATCGGAGTTGGGAAGATCCACTTGCTGATGTCGAAGTTGTTGTCGTCGTCTTCGTAGCATGGATTCCACTGGCGATCGAGAAAGGAAGTTGGTCGACACGTTCGGCGTGTCATCTTGACCCTTGATGGTGAAGCCTAAACCGGTCTTGTCGATTTGAAAGGAATATCGGAGTTGTCCCAAGTAGCACTACCTCCTTCTTCAACTTGAGCATCTTTTAGCGAGGCCATCCTAAGCTTGCGTAACTCGGAGTGACAAGAGTCATGGGCATGACTGGGATTGTTTCAAAAGCTTGAGTCTCGAAGAATTCACCTTCCACCTCCGGTATCGGAATGACGTAGATGGTGACCATGTATTCTTCTTCACCACATCTTGTAACAACCTTCCCTTCACTGGGTACTTGACTTTGATGTAAAGTAGAGTATGCCTGCCCATGTATCAAGGGCGTCCAAGTAGGCAGAGTAAGCGGACGGATGTCCATGACAAAGAAAGTGGAATCAAAAGTGCGGGAACCGACTTTGTGGCGAATAGCTCTCAATCTTGATCGCTTAGAACCATCAAAAGCTCTCACAATTATATCACTGGGTCTCAGAACCAACCCTTCGATATCGAGTCGATGAAAAGCAGTCTTCGGAAGGATATTCAGAGCAGAACCAGTATCCACCAAAACATGAGATAAGGTAGTACCCTTGCATTCAACAGAGATGTGCAAGGCTTTGTTGTGTTTCTTTCGGCGGAGTCAAATCGACATCGAGAAGCCTAGGCCGTTGTTGGCAGGCTAGCAATACAAACTTCAAAGCGGTCGTAGTAGTGTCTTGGTGCGTGAGCATTTTGAAACTTCACCAAGGCGTTAGCATGAGCCTCGAGCACAAGAGGAGCAAGCATGGATATCTTGGACGAGTCATCCCAGCTGTTCCACAACATTGTAGTCACTCTTCTTGATAATCTTAATTTCCTCCATTTCTTGTTTGGAGGTGTCTTGACAACTTCCTTTGGCATACGGTGCGGGATGAGTCCTTGGTTCTTTCCTCTTGCTTGGGAATGGGTTGAATAGTTGGAATGAGAGCTGGAGTCACAGTGTCTTTTGGAGGAGAGATATCTAGAGAGAATACTCTTACGGTTCTGGTCACCTTACTTGATCCGGTGATGTTTTCGATGTCAGGAATGGTAGCTTCGATGGTTAGATCTTCAATGGTCGAGGGTCTTGCTTGACACCATGATCGTAAACATCGACTCCATAATTCCAAGGAATAGCTTTTCGGAGGAATATGGGCAGTGCAGGAGAAGTAATGATGAGAGGTGCCACTCTAGGCACAGGATCAGCAGAGGAAATCCTTATTGTGTTAACATCAGCATAGTCTTCTGGGAAATCGTCACCCCATCCGGTCGCTTTAACATCTTCAATAGGAATCTTGTAGCTTTCAGGAACAGTGTACTTCACCATGTAATCATACTTTCCACTTGGCTGCCCCAAGGTGTCCCACACAGATGGTGCAGTTTCATTCGCATTATCAATCTTCAGTTTAGACATTTCTTCACACACCTTCTGTACATGGTGGTTTTAGAAATAGTATCTCGCGGTTATCCATCATGCACTGAACACGTCTTCTCAACCAAGCACAACCATCAGATGCAGATGGGCACCAACGATAGTTCTCTGGGCATCCTGGATTGACACCGGCTTGTAACAAATTCTTCTTAACAGTCATCAGAGGAATGTTCAAGTCATCTATGTTGAAAACATAAGTATCGTCACCAACAGCATTGGAACTCTTGCTATGGTTAGGCATAGGCGCGTTGATCACATTCGGAGTCTCAACAGGAGGATCAAACTCAATCTGCTTAGCTTCAATCATATCTTGAATCTTGTTCTTCAGAGCCCAACAATCATCAGTACTATGTCCTGGGCTATTGGAATGGTAAGCACACTTAGCATTAGGATTATATCTCGGAGAGGAAGTATTGACATTCTGAGGAGGATCCCTCAAGGTAATAAGCTCTACTTTCAACATGTGTTGCAAGGCTTGCGACAATGGCATGTTGATCTTCGTAAACTGTCTTCGTGGGCGTTACGGCTTGTCTCGCCGAGGTTGTCTTGATGTAGGATTGGAGATCACCACAGTTATTAGCGGTCGGTCTTGGCTCGGCTTTTCTGACCATACACAGCATTAGCTTCTTTCTTACCGCCAAAAGATCTTTTCGCAGCATTTGAAGATGTCTCTACTTGAATATTCCCACTTTTGATACCGACTTCAATCGCTCTTTGTCGATATCATTTCGGTGAATCCGGTGAAGAGTTTCAATCGGATGATTGAAGAATGGGCATGTCAGTGTTCCCATGAACATATCAACCAACTCCCTATTGGACAAGGGTGGTTGAACTCTGCCTGCTAGATCTCTCCATTTCTGAGCATACTCCTTGAACTTCTCGTCACGACCCATAGACAGGCTTTGTAGTTGCATGCGAGTGGGTGTCAATTCAGCATTGTACTCATATTGTCTGTAGAAAGCATCAGCCAAGTCACTCCAAGTACGGATACGGTCATTCTCTAGCTGATAATACCACTCCAATTGCGTTCCGGACAAACTCTCTTGAAAATAGTGCATCCACAACTTTCTGTCATCAGTGTGGAGATTGATCTTCTGAACATAGGATTTCAAATGCAGCTTAGGGCAAGACATGCCATCATACTTAGCAACGGTTGGAACTTTGAACTTGGGAGGAATCACGACACCGGGAACAAGACTCAGATCATCAAAATTCAACCCAGACATCTTCAGGTTTTCCACAGCATTCAGACGGTCTTCAAGTTGCTTATACTTGTCATCTTCATCAGAATATTGGCCATTGTCATAGTCTTTTTCAGGCTCATGCTGGCTACCTTCGCCATCACCCTTGTCACTTTGCTCATCCTCCTTCTTGATACTTCCTTCAGAGAGCTCTATCCGACTGACCACTTTAGGACCACCTTTGTAGCGTCTGCCCATGTTGAGGAGACCAACAACCTTCTTCTTCTTGTTGATGAGCTTTTTCAGATCTTCTTGGCCTTGGACCAAGCTGGTGAACATCTGCTGAAACTGAGCATTCTGAGCTTGAAGATCTTTGACAATCTGTTCAAGAGCCATTTCTGCTAAAATAAATAGCGAGAGAATGAGAAAACCAATCTTCAATGTACCTGTTATGAGATGTTATGCTATGATATGCAATGTTTATGCGAATGCAATGCAATGTTTTCAAGGACCTTTAGAGATTTAAATTTGTTAAACAAGCAATGAACAAACATTTATTAGTTCTCTTCTTCTTTCTTTCTCTTTTTAAGTACAAAAGATAGTTCAAAACAATAAAAGAAGAACATATAAATCCTAGAGCTCTAAATCTCCTATGGGCGCTTCCTCTTGGTGCCGAGGTAGGCGTTGATGTTTCGCTCCTCGTGAAGTAGCTTGGTCAACTCTAGTACCTTCTTCTCGCTTGCATAGCACTGAGCTTCGAATATATCCCTTTCTTCTTTAAGCTGAATCGAGGATCTCTTCAAGTCTTTAAAATCGGTAGGCATGTCGGGATGGAGAAGCGGTATAGGATTCGTCACCTATAGCAAGGTTCCATAATTCTTGGTAGAGCAGTGAATGGCATCATGAGGTTTTGAGCTCGAGCTCGCACCCATTTGAGGTAAGGTTCCCAAGGAATGGAGTTCGGTGCCCCAAAGTCTTGGTATCGTCTTCTTTACCATGCCCAGCGTGTATGAACCTTTCGTGGGAGATCGTGGTTGTAGTCGAACACAATATCTTGGAGAAGCATATCATGAGGACCATCTCTTCGAGCAAAACCAAACTGACGTAGAGCTAAAGAAGGGTTGTAAGTAATACCTCCCCTTATACCAAGTAGTGGTACATTAGGGAATTCTCCACAACGCTCAATGAAGGTGAAATCCTTTTGAGAGAAAAGATTCCAACGGATATCTGAATGAGAGAGTGACATTAGTCTTTGAGACCATCTCAACCTTTGTTCGTTCTTCAAAACTGATGGAGGAAGGTGCGAAATAAACCACCTAGAAAGCAACGGTATGCAACACATGAGAGTTCCTTGTCTTTTGATGGTACGAGTGTGGAGAGAATGTAGAATATCTCCAAGTAAAGTAGGCACTGGATTGTGGGTACGAAACAACTTGATGGCATTGACATCTATGAATTGATCCGAGTTAGGGAATAGAACCAAACCATAGATTAGCAAGGCCACGATATCTTCAAATGCATGGAAACTCATAATTTTGAGGAATTCTCGGGCTTTCTTAATTAAGAACTTGGAAAGTAAACCCTTAACTCCGCTTCTAGTTTCCCAATTGGCTTCAATGTCTGAGCGCTTAAGATGTAAGGCTGATGCGATGTCTTCGTACTTAGGAATCTTTTCCAAACCAGTGAACGGAATTTGGTCAAGAATAGGTACCCCAAGTAGCTTAGAGAACTCTTCCAAAGTAGGAACCAACTGATAATATGGGAACGTAAAGCAATGGTGTTTCGGATCAAAGAACTGGAATAGGACATGCATCATATCTTCTTCAAAACCGGAGATAATCAAGTCAAGTAGATAACCATGTCTTTTGACAAACTGGGCATGATCAGGAATCTCTGAAACCAATTCTTTGAGCTGAGAAGGTATACCCATGAAGTTGATTCGGATAGTCTTTCTAGAAGCCATAATCCCTACAAAACAGAGCAAAGATAAATCCCTAGGTCCTTGAAATACTTAGAAATGATATGCAATGCGATGATGTCATGATGTCATGTTTAGCACACACAAACAATTCACACAATGAGCCTAGGTTTAAGGCTTGCATGAGGTATAGGTGATTACCCACCAAAAGTTTGAGTTGGTTCATCCTGTCCTATAATAGTAAGGGTTCTAGGAATCTCATATCATTGATCTTTCGAGGCGTTTATTTCAATACGACTACCAAGTCGTCGAAAATATCCCAAAAGTCTGATCTTAATGAGCGTAGCATCGAGTATCAACCAACCTTAGTCTGCACCAAAGTCGGTCATCTCACTACCTTTTAATGGCCAAGATGGGTCAATTAAGGTTCTAAGAATTTAGTTAGCGCTTGATGACACCACGCAGAAGCCAAATACTATCCTCAACTTGGGAATGAAGAGTATCAGGACATCCAAAGTGTCACGCTAACGTAGCCATCATGTTGACCGTTTCGATATACGTCTAACGGTCGCGATGATTTATTGCTACTTACCTAAAAGGAAACCCGGATCCGGGTGTAGGATCCCCCACAAGTATAATACCCAAGCAACCCTTAAAGTAAAGCATACAAATCAAATAGAAAGCTGTAAAAATGATCTAGAAATCCTTAAGGCATTCTCTCTTTAGGGTGTCTCCCCGGTAGAGTCGCCAGTTCTGTAACACGGTGAACTGACTTTGTAGGTTTTTGTATCGCAAATGTGCGGATAGCAAGAGTCGCCACCGACTTTTATTTTATCCAATTAAGGGAAGGTAAAAAGTACGGAAAAAGACCTTCGTTAGATTCTGAGTAAGGGAGAAGGTTATGAAAAGGGAAGGTATTAGCACCCCTTTCCATCCGTAGTTATCTACGGGCTCTTAGTTGCTCTTAGATCACATTAAAATTGTGCTTTCTGTGTGTTTGACAAAAATGTTTTGAAAAGGCATTTCGCTTTGACTTTGTAATGATTCATGTAGGAATGTATACAAAGTGTTCAAAAAATTTTTGTTTTGAAAAGAGTTTGAATTTTGACAAAAGTGTGACGTGTGAAAAGTATTTTGATAGAGCAAGCAACTAAAAGTCTTATTACCTACTCAGAATGGTCGTTTTCGTGTTATTTTACGTTCCTTTAGAATAGCGCTATCCATACCATTAGTTGGTAGGTAACTCCATTCGTTGGATGTAAACGGGACATTCGAAGGGACATCGGATGGTCATAGAAAGCAACTTGTAGGAAGTATCCTAGCACATTCGAAGGGACTATCATCATTTTTCGTAGGCAACAATCGAGGGTCAAGATCATGTATTCGGAGGCGACATCGTGGGTCTATGATCTTTGTATCGAAGGGACTATGATGATTTTTTTAGAAGGCAATGGTGCTAGAATACCTCTACGTTCGAGGGACTTGACCATTTGAATTCGTAAGGCAACGAGAGAGAATTACCCTAAGGGGTGCATGTGTGGAAAGGGTGTGTCAATTCAGATTCATGTTATCTTGAAAGTTAGAGTGAGCTATGTTCAATTTTATCTTGCCATACACGCCTAGTTACTAGCAGTTTATAGGGTGCGGAAATTAAATTGCGGGAATATAAAGTGCGGAAAGATAAATCCTACGCTATTACATGGCTTTGGGGCAGATACATAATTTAAACTTGCGGAAAATAAAAGCCCTAATTAAACTATTACATCCCATGAGCAATTACATTATTGCAAAAAAAAAAAGAAACGATAAAGAAAAATCGCCCGAAACGGGATAACCTGTGAAAAGATGAGAAATCAGAAAATACGAGATATCGTTTAAGAGGAAAATGTTAGTAAAAATACAAATTTTTGAATGAGAAAAATATGACATGCTGGAAATAACATTAATATGCTAAAATAATTTTTTGGGATTTTTTGGAGATAATTTAACAATTAAAAACTAATTAAAAGTGATTTAAATGCAAAAATTGAAATAAAATTAAATATGCATGCAAAATAATATTTTTTAATTTTATAAATTAAATAAACATTTTCTGGAAATAATGCAAAAAGAAAAATATTTTTTGATGATTTTTAATGCATGATAAAAAATTTTGAAATTAATTAAAATTGCATGGAAAATATTAAAAAATAGAAAATATGTGAAGTTTGTAAAAAAGGGAAAAAACAATGGTCTTGCCAGGATTCGAATTGGAGACCCTGCCTTCAAACCTTGAGTCCTCTTGCCTTGACCAACTAAGCTAGCGTGCATCACTGTTTGGAAATTGGAGCGAATGGATCATAAGCACGCGTCATCCCCTGGTTGCCTCGTCTCCGCGCCAAACTTCGTCTTCCTCAATTTGAATTTTTGAAAATCCTGCGTCGGCCTTGGCTCGATGCTACGACCCTGGCTAAATCAAAAATCATGCACAAGTAATATAAATAAAATCTAAGACCATGGATCGATTGGAAACATCATTCCGAATGCAATGGTAGTGGTCTCGAGGTCCAATTTTTCCGTTTAAGAGAAACCCTAATTTGTGATCAAGAACCCTAATCATGGCATATCGTGTTTCAGGCTATGGAAATGCAATCAAATTGCCCAGAACGCTTGCAAACTTCCTACTAATCACAAAAACAACAACAAATCGTGTTAAAAATGCATGAATATGAGAAATCGATTTTGAAATATATTTGAACAAACCGAATTCGGATTTCTTGATTCTTGATGGTTTTGGATGATGTAAGGGTCTGGATCGATTCAGGAGGTATCAAGGAACGTGTTTGAGTGCTTAGAATCAATTGAAATGACCTAAATCCAAGGCTGCTAGTTGCTTGTGAGCCATAGATTTTTTGAGCTTCAATAGGGTTTCTCCAGCCAATTTTTCTACCCTAATTCGTGTGGTATGTGTTGTATATATATAGTAGATGGAATTAGAGCTGATTTTAGAAAGAATCAATCATCAATCAATGCACAAAATATTTGATTTTGTTCCAAATCAAATTTCCATCTTTTTGATCAATTTTCAATCAAATCTTGCCATATCCAACCAAATTTCGAAATTTGCTGGTTTTATTGAGTTGCTTGGATCTCAAGGAAGAGAGAAAAATCAAATTTGCATTTAATTTTGATTTTATACTTTATTTTTGAATTTAATTTGCATTTAAATGAATAAAATACAAATTAAATAGAAAAATAAAATAAAAATTCGTGGCATTGGGCTTGGATATTCCTAATTGCATAAGGAACAAGTTTGGATGAAGAAAAAGTAAGCCCATTTGCAAAAAAATTTATTTTTAGAAGCATTTCTCTTTGTGCACTTCAAAATTGCTCAACTTGTGAATGGTGTATCTTGCTCAATTTTCCATATTATTGAGTGTTCTTGGACTTTTTAGAAAGCTCTAAGAGTCCTCTAACCAACCCTTTTGGTCTCATCTCAATTGGAGCTTCCATGCTCAATATATCTTAAAAACAAAAAGTTGACTTTTTGTTGACTTTGAAAAGGACCTGTAATGTTTTGATCTATACCTTCCAAATGAAGCATTTTTTGAACATTCTTGTGAGACATGAAGTTGTAGGGAATGGAATTTCCTTCAAATCAAGAGGTGGTGGAAAAATTTTTGAGAAAGTATGAAGAAGTTATGATCAGTCAAAGTTTGGTTGACTTTTCACTGAGAAACCCTAATTTAGAAAGTTTGACTTTTGAGCAAATCTTGAGTTTTCTTGATGAATCATGATCAACCCTTGATCAAATGATGAATGTAACTTCAAAATGAGGATGTTGACCAAAAATCATGAAGTTTGACTGTATGTTGACCACAGTTGACTTTTTGTCCAATACAACTGATTTTCAACCATTTGAGCAATTGTCTGAGGAAATTTGACTTGTGAGGCTTGAAACTTGTCATGGAGAATCTTTGAAGCATATGAGGAGGCATGAAGACCATTGGATATGTTGGAAGTCCATCTTGATCTGAGAAATACCAAACCCTAGTTTGGGTTGATTGTTTAGGAGAGGGTTTGTCTGATCAACCTTTGAGGAATCCTTGAGCATGGATGTATGGAATGTCTTGAGAAGATGGAGGGCAAATTTTGGGGTATGACACACAGGTATTTGCTAAATTTTGCACTGCTTTTCTTCTTTGTTTTCTAACTTTATCTGGCTAACATCTGTCTTTTTCTCTTAAGGTTGAAGATTTTGTCCCGCAACAAAGTGTGGCTGATTATAGTCCATTGTCAGAGGTTTCTTCACCTCACCATCATAACAATTTCGACGTAGTCGT
Organism: Vicia sativa; assembly: GCA_021764765.1. Taxonomy (NCBI): domain Eukaryota; kingdom Viridiplantae; phylum Streptophyta; class Magnoliopsida; order Fabales; family Fabaceae; genus Vicia; species Vicia sativa. Next base: position 244,661,771 of record CM038792.1, read on the forward strand.
TGGTGAGTTCATTGACCTGAATGTTCCGGCTACTCTTAGTGACTCTGACTCAGTCACTAGTCTTTCCAAACATAAGGTTTATAGCTCGACTAGCTGTGACTCTAGTCTTTCAGATTCCCTACAGGATTCAGAGGCAGATAAAAATGCTCCCACTTTAAATAGAACTACTACAACTTCTCAAAATCCTTCTCCACCTGAAGGAAATCCTCAAGTTTTTATCTACTGAAGAAAAGAAGGTCGAATCACCCTTACCTTCACAGAAAAAGAAAAAAGATTCGCCTACGCCTCCAGAGGAAAAGAAACTCAACTCTCCACTTCCTTTATCAAAGTTGGGGATAAGTGTTGATACTTTAGAAGCATTATCAAGGCTTTGTATCTTTGTGAGCTCTCGCACTTTCTCCTCTGATTCTGACCAATCTAAAACACATAATGACAAGCTAGGACCTGAGACAACAAAGGTCAAGAAATTGACAGATAAAATTCGAACCTATGCCCTTAGCTCATGATGGCAGCGTTCGAGAAATTATTCACTCCCATGCTTGCAAATGTTTAACATATGAGAGAAAATGAACAATTGGTCGAGGCGAAGCAGACCTTCGTGAAGGAGAATTTAGAAGTGGTGGTACAAGCTCATTGGGGGATCAACGGGATACTGGCAATGATTGAGCAAAAACAGCAAGAATTAAGCCCCAAAAAGAAAAGAGTTGCTAAAATACACAGTCGACTTGCTGATTTGAACAAAGAAATGTCTTCACTAAATGAGGAACTGGAAACAATTTCTACGCAAGATGAAAAGATCAACGAACTTATAACTCCTGCTCAGACACAGGTGAATAAGATGACCATGGACGTTGTAGCTGTAAGCAGTGTAATCTCGAATGTTGAAATAGAGATTATATCTCTTAAAGCTAAAGCAGAGAGCTTTGAAGATCATGCCTCGTGCCTCAAAGAGAAATTTTATCTTTCTAGAACAAATTTAAGCATTTCTAATTTTTTGCAACCATTATCCTATAAAAAAATTATTCGAACAATGGCTTCTTAGACAATTTTAATATAATGTCTTTCTTTTTGCCTTACATAACATATTATGCATGCTCAATTTTCTTGTTTCGACATAACTTTCTCCAGCTTATTTTTTTGAAATCTGTCCGCTCTGTCGAAACTTTAATTTCTTGAAGAATGGGCTTGTACTTCTTCAAGTATTTTACATTTACCCTTAGAATTTGTCGATCTGGGGATAATTCTTCAAGCTCATAGGCATTGTTGGAGAAAACTTGTATCACCTTAAAAGGTCATTCCCAATTTGGGGACCATTTTCCCAAGATTCTATCGTTTCTATCCATAGGTAATATTACTTTCCAAACAAAATCGTCGACAGAAAATACCTTATCCTTTACTTTCTTGTTATAGGCTCTGGCAACTCTTTCTTTTTGTCTTCTCAGCGAATTAAGAGCTAACATTATCTCTTCATCTAAATCAACAAGCTTGTTTGCCATCATGCTCCAGTAGTCCTCAGATGGTATTTCATGTGGTCTTTGGATTCTTATTGATTGCATATGTATCTCCACAGGTAACACAGCATCATGTCCATATACAAGTCGAAATGGAGTAGTTCATGTTGCTTCCTTAGGAGAAGTTCTACATGCCCACAAGGCTTGATCTAGAGTTTTATGCCAATTTCTTGGCTTCTTTCCTACATGCTTCTTGATCAGGCTAATGATTATTTTATTAGCAGCCTCAACTTGGCCGTTTTCCTGAGCATAATAGGGAGCAGAAGTTAACAATTTAATTCCAACTTCTAGTGTAAATTCTTGCATTTTTTGCCCAGTAAACACTGATCCTTGATCGGTTGTAATTTTTTTTAGAATTCCAAACCAACATATCATGTTATTTTGTATAAAATCAATAACAGATTCTTGGTTAACATTTGTCAAGGCCACAACCTCGACCCATTTTGTGAAATAATCAATGCCGACTAAAATATACCTTTGTTGTTTTGAATAAGTTGGTTTTATTTCTGCAATCACATCTATGGCCCATCCTATAAACGGCCAAGGTTTTACAATTGCATGTAATTAACTTACAGGAACATGTTATATGCCCTCATGCATTTGACATTCTTGGCAACCCTTAGCAAACTCAATGCAATATTTTAACGTTGAGGGAAAATATAGACCTGAGCGCGCTAAAATTCATTTCATCTTGTGTCCAACTTGATGTGCACCACATGATCCACTATGCACACTCGACATTTCTACATACGCCTCACTTTCCCCCAAGGCATTTAAGCAATACTCCTTCAGCAGTTTTCTTAAATATTTCGTTTTCTATCAAAACATAACTGAGGGCACGGTATTTGATTTTACATTATGTCGAACTCGTGGGGGAATGCAAATAGTCGACCAACGGTTTTCTCCAATCATCCTCTTGCCCATTGTCAATTGTTTGAACTGTTTGAGTAACCTAATAGTAACCACAAAGTACATGATTAAATACCCTTTGACACATCTATATTCTCTTGATACTTGTCGAATCACCAATTCAGAGTCACCCATAATTTTGACATTCCTTGCCCCCAATTCTAGCAGAAGTTCAAGTCCTGTTATTAAAGACTCATATTCTGCTTCATTGTTAGTACATATATCGTTTATTGCATACTTGAACTCAGCTGGAATTCCATTTGGAGAAATTATGATGTCTCTTATTCCAACTCCATTTTTATGGCTAGAACCATCGAAGTACAACTTCCATGGTACTAAGTCAACATAATTTTGGGGCATACCAACCATTGAATGGTCAATAAGGAAATATGCCACTACTTGCCCTTTCATCGTTTTCAAGGGCACATACGTCAAAGAATATTTTGTTAACGCTAAAGCCCATTTTCCAATTCGACAATGTAAAATGGTTTAGACAACATGTGCTTAATAATATCAAAATGAGAAGACACGTACACATCAACAGGCTTTATATATTGCTTCAGTTTAATACAAGAGAAATACAGACATAGGCATAGTTTTTCTATATCACTATACCTAGTTTCGGGATCATTTAATATTCGACTAAGGTAATACACGGGTCTTTTGACACATTTTTCCTACAGTCGAATCTGAAGCTGCAATATACAATATCATAGGCTTGTCTCTAACAGAATGTGCCAATATTGGAGGCTTCATTAAATATTCTTTAATTTTGTCGAAAGCCTCTTGATGCTCCTTTTGCTGGATGAAGTCCCATTCTTCAGTCGAAGTAGTGGTGAAAATACTTTAGTTTTTTCACTTAAGTTGGATATGAACCTCCTTAGGAAATTTATTTTGCCCAACAAAGACTGAAGTTCCTTTAACGGAGGTTTGACATCCATTATGGCTTTGGTATTGCTTTGATTCACTTCAATGCCCTTTTTATGCACCACAAAGCCAAGAAAGTCACCTGCCTGCACACAAAAAGCACATTTTAATGGATTGATTTTTAATCCATATTTCCTTATTCTCTCGAAAGATTTTCGAAGATGTTGCAGATGAGTCGATTTGTTGTTCGACTTTATTACAATATCATCAATATAAACTTGCATGAAATCTTCAATAAAGTTGTAGCGGCAAAAACTGCGAGTATAAGCCATCGAATTGACTTAACTCAAAAAAGTAACAAAAGAGTCGCCACCGCGCTTTTATTTTATCCAAAGGACTAGGAAAAAGAGCGAATAAAATCATAACAAAAAAAGATCAGAGATCTAGGAGCGGGGGTTAGTTATGTAAAGGGAATGTGTTAGGCACCCAAAGCATCTACGGTACTCTGCATGAACCTTTTTGAAAATTTGTATATGTGTGTTAAAAAAGTGTATGTACGAAATGGATGGTGGGGGGAGAAAAGAAGTATTTTTTATAATTTTTTGGTTTGATAGAACTTCCAATGAGTTCCAGGCCTACATACCAACATTGAGCAATGTTGAAATAAAAACCAAGTAGTTCGGCTAAAAAAGACAAAAGTTGTGTGTTGGTTGATTTTAAGAAAATGTTAGTTTAGAAAAGCCACAAAGAGCTCAAAAGGTTTGAATGAGGTTAGGTGTTTTTTAGTCTTATGAAAATAAAAGTCAAAGTATTATTAAATGGATTTAAAGTTTATTAAGAAAAGAAGTTTTGAAAATTCATGGACCTAAGTCCAAGTTTTTTATGAAAGCGGTTCGGGTTTTGAAAAGAACAATCCTATGAAAAAGAGGGAAGATTTTGAAAATTAAAGAATGGGGAGGAGATGAAGAGGCTAACCTATGTACATAAAGTTAAAGGTATGAGTAAAGAAAGATCTAATCGGGGAGAAGACTATTACTTGACATCAAGAGCCAATACCACATCCCATCCTTTGGATTACCACATAAGCAACAAATAATCGAACAAAAAAAACCAAGCTTCAGATAAATCAATGCTTTTGGGTGAACTCTTGTCTTAAGAAAAACGGGCAGAGTAACGACTATATTTTGAGGAAATCCACTCTTAATCAAGTATAACAGAATAACCTGCATACAAAGATAATAACCAAACAATATAGAATAACACCAAGGGCACAGAAATTTCCAAGCTGAGGTAGAGGTCCTAATCCTAAGTCCAAACATCAAGCTCCAAGCACAAGGATAGTAACCAAGTCCAATTAAGAGTTTTTTATGTTTAAATTGAATTATTAAGTGTTTTGGAAAAGAAAAATAAAGCTCAAGTGAGCAAATTCAAAATAACAAGAAAATAAAATTCTCAAGTGAGCAAAGGAAAAATGACATAGAAAATAAAATGCTCAAATGAGCAAAGAAAATATGGCATGAAATGTAAATGCTAAAATTAAAGTGCATAAAAAATAAAGAGCATAAAAAAATAAATGAGGAAAATAAAGAGAGAGAAAATAAAAGGCAATTAATAAAGGTTAGCAAGATGACCATCTTGAAACTTGTCAAGTATATCATCGAATTGTTAATTGTTAGTCGTCAGCAAGGTGACCATCTTGAAACTTATGCATGAAGACTTGCCAAAAGCTTGATAGAATCAACCCGACCACACGACAAGTTTCAATTGTTTTTTGTCAATTATATCACCGATTTTGGAATTATCATATCACTTGATCAAAGATGATTGAGAATTTCAAATGGACAAGGTTAGTGGAAATTTGCCAGAAGTTTGATTAAAAATCAACGCGACCACACAACAAGCATCACAAGTATGGAACCAAAATCAAAGCTCAAGTCATCTTTTGGGGCTTATGTTAGAACATTGAAGGTGTCATACCCCAAAATTTTCCCTCCATCTTCTCAAGATATCCCATACATCCATACTCAAGGATTCCTCAAGGATTGATCAGACAAACCCTCTCCTAGACCATCAACCCAAACTAGGGTTTGGTGATTCTCAGATCCAGATGGACTTCCAACATCTCCAATGGTTACAATGCCTCCTCATATGCTTCAAAGATTCTCCATGACAAGTTTCAAGCCTCACAAGTCAAATTTCCTCAGACAATTGCTCAAATGGTTGAAAATCAGTTGTATTGGACAAAAAGTCAACTGTGGTCAACATACAGTCAAACTTCATGATTTTTGGTCAACATCCTCATTTTGAAGTTACATTCATCATTTGATCAAGGGTTGATCATGATTCATCAAGAAAACTCAAGATTTGCTCAAAAGTCAAACTTTCTAAATTAGGGTTTCTCAGTGAAAAGTCAACCAAACTTTGACTGATCATAACTTCTTCATACTTTCTCAGACATTTTTCCACCACCTCTTGTTTTGAAGGAAATTCCATTCCCTACAACTTCATGTCTCACAAGAATGTTCAAAAAATGCTTCATTTGGAAGGTATGGATCAAAACATTACAGGTCCTTTTCAAAGTCAACAAAAAGTCAACATTTTGTTTTGAAGATATATTGAGCATGGAAACTCCAATTGAGATGAGACCAAAGAGGTTGGTTAGAGGACTCTTAGATCTTTCCAAAAAGTCAAAGAACACTCAAAAATATGGAAAATTGAGCAAGATACACTATTCAGAAGTTGGGCAATTTTGGACAATTGCACAAAAGGATATTTTGGTCAAAATGCAAAATTTTCCAAATGGGCCTATAATCTTTTGATCCAAACTTGTGCATGACATTATTTGTGACCCATAAATGCTTGGCCATGGCAATTTTCTATTTTATTAATTTATTTTTGAATTTTAAACCATTTAATTCAAAATTAAATTATATAAAATATGAAAATAAGATATTTTTTCAAGATGATTGGATTTTGATCAAACTTGAGGTCCAAGGAAGCCCATACAACTTGCCAATTTCGTGCATGATCATACATTTAAGAGAAAATCAAATTTCTTTCAAAAAATTGATTTTATTTGAAAATCATTGAATGCATTCCAAATCAAATCTTTTTGCCTTGTTTTTTCTCTCTAAAATCCCTCTATAAATAGCCAACAATACACACAGCCAAGGACACGGAACCCTAGCCAAAAACACAACCCTTATTTTGCCAAAATTTCTCAAGAATTGTCAAATTTCGAATCTTATTTTCCAGCCTCTTCCAGCCATCCAAACGTGCTCAGGGGGTAAGATTGAGTAAGAATGCATCATTGTTATTGATCAAAGCAAGCTAAATCGAGCCATATACATGCATACATATTCAAATATTTCTTGATTTTGCATTTTACTATTCTGCGTGTTTCCATTGATTCTAATGCTTTTATTGTGTTCATGAGACTCCATGTGATCGATCTGGGCCATCGTTTCGAAGCTTGCACGTGAAAACAAGGAATTGCCATAGTTAGGGTTTTTGAACTGTCTTCTTCGAACCGGCCTATACAGGCACTTTCAGGGAAAACTAATGCCACCATTGGATTCGCAAGGGTCGATTTAGGGGGGTAGGGTATTCCTTTGCCATTTATCTTTCGTGTTTTGCAGGTTTTGGAATTTGCTTGATCGGAGAAGACGACCGGAGCTAGGGCTCCGGCGTCGTTGACCGATGTGGAATCCGGCGAAGCATGCGTGGCGAAAGCAAGCAATCTGATTTGTCCATCCAGTCAACTGGGGTCCACGCGTGGCTGATTCAGTTTGAAACACATCCAGGACGCGTCAGCATTCAAATGCAATTGTTTTCAACTTTTCAAACATCAAATGACACTTGGCCTAGTGGTTAAGGCGTGGCATGTAGAAGATGCTCTCAAGGGTCACGAATTCGAGCCTCCCCAGGACCAGATTTGTTTTTCTTTTACAAACTTCAAATTATTTTCATATTTTAATATTTCTTTAATATTTTACATGCATTTTAATTTCCTTTCAACAATTTTTATCATGCATTTAAAAATACCAAAAAATATTTTTCTTTTTTGCATTATTTTCAGAAAATGTTTATTTAATTTATAAAATATAAAAATATTATTTTGCATGCATATTTAATTTAATTGCTAATTTTGCATTTTAATCACTTTTAATTAGTTTTTAATTATTAAATTGCATCCAAAAAATCCCAAAAAATTATTTTAGCATATTAATGTTATTTCCAGCATGAAATATTTTTCTCATTCAAAAATTTGCATTTTTACTAACATTTTCCTTTTATTCGATTTTTCTCGTATTTTCCGATTTCTCATCTTTTCACAGGTTATCCCATTTCAGACGTTTTCTTTTTACTGTTTTCTTTTTCCAATAATGTGATTGCTCATGGGATGTAATAGTTTTAATTAGGGTTTTATTTTCCGCAAGTTTAAATTATGTATCTGCCCCAAAGCCATGTAATAGCGTAGGATTTATCTTTCCGCACTTTACCTTTCCGCATTTTAAATTTCCGCACCCTATAAACTGCTAGTAATTAGGCGTGTATGGCAAGATAAAATTGAACCTAGCACACTAATTTTCAAGATAACATGAATCTGAATTGACACACTATTTTCACACGTGCACCCCTTAGGGTCATTCTCTCTTGTTGCCTTTACAAATACAAATGGTCATGTCCCTCGAATGTAGAGGTATCCTAGCACCGTTGCCTTCCAAACAAATCATCATAGTCCCTTCGATACAAAGATCATAAGACCCACGATGTCGCCTCCGAATACATGATCTTGACCCTCGATTGTCGCCTACGAAAAATGATGATAGTCCCTTCGAATGTGCTAGGATACTTCCTACAAGTTGCTTTCTATGACCATCTGATGTCCCTTCGAATGTCCCGCTTACATCCAACAAATAGAGTTACCTACCAACTAATGGTATGGATAGCGCTATTCTAAAGGAACGTAAAATAACACGAAAACGACCATTCTGAGTAGGTAATAAGACTTTTAGTTGCTTGCTCTATCAAAATACTTTTCACACGTCACACTTTTGTCAAAATTCAAACTCTTTTCAAAACAAAAATTTTTTGAACACTTTGTATACATTCCTACATGAATCATTACAAAGTCAAAGCGAAATGCCTTTTCAAAACATTTTTGTCAAACACACAGAAAGCACAATTTTAATGTGATCTAAGAGCAACTAAGAGCCCGTAGATAACTACGGATGGAAAGGGGTGCTAATACCTTCCCTTTTCATAACCTTCTCCCTTACTCAGAATCTAACGAAGGTCTTTTTCTGTACTTTTTACCTTCCCTTAATTGGACAAAATAAAAGTCGGTGGCGACTCTTGCTATCCGCACATTTGCGATACAAAAACCTACAAAGTCAGTTCACCGTGTTACAGAAGGTCATGCCACCAATTGATCCCTTTCCGATTCAGGACAAAATAAAATAAGATGAAGAATAAGCAATGTAGTGTTATATATTGTTGACTTAAAGCTCCAAGAATTAATTGTATAATCAATCCTTTGATAGATTTGAATCACCAATACATTTCTCCAACATCATCAACACCCAAATTCCATTGAGATTAAAGAGGAATTAAGTGTACAAGACTACAATCCAAGTCAATCATCAAAAGAATAAAGTAGAAGAAGAGTAAAGATCCAAAACAAGTCAAAAAACAAGTGAAAATCACAATTTACACTTTGTGTAATCGATTGTAGTAGGATGCAAATCGATTACACACTGTTATTTTTTCAAAAAAATTTAAGTGTGGCCCATGCAATCGATTGCAACAGAGTTCAAATTGATTGCACACTGTAAAAACCAGAAAAATCACATTTTCTAAAGGCCAGATCCTTGTTCAAACTTTTCCACAAACACCTTGTGTGTCTTGATTCGAGTGAGCACGAAAATTCCACCAACTTTTTGAGAAATTAATATCAATGGAACTAAAAACAAGTTTTCTAAATGAATCAAACAACAAAAATTATCAAGAGATCACATAATCAAAGATGAAGATCAACACTCACTACTTGTAGATCTTGAGAGAAATTTGTAAGAGTAACACTTCAAATTGCTTCACTTCAACTTCAAAAGTCAGAATCACAAGCCTAGATCTTAGGAATTAAAGTAGAAATAGAGAGTGGATGAAGGTTTAGCTCAAAGAATTAGATAATTCCAATGAAGAATTCACTAATCTTTATGAAGAAGAAAGAGCTTTGAGTGAGTTGGAAGAATTGGGGAAAATGAGAGAATGAAGAGAAATTTTGTCAAGGTGTATTTGTCTATCAAAAGCTTCAATGGAGAGAAATTTTGACAAGGTAAATTTGGATATCAAAAGCTTCAATTGAGAAAAATTTTGACAAGGTAAATTTGGCTGTCAAAAACTTTAGATTTGAATGAGAAGAGGCCTCTATTTATAAGGTTTTGGTTTGGGAATGAGTGGTGGTTTGGATTTGGTTTGGAAATTAGAATTAGGCTTGGAAATTGATTTTGGAGCCAAAATTGAATCAATTAGTAAGTAATTTCGTAACTAAAAGAAAATAAATAAAAAAAAGAAATTGGAGCCCAAGCCCACAAACTTGAAAATTGCCCAATTTTTCAATATTTTGCACAGTGCAATCGATTTCACTCTAGTGCAAATCGATTGAACTAAGTTATTTTTTGAGAATTTGCTGAAATTGGTCAGTGAGCAATCGATTGCTCCAATGTGCAAATTGATTGGACCCTGTTTTTTTTTTTTTTTTGAAAAATTAGTTTTAAATCATGTTTTGGGAAAAAACATCAGAAAAACATACACTTGCCTGATGTCTTGGCTTGATACCTATAAAATACAAGATTTAAAGACAAAAGCAAATATTTTTTCTATTTTAATAAGAGGATAGCAGATGAAATAAATGCAGATCAATTATGCATGCAGAACACAGTTAGGGTGCTTGGTGATTCCTTAAGGGCAAACATAAGAATAGGACAAACATTAAAGCCCAAACTTTGTTTGTGATCTTAATGCATTGTGATTATGAGATGATGAGGGATCTCAGGGGAAAAAATTGGGGTACAGCAGCTGCCCTTATTTAAGTGTCTTCTATCCGGAGATAAGAAGGGAACCTTCGCCTCGACAGGATAGAAGATACTTAAATATAACACTAGCCCTATTTTTATCCCTAAGATGGCATCCAATGCTTAATGTTTATGAAATGCAATAGGATGATCTTCACAGGGAAAACAGAACGCCGTTGGGGAAGCAAAGATAATGAACACACGCTAAGAAAGACAAATCATCAAAGAAAACGAACTACTGGGGAAAGAAGCTCAATCTTATGGGAGAGAGAAAAAACATGACTCCATTAGGGAATGGGAACAATAGCAACAATCTCTAGATAGACGGCGAACTATCTCCTCACAGAGGAGTTATCAAAAACAAAAGAGTGACACCAACTTTATAACGATAGTAAACCATCAACCCTAAATAAACGCCAAGAATTATTTCTGACCAAAAGGTGGTAAGAAGACAACATCAACAATAGACTGAATTTACAAAGAGCTATGGTGTTTCACCAAAGACAGGCTGGAAGTCCTTCTTTAACCAGGATACTTCATCTAGAAAAGGTAACAAAGCAATCATAAAACCAGTGAGCCAAAAATCCTCCCATTGGAGTAATCAACAAATGGACAACGAACTATATCCCATAATGACGAGATTACCATCCATCGAACATTCAAACCTTTGACAAACTTCCTTCCATAACGACAAGGCTACCATTCATTGATAAACGAATCTTCGACAAACCACCTCCCATAATGACGAGGTTACGATTTATTAGAAAAAAATTTCGATAAACTGTCTTCCATAAAGACAAGGCTGCCATTCATCGGAATAACAGATCTTCGACAAACTACCTCCCATAATGACGAGGCTGCCATTCATCGAAATAACAGATCTTCGACAAACTACCTCCCATAACGACGAGGCTTCCTTTCATCGAGAAAAAAGATTTTCGACAAACTACCTCCCATAACGATGAGGCTACCATTCATCTGGATAACAGATCTTGTCGCAAACAACTATCAGAATTAACCATCAATGAGTTTGTAAATCACCCAAATAGATGTTCAACAATGAGCTTGTAAATCACCCAAACGAATACCGAAAAGAAACATTCATCAACAAGCTTGTAAATCACCCATCGGAAATAAACGACTAATCAACAATGAGCTTGTAAATCACCCAAGTAAGTACCGTAAAGAAACGTTCAACAGTGAGTTTGTAAATCACCCAAAGGAACTTCCAACAATGAGCTTGTAAATCACTCATCGGAGGAAAACGGCTATTCAGCGATGAGCTTGTAAATCACCCAAAGGAACTTCCAAACGACGAGCTTGTAAATCACCCAAAGGAACTTCCAAACTACGAGCTTGTAAATCACCCATCAGATATTTCAACAACGAGTCTTCAATCTGCTTGAGAGATACAGTCAATCCATAATGAGAGATTCCCCATTGGGTTGCCGAAAGAAGGCCAAACTGGTATTAACAGACTTGCTGAGAAAAACCAACTGCTTGCGGGAAGATACCATCACCTTTCGTTAGGAAAAGATCGTAACAACACTGTAACACGGTCGGAGAACTGACTTGTTTGTTTTTCTTTTTATCGCAAATATTGCGGATAGCAAGAGTCGCCACCGACTTTTCTTTTATCCAATAAAGGGAAGGTGAAAAGAACAGGAAAAGACCTTCGTTAGATTCTGAGTACGGGAGGCAGTTATGAAAAGGGAAGATGTTAACACCCTTTCCATCCTTAGTTTATCTACGCGCTCTTAGTTGCTTAGCTCACTTTTGAAAAATTGCTTTCTGTGTTTGTGTAATTTGAAAATGTATTCGAAAAGGAATTTCATTTTTACTTCATAATGATTCTCGTTGGAATGTATACGAAGTTTTTAGAAATGTAAAGATGTTTAACTTTGTAATGATTCACGCTGGAATGTATACAAAGTGTTTTTTTCAAAGTATTTGAAAGGTGTGAGGTGTGAAAATTTATTTTGATTGGAGCAACCAACAGAGTCTTATTACCTACTCAGAATGGTCGTTTCCATGTTATTTTTCCTTCTCCTTTAGAATAAGGCTATCCATACCATTAGTTGGTAGGTAACTTTATTCGTTTGGATGTGAAGGGACAATCGAAGGGTCATCGTATGGTCATATAAGGCAACATGTAAGGATACCATTAGCAATTCATAGGGACGATCATCACTTTTTGTAGGAAACAATCGAGGGACAAGATCATATATTCGTAGGCAACATTGAGGGTTATCGAGGGACTATGATCTTTGTATCGAAGGGACTATGATGATATTATTCGTAGGCGTCTTTGCTAATGGTATCCCTACGTTCGAGGGACATGACCATTGAATTCGTAAAGGCAACAAGAGAGGATACCTTAAGGGGTGTGCAAGTGTGAAGAGTGTGTTGTATTCAGATATTTATCTTGAAATTAGAAGTGACCTAGGGTTGATTTTAGTCTTTAGCATGCAAACCCTAATTAGCTAGTAGTTAAATATGTACAGGAAAATAAAGTGCGGAATGTAAAGTGCGGAAATGTAAATCCTACGTTATTACATGGCTTTAGGGCAGATACAAAATAGAGGTGTGGAAAGTAAAGGCAGAAATGTAAATCTACGCTATTACAGAATAAAATTGTGCAACCTATACATCTTTTCTAGAATTGTAAATGCAGAATAGCAAATAAATAATCAGGATAATAAGAAATATGTTAGTAAAAATGTTTTAGAAGTTAGTAAAAAAAAGGTTTTAGGTTAATAACCCTAATTACTAGAAAATAAATTATATTTTTATGATTTTTGAAAAGGTTTTAATTAATTTTGAAAAGAAAATTAAATTAAGAAAAATAGAAAAAAATGAAGAAATAAGAAAAGTTAGAAAACTGAGAAAAAGTTAGGGGGTCAACAGGGATCGAGCCCCAGAAGTTGCGCTTGCATGCTTCTATCAAAAGTTACTTCTATCAGAAGTTGCGCTTGCATGCTTCTATCAGAAGTTACTTCCATCAGAAGTTACTTCTATCAGAAGTTGCGCTTGTATGCTTCTATCAGAAGTTGTACTTGTATGCTTCTATCAGAAGTTGTGTTCCAGAAGTTCTTTCTCATAACTTCTAAGTTCATCTTCTACTCAACACGATGTAGCGTTTCATTCTAACACTTGAGCCAGAACATCTGTTGAAAAAACATAAACATGCCAGAGTATCAAATTCATCAGAGGATCATAACTTTAATAGATTATCATAGTGTCTATTTTTAACTTTCAAACAAAACACGCGTGGGCCCTAGGGAGTTTGAAAATGCCTGCAAATTGAAATACGAAGCTTAGCAGTTCTATGCCCTAACTATGGCAAACCACGATTTGGACATGAAAAGCTTGTAATGATGTCCCAGACCTGCTCTAATAAATCTCAAGAAACGATTAGCATGGTTAGTTTAGATCAAAACATCATAAAAATAGAAATACAAATTTAAGAAAAATATGTAATAAGAGCTTCATGATGCATGCAATTCAGGATGTCTTGGTCATGCATTTTGATCCATACTTACCCTATGTTACCTCAGGAGCACGATGGAGTGCTTGGAATTTCTTGAGAACGGATAAAACTAGGGTTTCGGTGGTGCAACTTTCTCTTGAAAATTTGGAACAAGAACCCTAGTTTTTCGGCTACCAAACTCGTCCTCTTTGATGTCTGAATGTGCTATGTATATATAGGGCCAAAGATTAGGTCAAGCATTTGTGGAAAATATATCAACTTGAATGCAAAATATTTGATTGAAATATTTTATCAAATTCTTCCATATTTGGATCAATCTTGTATTAATCCATGGTGCACGAAATTTCCAACTAGCATGGGCTATCTTGGACCTCAAGACAAGTAGAAAGCAATCCCAACTCATCTTAACTCTTACCTTTGTATTTTATTTAATTAAAATTGAATTTAAATCATTAAATTCAAAAATAAATCAAATAAATACAAGATAGGCATGCACTTGAGTTTTCAGGCCATAGATAATGTCAAGATTAAGTTTGGATCATGAAAACTTAGGCCCATTTGGAAAATATCTGCATTTGCTGAGTATTTCTCTTCATGCACCTCCTTAAAAATGTCAAACTTGCACAAATTGTATCTTGCTCAAATTTCAATATTTTTAAGTGTTCTTGGACTTTTTAGAAATCTCAATATGTCCTATAAACACTCCTTTTGGTTTCATCTTCATTAAAGTTTCCATGTTCGTGTACACTTCTTTGCAAAAAGATGACTTTTTGTTGACTTTTAGGAGGACCTATAATGTCTTGATCCATAACTCTCAAATGAAGCATTTTTGGCCAAAGCTTGTGAGACATGAAGTTGTAGATGATTGAATTCCCTTAAAAATGAGTTTTGGTGGAAAATTTCTGATAAAGTATGTGAAAGTTATGTCTGGTCAAAGTTCTGTTGACTTTTGGTTCGAAAACCCTAACTTGGAAACTTTGGCTTTTGATCAAATCTTGAGTTTTCTTGATGATTCATGATCAACCCTTGATCATATAATGAATTTGACTTAAAAATATTGATGTTGACCAAAAATTATGAAGTTTGACTGTTTGTTGACCACAGTTGACTTTTTGTCCAATACAATTGATTTTAAACCAATTGAGCAATTGACTGAGCAAACTTGAGCTATGAGGCTTGAAACATGACATGGTGATCCCTTGTGACAAGTGAGGGGATATGATGACCACTTGAGGTATTAGAACTTGATTTTGTCTTGAAAGAAGAAAAACCCTAGTTGTAGGTTGATTGCTTAGGAGAGGGTTCATCTGGCCAACCCTTGAAAAATTCTTGAGTATGGAGATGTGGATTGTCTTGAGAAATAGGAGGGAAAATTTTGGGGTATAACAAACACCACTGGAGAAATGATATTTTCCTGACATTAGGACTCATAGTCTAAGAAGAACAAGGTAATAATACCGCTTGGAGACCAGAGTTCGAACCATGATTAAGCTGGGGAAGGGTGATTTGAACAATCATAGAGGCTCACAAAGAGGGTCGAGACTCTATTCTTCCACGAGGGATAACTCCGTGGGGAAATGGGAAGATGAACTCTTTCTGCTTGAAGCTGACACTCTATTGAAAGATGAAACATACTTTGATTATCAACATATATGAATGGGCAATGAATTGAAGTTTAGCTATATATGAATGAATGTATGTGCAATGCACATGGACATTTTATTAAGGATCAACATGGAAGGTTTACTAAGGAATGGATAACACTCGGCAAAAATTAAGTCTTCACAAACTATCAACCGAAGAGTAGCTCATTATTTCGTCAAATTTCAAAAGAAGCAACTCTTCTGAAAAAATGGGGCAATTTGTGGGAACAATCCGCTTCGCACTTGTATCTCATAGAATGAAGAATGTTATAGAGGTCCTCATGGAACCAAATTCAACATTATCAATCCTGTTTGTCACTAGGACATGGCCATCTTTCCCTTTGCTTCACATCTGAAGTAAACACACTTAAAATTGCAAAACATTTGCAAGTATGTTCTAACAAATCTGTTTGTTTTGAAATGCATTTTCAATAACAAAATAATATTTTTATAAACTGAATAAAAATAAGATTGCAAAGGAATTGGATAAAGGCTCAAATTTTATTGATAGAATGGTAGTCTGCCAATAGCATGACTCCATAGATTATTACAAAGTTTTTTTGAAAAATGGTAAATATATGGAAAAGGTACATCGAAGATCAATGGACACTGATCTCCCTAACAACTTTGAACTCATGTATTATGGTCTTCAATTGAGGTATGAAGATAATCCATGCAGATTGTTGCTTCTGTGATCAAGTCTTGTCTGATGTAGTTACTTGCCATATAAGTCCCTAGCTTTTGCCTAGACTACCCTTACGGGTTTTCAGCCTACCGGGAGATTTATTCTGTTTATGTCTCTAATTTTTTCCTAGACCTCCCTTTCGGGTTTTTAGTCTACCGAGATGTTCTTTTTTGCCTAAGTCACCCTTTCGGGTTTTCAACTTAGCGAGTTGTTCTTTTATTTATTTAGGCGAAGTATTTCTTGACTACATCAGCATTTAGAGGACGTGGGAACTCCTCGCCATCCATAGTTTCAAGAATCAATACACCGCCAAAGAAGGATTTCTTGACAACATATGGGATTTCATAATTGGGAGTCCACTTGCCTCTGGAACTAGAGTTTACAGAAATGATCTTTCTGAGCACGAGGTCGCCTTCTCTGAATACACGAGGTTTGACCTTCTTATCAAAAATTTTCTTCATTCTTTTCTGATATAACTGGCCATGACATAAAGCATTCATTCTTTTCTCTTCAATCAAATTCAACTGGTCAAACTGATTCTTAACCCATTCAGGATCTGATAATTCAGCTTCCATAATCACCCTCAAATATGGAATCTCAACTTCAATGGGGAGTACTACTTTTATCCCATAAACCAAAGAGAAAGGGGTCGCCCCTATTGAAGTGCATATCGAAGTACGATATTCATGTAAAGCAAAAGGTACCATTTCATGCCAATCCCTGTAGGTAATGACCATCTTTTGGATGATCTTCTTGATATTCTTGTTTGCAGCTTCAACTGCACCATTCATCTTGGGTCTGTAAGGAGAAGAGTTGTGATGAACAATCTTAAATTCTTCACAAAGTTCTGTCATCATCTTATTATTCAAGTTTGAGCCATTGTGAGTAATGATCCTGTCAGGCACACCATACCGGCAAATGAGATTGTTCTTGATAAATTGGACCACCACTTGCTTGGTAACATTGGCATAAGAAGCCACTTCAACCCATTTGGTGAAGTAATCAATTGCTACCAAGATGAAACGATGTCCATTAGAATCCTTGGGTTTAATCATCCTAATCATATCAATACCCCACATAGAGAAAGACTATGGGGAAGAAATAACATTGAGAAGTGTATGAGGCACATGAATCTTATCAGCATAAATCTGACACTTATGGAACTTCTTCGCAAATTTGTAACAATTGGATTCCATTGTCAGCCAATAGTATCTTTTTTTTAGCATCTTATTAAACATGGAGTGTCCATTGGCATGGGTACCAAAAGAACCCTCATGAATCTCATGCATCAACATGTCTGCTTCGTGTCTATCCACGCATCTGAGAAATACCATGTCATGATTTCTTTTGTATAACGCACCTTCATTGAGAAAGAAACTACCAGCCAATCTCCTTAAGGTATTTCTATCTTTGCTTGTCGCATCAACCGGATACTCTCGAGTCATCAGGAAACACTTGATGTCATGATACCAAGGTTTATCATCCTTTTCTACCTCCATGGCGAATATATAAGATGGCCTCTCAAGGTGCTCAATGGTGATCTGAGGTACATCATTCATATGGTTCACTTTGTACATAGAAGCCAAAGTCTCCAAGGCATCTGCCATCTGATTTTCATCTCGAGGAATATGGTGAAGCTCTACTTTATTGAAGAAAGTCAACAACCTCCTTGCATAATCTTTGTAAGGATCAAGCCAAGGTGACGAGTTTCCCAATCTCCTTTAATTTGATTTATTACTAAAGCTTAATCAATGTACACATCAAGAATTTTGATTCTGAGGTCGATGGCTTCTTCGAGACCCATGATACAAGCTTCATATTCTGCCATATTGTTGGTATAACCAAACATCAATCTTGTTGCGAAAGGGACATGAGTTCCTTGAGGAGTGATGATCACAATACCGATTCCTTTTCCACAAGCATTCATGGCTCCATCAAACACCATGCCCCATCAGGACTCGGAATCTGGGCCTTCCTCAGGCAAAGGTTCGTCATAATCTTTCATTTTCAAATACATTACATCCTCATCAGTAAAGTCACATTCAACAGATTGATCATCCTCAACCGACTAACGAGCTAGGTATTCTTCCAGTACACTATTTTTAATAGCTTTCTAGGTGCGGTATTCAATATCATATTCAGATAACAACATCTGCCAACGAGCAATTCTCCCTGTAAGAGTAGGCTTTTCAAAGATGTACATGATCGAATCCATTCGAGAGATCAACCAAGTAGTATGATTCAACATATATTGTCGCAGATGCTTCGCAGCGTAGGCTAAAGCACAATAAGTCTTTTCCAACATAGAATATCGGGTGTAACACGGTGTGAGAACTGACTTGTTTGTTTTGCGTTTTATCGCAAATGTTGCGGATAGCAAGAGTCGCCACCGAATTTTCTTTTATCCAATAAAGGGAAGGTGAAAAGAACAGGAAAATACCTTCGTTAGATTCTGAGTACAGGAGGCAATTATGAAAAAGGAAGGTATTATCACCATTTTTATCCGTAGTTATCTACAGGCTCTTAATTGCTTAGCTCACTTTTGAAAAATTGCTTTCTTTGTTTGTGTGGTTTGAAAAGTATTTGAAAAGTGTTTCACTTTGACTTCGTAATAATTCTCGTTGGAATGTATACGAAGTGTTCGGAAATATTTGTTTGGAAAATGTTTTAACTTTGTAATAATTCTCGTTGGAATGTATACAGAGTATTTATTTAAAACGTTTTTGAAAAGTGTGAGGTGTGAAAAGTGATTTTGATTGATTGGAGCAAGCAATAGAGTCTTATTTACCTACTCAGAATGGTTGTTTCTTATTAGTTTCCTTCTCCTTTAGGATAAGGTTATCCATACCATTAGTTGGTAGGTAACTTTATTTGTTGGATGTGAAAGGACAATCGTAGGGTCATCGTATGGTCATTGAAGGCAACATGTAAGGATACCTTAGCAAATTTGTAGGGAGGATCATCACTTATTCATAGGCAACAACTGAGGGACGAAATCATATATTCGTAGGCAACATCGAGGGTCATCGAGGACTATGATCTTTGTGATGATTTTGAATCGAGGTACTTTGCTAATGGTACCCCTACATTCGAGGGACATGACCATTTTTATTCGTAAGGCAACAAGAGAGGATACCCTAAGGAGGGTGCAAGTGTGAAAGAGTGTGTTAAGTTCAGATATTTATCTTTAGATTAGGGTTATTCTAAGATTGATTTTAATCTTGTCATACAAACCCTAGTTATCATACATCTAAGAAGTTTAATATTCGCAGGAAAATAAAGTGCAGAAAGTAAATGCGGAAAATAAACTTATGCTATTAAAAGGCTCTGGGGCAGATACATAATATTGGTGCGGAAAGTAAAGGCAGAAAATAAATCTACACTATTACAAAAAACTGTGCGACCTATACAGCGATTTCTAGAATTTAAATGCTAAATAATAAATAAATAAATAATAAATAAATAAATAATAGAAAAAAATGTTAGTAAAATGTTTTAATGTTAGTAGAAAATATTTTAGGGTTAGTGAACCTAATTACTAGAAAGAAAAAATATTTTTTGGATTTTTGGATTGATTTTAATTAGGAAAATAAATTAAAAGTTAATTTCAATGGTTAATTAACAATTAATTAAATAAAAGAAAAATAAAATATTTTTTAATGATAACAAATTAAATTATAATTTTTTTAACCTAATTGTAAAAAGAAAATATTTTTTTGGGTTTTTCTTGTATTTTAAAAATTGTTTTAAAAGAAATTAAATTAAAAAAGAAAATTGAAAATATGAAAAAATAGGAAAAAGGGTTAGTTTTGCAAAGTGGTAAAAGTAAGGTGGGGTGCCAGGGTTCGAACCCCTGACCTTGGGGTTGTCAAGAAAAACACGCTGCCATCTGAGCTGCCTGACATTGGTGTTATTATAATGAAACAAATATAACATAAGAGAAAATGATTTTCTAAAAGTCCTTTAAAACAAACGCGTGCCGAGGGATCATCATCCCCAATTCAAATTATTTGGGAATTTACCCACGGCTTTTCCGTGGGTAAGGCTATACTGACAGACACGTCTGTAGCTATTGCAGCTACAATTTTCAAAAACTCAGTACAAGCAATATAAACTCATGGTGAGGGCATGAATCAATCCGGTTTAACCTCATGAGCACGACGGTACCACTGGTTTTCTTCAATTTTACCTATTTTGAGAACCCCCAA
The DNA here is from genome assembly GCA_021764765.1 of Vicia sativa. Taxonomy (NCBI): domain Eukaryota; kingdom Viridiplantae; phylum Streptophyta; class Magnoliopsida; order Fabales; family Fabaceae; genus Vicia; species Vicia sativa. The sequence goes on from CM038792.1 coordinate 244,682,160, forward strand.
ATTGGAGCTCACGAACCCTAGCAATGACATATGGTTAAACCTACGTCTAAAAATCAATTAACCAATCCAGAAAGCTTGCAAACATCATTCTAAGCATGAATGTACAATCGAAACATGTTAATGATGCCTAAATTTGAAAATTCGATTATTGAAAAAGATGTGTAAACCGTGATTCGTATTTTACGTTTCTGGATTTTTATACTGGCTTGTGAATGGCTGGAATCGATCAGAGGGCACCAAGAAACGTGATGGAATGCTTGGAACGGCCTGAAACGATCCAAAACTCTGGCTTCTAGTTTCTTGCAAGTCACAGATTTTTTGGAGCTTTGTTTAGGGTTCTTGGCTGCAAATTTTCGTCTCATTGTGATCTGAACATGTTTAGTACTTATAGAAGATGGAAAATAGGTCAAGAGATGTGAAGAAAATATATTGCATTAAATGAAAAATACTTGATTTTTCAATCTTTCAAATTTGCATCCAAAGCTTCCAATTTTGTCTCAATCTCATGCCAATCAAATATCTTTGAAATTGACAGCTCTTATTGAGTATCTTGGACTTCAAGAATGCTGAATAATAGGCCTTTCACTTATTGATTTGATTTTTGCATTTTATTTTAATTAAAATTGGATTTAAATGAATAAATTCCAAAATAAATAAAATAAAATAAAGGGAGGCACGCTAATGGACTTAGGAGTCATGGATGATCTTAGGAACATGTTTGAATCATAAAAACTTAGGCACATTTAGAAAAAATTTGATTTTGTTAAGTATTTCTCTTCATGCACTTCTTTAAATTTCGCAAACTCGCACAAGTTGTATCTTTCTCAATTTTCAACATTTTGAAGTGTTCTTGGACTTTTTAGAAAGCTCAAGATATCCTCTGAACACTAATTTTGGTTTCATCTTCATTGAAGCTTCCGTGTTCATGTACAATTCTTTTGAAAAAGATGACTTTTTGTTGACTTTTGGAAGGACCTATAATATTTTGATCCATAACTCTCAAATGAAGCATTTTTTGCCAAAGCATGTGAGACACAAAGTTGTAGAGAGTTGAGTTATCTTCTAAATGAGATTTAGTGGAAAAAAATTTGATGAAGTATGTGAAAGTTATGCTTGGTCAAAGTTCTGTTGACCTTTTGTCAAGAAACCCTAATTTAGAAACTTTGACTTTTTTATGAAATCTTGAATTTTCGTAATGAATCATGATCAACCCTTAGGCAAATGATGAATGTAACTTCAAAATCTTGATGTTGACCAAAAATTATGAAGTTTGATTGTATGTTAACCACAAATGACTTTTTGTCCAATACAACTAATTTTCAACCATCTGAGCAATTGATTGAGAAAAACTTGAGTTGTGAGGCATGAGACTTGACATGGTGATACCTTGAGACATATGAGGATGTATGAATATCACTTGAGGCAATATAAACCGTCTTTGACTTAAGATAATGAAGACCCTAGTTGTGGGTTGATTGCTTAGGAGAGGGTTCATCTGGCCAACCCTTGAGAAATTCTTGAGTATGGAGATGTGGATTGTCTTGAGAAATAGGAGGGAAACTTTTGGGGTATAACAGCTTCCCTTGTTTAATCTTGTTGTACCTAAAGGGTTAGATCGGTATGCTTGCCTTTTGTGACCTGAAGGTAGAAGAAGATCGAACACTCGAGTACACCTAAAAATTTGCACTCGCTGGTGTATGGAATGAGATCGTCAGTTAATGATGTATTGGAATAGGGTTATAGATTCCATTTGGAGAAGCTGATGTTAGGGAGTGGTTCGTACGTTAGACTCCATGCTCATCATTGAATGAGGTTACTGGTACGTATAGATTTTTAACTAGATATGCAGCATTCTACAGGTGGAGAGATGACCATATGTGGTCGGATATGGGCTTAAAGATGCCATCTGGAGTAGTTGATGATAAGAGAGAGTTAGAATGAACCTTCGTCTTGGCTTTATCTGAAATGATTATTCGTCATGATGTAGATAGTTTTCCCTTCTTGTCTTCGATATTAATTTGTATCCTGCTGTCTGCTGATAAACTTGTCTGGTCGCTTGGATAGTTTTCCCGTCTTGTTTCAGACATTTATCTATGACATTTTGTTTGGAAGTTTGCGAATAATTTTCACCTGCTTGATAAATTAAACTGAGAGAATAACATTAGTTCTATGCACATTATGATGCATGTAAATGATGCTCATGAATGATATATGCGCATGTTATGATTTTTATGAATAATGAATGAATATAGATGTCGTGGTATTTCAAAACCTATCCATCTTGAAGAAGATGGGAATATTCTGTCGGGGATCTTTGATTTCTGCTTGGGGATATAGTTGTTAGAGACCCTGGCTGGGGAGTAAGAGAGATGAGAATTCCTCCAATGCACTATCTGACCAAGTTTCAGGTCTGGATATTAATGTTATTGGGGAATGATAATTCTTGAGATATACTCAGCTGGGGATGAGCATCTCTTGTATGAATCTTTTTGGGGAATGATGTGATCTTGAATAACCTATTATCGCTCGGAGACTGACATAATAAGTTGATTGATGATTGGTTACTGCTCGGGGACTAACGTGATGATGTAGATGGTCATTGCTCGGGGACTAATGTGATGAGTTGATAGGATCACTGCTCGGGGACTAATATGATGAGTTGATAGGATCACTTCTCAAGGACTAATGTGATGAATTGAGAGTGTAGATAATCACTGTACGGGGACTGATGTGATGACGTAGATCATCACTGCTCGGGGACTCACGTGATGATGTATATGATCACTACTCGGGGATTAATGTGATGAGTTGATAGGATCACTGCTCGGAGACTAATGTGATGAATTGATAGGATCACTTGATAGGATCACTTCTCAGGGACTAACATGATGACCTGATAAGATCACTGCTCGGGGACTAATGTGATGACTTGATAGGATCATTGCTCGGGGACTAACATGATGACTTGATAGGATCACTACTCGAGGACTAATGTGATGAGTTTATATGATCACTGGTCGGGGACTAACATGATGATCTGATAGGATCACTGCTCGGGGACTAATGTGATGAGTTAATATGATCACTGCTCGGGGACTAACGTGATGAATAGAAGCATTGGACATTGCTAAAAAGAGATGATAAAGTAGTAGTTTTGTTGGGAAATTTGTCTTTGTCGGGGGAGCGATGGCTCTGTTGGGATTGTAGAGATTATTTTGTGGGGATATTTTTGTGAAAATGACTCTCCGGGGATGTGTTGGTTACTTGGGTTGTTATCCCTATTCCTAGATTCTGTAGTAATTGATGTTTTTGTTTGCTTTTTGTGTATTTGTGAATAGATATTTATCGTCAGATGCATATAATCATTCAAAGAAATCATTGGACTTATGCAAACAAAACAGATAAAAGTAAAAAGTTTGAAACTGGAAAAAGGGGAATTGTATTAGTTTTGAAAAGGGGCCTATAGACAGGCATTTCGTATACAGAGAGACAAATACCCTAGTAAGAGGAAATTGTCGGAAATATTTGGAAAATAGTAAAAGCTATATGGAATCAATCTCGTCGAGTTTCAACTCTGATATTGCTCATATATTTTCGACTATCTCATCACCTTGCTTCCAGAAGAAGGTGATTGAATTGATTTGCGCCATTTGAAGTTGATAGTATTATAGTCTGTAAGTAGATGACCTTGACGAGACATGGTCGTACGCTTTAATCCATAAATTTTTCCTAGACTTCCTTTTTGGGTTTTCAGTCTACCGAGATACCCTTTTATGCCCAAGCCGCCTTGGCAGGTTTTTGACTTGCCGGGTGTACATTTTTTATATATATGTCCCTAACTTTTGCCTGAACCCTTTTGGTTCGCCAGGGAAGCCCTTATTTTAGCCTAGGCCAGTCGACCTAGCGGGTCTCGTTTATGCGTAGTACTTTTTGACTATGTCTGCGTTCACAGGGTGTGGGAAGTCTTCTTCATCCATAGTGCTCAGTATCATGGCTCCGTCGGAAAATATTGTCTTGACTACGAATGGTCCCTCATAGGTGGGAGCCTATTTTCCCCTGGGATCACTTTGTGGTAGGATGATGCGCTTGACTACTAAATCGCCAACTATGTACACTCGATGCTTGTCTTTCTTATTGAAGGCTTTGATCATTCGCTTCTGATATACTTGTCAATGATAGATGGCTGCGAGTCACTTTTCTTCGACCAAGTTTATCTGGTCAATTCGAGTTTGTACCCATTCGTCTTCATCTAACTCTGAGTCCTTGAGTAATCTGAGTGAGGGTATCTGAACCTCGATAGGTAGAACAACTTCTATACCATATACAAGAGAGAATGGGGTTCCCTTGTAGATGTTCATATTGTAGTGCGATAACCGTGGAGAGCAAATGGAAACATCTCATGCCAATCTTTATACATCATTTTCATCTTTTTTATGATCTTCTTAAGATTCTTGTTGGCGGCTTCCACTGCGCCATTCATCTTTGGCCGATATAGAGAAGAGTTGTGATGTTTAATCTTGAACTACATGCAGAGTTCGGTGATTATTTTGTTGTTGAGATTGGTACCATTGTCTGTGATAATCCTTTCGGGGATGCCATATCGGCAGATGAGATTATGCTTGATGAATCGAGCCACAATATTCTTGGTAATAGATGCGAACGAGGCTGCTTCTATCCACTTGGTAAAGTAATCGATGGAAACAAGGATGAAACGGTGCCCATTAGAAGTGGTAGGTTTGATTTCCCCAATCATGTTAATGCCCCACATCGCGAAAGGCCATGGGGTGGTTAGAACATTCAATGGAATTGGAGGTACATGCACTTTGTTTGCGTATATCTGGCATTTGTGGAAAGATTGGGAATAGCGATAACAATCAGTTTCCATAGTGGACCAATAGTAGCCTGCTCTCAGAATCTTCTTATCCATTGTATATCCACTGGAATAAGTACCAAAGGCGCCTTCATGTAACTCTTACATAATTCGTTCTGATGTCTTCTGATCTACACATCAGAGTAAGGCCAAGTCATGAAATAGAGCTTGATGTATATGAGCCCCAGAAGGAAGGTAAGTCTATTTCTCTGAAATCTACTAAAAAATTTAGTACTAATGATTTTCAGGATGAAGAAGGAAGCTCTGAAGATTCAGAGTCAGAGGAATATGAGATATCTCTACTTTCTAGAAGGATAAACCAAATGTGGAAGCACAGGCAAAAGAAGTTCAGAAACTACAGGAGATCAGAAGATAGAGGAGAATCTTCTGGACACAAGAAGTTTAGCAAAAGAAACGTCATTTTCTATGAATGCAAAGAACCAGGACACTTCAGAAGTGATTGTCCTAAGTTGTAGAGAGAAAAAGAAGAAAGGAATGATGGCCACCTGGGACGACTCAGAATCTTTTAAAGCTGAATCTAACTCAGAAGATGAGCATGCCAACCTAGCTTTTATGGCCATAACAGCAGATGAGTCAGGCTCTGAATCAGAACCTGAAGAGGTATTTTCTGAATTTACTCGAGCTGAACTTGTGGATAGTTTATCAGAACTTCTGGAAAACCATAGTCAACTCAAGATCAAATACAAGAAACTTAAAAGGAGTATTGTATCTGAAATTGAGCAACTTAAAGCATAAAATTTTGAACTAAAAGAAAATAACATTAAACTTTAAGATGATTTCCAAAAAGTTCAAAAAATCTCTATTTTAGATACTGCTTCAAGTTCAAAATATATTACTAAAGAATATGACTATAGCTTTCAGAAATTTCTTACTAAAAGCATAGATAGAAGCAAAATGGCTTAAATGATCTATGGTATTAGTGGAAACAACAGAAGAGGTATTGGATATGAAACTCCCAAAGGGAAAGAAGTATATCAACCTAAACCTGTTGATGAAATGATTATCACATATAAACCACTGCACAAAAAATTTAGTTATGGTCACACACATGATATAAAATACACATCTTATTCTGAAAGTTTTCATGTTAAACCAAAGTTCAAACAGAACTTTAGAAACTCTAACCAAAAAGGACCCAAAAAGATATGGGTACCTAGGGAGAAAATAATTTATATTGCAGATATCCTTAACAGAGAATTTGAAACACCAATCATTGTACCTGGACTCTGGATGCTCATGACATATGATGGGAAGAAATTCTATGTTCCAAAGCCTGGAACTTAAATCTGGAGGTGATGAAAAGTTTGGAGGTAACCAGAAAGGAAAAATCATTGGTTCTGGAACCATTGGAAACGGTAACCTCGCTTCTATTTCTAATGTTTTGTTAGTAGAAGGATTAGCGCATAAATTATTGTCCATAATTCAATTGAGTGACAATGGTTATGACATAATCTTCAATCAAAAGTCATGTAGAGTTGTAAGTCTACAAGATGGGTCAATCTTGTTTACTGGCAAGAGAAAGAACAACATATACAAAATTGATCTTTCTGATCTTAAATCTCAAAATGTAAAATACCTTATGTCAGTGAGCGATGAACAATGGGTCTGGCACAGAAGATTAGGACATGTTAGCATGAGAAAAATTTCTCAAATTAACAAACTCAATTTGGTCAGAGGACTTCCTAATTTGAAGTTCAACTCAGAAGTACTGTGTGAGGCATGTCAGAAGGGAAAATTTTCAAAACCCTCTTTTAAATTAAAAAAAATGTTGTTTCTTCCTCTAGGCCATTAGAACTTCTGCACATTGATCTATTTGGACCAGTGGAAATTGCATCCATGAGAGGCAAGAAGTATGGATTGGTCATTGTAGATGAATACAACAAATGGACATGGGTAAAGTTCTTAAAACACAAGGATGAGTCACATTCTATGTTCTTTTACTGCTGTAATCAAGTTCAAAATGAAAAAGAGTTTAGAATCATAAAAGTTAGAAGTGATCATGGAGGAGAATTTTAAAATCAGTTTTTTGAAAAATATTTTAGAGAAAATGGCATTTCTCATTATTTCTCTTGTCCTAGAACTCCCCAACAAAATGGAGTTATATAACGAAAGAATAGAACATTGCAAGAAATAGCCAGAACTATGATCAATGAAACTAATATGGCTAAACACTTCTAGGAAGAAGTAGTGAACACAACATGTTATATTCAAAATAGACGTAAAGATCAATTAACAAGGTTTTTGGCCGATACAATAAGAACTGCTTACTTATATGATGATAGATTTAGAAATCTACTTATGTAATAATGTGGATCCCCTAAGGTTTTGAGCAGCTGTGTAGTATCAGATCCCAAAGATTGTAACTCTTTTCTTATGAAGAAAAGAGTTTCTCAAGGATTCTATAGAAATAGATATATCATAGATGAAATATATGAAGTTTCTATAAGACCTATTCTTGAAAAGACTCCCTATGAATTGTGGATGAACAGAAATCCCAACATTTCATATTTTCATCCATTTGGATGCACTTGCTATATTTTAAATACTAAAGATCATCTGAACAAGTTTGATTCTAAAGCACAGAAGTGTATTCTGCTTGAATACTCTGAACACTCAAAAGGATATAGAGTGTACAATATAGAAACTCTAATTGTTGAAGAATCAATCAAAGTAAGATTTTATGATAAGCTTGGCCAACAAAAGCCAAAGCAAATTGAAAATTCTGCAGGTACAAAAGTTCATCTAACAAACTCTGAAGGGACAGAACAAAAGTACAACTCAGAAGATCCGGCTGTTGAAGATATTCTGGACAACTTAAGAATTTCTGAAGAAACCTCAAAGAAAAGATTTCCAAGAATCACATCAACACATCTAGAAGATGTTATCATTGGAAAGAAATATGACCCTATCATAAAAAGATCCTCTCTAAGAAACAATGAAGAGTCGCAGTTTGGTTTGGTTTCTCTGATTGAACCAACCTCAATAGATGAAGCTCTTCAATACAATGATTGGATTATAGAAATGCACGAAGAACTCAATCAATTCACCAGAAATGATGTGTGGGATCTAGTTCCAAAGCCTAAAGGATTCAATATAATTGGAACAAAGCGGGTATTCAGAAATAAGTTAAATGAGCAAGGAGAAGTTGTCAGAAACAAGGCACGATCGGTTGCACAAGGGTATAGTCAACAAGAAGGTATTGATTATTATGAAACCTTTGCTCTAGTCGCCAGGTTAGAATCTATTAGACTATTAATTTCTTTTGTTGTTCAAAATAACATCACTCTATATCAAATGGATGTTAAGAGTGCATTTTTAAATGGCTGTATAGAAGAAGAAATTTATGTCCGTCAACCTCCTGGTTTTGAAGATTCAAAATTTCCATAACATGTTTTTAAACTCAAAAAATCTTTGTACGGGTTAAAACAAGCTCCCAAAGGATGGTATGAGCGTTTAAGCAATTTTCTTTTAGAAAAGAATTTTACCAGAGGGAAAGTGGACACAACTTTATTTAGAAAAACATTTAAAAATGATATTCTGATTTGTCAAATTTACGTAGATGATATTATTTTTGGAACTTCTAATGTCTCTCTTGGAATAGAATTTTTTGAGTCTATGCAGGCAGAATTTGAGATGAGTATGATGGGAGAACTAAAATTCTTTCTGAAAATTCAAATCAATCAATGTCAGAAGGTACTTTCATACATCAAACTAAGTATGTTAAAGAACTTCTGAAGAAATTCCAATTATCAGAAAGTAAGGAAGCAAAGACCCCAATGCATCCTACGTGCATTTTGGGAAAAGATGAGGTAAGTAAGAAAGTGGACCAGAAACTCTACAGAGGTATGATTGGATCTCTTCTTTATCTAATTGCATCTGGGCCAGGTATTCTATTTAGTGTTTGCTTATGTGCAAGATTCCAATCATATCCCAGAGAATCTCACTTAACTGTTGTTAAGCGAATTCTAAGGTATCTGAAAGGTACTACTAATGTTGGACTATGTTACAGAAAATCCAAAGACTTTAAATTAGTAAGTTATTGTAACGCTGACTTTGCTGGAGATAGAGTAGAACGAAAAAGTACCTCTGGAAGTTGTCAATTTCTTGGTGAAAATTTGATCTCATGGTACAGCAAGAATCAAGCCACAATTGCACTTTCAACCACTGAAGTAGAATATGTAGTCGCTGCTGGCTGTAGCACTCAGTTGCTCTGGATGAAGAGTCAACTAGAAGACTATCATCTATATGAGTGTAAGATTCATATCTTCTATGATAACACTTCTGCCATTTGCCTCTCTAAGAATCCAATTTTACACTCTAAGGCAAAACATATTGAAATTAAACATCATTTCATAAGGGACTATATTCATAAAGGAATTTTGAGTCTAAACTTTGTAGATACAGACCATCAATGGGCTGATATTTTCACTAAATCTCTTTTTGAAGATAGACTTAAATATATTTTGAAAAATATAAGTATGAAATTTTTCCTTGAATGAAATTTCTGTTTGTTTTTAATATAGTCAGAAGTTCTATTTTTAAATGAACGTTCTAATTAACATATCTTCAGAAGTTAGAAGAGAAGTTCAGATAGAAACCATATCTAGAAGTTCTGAAATATTCTCTAATGTTTCGTTACAAATATGGTTCAGAAGTTCATTATATCAAACAACTGTAACGTTTTTAACCTACAAGTTGAACACGTGTTCAAAACTTCTGATAGGTCACCCACGCGTGCTAGCTATTGAGACACAGTCCCTAGGTAACTGTTGAAATCTCTTCAAATCTCAAGAAATATCTCTAATCTCAGACTCTATTAAACGCGAGTGATGACTAATGTGTTTTAATTTTTTTAAAATTAATTTTAAGCTTCTCATCTACATGCATTTCTCTTTAAATACTCCGTACAAATCTCTTTTTCTCTTTTCTCTCTAAATTGAAAGCTTATGCATTTTTGCCTCTTCTTCTCTCTTTTCAAAAGCCCTAAACCCAGAATTTCAAAAATGGATTCATCTTCTCACCCAAAAACCACCATCCCTAATAACCCAGCAATTCTTGTTTCTAAAGACCCAGAAACCACCGTTCAACACAATCCTCATCAATCTGGAAGATACATCATCCCTGAACGAACAAAGTTGATTCTTGTTGAGAAGCTAGAAGTGGTGTGCGAACTGATGATTGATCCTGAAAATCCCAGAGATAATGGCTTCAATCTGTTTCCAGCTGTGGAATTTCAAGGATGGAGAACCTTCTTTGATCATCTTATTGGATCAGTCTTTCCAAATCTTGTCAAGGAATTCTGGATACATGTTGTTGTTACCCCCAAAGCTATTCTCTCTTTCGTTATGGGTAAGGAAATTTCAACCACTGAAAACATCATTAGAAGCTTGTTGGGTCTTGATGGAGAAGGAGAAATTGGTGTCCCAGAAGGAAGGCTTGATATGGATCAAGTGAATGCTGAAATTTTCACTTCTGGAGAAGCCTAAACAAAGATCAAAGATCTGAAGGATGTTTACAAGATCTGGGAAAAGATTTTTCATGGCTGTATCCATCACAGAAAGGTAACAAGCTCTCCAGACTACATTAACTCAGATCAGCAATGTTTGATGTACTGTGTATGAATAAATGTCAAGGTGGATTTTTCGTATCTTCTGTTTATACACCTCTGGATGCATGACAAGGAAATAAGGGAAGAAGAACGAACCAGAAATCCCAATGCTAAGAGAAATTGGATTCCTCTGGCTAGGCTGATCTCATACGTTCTGACTGAGAATGGTTTGATAGCTCACCTAGAAGATGCCAAACTGCTGAAAGTGTTGCATCTCATATGTGGGAAAGTCAGGACTGGAAAGAATCTAGTGAAGAGGAAAATAATTGATAGACTTCTGGATGAACCTACTCCATTCGTTTGGGGAACTGTCACAAAGAGAAGAGTTCCTCTAGCAGAATTTCCTGCATTCAATTCAGAAGAGCACCATCTAACCATCAAGAACTACATCAGAATCTGCAAAAGAAAAGGACTTCAAATTGATCCAGCTTGGATGCAAGGAAGAGATTCACCAAGCCCAGTTAAGATGACAAGGAAAAAGAAATTAGATGGCGAGGGAACTTCTACAAGACCCCCAAATTCTCAGAAGAAGAAAAAGAAGCCGAACTCAGGTACATCTTCTAATCTCATCTCTATTTTAAATTCTACTAATATAGTAACATCTGATGTACAACCCACTTCCACCATTGTTCCCTTAGAAACACAAACTACAAATAAAACTTTAGACAACATAGATGTAGATATAGATCTCACCACCCCATCAGAAGTTCTAGAAACCAATCCCCAAATTGCACAAACCCTATCAAACATAGACAATTTTGATGCCTTAAATATAGAAGTTCCACCCTCAACTACTACAACACAATCCACACCAGTTATCTCTCCACAAAGTTCACCATAGGAAATTCCTATCTCTGCTCCCAACCAACCAAATCCAAATGCACCACCATCTCGTGCACTTCTTCCACATCCAAACAACAATTAATGGAATTCTGATGTTGGATCTTGGAGATTGCCTGGAATCAATGTTCCTCTGAACACTCAATTCCCCTCATTCACTTTACCCACAACAAACATTTTTGTTGTTCCCAAGTCCCCCCAACACATTACCACTTCTTTTTCTGCACCAACCATCACTCCTATCTCTACAGAACTTCCTCCATCTACCTCTCCAGAATTTCAACCATCACACTCCCCTGAACAAACCACTATCTCACCAAAACTTGCACGACCTACCTCTCCAGAACTTCAACAACCTCACTCCCCTGACCAAACCAGCTTATCTGCAGAACTTCCAACACCTCACTACCCAGAAGATACTGTCAATACAACCTATGAGCCTCCACCTTCCCCATATAATTCACCTTCCACTCCACAACCTCTAAACCCTCCCACATATGATTTTCTACACACTATAGTTGATTTCAACTCTCTACCCAAAAAGACACTTGTTTCCAAACCAGTGCACACAAATGTTAGTATACATTTGCAGAAGTTTGAAACAGAAATGCAGGGTTGTATATAACTGCTAAAGGAAGGTTATGCCAGCAACCTGATCCCACATCCATCAGCTGATCTATGGAGAACATTTAGAAGGAGATTCAATGCTGAATCCCTGAAACTCAAAGATTTGTGTTACTCTCATGTTTATGAGAAATTTACTGAGTGTTTGAATGGTTTGAAAAAAGCAGTTTACAATATTTGGAAAGATAAGCCACAACTACAGGTTGAAAATGCTCCATGGCAACCACCCGCTGACCCCATGGATATTTTTGATGATGAATCTTCAGAAGTTGCTGACCCAAACTCTGTAGCATTGGTTTTGTATAGACCACCTCTTTTTCGTCCCAGAGATACTCGTAAGAAGGTGCCCACACTAATGATCGATCTTGACACACTTTTCTCGAGTGTCTTCTGCCCTAGATCTACTGGTTCTACATCAAAGGCTATTTCTACTGAAGATGATGCTTCAACTTTTGTGGTGCTAGAAACTCTGAAGGAGTTAAAGAAGGAAAATGAAGCAGTGCGTGAACTTTTGGAGAAACATGATGAGACGAACAAAGAAATCAAGACTTGCATCCAGAATCAAAAGGAATCTTCAAATTAAATCAAGAACCTTCTGCTTTCCCTAGTTTCTCGTCCCACTTAGTCCTTCCATTTTCAACCTTTTGTGCATCATTTTTTTAAATGTTTTGTGTTTTGACAAACCTTCTGTAACTGTTTCTTAAAAATTAATGTTATCAGTACTTTGCTTTACATTGTTATTCTTTTTAACAATGACTTTTTGAGTATGACAAAAAGGGGGAGAAAATTGAGATTTTGATAGGATTAATTATAACATGTTATTGGGAAAAAAAGTGTCAAACATTTCAAACAACAAATATATAAGTGCATTAATTTGCTTCTGAAGTATACAAGATTAAACAAGCTCTAAAAGAAGACGTTGAAAAGACAAACTCAAATTCTAAAGCCTCAAACTCTGAAATGATTCAAGCTCTAAAATGAAAAGGAAACTCTAAAAGCTCTAAAAGAACATCTCAGGGAAGTCTAATATATACTAGTTTGGTTATAACATCATATCTTAGAGTTTTGATGATAACAAGTTAAATAAATTTTGTATAATAAATATGATACTCTGATGTGTATCATTTCCATTTCAGATGATGTTCCGACTCAAGCACTCTAGAATAAAGAAATATCAAAATTATGTTGGTAAACAAGTAATAGAAGTCATAATGATGAATGGAACTTTTGTACACGCACGCTGAAAGAAACTTCTAAAAGAAGCATGCTAACGCAACCTCTGATAGAAGCGCCAAGGAAACCTCTGAATAGAAGATACTTTGAACAAGGCTTGTAGAAGAACATGATTTATCATACGTCATCTTCTAAGACAAAGTCTACTACAGTACTGTTACTAATTAAAGTTAACACGACTTAAGTACTTGAGTGGATCAAATTTTGAGGCTCAATGAGAAAACAAAGCACATACAGATAAGAAACATTAATTATGTTTCTCATCATCCAAGACATGCAACAGAAAGCAACAGATTAATTTTCTAGAAGCTATATAAAGAGCAACCATTCAAAGAAAAAAATACAATTCCTAAAAAGAAAACTTACGCTGCCAAAATCAAACCTTATTGTGTTAAGTTTATTTTCAGTTTTGAGCTTAAACTTTCTTGTGTAAAATTCACTTTTGTGATACAGCTTTTTAGAATCAACCTTATACACTTTGTTAGAAGTTCTTGTGTAATTGTTCCTTGAGAGACCAGTTGGGTCAGATTTCTCAAGAGGGCTAGGACTAGAGAGTCTTAGAGGTGTTAGTCACTTGTAGTTGGCTTGTGCATTGTTATTAGTCACAACAGTTAGTTGTGCAATTGTAATCTCTTGATTATAATGGGTTAAGTCCTTGTTTGTGAAAGGCAAAATCACCTTGGCGGGTGGACTGGAGTAGTTTGAGTTTCAAATGCACCAGGATAAAAATCATTGTGTGTTTAGATTGTTGTTAAGTAAAAGAAAATTTAAAAGGTAAAACTTATTCAACCCCCACTTCTAAGTGTTTTCTAAGCCTTCATAAGTACTTATTAGATGTGCATCCTGAATGCAGAATTCATATACTCTGTTGGGAGCTGATTATTTGTATGAAGAATTCATGGTCTAGTGTGAACTGAACATCAAAATTAAAGTTCATTGTTATCTTCACAAGTTTAGGAAGTGTGGCAATATGGTCTGGTAATTATTTGAAGAGTTGATTCAACCCAAGGAGAAACATATAGATGCTATTAAATATCTTGATAGGAGCTGGATATTAACAATAATTGTGTGGAAATCTGAATCAAGAAGAGAAGAAGTATGTGATGTATAGAAGATAATGTTCTACATAAAGATATAACATCACAACTGTTGAAGACACCAGAGAGATAAGGTTCTGACTTATCTATTGAAGACAAATTTAGGGTTATACACATAAGGTTTCTTGTATTACAAGTTACAGAGTGTGGAAATCTGAATCTTGTGTAGCAAGCAAACTAAGGATTCCTAATTTAGAAACTGTGGCAAATTCCAAAAAAAGAATGCTTCAAGGACAAACATCAAAGTTGTCCTTAATTTGTATATCTCAGGGGGAGTAAAGGGTATGGAGATCAGCAAAGACAATGTAATTCTGCTTCTAATCATATGGACAATCTTTCAAAGACTAATCTTTTCAAGATAGAAGAACAATGTCAAAGAAGAAGTCAGGATATAACTCAAAATATGTTTTATCCTTGAAGACCAGCAGGGATAGTTCTTGAAATTCTCATCCAAAACATGTATTGATTGTGTGTATCACGTGTTCTGACTTAGTGCATATTTCAACCAATGCATAAACTGGCCTGAAGCAGTTCTTATTGAAATAACATCTCTTGATCAAGACAATTGTTACAATCTAGGTATGTTATTTTAATTCCTTGGGTATTTAAAGTCCTTTCCTTTTAATTTTTCTTGTGTCCTTGTTTGTGTCTCTCATAGATTTCGTTCGGATATGAGTAAAGTTAGAGTCTATGTAGGTTATGTTTGTCAACTTGTGACAAACATAGGGAAAAAGAGTAATGTTCAGACATTGTTAAGTCTGAAGTCTTTTTTTGCAGTTGTTTTTGCAAAGATGTTAAGTCAGTCAGTTTTCTACCTTGAGGCTTGTTTTGAGTCTTGAACACAAATTGTGTCTTGTGTTCTGAATTATCCAATATAGAGATCTGGTTCTCTATGTCTGTAAATGGATAGTCTAAGTTTTTGTATTAGTTAACTGAGTCTCCTCTTATGTCTAAAAGAGGAAGTTGTATCAGTCTGTGTCATAGGTAGTTCTAATGTTAAGGGGGAGTATTTCACATTTCCTTCCTCATACTATATGAATGTCCCAAAGAATTTTGGAACATCAAATTTAAAGAAAGTGAAGAAAGTATGATCATTAACACAACATTACACTCTAAAAGGAGGTTAGAGTAAATAAATTAAGACTATGACTTGATTGTACAAGTAAGAGTATCATAAAACCAGAATATTATTCAAGCACTCAAAAGAATCTGGTAAAAATCACAAGATATGATATCTCAAAAAGAAGCAATCTGGATTGGTGAAAGAAGAGGTGGCAATCACATGCCCCTCCGTGATGTAAAATAACTGTTGGAACTAACCCCATCAGAAGGAATCTGGCAGAAATTAATAAAGTGAGAGTTAGTTTGGACAGTACATGTTTGTCTCTAACACAGTCCTTCAACAAAAGATTGACCACGGACTCAAATGTGCTTATTTATAAAAGGAATCCCCTACCTCTACTCTCAAAAAAATCATTATCTCTTCAACATCATGAAAGTTGTTCGAATTTGGGCTTGTTGTGCCTGGCTATGGTATTGTGAAGGCTTCCATTGTTAAATTTTGGCTAAAAATGGGGAGAAAATTGTATTGCAAATGCACTGCAAGAGTTTCACTACAGCAGTAATTTTCGGTCTCCTCACTACTACAAAGAAAGGAACATGTCCATAAAAGATACCTCTAAAAATCTCTTGTGACATGTGTTCTGAGTTTTGTTCTTCTTCATTGATTGAGGAAACACAGTTGTGATCTGTGTTCTGAGTTACATGAAGATAATCTCTCATGTTACTTAGGAGGTATTTCAACTGCTAATCTAGCACCGAGTCTCCTCCTCCCTGTGCCAAGGAACATATGGCATTGGCTAAATGGAGAAAAGAAGATGTCGAGTTGGATGTCCAAACATCCCAAGCAACTCAAGACTTGAAGCTATGAGCAGAAGACCAGATTTTAATTGTAAATTGTTATTTGTAAAATTTTTGTTGCTACTTTTAACTGCTTGTATTTGTAATTATTTATTTTATCTAAAATTTGCCAAAGGGAGAGTTTGTAAGTTCCAAATTATATGGATTGGCTAAATTTTAATAAAAAAAATAATAGTAGCAACAATGATTTGTATAGTAGGGTTCTCAACATATAATCCTATATAGAATGCCTAAACATGCTATGTTGAAGAGTTTCAACATCTGGAACAACATGTCATATGAGATGTCGAGACATCAAACATCAGGACATCACGTTGCTGAACTGTTAAGTTTGTTACAGTTCTGTTTTAATTAGTGCAGAATATTCTAGGAATATTATGCATCATATGTGGCGTGAATTTTAAGGCATATGTGGAGGTCCAAGAGCTAAGGATAAAGATCAACAAGGACCTTGATTGTAGCAGAAGTTATCTGCATTTTTGTTTCTACAAACATTTGTTTCTGCAGAAGTTTGTTACAGCTTATGCTGTTATTTTGAAGGCCCAAATCCAGTTGGGTAATAGGTCATAAATAAGCAGTTGTAACCTAGTTTTAAAAAGCTAGCCAGTTTTAGAAAGATGTAGTCTTTAGGGTTAGCCATGTAAGTGAACCACCCGGATTGTGGGACGGTCACTAATTTTTACCTCGAAGCCTATAGGCAAGAGGATTTTTTTTACTCGCTCAGAAGCTGTGAAGAAATGAGTGTAGTTATGTCCTTGGAAGAAGTTGTGAAGCAATTCCAAGTTTGGTTTGTGTCAGTTAAGTGACTAGTTTAGATTGTGTTTGAAGTGTGGTATCTTCAAACTGTTTTAGTTGTGTTTGGAGTGAGGTATCTCCAAGTTGATTGTGTTAGGAGCCAAGTAGTTGAGGAAATTGCTGGTGTGATAGTAGCTGATAGACATCATTGAGGTGATTGAAAGTGAGCGGAGGTTCTCATATCTAAGTGTGGTATCTTAGGTAGAAGGGTCATTGGGTAGTCTAATTAAGTGAGGAGTATAAACAGGGTGGTTGACCTCCGAATTAATACTGTTGATAGTGAACTTCATTCTTGGCTTGGTATGCCCCTAGATGTAGGTTGGTTAGAACCGAACTGGGTTAACAATTCCTTGTGTTCTTTTGTTTCTTGCATTTTAATTGTAACTCTACCTTGTCAGTTTTATAATGTCAGATCAAATGTCACGACATCCTGAGTCTGCCCCTAACCAGAATTTCAACTTTATATAATAATAAAGAATAATAATTTTAAATTTAAAAATTATATAATTGTTTAAAGATGCACTCTCATATAAATAAATAGAGTAATAATTTACTAGAGTCCACTAATATTAAATCCTACAATGATATAACATTTATACAGTAAAATATTTTTAAAAAAGAAAAACAATTACAAATTCAAAATTGCAAGAAAAATAATGATATAATATTTCGCGAATAAAGTTAACAATAAATTTAACCACATATTTTGCACATAAATTAATTACATCATAATTGTTAGAAGTAATTTACATTCAAAAGGTATTTGTTTTAACCAGAAGCATGTTTAGCTTATGAAGTTCTAGTTTGCTTGTTAACTTAATTATAAATTTTATTTTTTGTAAGCCTACGTGACAGTTTATTTTGTGTATATATGCAACTTTACAACTAGGATTTTAGTAAGAGATTTTTATATAAAATTTCTTCCTCAACAAGTTTGTTATAGTCGTATTTATTTCTCTTTATTTCTCTCTCTCTCTCTATTCCATTTGTACCATCACCTTTAACCTTTATGCACCCATAATTGATATCAAGAGCTCTGATTAGATTCACATGGAAAAACGAGTGTTTGGTGAGATCTGAGTTTGAGTTTCAGTGCACAAAATAAATATGAGTGGCAGAAGCAGTTTAAATACTAAAATTTTAGTGTTTGATGGAAAGAATTAGAATCGGTGGATTATTCAAATGTGTGTGTTATTCGGTGCTCAAGATGTGTTTTATCTTATCACTGAAGGTTATGTTCCAGTTGCAGCAGATGTGATACATGAACCGAGGACTATGCAGAGAGATATAAGGAACAAGGACAAAAAGGCATTGTCCTACATCCATCACTGTGTGGATGTGAATGTCTTTGATAAAATCATTGATTCAACGACAACGAAGGATGCATGGTATACTAACATGGTGCTACGACGGTGATGCGTTAGTAAAGAAGTTAAAGCTTTAATCTCTATGTATGCAGTATGAGAATCTAAGCATGAAGAACAATGAGAAGGTACCATATTATTATCTCCAGAGTGATTTTGATCATATATAAGATAAAATAGTGTGGAGAAACCTGGTGAATATGACGACAAAACACTCAAGGTGAATGCGACGACAATTAAAACATAGTTCCTTAGTACAAAAGGTGTTGAAGGTGATAGTGGGTTGTGGCACAAGAGATTGAGGCATCTGAACTAAAAAAGCTTAAGCCATCTGAGTTATAAGAATCTTGTGCTTGGCATTCCAAATATTGTGAAGCCTGGGAAGTCATGTGAGGTATGTATAAAAGGAAAACAATCCAAATTGTAATTTACGTCAGAAGTAGCCCCAAGAGAAAAACATGCTTTGAGAGTAGTGCATTATGATGTGTGTGGACCATTTCCAAAACCTTCACTTAGAGGAAACAATTATTTTATGTTGTTTATGGATTAGTTCACAAGAATGACATGGGTATATCTCCTTAAGTGTAATAATACGTTGTTTATCGAGTTTCAGAAGTTCAAGGTGAAGGATGAGAAACAAAGTGGTCAGAAGTTGAAAGTTCTCAGAACTGATGGTGGAGGTGAGTATAACTATAAAGTGTTCCAGAGATTCTGTGAGGAGAATGAAATTATGTATGAGGTTAAAACTCTATACATTACTCAACATAATGGTCTTATTGAAATAAGAAATAGAACTTTGCTTGATATGTCAAGAAGCATGATGAAAGAGAAGAAGTTGCCTCATACCTTGTGGGGAGAAGATGTTGCCACTTCGGCGTATGTGCTCAACATGTGTACAACGAAGAAGCTGAAGGAAATTTTTACTTTAGAGAAGTGGACTGGAGATAAGAAAAGTGTGAGTCATCTCAAGTTATTTGGTTCTATTTGCTACAAATATGCTCCAGATGCTAAGAGAAAGAAGTCATATGATAGAAGCAAAGTAATGTTATTGGTAGGGTACCACAATACATGTGCTTATAAGCTTTATTTTCATACTCTAATAAATTGGAAGTCAGCAGAGACGTCATTGTGAAAGAGTCAGAAGCATTGGATTGAAGCAAGTCTCAATCAAAATTTGGTGTAGTGCCAACACCTAAGTTAGTTTCTAAAGATACTTAAGAAGGTTCTGAAGATAAGTCAGAACTTGAAACCTCCAAAGAATAGTTAAAGTTAGAAGATGATTCGGGAGACTTTGAAGATGAGTCAAAATCCAAAGGTGACTCTGATGGTGAATCTGATTATGATCCATATTTTGAAGATAATTTTGAATCTGGTGGTAATTATGCTTATAGAAGGGAAACTCTGAAGATGTAGGTTCTAGAGTACATGGTTCTGGAGGAAAAGCTTTTGGAGGTCATCATATTTCTAAAGGTGGTACTTCTAAAGGTAGTTCCGGAAGCTAACATTGTTATAGGTTTTGGAGAAGATTCAGAATGAGCTCAAAGACCATAGAGAATCAGAAAAATACCAAGAAAGTCTACAAAATTTGACATGTTGCAAGATACCGAAGTAGACTCTAAGAGAGAAGTTATTCAGTGTACCATGTTAGTATATTCTGAACCAGTGGGTATTGTAGAAGCTCTCAAGAAGAAAGAGTGGTTGAATTACATGAAAGAAGAAGTTGAGGCTATAGAAAGAAACAAGACTTGGGATTTGACTAAGATTTCAAAGGAGAAGAAAACCATCAGCGTCAGATGCGTTTTCAAGGTAAAGTTAAACCCATGTGATCAATTGGCATACATAAATAAAGGCTAGTGGCTAGAGGCTTTCTTCATAAACTTGGCATATATTACTTTGAGGTGTTTGCGTGTCGCTAGACATGAAACAATTAGATTGGTGATTGTGATAGCTGCAAAAACAAATTGGCCTCTGATGCACCTGGATGTGAAATATGTATTTCTTAATAGTCCATTACAAGAAGAGGTATACATGTTGATAAGTGTCAAAATGTAGTTATTTTGTATATACATTTTGTGGCACTTATCCGTTCTTTTGTTGATATTCTTCGAATAAATCCTCCGCTTTTAGTATATTTGTGTACATAATAGAATAATTGAGTTTTTGTGTAAATATTGTATCATTTGATAGTTTTTCATCTCTTTTATAGGTATTCATTCATAATTGGAGCATTGAGTAATAAAGTGTCGAAGACACGGCTTCAAATGCGCGATTTGGGCATCTCAACATTGAATAAAGCTCAAATTCAAAGAATAAAAATCATCAATAAAGCTTGATATTTCTTCATGGTTGGATAGAGCATTGAATAAGCTTTCCAACGCTTCAAACCGGGCGCAATTCCGAGTTACGGTTCTCAAGATACGGCAAAAATAAAATGCTGAAAATAGTAGACCGCGCTTAGCGCGAATAGCGCGCTGAGCGCGACCTGCGACACCAGAATTCTTTAAAAGGGGCTCAAAACACATTTTTAGGTTATGGGTTGAGTATTTTTGAGTCCCAACACCATCACCTTCATATTTTTGATAGATTTGCTTGGAAAACAACATTGGAGCTTGCATTTTGATGATCCGGAGTCGAATCCCTCGTCGATTGGTGTTGACAAACCAAGAAATGTTTGGTTCCTCTTCTTCTCTTCTCTTTGTAATCTCTTTTGTTGGGTTTTGTATGTATATCTACTCTAACTCATGTATATTTATCGCTCTTGGCGTTGTATAAAGTTTATTTTACGAATCTATGCTGGTAGTTATCTTGGGTTTTTACTTTATGTTAGGGATTTGAGCTTTGCTAGGAATAGATTGCTTAGATTCTTACCTAGGATGATTATCTGTTAGTTTCTGAATGCTAGAGATAGGTTTAGAGCTAACATTCACTATAGAGTATCCGAACTTAATGCCTCTGCGTCGATGAAGTATGCCAGGAATGGGTATGGAGGTGACGCAGTTGACTTCTTTGTTGTCGAGGTATGCCAAGAATGGATAATGATATGATTCAGGAGGATTCTCAATTTGGGTTAGAAATAGCTTAGATTGTGAGAGGTATGTGATGACACGGACGAGTATCGTAGGCCGAGTATGACATGGGTGGTAGATTTAAGTCTGTTACGGGTAGTTTACATTCGTTCTGGACAAGCTGTCTATCCTTTATACTTTTTGTTCATTTACTTTTTGTCTTTTATTTTCATTTCTTTTAATCTCAAACTCATTAACGGTAGAATTATCGAACGACGAATCAATAACCAATCTTTGTGGACACGATACGATATAACCTAACCGGTATATATCACCCGGTAAAATTAATACCAACTCTTTGCATGCCGATACACCGCAGCAACAAAATGGCGCCGTTGCCGGGGATTGGTTTTATTGGTTTTGTATTGCGATAATTCCGTTGTTTTTGAGTTTTGTAATTAATGTATATGTTGTATAGGCTTTGTATATGAACTTGTATATGTTACTTGTACATGTTATGTGTTTACTTTCCATACCTGTACATATTTGTGATTTTCTTAGTTTTTATGTGATGTTGTGAATTGTCTCGTACTCGTAACGTTTGTTGTGTGGTTGTTAGGACACTTTCTTTAGGTTTGCGCGGTGTGGCAATACCATGTCATGACGAGAGGAGGTTACTAGTGCTCGCACAATAAAGGCGTCGAGCTTACGACGTAAAACAAACATGTTTTTGTTTGTTTTTGTTTATGTTGTTTGGTGGCTTGTGTTTTAACAAGTTGAAATAGGACTTGTTCTTAATTTTAAATCTTCACTTTTCAACTTGTTAATTCATTGTCACCACGTTTTCGTATTGTTATTTGCTTTTGTTTTGTTATGTCAAATTGTTATTTTCCACAAGTTTGTAGTGTTTTAGCTTGTGGAAGTGTGTATGTATTGTAAATATTGTTTAGATGTGTAAATGAGATTGTATAGGTGTGTAAGTGGAGCTTGCATAGCAGCACCTATTGCTGTCATTTTTTGTGCTTAGCCTTCTGGCGCGCTTGCACGCTCGGCCGTGAATTCTTTTAAAATTTCACTTGGTTTTCCTTTTCCCACTTTCACCAAGGCTTTTGTATTGAATAAAATTAGTATTGTTTTTCTAATTCTTTTGTTGTTGTTTGGACTCAAATTTTGGTTCGGTAACTTGAAGACTTTTGAGGTGATTTTCGAGTTTGATCATTTCAACTCGGATGTATGGTAATGATAATTTTCAAAGTTGCTACGTCGGTACTCATTTATCGCTTTCTATAGCATAACATGTTTAGGAAATTTATCATTTGTACAATTACCATGCTATTCATTCTTTTTGCATTACTTGCTCATGAATTGAATCACTTTAGTCCCCTTTTTACCCATAAATGTGAGGAAGCTTTCCATTGTTTACATATGCTGAGAGTCCACATTCTTGTTTTAACTGGATTTTATTATGCTTAATCTTTTGTTTTGTGTTGATTGTATGATTGCAAGAAAATGATCAAGGCATTTTGTTGATTTTGAGCATAACTACCTTGGCCAAATAGTCAATTCACCTTGTGAGTGTGTGATCATTTGTTAGCCTCTTTGAACTTTTATCAACATCCATTTTTATTTGAACTTGATGCTTGTCTATGAGTGTCAATTCACCTTTTCTGTATGGATGTTGATTTCTTTGTTTCTTGAACCCTCAACTATATGTTGTTGTATGGATTTTTACCTTGCCTTAGAAAGTAGGGAGTATTCACACATTAATGTTGGTTGAATTCAAGTTGGGGAGAGGAATGTTTATATACTTATATTGTGGTTGGTATGAGGTTAAGAAGAAAGAAAAGAAGGAAAAAAAAGGTGAAAAAGAAAGATTAGAAAAAGAAAGAAAAAAGAGAAAAGCTTTGAAAAAGAAAAACAAAAAGAGTAGGAATAATGTTATGTTAATAAGTGAAGTGTGTTTGGTGTGAAATTTGTGATGAAGAAGAATTTTGATTGAAATTGTATTGTTTGAAACTTTGTGAGTTGATCACTCCCTTAGGTTTAGGCAAGTTTTTGTGATTAGCTTTAGGACTTATCACTTGTTTGTTAACCAAGCCATATTACAACCTTGAAAAGTCCTTGTGATTCTTGCATTTGTATTTTCAATACGTTTTTGGATGAATGCATAATTTAGTCTATTGTTTGCAAGATTGTGGAGGAGTGTTTTTTTTATCCCTCACCTTTGTGTGTTCTTCATCTACCGATGAATTTTTGCTAGGTGTGATTCATGATTGAGCTTGTTTTGTTTTAGAATGTTTTGCATGATTTTTGTACTTAGGATTTGTTTCGTTTATATGTTATGGTTTTAGTATAGTGGTAAGTTTGTATTCGTCGTGTACGTTTTCGTTTGAACCATACATTTGTTTTTCGTTTTTTAAAACTTGTTGATTCGTGATTATTTGATTATCATTCTTTGTTTCTTTGAGTTACTTGACTTTGTTTGAGGACAAACAATGTGTCAAGTTGGGGAGAGTTGATAAGTGTCAAAATGTAGTTATTTTGTATATACATTTTGTGGCACTTATCCGTTCTTTTGTTGATATTCTTCGAATAAATCCTCCGCTTTTAGTATATTTGTGTACATAATAGAATAATTGAGTTTTTGTGTAAATATTGTATCATTTGATAGTTTTTCATCTCTTTTATAGGTATTCATTCATAATTGGAGCATTGAGTAATAAAGTGTCGAAGACACGGCTTCAAATGCGCGATTTGGGCATCTCAACATTGAATAAAGCTCAAATTCAAAGAATAAAAATCATCAATAAAGCTTGATATTTCTTCATGGTTGGATAGAGCATTGAATAATCTTTCCAACGCTTCAAACCGGGCGCAATTCCGAGTTACGGTTCTCAAGATACGGCAAAAATAAAATGCTGAAAATAGTAGACCGCGCTTAGCGCGAATAGCGCGCTGAGCGCGACCTGCGACACCAGAATTCTTTAAAAGGGGCTCAAAACACATTTTTAGGTTATGGGTTGAGTATTTTTGAGTCCCAACACCATCACCTTCATATTTTTGATAGATTTGCTTGGAAAACAACATTGGAGCTTGCATTTTGATGATCTGGAGTCGAATCCCTCGTCGATTGGTGTTGACAAACCAAGAAATGTTTGGCTCCTCTTCTTCTCTTCTCTTTGTAATCTCTTTTGTTGGGTTTTGTATGTATATCTACTCTAACTCATGTATATTTATCGCCCTTGGCGTTGTATAAAGTTTATTTTACGAATCTATGCTGGTAGTTATCTTGGGTTTTTACTTTATGTTAGGGATTTGAGCTTTGCTAGGAATAGATTGCTTATATTCTTACCTAGGATGATCATCTATTAGTTTCTGAATGCTAGAGATAGGTTTAGAGCTAACATTCACTATAGAGTATCCGAACTTAATGCCTCTGCGTCGATGAAGTATGCCAGGAATGGGTATGGAGGTGACGCAGTTGACTTCTTTGTTGTCGAGGTATGCCAAGAATGGATAATGATATGATTCAGGAGGATTCTCAATTTGGGTTAGAAATAGCTTAGATTGTGAGAGGTATGTGATGACACGGACGAGTATCGTAGGCCGAGTATGACATGGGTGGTAGATTTAAGTCTGTTACGGGTAGTTTACATTCGTTCTGGACAAGCTGTCTATCCTTTATACTTTTTGTTCATTTACTTTTTGTCTTTTATTTTCATTTCTTTTAATCTCAAACTCATTAACGGTAGAATTATCGAACGACGAATCAATAACCAATCTCTGTGGACACGATACAATATAACCTAACCGGTATATATCACCCGGTAAAATTAATACCAACTCTTTGCTTGCCGCTATATCGCTGCAACACATGTCATAACCTCTTGGATTTATGGATTGAAGCAAGCACCTAGAGCTCGGAACTTGAATATTTATTCATATTTCAAAAAGCAGGGATTTAAGAAATGTGAGATGGAGTATTATGTTTATGTCCAACGTACTTCTGGAGGCAATATGATTATGGTGTGTCTCTATATTGATGACATATTGCTATAGGAAGTTGTCCAAGAGTAGTAATCAAGTTCAAAAAGGTGCTGATGAATGAGTTTGAGATGACAGACCTAGGAAAACTAGTATACTTTATAGGGATGAAGGTATTTTAGTTTGAGAAAGGTGTAATTTTTCATCAGCTGAAGTATGAACTTGAGCTAAAAAATTCCAATACTGCAATCACACTCGCTGAAAGGGATCACAAGCTGAATTATGATGTTAAGGGTAATGATGTAGATGCTACAACTTTCAAAAAGTTTGTTGGCTCATTGAGTTATTTGTGTAACACCAGACCTGCCATTGGATATGTGGTTGGAATGATGAGTAGGTTTATGAACAAACCTAAGTGGTCACATTACCAAGCCGTTGACAGGATTCTAAGGTACATTAAAGGGACTTTGAGGTATCGAGTGTTGTTCTGTTATGGTGTTAATTCAAATGTAGAGTTGATATGCTACTCAGACTCTAATTGGTATAGATACAGAGTCGACAGAAGAAGTGCTTCTGGATATTTCTTCAAATATTTAGGAAGTCACATTTCTTGGTGCTCCAAGAAGCAACATGTGGTTGCGTTGTCAACTTGTGAAGCTAAATATATTGTAGGTGTTTTGACAGCGTGTGAAACTATTTGGCTGGTGAATTTGTTGCAGGATCTGAAGATCAAGGTGAGAAAACCTGTGAAATTGATGATGAACAACAAATCTGCTATAAACCTCGCAAAGAATCTGATGTTGCATGGAAGAAGCAAGCGCATCGACACGAAATTCCATTTTATGAGAAGTCAAGTCCATACTATAGTGTTAGAAGTTGCACACTATAGCACCTAGAAGCAACTTATAGATGTTCTGAAGAAGACTGTCACGACTGATTAATTTATCAGTCTGAGTGATGGAATTGGTGTTGTAGAATTTAGTTAGCTAAATATGAATTAAGGTATGGTGTTAGAAATAATTCATATTCAGAAAATATTTGTTTTAATTAGAAGCATGTTTAGTTTTTGGAGTCCTGGTTTGTTTGTTAACTTAATTATTAAATTTACTTTTGTTATAGCCTACGTGACAATTTATTTTGTATATATAAACAGTAATTAAAATTTTAATAAGAGATTTTAATATACAATTTCTCACTCAACATGTTTGTTGGAACCGTCATTTATTTCTTTATCTTTCAATTGTACCATCACCTTCATGTTTTGTACACCAACAATAATTATTAAAAACAAATAATTGTATAACAAAAATATAAAATTCGATGTATATTTTAAGATTTAACTGCTTTAATTAAGATTTGAGTCTCATAACCATTAACCAACTACATATTTTTTTTAATAGAAATTTTAAGTGGGGGCATGTTTTTCGCAAATTCTTTATATCAAATCGTACCCTTTTTTAACTTATTTATGTATAATGCTAGAGATCCATAATATTTATATGACATATCATTTCTATTATTGTCTCTGCCCCGTTAATGAAAAGTGAGATCCAACACTTGCTCAAACAAGAAAAGGTGTTGCTATAATTAGATTTTTTTATTTAATTATATAGATTTGTTTCTTTTTTGATTATATTAATCTACCTTTCTCATTTCTTGTTCCAAAGTGTTCAGAGATATGTGGAGTGTGGATTTTATTAAATATTTTATAAGCTCCAAGTAGAGAATGTACTTGGCCATATTACCTCCATTCATTCATTCGTCCATTAAGATAAAATAATATAATTAGGTTAACTTAGATACGTTTAGCTTATTCATAGGCTCTTGATAGTTGTGCTTGTAGTTCAACTTTCAATTTCTCCTCTTCGTCTCTTCGCTCAAATGAATAGCCATGACTTTTCTATTCTTGGAATGAAATGAAACTATATATTATAAAAATATATTTTGGACCCTCTAAACTGATAGTACATATGGGGAAAAGGTCCCTAAAGCCGGGAGGACCACCAAGATTCTTGCCAAAACATGGTCTTACAACCATTATCAATCTTATATTTAAAAACCAATTAACCAAAAATAGCTGCGATATATGAATGTTTTAAAAATCGGACTGGACCGGTCGGTCGGACCGGGAATCGGCCAGGTAACCGGCCTGGTTTAATAGTTAGATCGAAAATGTCGTTGAACCGGTAAGAACCGGCAAGAACCGGTAAAAACCGAAAAAACCGGAAAAACCAGCGATTTTCTAAAATCGGTGGTTCAACTGTATTTTTTAATTTTTTTAATTTTTTTATTCAAAATTTTTAAATTTTTAAAAAAATATGCAATTTAAATTTTTTATTTATTTGGATTATTTTATTAAAATATTATATTTAAATAAAAAATAAAATTAATTAATTATATTATTGACAAAGAAAATGTCGTTGATGCGGTTGATTTTATAGATAATTTTGATATTGAAGAAGGATATTTTAATATTAAAATAATCTTTACTCCTTGAAACTAAATAATAGATAATAAAATTATTTTGTTATAAATTATTCAATTATACTATGTTGCAATTATACTTTGTAATTTTGTACTATTTTATTATATATGATACTTATATTTAAAATTTAAATTTAAATTATCAAATTATAAATTTATTTATGATATGATATTTTTAAAATATTTAAAATTTAAATTTAAATTATCAAATTGTGAATTTATTTATGAAATGATATTTAAAAAAAAAAATAGTTCTAATTATATTTTGTAGAGATTGAGTCATCTGGTTCGACAAGTTTTATACCTATATCGTTTTGTTATAAAGACCGGTTTAATCAACTGAGTCATCCAATTTAATCCGGTTTAGTCATGCGGTTCGACCAGTGACCCAATAATTCAATTAATAAACCAGTAATTCAGTACCTTCACCGGTTTGATCTCCGGTCCGATTTTTAAAACACTGCGATATATAACAGTCAGCTAATATATTAATTGTGAGCTAAGTCTCGCCACTAAATTCAACTTCTATTGGTGAAGTGCATTTCACTTTTTATTCAATGGATGAATTGTCGTATCTAGTTAATTCAACCATGTTGATAGTTGAAGGGACATGGATTATAGATGTACATTCCAATTTGTGACATTTTATAAATGGTAAATTTTTTATTACCCTTTTAAAATTTAGGGGTAATTTATTTTATGACATGTATCAATCAAATTTTATCATATAAAATAAAATTTTAAAATCACATATTAATATAAAAATTTAATGAATTAAAATAGAATAAAAAATAATATATATTTTAATTTTTGAGTAGTAAAGTATTGGTATGTCAAGTGTAAGTAATAATTTTTATATTGAATAAAAAAGAGAATATTAAACTTTTTTTAGGTGAGAAAACACGTAGGGCTAATATTATAAAAATTTTGGTTCTTATGTTATTTTAAAAATTAAATTTATGTGATAAAGTTTCATTAATATAAATTATTGAAGAAAAATTACTTCTAATTTTTTAATGGGTAGTCTAAGCCTTACCTTTATAAATGTTTAAGTAGTTAATGAGAGTAATGAAATGATTTACCTTTATAAATGTTTAAGTCGTTAATGAGAGTAATGAAATGATTTCAATTCATGTGGTCAGACACGATCATAAATGAACATTAATGTATATTATTATACATAGTTAATAACATCTTATTTTACTTTTTCTGTTTTAAAATGACTTTCGCTTTAGTAATTTATTTTATTTTAAAATGACTGTCATTTTGACTTTTAAATGTAATAATGATTACTCATTTTTCAATTGTGCTATTTATTTTTTATTTTCTATATTACTTCCAATACATTAATAAAGTTAATTTTATAAAAGTGTAATATTTTATGACAACAACATTACATTTTTTTAATTCGTGTGAAAAATTTTAAACGACAATGATCTTAAAACGGAAGGTGTATTTTCTTTTATAGGATTGTACCACTATGGTTAGGCATAGTGTAAAAAATACAACTGTGTATTTATGGTCTATTCACGAAGGAATTTAATTATCATTTCCTAAACATTCTTTCTTAGAATTAGAGCTTTAAGTATTATGTGCTTTTTGTTGATGATTTTAGCAAGTTCACTTGAATTTATCCTCAGAAAACAAATATCTGAAATCATTGAAACTTTTATGTAATTCAAAAATCTAGTTAAGAATCAATGTAACAAAACAATAAAAACCATTCAGTAGGATGGTGGAGGTCAATTCAATTTAGGATGACGTGTCCTTCCACTTCTAAACAAAATAGTAGAGAAGAAAGAATCCATAAGCATATTATTGATCCAAATCTAACTCTACAAGCTCAAGCAAATATGTCATTATTCTATTGGTGGGAGGCTTTTGATCTCCACAATAGTATAATATTTAATAAATATATAGCATCGCATCTATTTTTACTATCTAACATCGACCAAACTACATAAACTATTATTTTTTAAAATATATTTCACTACACTTTGAAATTTTTACTAACTTATAAAATAACTTTTAATTTCTTTAATTTTTCTTATTTCATGCACCAATTGTCAATTTTTTATTAGTCCAATTTAAAAAACTTTTTTCACGTCTTACACTACTTTTTCTATGCAAATTCTATATACTTATCAAAGCTTTATTCGTTTCAAAAAGTTATAAGAAGGTTTTATTGTGTGTATTTTTATAGCCGTATACCTCTATAAATAAAGAACTTTTTCTTTTACAAAGTTTTACTCACTTACTAAATTAGGTTATTAACTCCTCAAAGCCTTGTTTGATACATTCCTTTTTGTTGACAATTGCTTGAGATTTCTTTTGAGGATTTTTACGTAATCTATTTGTTTGCCTTTGTTTAAAAATTTGTTGATCCCTATCAATAAAACCTTATGGATAGCATCTTTATTATGATGAATGTCATCTCTTCTAATATTTATATTTGTAATTATGCTGCATCCTTATCATGTTGAATATTTGTTATGCTTTTTATAGTTGTTATCATCATAACATGATATATTAGTTTGAAGGTTTTCCTAAAAGACAACTTAAAAACAAGGTTCCACATAAATGGGATCTAACAAGGCACATAAACCATATATTGGGCCGGTACAAGAAAAACACACATGAAAAGGAACCACTCAATGTAAAGGAATCTCTTGCTAGACTTGAATGGAAGAAGGCTATAAAATCAGAATTTAAGGCCTTTATATAAAACCAAACATGAATCTTATATAGTAAAAAGTCAAGGTCAAGACAACATTATTGATTCAAAATGTATGTTCAAAACAAATTAAAAGGCATATGGATCAATTGAAAGAAGAAAGGTTGAAGTTGCATGTCCCAAATACATTCAAGGGGAAACCCCAATACGGTTTTCTTGTTTATCTTGCCGCTTTCATTTTGTTTATTATTGTTTATTGAGTCTCCTTCATGACTTCACATATCTGAATCAAGTTTGAATCAATTTTATTTTTGGCATGAATATTTCATTTGTTTGTATTTGAGTTTGATCATGATGCTTTTAGTCAATTGGTTGAGTTAGTGGAACAAGAAACATATGTATTATTGGTTCAATTTAGGTTGAAAGGGAATCATCAAAGTATTTTGAAAATCATGAAAAATTGAGATTTTATGTGCGTAACTCGAATCATGTACATATCTTGACTCAAACCAAATTAAACAGAGGCAAATTTAAGGTTTTAAACATATGTGACTCAAATTACAGTTTTAACTTGTTTCGAATCGGGAAGCTTTGTGACTCAAACCATAAGTTGCATTTGATTTAAATAAGACAAATGTGGTTAGCCTCTGTCTCATTTGATTCAAATCACACTTTATATCTGACTTAAATCACACTTTATACATGATTCGAATCACATTAAATTTTCACATTTTTGAATTTGGGTATGTACAAATTGATTCAAATGACACTTTATACTTGCCTCGAATCATGAGACTTCATGATTTGAATCAGAGATATAGGGTGACTCGTGTCACATGAAAAATGGTTACATATCTATATAAGATCTTATTTCACTCTACTTGCTCATTTGAATCAAATAATGAAATGTTCTTGACTCGAATCTAACTAACTTTTTCCATCCATTTTTGTGATTAATCTCAAGCACATACAAATTAATTTTGTCTTCTTATTTTTAAAATAGAAATTTCTTAATCTACATTATGTTTTTATGAAATCAACACCCTCACATTTTTTAAAAACTAAAAAAACTCTTGGAAACATAATTTATTTCATCTTCGACATCTAGTTTGATTTTAGATCTTGATCGTGGAGATTTGTAATTGTGGAGGGAGACATGTCTTAAAACTAACTATTCTTATATATTTTAGTACATATTTTTAGGAAGCTTGCAAATTGAGTTTATTATAATTGGTAGTGACAAATTCAGTGAAAAAAAGGAGGTTTTTCTCTCCAGCTGACCTTGGTAGTGATTGTGTGGAAGGCTATAGACAATGTGGAGTTCTTATCAATATTTAGACGATTCATCATATAAGAAATCAGTGGGATCAAGGTGGTAATTGCCACATATGAAGACTGTGATCAAATTGGTGAAGCTTAAAGATTCAAGAAGTAAGAATTGAAAAAAAATTCAAAAGAGCTTGACATTTAGTTGTATACAAGTCAAGATCCAGATAGGAGATTTATTTTTCTAGCATAATTGTGAATTGGTGATTGTATGAAATCCTATAATATTTTTCAAAACATAAAAGAAGGAAACTGGTTCTAATGAGAAACCACTTAAGAATGGAGTAGTCTCATCCGAGGATATTAGAGTTGGACCACTATATATCCCAGTGTACTCTCTCTCTCTCTCTCTCTCTCTCTCTCTCTCTCTCTCTCTCATTCACTCACTCTTCAATTTTAATTTTCTTAGGATATTGCATGTTTAGGTTATCAATTATTAGCATAGTTGATTATTTATTTATGTTGGTGAAAATTTATTACATAAGGTTAGGTTTTGTTACAATTGGTACCGAATTATGCTTTAGTGCTGATTAAACTCCGATAAACTAGTGTTGTTACAATCTGATATTCATTGAATCATTGTACATGAGACATCTTGTGTAATGTACAATTACTCAAGTAATCATTGTTTTTGAATAATATGTGAGATTTATGAATTATGTATTTGTAAATGTAATTGAATTCTAATACAAGTATAAAATCTTTTTTTTTTTTTTGCTTTAAGACTTCTATGCATTTTTTTAAAACCTTTAATACTATATTTGTTTTGGAAAATCGGATAAATATTTTAATTAGGGTATATTCATCCCCCTCTATACTGTTTCTCTACTCCATATTATTACCTAACAAAATCAAGGTTAGTGGTAAGAGGTTTTAAAAAAGCATGCTTAGACTTTGAAGGAACATTCAATCCAATGACTAAGGTAAACACAATGAGAGTCATCTTGGCAATTATTGTTCATCTTAATTAGGACATTAGACAGTTGGACATAAACACCAGCTTTCTTAATGGATACATCAAGGAAATTGTGTTCACATTTCAAAAAGAAGGGTGTCTAGATCCAACAACATCAAATCACATCTACAAGTTGTCTAAAGAAATTTATGGGCTCAAACAGGCCTAAAGGGTTTGGTTTGATAGCCTACTAAAATTCTCTCCTAAATTGGGGTTTTTAGAATACTAAAAGTGATTCTTCCCTCTTTATTCTCACGGGTATTGATCATGCCATTTTTCTTCTCATTTTATGGATGTTATAATTGTGACTGGAGGTTACACCAAGTACATAGAGACATTCATTAATTAACTTATATTATTATTATTATTATAAATATCTTAAAAAATTACATTTCTTCTTAGTCATACAGGTGAAAAGAGACACAAGGAAATTTTATTTAAAACAATCAAGGTAGATAGTTGATATGCTCAAAAAATTAAATAGGAGAAATCATCATTGTATCCAACATCTAAGTTATTGGGAGCCAATTTACTATTGAGGGAAAACCAATAGTAAACCAAACTATGTATAGACAAGCCATAAATTCTTTATAATATATAACCAACAAACGACCATATACTACATTATTTGTGAACAAACTAATTCACTATATGAGCTCACCCATTACTTAAAACTAGCAAGGAATAAAGAGAATCCTGAGATATCTACAAGGCACAATAAATTGTTGTCTACATGTCAAGCCATCATCTGATTTATACATAAATAGATTCTCACATGCTGACTAGGATACAAGTATTATATAAAATTAATCGGAGGAAATGAGTTTTCCTTGTTGAAATATTAATCTATTAGTCCTAAAGTAAATAAACATATGTATCAAGATGGAGCACTAAATTTGAGTATAGAGCTCTAGATGATTTTACAGTTGAATATATTGGATTAGATCCCTCCTAAATGGACTGAAATTATCAATACTAAGGAAACTGATATTTAAGTGTGATAACTTGAGGACTAAGACACTTGCATATAATATTGTTATGCATGATAGATCTAAACATATAGAAATATATGTTTTTTACATAAGAAATCAAGCGATGCAAGATCAAATAACAATGACTTATGTCGCAACAATATATCAGATTCCATATTGCCTAATCAAATCACTCACTCAAGATTCAAGTTTCGAAGGTTCAAATTTAGAATGACTTTATCTCCGCCGAATATTGAGTGGGGAGATAGAGAGAATCATGATATGATTTTGGTTCCTAGATCACGCACTTATATCAAGACGTCACCTCGACGGGTATGCCATGATGTCTTAAAGTCTATATGTGATAGATAAATTTCTGCAATCATGATATATTTTATTCTTTGAACATAATTTTAGTTCTTTTCAAATAAAAAAGAAATAAAAAAAAGAGATGGAATAATAAATTCCACAAAATATTTATATATATATATATATATATATATATATATATATATATATATATATATATATATATATATATATATATATATATATATATATATATATATATATATATATATATATATATATATAAAACAAGATAATAACTTCTTATTCTATTTCTTTTCATAGTATTATACAATTATGGATAGGCATAATATAAGGAATACACATTTCTATATATATTTTGCTTGTAAAGGAATGTAATTATCATTTCTTAAGGAATAGAATTATGATAAATAAGTTGTTTGACAACAAATTTTTTTTTGTGTTGATATTCTTACTTTTAAATTTGAAACAAACAATAATTTAATGAGTGTTACTCTTAGCAATTTAGTAAAAATGTTTGGTGTATCTTCTCACATGGGTGACATTGATTTTCAAAAGATTTTGATAAAATATGTGTTTCTAGCAAATTCTAAGAAAACATGTCAAACCTAAATTATTTTAGATAGTTGGATTGTAATAGCAATGTATTTCCCTTGCCACATCATAAATCCATAGTTAAAGATCGATAAATATATTATTCTAAAAATATTTTTTCAAACAAATTTTTGTGAGTGCAATTTGTCTTTAAATTTGTTTTGCATGATGTCAAAACTATAAGAATTTAGCATTTATGTATATCTGAGGGTATTGTTGAGTTGTTGTGGCACCAATTACATTAAGGTCTTAGAAAGAATTCAAAACAAGTTTAAAATTGATCCAAATCATGAAAAATCAGTTTTTACACAAAACACACTTGCATGTGCCGACACATATTTCATGTTGGCTCATACATGTCGGCTCATAATATTTTCAGGTCGAATCATGTACTATCCTAAATAAGTAGTTTTCCTCTGTCTTGTACATGTCGGCTCATAGAGCCTTTCAGGCAAGCTCATATTGTTTTGTCGGTCATTTTTGCATATTTGTTTCGTTCTGAAACTTTCCTTTTTTTCCTAAAAAGTTCTCAACTATAAATATATCATTCATGCGTCATTCCAACTTGATGATACCATAAAATTCCCTATAATTGATATTCACCATCAACCTCCAACCTATACATACACACTAACAAATCATCATAATAATGTTTTGGTTGGGTTTCACCTATACGAGGTTCGATAACGTCCAATTAGGTTGTTGTGTAGCCGAGAATATTGGGTTGAGATTTACATGGGTCTTTTACCGAAAAAACCGCGGGTTTATCCTTCAAGATCATTGGTTGAATTTGAAGGTTTTCGTACAAGGCGTTCAAGAAAGGATTGCGGCCTAGTGAAAGCTTTTGGATATAAAGAATGAAAATGATTCTTTGGAGATAAAGAGCGCAAAAGAAGTAGCGCGAGAACAATGAATCAAATTGAAGTTTTGTGTTGTAATAGGTGCAAATGATGGTGCATGAAAGTTTTATAGATAAAGGACGTAAATGAGAACCAAGATCTGGATAATTAATTTGCATTTTATTATATCTTGATCTCGTTGAAGATCAAAAGAAGAGAAGGGGTTGAATCAACAATCAAACGGTTAAGGTTTGTAGGATTGCTCTTGAGCACTTATCTTGTAATCATACTTTTGCAAAGTAAGAAAGTATCATAATTCCAAATTCGAATTGGGCGTAGACGTACCCACACGCGAGGAAAAAAGTGGGGAACTGTGTAAACAAATCCTTGTGTCGCACTCTATTATCTCTTTACTAGATTTTATTTTCATTACTTAAGTTTTCGAATAACATTGTGTGATCGTTTGAATCATAAGATTTTTTTTGCAATTGTTTTGTTTAAAATGGTGTGTTGATTAGCTTATAATCACTTTGATTATAAGTGGCTTTCATATCAACACAACTCAAAGAATTTTTTTGAAAAGTCGAATGCACACCAAGTGTTTGACAAATCACAATATTCTATCTGTTACTCTCATTTACTCTACATATACAACTAGTTGAATGTGTTGTTTGATCTATCAATTAATATAGAATTTTTCATTGATCGTTATAGTTTAAATTAATTTGTTGATTAGCTTAATAAGTGCTTTTTCATATCAACAAAGCTTAAAGAAAATTCTAAAAAATTGATTGTGTGACAGATGTTCGATAAATTGTCAAGTTATGATTTCATTAGAAATAGCAAACTGTTTTGTTTAATATTAAACTATTAATTATGATATTATTATGTTGGTTGATTTTATCATTATCTTAATTTCATATGGCTTGTGCATATCCAAGTTTTCAATAACTAGGTTCGTTTAAACTACTATTTTGATCTAGGCCAAAAATCTTTTGCTCAACATTATTTTTCAAATAAATTTTAAGTAACTATTTTGAAATGTAATTGATAATTGAGGATCTATTCACCCCATCGAGATAAATTGTTGTAGTGTAACAATTTTCTCCTTCAACTCAAAATTTTTATATTTAATTCTTCAAAGTCTCTATCTAAATTTATATTCTTTTCTATACCAGTGTATGGATCATTGTTCTCGTAACTAAGCAAGTTACCACCATACTAGAAGTCATTCTTTAGTGTTTTTCAAAATCTTACATATTAGTAAAAAAATAAATATAAAATTTAGGTTTATTAATTTATTATTAATTTGTTCTTAATGTTAAAAATTAATACTATATATAAGTTTCAAAGTTAATTTAATTTATATGTTATATAAAAATAGTACGAATATGTATATAAAATTATATGGATATGTTTTGTACTAATTGCACTAAATAGTTTTAATTTGTTAAAATTATTTAAAAAAGTGAATGATAATAAGAATTTTTGCATAAGTCTCGTGGTCCCTTAACTTATTTTATGGCTTTATGTTGGTTCCTTAATTAATAAATATTATTTTCAAGTCCCTTAAAAGTATACGTGTTAGTCAACTAGATCATTTTCGTTATATTTTCTATAAAAAAGGTTAAATTATGCTTAGGTTACATTCCAATTGGAATAATTTGTGACAACTAGGTAGCATTGGTGAATAAATTTTTTTTGTCTTCTAAACCCCTTAAATCATAGAGAACCCATTTCTAGGGTCCATCTTCTCCAAAATTATCGATCTTCATCTTCTCGATAAACATCCAAGTCCGGTAATAATATGCATAAGCATAATTAAAAAAGTTCTATGAAGTTAAATAACCTTTTTCCAACTAATAAACTCATAAGTGGACATTTTGTTTGGAAACATCTATCAAAATTTTCATGAGAACCAAAAATTGTATTGAAATCACCTAGCATGCATCAAAGGCCAAGATTTGCATGTTGAAGAACGAAGTCCATTCCATATATGTCTACTAAGAACATGAGAGTTAATTGTATATACAACTGCAATAAAGAATTTAGTTTGACCCACTTCCATAAAAATATTTATATGTTATTTAGTTAAAATTAACACAGTAGGATTCATATCTATTGTACAAAAAGCTCATTGGTTTGAATCAAGATTTTTTTATAAAATTTAATGCATATATCTTAATAATGCCGTCTTATTTAACTCTAATTATGTTATAATGGTGATGATCATTTTCATTCTTAATGCTTGTTTTAGAACAACTAACTAGAACATGTTTTCATGATTTTGAAATGATATTGAAAATAACTTTTCATTACTAGATCAGAGATTTTCATCTAATAAATGATAATATATATATATATATATATATATATATATATATATATATATATATATATATATATATATATATATATATATATAGGATCAAATTATTACACCAACTGTTACACTAATTATTAGTTGATATTGTTTTGATGGTTATTAGGTGACTAGTTAATGCCCATATCATACATTCAAATAACCTCATCTTATTTAGGTAATAAATCAATTCTATTTTATAAAATCATACTTTTATAAAATAAAATCTTTTTTCTCACTTTTTCTAATCACTCATGTAATTCTTTATATCTATTTTATTTTTTTAAAAAACAATGTAAATCAAAATATAATTTTAAAAAATAATCATAATTCATAATAAAAAACGGTTCTTATTATTTAAAAATAATAATCATTTAAAATATTTTTTTTTCTTTTTACTTAAAGTAAGTTGATAAACTTTTAATTAGAGTACAAAATAACACTCAAATTGACTATAAAATTAAATAAATAAATAACGAGTATATATAAATTTTGTTGTGAAATTATAATAATTAAAATAAAAAAGTAAAATAATATTTATAAATAAGCGAAAATTTTATCGATTTCATTATCCACTTTATATTTATTTTTCAATTTACAACTTAATTACTATGCACTCATTATTTGAATTTCTTTTTGTTTATTTATATAATTTTTTAATATTATTTTATACTCTATTTCAAATCTTATCAAATATTCTAGTTTATCATAAGTGAGGAGAATATAATTTATTAAAATAAATAAAAATAGATAGTAAAATTTGTTTAAAAATAAATTTATTTGTCACTAAAGGTGAAACATATAATAAAACATTGTAAAAATGATTTAAGAAATATTATTTATAATTCATAATAAAAAATAATCTTTTATTATTTATAATATTTCTTAAATCATTTTTACAATATTTTATTATATGTTTCACCTTTAGTGACAAATAAATTTATTTTTAAACAAATTTTACTATCTGTTTTTATTTATTTTAATAAATTATATTCTCCTCACTTATGATAAACTAGAATATTTGATATGATTTTAAATAGAGTATAAAATAATATTAAAAAATTATGTAAATAAACAAAAAGAAACTCAAATAATGAGTGCATAGTAATTAAGTTGTAAATTGAAAAATAAATATAAAGTGGATAATGAAATCAATAAAATTTTCGCTTATTTAAAAATATTATTTTAATTTTTTATTTTAATTATTTTAATTTCACAACAAAATTTATATATACTCGTTATTTATTTATTTAATTTTTATAGCCAATTTGAGTTTTATTTTGTACTCTAATTAAAAGTTTATCAACTTACTTTAAGTAAAAAAAAAAATATTTTAAATGATTATTATTTTTAAATAATAAGAACCGTTTTTTTATTATAAATTATGATTATTTTTTAAAATTATATTTTGATTTACATTGTTTTTTTAAAGAAAATAGATATGAAGAATTACATGAGTGATTAGAAAAAGTGAGAAAAAAGATTTTATTTTATAAAAGTATGATTTTATAAAATAGAATGATTTATTACCTAAATAAGATGAGGCTATTTGAATGTATGATATGGGCATTAACTAGTCACCTAATAACCATTAGATCAAAAAATCAATATTAATAATTAGTGTAACTGGTGTAACTTTGATCCTCCTATATATATATATATATATATATATATATATATATATATATATATATATATATATATATATATATATATATATATTTTAGCATCCACAAATATTATGAAATTTTAATGCTATCATATTGGTTAATAGACTAAGTAATTATCTATTAGCAATACAATTTATTTCACGTTTTTTTTTATTTAGAGATAAACAACGGACTCAGAGCAATTCATTCATATACTATTTCATGATATTATCTGATGATGAAATCTAACCCCAACAAATTTTCTCATATGTCAAAACTCCAATATCATTTATCATTATTAAGGTTTTACAACAAACAAACTTTTACAAACCTTCCTTGAAATAATAAGAATTGTTGAACAACTTTTGAAATCACATTAATCCTCATGGAGATGATAATCTTAAATACTTATTTTTGTTGTTGCTACTACATGAGAAAACACCATGTTCTAAGTTGTAGATCCTAGCATGCGCTTCTTTATTAAGATGAGTAACTAGGTAAAAATGATCCTTCAAATTTCTCACGCAATTGGAATAAGTCTCGATGGATCTGATGTTGAATGGAAACAAGAGCAAAGGCATGATGTTGAAGCTTGTGACTCAGTTGAAGGAGCAATTAGATATGAAAGACCGGTGCCAATGAACAAAGTCGAGTTAACTTGATCTAACACTAAAACAAGAACGATAAAGGTAGCATATATAATATTTTTTCGGGTCGTTAATGTTGTGTTATCAGTAAAAGTAATTTTACAATTATCGTATCGAAATAGACTGGTGGTTTCAAAGACCGTTAAACAATTTTTAAATTTTAAGTGTAGAAAGGATTGTGAATTGATGGTGATATTTTAAAGTAAATAACATAAAAATAAATATTAGAAAGTAAAATGGAGAT
This sequence comes from Vicia sativa, assembly GCA_021764765.1. Taxonomy (NCBI): domain Eukaryota; kingdom Viridiplantae; phylum Streptophyta; class Magnoliopsida; order Fabales; family Fabaceae; genus Vicia; species Vicia sativa. Next base: position 244,722,596 of record CM038792.1, read on the forward strand.
TTCAGTGTTAACAGTGAGAAAACTTGCTAGGAGTAGATTTTCTCATTACATATTTTTCATGAACGTCCAAGAGTTAGTAATATGTCACTATAATAAGCTATTAATATTACCATTTATCGCTCTCCTTAACATCTCAATTTGGTCTCAATGTCGTGAGATCAGTGCATTATAGAATTTTGATATATTACAATATTAAATAACATAGAGCATTAAGTTACAACAATTATATAACAACAAGACTCCACACTGTTCCATACTAGAATACATGCAGATATTGAACATAACCTTATCTATATGAGCTAATATTCAATAGATTATTTTCTTAGATCTATTAATGATAAACACCTTTCGATGTTATGTCACACCATGAAAACATGTTTTAGGTAGCAAGGCTAAAACACACATTAAGATTAAGGAGTTATCAATATTAAATCATTAGTAGAATTACGTATAGAACGTCATGACCTATTAGTTCATGAATATAATAACTACATCAAACCCCCAACAAAGAAATTTTATCTATGCTTACTCATGGTTAGCGTAATCGTTGGTCTTTTGAGAGAAGTTGGTCTTGGAAGTGTGACCTACACTGTCACTTGAGCAGTGCTTCCGCCTTCAAGTTTCCTCTTTTATTCTCCTATTGTAGACCAAAGTGAACCTACTCCAATTCTGTACTACCTCAATCCACCGACACTCCATTTTGCCTTAACTAGAAGCTATTATTTATTGGAAAAAATCTAGACTTTTCTCTATGCACCGCCTTCTCGCCTAACGCATCTACCCTACTTTGACCTGCTCTACCCAACTTGATTTTGTCTTTATCAAGCTATTCTTGCATGTCAATCACGTAGCCTTGGCCACCTTTGCTCGCCCGAGGTACCATCCCTTCGACTAATGAGTTAACCCTTGCTTCACCATGATGAAGTTTCAGTTGTATGTGTCATTTGGCCATGCCTGCCCCTAACACGCCTATGTTGGACCTAGTGAGCCTTGGTTCTTCAGGGGGTTTTGCTTTGGCCTGGTTTCTCCATGTCGAAATGTGGCTTTTTGGTTCTTTTCCAATATTTTTGATTAATTTATACCAACAAAATCTAAACATGTATTTTCTTGCTTTTCATAGATAAATATGAAGGGTTTTTGTATCGATTGTTTGTAAATAAGTAAATAAATATCAACATATTTAATTTAAATTTGCCACTTATTAGTTAACAACATAAAAGGTAAAAGTAACGGTTCAAAAAATATTTGTACCCTATTCGAACGTTAAGGATAGTACAATTACATCATGTCACCAACAATTGAGATCTCCTCGAAAATAGTTCTAAAAACACTTGAGTACCATAAACAAGAGGAAACATTATTACTGGCTAACCTAGAAAGGCGTGCCAATCATTTCTAATGAAACATTGCCTCTTACAAAAAAAAACATTTAATGCGTTTATTCCCAAGAACAGTGACACCCAATCGAAATCCTCCATCTTGATGGATTTTGTGGATATGTAAGAATACATGTCACAAACCTTCACCTTACAAAGTAGAAACAATGGCTTAGGGGAAACTATGTCGAGTCGTCCCTAAGGCCTAGAAGGCAAAAGCCTAAAAGTTAAGCAGTGGAGCACCAGAGTATGTAGACAATTTCCTTCTACTAAAGAAGCAATCCTTCACATGAATGTCACGCCAACCACTCAAATCAATCTGACAGATGATCGCATCTCACGTTATTCCATACGCGTTCAATTGCTAATAACTTCTTTTATTTAAAGAAAAAGTACACCACTTCACATATATTCAAATCCTTTCTTATTTAAATACTATTTTCAATCTCATTCTAACTTAAACATTAAAATATTAATTTACATGTCAACTCTCTATCCACAGAATAAAAATTCATAATTATCCTAGCAAACATTTAAATTATATAATATCGTTATAACTAAAAAAAAAGAGTAAGAAGATCACTATAAAATTTGTATTAGAGTTAATATGTCATAGCAATTGAATAATACTTTTAACTTAATGTTTCCAGTAGCTTAGATTCTAGTATATGTACATTTATTAAAAAGTCAAAACATCAAGCAAGTAACATCTTTGTAAACAGAAAGTTGGTGACCTTTTTCTGGAATTGACATTCACGCATTTAAATATTTTGATCACTTGTTTTCTTGTGATTTTCTGGTATTTCAATTGCCCTTTACTTGAAGGTACCTTCCAAATACCAACTTATGGGCCAACAAAGATGTGACATATATGTAACACTTTTCGAATAATGATTGGACAAATATTTTCACTTCATGTTATGTGTCATATCTTCACCGTTCATCCTTGACAATTGACACCAAATTCGGATGTGAAATCTAAAGTTTAAATTAAATTATTATTTTCTTTTCACAATCAAAATCAATTTGAAATGTGTGAGATTAATCATTTTTGTCGTATGTAATCACTTTAATTATTAAAAATTCCAACTTGTAATCAAGCTTAAGTAAGCTTATTACATGGAGATGGGACTAGCAGTATTGAATAAGCACATTAATACAGTGAAGTAGATTCCAGTATATGAGTGTAATGAAGCAATATTAAGTATCTGATTAATTGCTCGGCTGGTTATTAGTTAAGTTTTTAAAATAATAATTAATTATGTTAATTTCAAATGAGTTTAATTTATTAAAATAATTTTATTAATAATAGTTAGTGAAATAGTTATATGAATTAAAACACAATAAATAAAAATAAATTAATGAAAAAATAAAAAAATATCACATTGATATTTTAAAAAGACAAATAATTTAAAACAAATAAAAAAAAAACTATGGTGAGACGGATGGAGTAGTTAATTAAATAGAATTACTTAAGGTCTAAAGTTTGATAAACAACTAAGAGAAAGATTTTCAACATATCATTTAATGATTGATTAACCAAAAAGATTGATAGAATAATATAAAACATGCATGAATATTAAGTTTCTATACATTTCTATAAAAAGAATATTTAATTGCTTGACGTCATCAAATGAAGGAAAGAGGTATAGTTTTATTGTTTTAGTGTGCTTATTTAATTATGTTATAACATATCTGATAACAAAAAATTTCCATCTTGTTGGAACGAGCCAAAGCTTAAATGGTAAATCAATAAAGAAAAATATTAATTAGAAAAAATAAGTAAATTTGAAGAAAAATAAAAGAGAGTAAGAACGAGCCAAAGCTTAAATGGTAAATCAATAGAGAAAAATATTAATTAGAAAAAATAAGTAAATTTGAAGAAAAATAAAAGAGAGTAAGAACGAGCCAAAGCTTAAATGGTAAATCAATAGAGAAAAATATTAATTAGAAAAAATAAGTAAATTTGAAGAAAAATAAAAGAGAGTAATGAGGAGAATATTTACAAATTAGTATTAACAAAATACCATTACATAAGAGAGTATTGAAAGGATACTAAAGTTACAAATTGGAATCAAGCATGTCCAAAAAACAGCTAAAACACACAAAATATGAGGCGAAAATCAATTTCATCAAAGGGGAAATCGATTTCTTCAACGAAAAACTGAAATTACAGAGAGTAGGAAAACAAGAGTGTGACAGTTTCTTCAACCTTGTTGCCCAACTCTTTCAGGAGATTCATAAGCCACACAACCTGACATGCACACAACAACGTGTAGCGGCAAAAACTGCGAGTATAAGTCATTGAATTGACTTAACTCAAAAAAAGTAAAAAAAGAGTCGCCACTGCGCTTTTATTCTATCCAAAGGACTAGGAAAAATAGTGAATAAAATCATTAAAAAAAAAATCAGAGATCTGGGACCGGGGGTTGATTATGCAAAAGGAAGATGTTAGACACTCAAAACATCTACGATACTTCGTAGGAACCTTTTTTGAAAATTTGTATATGTGTTCTAAAAAGAGTATATGTACAAAATGGATGGTGGAGGGAGAAAAGAAGTATTTTTTTAATAATTTTTGGTTTGATAGAACTTCTAATGAGTTTCAGGCCTACATACCAATAATTTGCGATGTAGAAATCAAAACCAAGTAGTTCAGCTAAAAAAGACCAAAATTGTGTGTTGGTTGATTTTTAAGAAAATGTTAGTTTAGAAAAGCTACAAGGAGCTCAAAATTTTTGGATGAGGTTAGGTGATTTTTAGTCTTATGAAAAGAAAAGTCAAAGTATTATTAAATGGATTGAAAGTTTATTAAGAAAACAAGTTTGAAAATGCATGGACCTAAGTCCAAGTTTTTTACGAAAGCGGTTCGAGTTTTGAAAACAAGAATCCTTTGAAAAAGAGGGAAGATTTTGAAAATTAAAGAATGGGGAGGAGATGAAGAGGCTAACCTAAGTGCATAAAGTAAAAGGTAAGGGTAAAGAAAGATCTAACCGGGTGAGAAGACTAGTACTTGACATCAAGAGCCAATACTATATCCCGTCGAGTATAATGGAATAACCTACATACAAAGATAATAACTAGACAAGACAAAATAACACCAAGGACACAGAAATCTCCAAGCTGAGGTAGAGGTACTAATCCTAGGTCCAAAGATCAAGCTCCAAGCACAAGTATAGTAATCAAGTCCAATTAATTTTTTTTTGTTTAGGTTGAATTATTAAGTATTTTGGAAAAGGAAAACAAAGCTCAAGTGAGCAAATTCAAAATGACAAGAAAATAAAATGCTCAAATGAGCAAAGTAAAAAAAGACATAAAAACTAAAATTCTCAAATGAGCAAAGAAAAAATGGCATGAAATGTAAATGCTAAAAATAAAGTGCGTAAAAATAAAGAGCATAAAAGTAAAATCGGAAAAAGTAAAGAGCGAAAAAAAGAAGCAATTAATAAAGGTTAACAAGATGACCATCTTGAAACTTGTCAAGTATATCATTGAATTGTTAATTGTTAGTCGTCAAGAAAGTGACCATCTTGAAACTTACGCATGAAGACTTGCCAGAAGCTTGATAAAATCAATGCGACCACACGACAAGTTTCAATTGTTTTTTGTCAAGTATATCACCGGTTTTGGAATTATCACATCACTTGATCAAAGATGATTGAGAATTTCAAATGGACAAGGTTAGTGGAAACTTGCCAGAAGCTTGATTAGAAATCAACGTGACTACACGACAAGCGCCACAGGTGTTGAACCAAGATCAAATCTCAAGTAATCTTTTGGGGCTTATGTTAGAACATTAAAGTTCATGCCACCAATTGATCACTTTCTCCGAATCGGGACAAAAGAAAAATAAGATGAAGAAGAAGAAATAATTTTCAATTTTATTTTGTATCAAATGAATTTATTCGGTCTAACTTCGTCAAAATCAATCAACTCTCTTGGTGGATTTGTTCAAGAGACCTATCAACATCCAAATTTCATTGATGTTGAGGAAATTTGTGACTCTAAAATAAATTCAAAAGTCAGCAAAATAAAAATGAAAACAAAAATCAAATAAAAGGATTAAAAATAATTTTGAAATTAGGTTATTTAAATTGGACTTTATTGACGAAATACATAAATAGTATTTTTCATCAAAATAAAATTCCAAGAAAATTATCCAAAGTCAAACATGGGTCAACAAGTATTGACAAATATTTTGAGAATTTTTTAAAGTCAGGAATTTTTTTTTTAAAAATAAAATAAAAGGTGAAATAAACAAAAAATGGCAAAACAATAGTAAAATCAAAAATAAAAATAAAATTAGGTCACCAATATTTGTCAAATGACTATTAGATCCTTCCATAATTTTTCCAGAATTTAAAAATGTTAAAAAATATTTTAAAACAAATAAAAACATCAAATAAAAGAGAAAAATCATAAAAATATCAAATCTAAAAATAAAATTATGAAAAAATAAAAATCAGAAAGATAATATTTCAAAATATATTTGTGAATTATTTCATAATATTTGAGTCAAAAATGAATTTTATATGATTTTTTGAAGTTTAAAACATTTAAAATATAAAATAAGAAAATAAGTTAAAAGCCAAAAAAATATGGACCATCTGATCATAGTCAAAACGCGTTAGTAATCACATCCAATGGACATGGCGCACTGTGCTTGATATGGACCTCCTTGGTTTTCACACCAGATTCAGAATTGAAATTAAATTAAAAAAATAAAACAAGGAAAGATATCACGCATTGGATCGAGTCTAATTCACATAAGTAATCAGATGCAAGGGCTCCTATTACGCGTGCATGGTAAGAAAAAGTCACCGAATCCAGCTTGAAAAAATTACATGTCACACTTTCATTGGTTGAAGACAGACACGTAGGTTATCTTCAACCTCCAACAATCCTCCATACGTGATTCTCAAATTGTAAAATCAATAACAATGGGTGGTATCCTTGAATTTGTCTCTTCAAGAAGATCTCAACCAAATGCTCGCGAAAAATTTATTTACACTGAGTAAAGAGAATTTTGAAAAAAAACTCAAATAATAGCGAATAAGATTTTGATGAATTTCTCAGTCAATACTTGATGAAAATGCAAATGGTGAAGATCACAAGGATCAGGGAGATAAGGAGAGTGCAATGATGCTTTATTTTACAAGGTTTGATGGAGATTCTTACCTAAACGAAGTTCACTTTCAGAGCTCTGAAATTGGACTTGGATAGCACGATTCAGGAAGCTTCAAGGCACGATTCTTGTTCTGTTAGCTTCAGTGAGGTTCAAGGAAGAAAAATGAATGGTTAATTTCAAACTAGAATGGCTTTGAGAGTGAAAACGATGTTGTAGAAAATTGGATTCGAGAGAGAGTTTGGCAAGGTTTTTTGGTTATCAAAGCTTGAGGAAATGAGTAAGGAATGATCCTCTATTTATAGGAGAGTGAGTGGTGATGAAAATGAGAAGGAATTGTGATGGAGCGAAATCGTGCAAGGTGTGTGCACGAAGGAAGTGTGACCTCATGTGCATCAAAATTCATCCAAAAATTGTGTTTCAAGGTGCTAATTAATTATGAACAACTTCTAAACATGATTAGTCACGAAATCAAGGCTTAATTTTGGCTTAAAATTTATTGGTAGCGTAAAATACACAAACTGATGGTGTGCTCGAACAAATTTTGGCACAAACTTTGAACTGAGGCCAAATCAAATTCCCTCGTGTGTTTTCTGATTTTCTTTGAGCCAAATGAAGTATTCAAATAGTAGAACACAATTCAAAAAGAATCAAATCCAATGGATTCTTGAGTTGAGAGATTGAGCCTTTAGGATTCTTGAAAAATCACTGATTTTTCTGGCCAGGTCCTAGTCAAGCATGCCAATTTCTAAAAATAACTTAAAATGTTTTTTCTTCAAATTTTCCCTTCCACTCAAAATTTGCTCTTGATTTTCAAAGATGATCTGAATTAGACCTCTCAAATAACATTTGTCAAAAAGAATCACTCAAAAATTCCAAAAATTGAGAAAGTTATGATCTTGTGAATTTGATGAAAATTTATGAAGTGACCTATAATGTTTTGACTTCTTCAAGTAACTTCCAAACACTTTCAATTTTCAAGGATTAAATGGAGATAAAGTTCACATCTTCAATACTTTTGTGCAAAAATAATGACCTCAAGATGATAAGTGATGATCAAGATATGATCATTTGAAGTTGATTGTCCAACAATTGAGAAGTTCATCAAGGACTTGTAATCTTTTGACTTCATAAGCAAGCTTACATGCATTTTCTCTTCTCACCAATTAAACTAAGTTGTATTAGACATCCTTAGGTTCATTTTGAAATAAAAATAAGCTCAATGAGACAAGGGATAACCAAGTTATGATCATTTGAAGTCATACAAGGTAGATGAAGCATCAATCTAGAGAGTGGGCAATCATAGACTTCTAAAACAACCTTTTCATTAATTAAACTTCTTGGATCCAAGCATATTCATATTATAAGTCTTCTTGATAATAAAATGACTTTGAAATCACCCATAAAATTCATACAAACATCAAGATATGATCCTCAAAACTCCAAAACCCTAATTTCAGGATAGATGTCCATATAATGGAGAATTTTTTGAATTTAATGATCTCTTTCAAACATGAAGCATATAATCAAAATAAGAGATCATGATTGGTGACAAGAGAAGTCTTCAATGAGAGACAAAACTTTTGAAATCTTGAGAATTGACGAGATAAGGCATGAAAATAAACATATGAACCTAATGACTCCTTGAATAAGAAACTTGTGCACCATTCACCTACAACATTTAGCAAGAAAAAATGTACACATATCATTGTTATCCAAGTATCAATCACCACACACAAGAAATAAACACATACACAAGGTTCTTGGTGATCTCCTAAGGGCAAAGCCAAAGATAGGAGAGAGAGAGAGGTAGATTCAAATTTGTGATCTTTGTGCCATGCAATGGTATGAAGCATGAGTCAATCTTAGGGGAAAAAATTGGGGTACAACAACTGCCCTTATTTAAGTGTCTTCTATCCAGAGATAAGAAGGGAAACTTCGCCATGACGGGATAGAAGATACTTAAATATAATAGTAGCCCTATTTTTGGCCCTAAGATGTTATGCAATGCTTAATGGTTATGCAATGCAATATGATGATCTTCACAGGGGAAACCGAACACCATTGGGGAAAGCAAAGATAATGAAGACACACTAAGAAATAAAAACTCATCCAAGAAGACGAACTACTGGGGAAAGAAGCTCAATCTTATGGGAGAGAGAAAGACATGACTCCACTGGGGAATGGGAAACCAAATTTTATAATGTTATCGACTTAATACAAGACATGAAAATGGAAAGGGAATAACAACAACAATCCTTAGATAGACGGTGAGCTATCTCCTCACAAAGGAGTTAGCAAAAACAAGGGAGTGACACCAACTTTCTAAAGATAGTAAACCATCAACCCCGAGCGAACACTAGAGATTGTTTCTAACCAAAAGGTGGTAAGAAAACAACATCAATAATGGACTAACTTTCCAAAGAGTTCTGGCGCTTCATCAAGGAAGGGATATAACTCCTTCTTTAATTATGATACTCCATCTGGGAAGGGTAACAAATCAATCATACAATCAATGAGCTAAAATTCTACCCATTGGAGTATTCAACAAATCAACAACGAACTATCTCCCATAATGACGAGATTACCATTCATCAAAACATTCAAACCTTTGACAAACTGCCTTCCATAATGACAAGGCTACCATTCATCGATAAAAAAATCTTTGACAAACTGCCTTCCATAATGATAAGGCTACCATTTATTGGTAAACAAATCTTGCTGCAAACAACTATAGGAATCAGTCTGCAATGAGCTTGTAAATCACCCAAAGAGACATCAAAGAAAAGCATTCATCAATGAGCTTGTAAATCTCCCAAATAAACTTTCAACAATGAGCTTGTAAATCACCTTTCGGAGATAAATGGCTAATCAATAGTGAGCTTGTAAATCACCTAAAGACACACCGAAGAGAAACATTCAGCAATGAGCTCGTAAATCACCCAAAGGAACTTTCAATAATGAGCTTGTAAATCACCCATCGGAGATAAACAGTTATTCAATAATGAGCTTATAAATCACTCATCGGAATACCGGAAAGTAATGTTCAACAATGAGCTTGTAAATCACCCAAAGGAACTTTCAACAACTAGCTTGTCAATCACCCATCAGAGATAATCATAAATAACAAGTCTTCAACATGCTGGAGAGATACGGTCAATCCTCAACGAGAGATTCCTCATAGGATTATCCACAAGAATTCAAATTGGAATTAACAGATTTTCCAGGAAACACCACCCGCTTGCGGGAAGAGACTATCACCTGATGTTAGGAAAAGATTGTAACAATATTGCTGGAGAATGCAAGTGAATTCCCTTGGATTCACCTTTGTGGGAGAGATGATATCTTCATGACATAATTGTGTTCTCCATTTAGAACTCATAGTCTAGGAAGAACAAGGTAATAATGCCGCTTGGACACCAGAATTCAAACCACAATCAAGTCGGGAAAGGGTAAATCTGAACAACATAGAGGCTTACAAAGAAAGTCGAGACTCTATTCTTCTTTGAGGGCTAATTTATTGGAAAAAGCTGAAACATGAACTTTTTCTGCTTACAACTAACATTCTATTGGAAAGATGAAATATACTCTTCTTATCAACATGTGCGAATGAAGTTTAGCTACGCATAGCGTATGAATGAATGTACATGAGATGCATATGGACATTTTATTAAGGATCAACATGGAAGGTTGACTAATGTACGGACAACACTCGACCAAAATAAATTCTTCACAAATCATCAACCAAAAATTAGCTCTTTACCGCGTCAAATCTCAAAAGAAGCTGTTGGCATATCGTAAACATTCCCAGGTTCCTTCTGACGGAAGCATCCCATGGAGGTTGTCATCATGTCTCATTAGAGCGCTACTCTTACCAATTCTCCTAGGGAAAGAATGGGACATTCTGTGGGAACAACCCGGTTTGCACTTATGTCTCATATTTGAACGATTATAGAGGTCCTGATGGTACCAACTTCAACATTATCGATCTTGTTTGTTATTAGGACAATGCAATCTTACCCCTTTGCTTCACATCCGAAGTAAACACACTTAAATTGCAAATTTTTTGCAAGTATTTTCTAACAAATCTGTTTGTTTTGAAATGCATTTTCAATAATAAAAGAATATTTTTATCAACTGAATAAAGTAAGATTGCAAAGGAATTGGATAAAGGCTCAAATTTTATTGATAGAATAGTAGTCTGCCAATAGCATGACTCCATAGATGATTACAAAGTTTTGAAAAATGGTAAATACATGTAAAAGGTACATCAAAGAACAATGAACACTATTATCCCTAACAACTTTGAACTCCTGTATTTTAGTCTTCAGTTGAGGTATGAAGATAATCCATGCAGATTGTTGCTTCTATGATTAAGTCTTGTCTGATGTAGTTACTTGCCATATAAGTCCCTAAATTTTGCCTAGTCCTCCCTTGTGAGTTTTCAGCGTACTAGGAGATTTATTCTATTTATGTCTCTAATTTTTGCCTAGACCGCCCTTTTGGGTTTTTAATCTACCGAGACACTCTTTTTTACCTAAGTCGCTCTTTCAGGTTTTCAACTTAGCGAGTTGTTCTTTTATTTATTTAGGCAAAGTATTTCTTGACTACATAAACATTCAAAGGACGTGGGAACTCCACGCCATCCATAGTTTCAAGAATTAATGCACCACCAGAGAAGGCTTTCTTGGCAATATACGTGCCTTCATAATTGGGAGTCTACTTGCCCCTTGAATCAGAGCTTAAAGACATGATATTTCTGAGCACGAGTTCGCCTTCTCTGAATACACGAGGTTTGATTTTCGTATCAAAAGCTTTCTTCATTCTTTTCTGGTATAACTGACCATGACATAAAGCAACCATTCTCTTCTCTTCAATCAAATTTAACTGGTCAAACCGATTTTGAACCCATTCAACATCATATAAGTCAGATTCCATTGTCACACACAAAGATGGAATCTCAACTTCAATGGGGAGTACTACTTCTATCCCATAAACCAAAGTGAAATGGGTCGCCCCTGTTGAAGTGTGTGCCGAAGTGCGATATCCATGTAAAGGAAATGGCAGCATTTCATGTCAGTCTTTGTAGGTGACGACCATCTTCTGGATGATCTTTTTGATATTATTGTTTACAACTTCAACTGCCCCATTCATCTTGGGTCTGTAAGGAGAAGAATTGTGATGAAATTTTTTGAATTCTTCACACCGTACCGACAAATGAGATTATTCTTGATAAATTGGACCACCACTTGCTTGGTAACATTGGCATAAAAAGCCACTTCAACCCATTTGGTGAAGTAATCAATTTCTACCAAGATGAAACGATGTCCATTAGAAGCCTTGGGTTCAATCATCCCAATCATGTCAATACCCCACATAGAGAAAGACCATGGGGAAGAAATAATATTGAGCAATGTAGGAGGCACATGAATCTTATCAGCATAAACCTCACTTATGGTACTTTTTTGCAAATTTGTAATAACTGGATTCCACTGTCAACCAATACTATCTTGCCCATAGCATCTTCTTAGCTATAGAGTATCCATTGGCATGGGTACCAAAAGAACCCTCATGGATCTCATGCATCAACATGCCCACTTCGTGTCTATCCACGCATCTGAGCAAAACCATGTCATGATTTCTCTTGTATAATACACCTTCATTGAGAAAGAAACTACCAGCTAATCTCCTCAAGGTATTTCTGTCTTTGCTTGTCGCATCAACCGGATACTCTCGAGTCATCAGAAGTGCTTGATGTCATGATACTAGGGTTTATCATCTTTAGCCACCTCCATGGAAAATATATAAGCCGAATGTTCCAGGCGCTCAACGGTGACCTGAGGTACATCATTCCACTGGTTCGCTTTATACTTAGAAGCCATAATCTCCAAGGCATCTGCCATCTGATTTTCATCTCGAGGAATATGGTGAAGCTCTACTTTATTGAAGAAAGTCAACAACCTACTTGCATAATCTTTGTAAGGGACTAAGCCAGGGTGACGAGTCTCCCAATCTCCTTTAATCTGATTTATTACTAAAGCTGAATCACCGTACACATCAAGAATTTTGATTCCGAGGTCAATGGATTCTTCCAGACCCATGATACAAGCTTCATATTCTTCCATACTATTGGTACAATCAAACATCAACCTTGTTGTGAAAGGAATGTGAGATCCTTAAGGAGTGATGATCACAACACCAATACCTTTTCCACAAGCGTTTACAGCTCCATCAAACACCATTCCCCATCGGGATTCCGAATCTGTACCTTCTTCAAGTAAAGGCTCATCACAATCTTTCATTTTTAAATACATCACATCTTTATCAAGAAAATCAAATCCAAAATATTCATTATCTTCAACCGGCTGATGAGCTAGGTATTCTGCCAGTACGATGCTTTTAATAGCCTTCTAAGTGTGATATTCAATATCATATTCAGATGACAACATCTGCCAACGAGCAATTCTTCCCGTAAGAGCAGACTTTTCAAATATGTACTTGATTGGATCCATTTGAGAGATCAACCAAGTAGTATGATTCAACATATATTATCGCAGATGCTATACAGCCCAGGCTAAAACACAATAAGTCTTTTCCAACATAGAATACCAAGACTCACAATCGGTGAACTTCTTGCTCAGGTAATAAATGAAATATTCGTTCTTTCCTGTTTCATCTTGTTGTCCCAAAATATAACCCATGGAGATTTCCAACACAGTTAGATATAGAACCAATGGTCTTCCTTAAACAGGAGGGAGCAGGATGAGTGGCTCAAGAAAATACTCTTTGATACTTTCAAATGCCCTTTGGCAATCATCTGTCCATATGAAACCTTGATCTTTCCTCAACAACTTGAAGATTGGTTTACAAGTTGCGGTCATATGAGAAATGAATTTGGAAATGTAATTCAAACGTCCGAGGAAACCTATGACTTGATTTTTAGTTCTTGGTGCCGGTGTTATAACCTAAACTTTTTTCTCCTATTTTTCCAATCAATACACATCTTCATACTCAAGAGTTCCTCAAGGGTTGACTAGATGAACCCTCTCCTAAGCAATCAACCCACAACTAGGGTTTTAATTATCTTAAGTCAAATTTAGGTTCCAATTCCTCAAGTGATCATCATGTCTCCTTATATGTCTCAAGGTGTCACCATGTCAAGTTTCAAGCCTCACAGCTCAAGTGTGCTCAGTCAATTGCTCAGATGGTTGAAAATCAATTGAATTGGACAAAAAGTCAACTATGGTCAACATACAGTCAAACTTCATCATTTTTGGTCAACATCAAGATTTTGAAGTCACATTCATCATTTGATCAAGGGTTGATCGTGATTCATCAAGAAAGTTCAAAGAATTGATCAAAAGTCAAAGTTTCTAAATTAGGGTTTTTTGATAAAAAAACCAACAAAACTTTGACCAGACATAACTTTCACATGCTTCATCATACATTTTTCCACCAAATCTCATTTTATAAAGAGGTGTACATGCACATGGAAGCTTCAATGAAGATGAAACCAAAAGGAGTGTTTAGAGGACATCTTAAGCTTTCTAAAGAGTCCAAGAAAACTTCAAAATGATAAAAATTGAGAAAGATACAACTTATGCAAGTTTGGGAAATTTGAAGAAATGCATGAAGAAAATATTTGCCAAACTTGAAATTCTTTCAAATGGGCCTATATTTTTTTGATTCAAACTTGTTTCTAACCTTGTCAAGAGTCTATAAGCCCATCCACACTTTAGTTTATTTTATTTATTTTGGAATTAATTCATTTAAATCCAATTTTAATTAAAATAAAATACCAAAAATCAAATTGAGGAAAGCAAGCTGTAAATTCAAGTTCCTTGAGGTCCAAGATAGTCCAAGCAAGCTAGCAAAAACGCATGGCATGTGATTGAAGTAAAATAGGAATATTTTCATGCAAAATTGAAAGATTGGAAATTAAATATTTTCACATTGAATGCCATACATTTTCTCCATATTTCTCGACCTAAATTCTTCCTCTATAAATACACAAGAGCATCAGATGCAAGGAACAAGGTTTGCTGCCCTCATACACAAGCACAAAAATTCCAAAAAATTGAAAACTTAGGGCAAATTTGTATCACAAGATCCATAAATCCTCAATCAATTTCAACCATCAATTAATACTCATGAGGCTTCCAAGAACCGATCCAAGCCTTTACATAATTCCAAAGCAAGCCGTAGCCATCCCCACAAAGTTGCACTGGTTTGGTAAAGTTTGATATTTCTAACTTTTTATTTACATGATATAACCTGATTTAATACATTCGTTTATGTTCATTAGGTTATTTTGAATCTATTTGATGCATTGGTTGTAAGTTTACACCCAGGAATAATAAAACACCATGGCTAGGGTATACAACTTCCAAGCTTTCGTATCCATAGTTGTAGGATTATTTAGGCCAAAATAACCCTAGATTCAGACTCAAGGGATGATTTTGTGTTGATTTGGGTTGTTCCTTTTTATTTTTGTGTCGATTTCGCAAGTTTCAATGTTTGAATGGTCGGAGATGGTGACAGGAACCACTATCCCTGGGTGGTTGAACAGCGAATTCCAAGACAATGGAGGCGTGGCGTTCTCTGATTCTTCCATTTGAATCCCTTGGGGCCCAACGCGCATTTTGGTTCTAATTGTTTGATTTTTCAAGAAAAACATCCAATATATATTTATCCATGTGCATAATACATGGATATATGGCCGCCCCAGCGGTAAGACATGCGCGCGTAGTCCCCTTACCCCTATCAGGTCGCTGGTTCAAACCTGCCTTTTGGCAAAAAATTTCATAACTTTTGATTTTTGTAGGATTTAACACATATACTCATAGAGGCGAGATCTAAACACCATTGGCAGATGGTGTAGTGACATAATTTTGAACCTGTGACCCTCAGGTCATGAGTTCAACACCTTCTAGGGCCATTCTATTTTTTTGACACTTATTTTCTTAACTATTACTTATTTCTTATTTTTCTAACCAATTTTAACTGTTTCACAAATTAATTTTTCACAATCAAAAAACCCTAAGAAAATTTTTAATTTTAGATTTAGGTTTTAAAAATCTTTATTTAATTTTTGACACAAAACATTTAATTTTTATTTACGTTTTAAATATTTTTCTTAATTAATTGCTAATTAGTTAAAAATAGGGGTTTTCACATTAAAATCAACCACAAAAAACTCCAAAAATATTTTTCTCCTGGTAATTAGGGTTTGAAATATTTTCCTAACATTTAAAACATTTTTCTTTTATTTATTTACTTCTTGTTCGCATTTAAATTCTAGAAATCAATGTATAGGTTGCAAGGTTATTTTTGTAATAACGTAGATTTAATTTCTCACATTTTACTTTCTGCACCTCCTATTATGTAACTGCCTTAAAGCCCTGTAATAGCTTAGGATTTACTTTTGCGCACTTTTACTTTCCGCGCCTTTATTTCCCGTACATATTAACTGCTTAGATGTATGACTAGTAGGATTGCGTGGTAAGATTAAAAACAATCTTAGATCACCTTAAACAATCAAGATAAAATATTTGAACCAACACACTCTATCACACTTGCACCCCTTAGGGTATCCTCTCTTGTGTCCTTCAGAAAAATGGTCATGTCCCTCGAACGTAGGGCTACCATTAGCAAAATTCCCTCGATTCAAAAATCATCACAAAGATCACAGTCCCTCGATGACCCTCGATGTTGCCTACGAATATATGATCTCGTCCCTCGGTTGTTTCCTACGAATAAGTGATGATCGTCCCTTCGAATTGCTAAAAGTATCCTTACATGTTGCCTTCAATGACCATACGATGACCCTACGTCTGTCCCTTCACATCTAACATATAGATTTACCTACCAACTAATAGTATGGATTGCGTTATCCTAAAGGTGAAGGAAAATAACAATAACGACCTTTTCTAAGTAGGAAATAAGACTTTTAATTGCTCACTCCACTAAAAAATACTTTTCACACATCACTTTCTTCAAAAATACTTTTCAAACAAACACTTTGTATACATTCCAACGAGAATCATTACAAAGTTATATTTTTCCAAACGAACATTTCCAAACACTTCGTATACATTCTTGAGGACTGATACAAGAATCATTACAAAGTCAAAGCAAAATACTTTTCAAAGTACTTTTCAAATCACACACATAGAAAGCAAGTTTTCAAAAAGTGAGCTAAAGCAATTAAGAGCCCGTAGATAATTGCATATGGAAAGGGTGCTAATACCTTCCCTTTTCATAATTACCTCCCGTACTCAGTGAAATTCTAGTGAGGGCAGACTTAGGATGTCATGACATTTGATTAAATATTATAAACCACACAAGGTATAACATACAATTAACAATACATGAAACAAAAGAACACCAGGAATTGTTAACCCAGTTCGGTTCTAACCAACCTACTTAAGGATGAAAAACACAAGAAAGGGGGGGTTGAATTGTGGTTTTGAAATTAAATTAAATTGACAAGATTATTTTTATCCTGGTTCGTTTGAACTCAAACTACTCCAGTCCACCTGTCAAGGTGATTTTCCTCTCTCAACGAGGTCTTAATCCACTAATCAGAACTTGATTACAATTCACTAAGACAATTGTCTTAGTCTTCTTAAGAACAACCACAACTTGGTTCCTCAAGGAATTTCAACTTAACAGTCAATTACAACGATGTGTGTTTAATAATGCTTCTAAAAAGCTATATCACAACTGTGATTTTTACACAAAATATCAAGTACTTATGAACTAGAGAATATGAATGATTTGATATTTTTCTCTGTGTTGTAAGCGCATGAGTTCTCTTTATTTTATTCAAGAATGATCTTTACATAGGCGTCAAAAACTTATCCGTTGGAGATGTAACACCTGAGGCCAAAGAAGGCAGGGGGTGGTTGCATCGAATGGAACACCCGAGGCCAAAGAGGGCAAGGGTGGTCGCCACATCATAATGAGAGGGATCCCTTGGCCATGCAGGTATGGGACCGCATGGTTGAAGGAGGCTTATAAGGATTAATTGGTACTACCTACACCAACAAGATGCATCTTCTTTTTGGTAGCTCATTCATAAGAACTCCACAGTTAAGTATGCTTGACTTGGAGCAAATGTGGGATGGGTGACCTTCTGGGAAGTTTCTACGAAAGTGTGCGAGTGAGGCCAAAGCATCCTAAAAAGACTCGTGTTGGTTTGTGGGGTCAGTCAATAATCCTGAAGGTCGTCGGGGGCGTTACAAATGGTATCAGAGCCAGACCTCTCCTAATATGATGTGGTTCGAGGACGAACCATGCGGAAGCTGGTGGGCATGTAACACTTGAGGCCAAAGAAGGCAGGGGGTGGTTGCACCACAACACCCAAGGCCAAAGAGGGCAAGGGTGGTCGCCACATCAGAATGAGAGGGATCCCTTGGCTATGCAGGTATGGGACTGCATGGTTGAAGGAGGCTTATAAGGATTAATTGGTACTACCTATACCAACAAGATACATCTTCTTTTCGGTAGCTCATTCATAAGAACTCCACAGTTAAGTGTGCTTGACTTGGAGCAATTCTGGGATGGGTGACCTTCTGGGAAGTTTCTCCGAAAGCTTGCGAGTGAGGCCAAAGCATGTTAAAAAGACTCGTGATGGTTTGTGGGGTCAGTCGATAATCTTAAAGGCCATCAGGAGCAATCCTGTTGGAAATCAGCCATTGCATCAAATCTTTATTTAATGAATATCAATGCATCAGAACATTGCAGCCAGAACATGTATATTAGAGTTTGTAGAGAAATATGGTGCTTTCAAAAGTTTGGCTTGAATCCTTGATGGCTTGATCAGAAGATGATGTAGTAGAGCTTTAAGATTTCTTAGATCAGCTGACAAAGTTTACATCAGAGTTTGGTGCCACCTTTGGTGCTTTTAGAAGTTCATCAGAACTTCGCTTAGAGCGTGAATCTTATAACGTATCAGAACTTCTCTTAGAGCGAAATCTTCTTACGTATCAGAACTTTGCTTAGACCAGAGTCTTCTTCTGCTATCAGAACTTCTGTAGGTTCAGATCAAAATCTTCTTCTGTTATCAAAACTTCTGTAGGTTCAGTTCAAAAACTTCTTTTCTTTTCAAGGTTAGAACTTCATCTACATACTTTATTAAACAAAATTAGGAGACAACAATGTTTCATACAAAATATTTATTTATTAGGGTCAGAACATAATTGTCATCAATAATATATGTTATCATCAAAACTTCTAAGATTGGTGTAGAACCAAACTATGTTCTAACAATCTCCCCCTTTTTGATGATGACAAAACATAAATATTTTGACAAATAGAGGTCTCCCCCTGAATTTAATATTCATATAAATTTAGAGAACATTGTACTTCCCTGAAGTTTCGTCCAAAGTATGATGAAGATTCCAAGTTGATTTCCAAGTTGATTTCCAGAAGTTGTATTTCCTATTTTAATCTTCAGCCAGAAATGAAATCAAAGATGATATTAGAACGTTCGAGACTTAGTCTATCAGTAACTATGATGTTAAAAATATCTTACGTTCTCCCCCTTTTTGTCATAAATCAAAAAGAAATTAATATAAAAATAATAGTGCAGAATAGAAGATAATTGTATGAAGAGGAAAAATAGAGTACAGAAGGAAATGTGCAGAAGATGAAGGTTTGAACATGAAATCACTTGAGGGTTGAAAAAGAAAGTTTGCTGAATAAGACGAGTACAAGAGAAATTTTAAATTTTTTTCAAGAGAGAGAGAGAGGATTGCGAATGAATTAAGACATATTATGATTTATGACAAGAGAGATGGCGTGAAAATATGGTGAATAGTTACCAATGTGACCAGCTCCTCAATGTAGCAACTCAAGCGTTTTCACTCTATCAGAGTTTGAACATGTGTTCATCTTCTGAGAGTGACTTTAACGATTAAGATTAACAGGTGTTGTTCTGGTGAACTGCATGCTTCTATCTTGATTTGAGTCATCTCTCAGATCTTCTGATAGATTCTAATTCATTTACCCTTCTCACTTCTGAAGGACAATTAATTAGAAGTTCACAGAGAATAGTATTCTAACAGTTAAGCATACAAAATTAAGCTTTTCATTCTGGGAATAATTCCATACTGAGATGTTTCAGAATGAAATTGAACCTATCTTCAACAATGGGTTTTGTAAATATATCAACCCATTGATGGTTTGTATCAATAGATTTTAAAGAAAGAATCCCCTTCTGAATATAGTCCCTAATGAAATGATGTTTAATTTCTATGTGCTTAGCTCTAGAATGTAAAATATGATTTTTAGATAAACAAATAACAGAAGTATTATCACAAAGGATAGGAATGTTACTCTCGAATATCTGAAAGCCCTCAAGTTGACTTTTCATCCAGAGCATCTAAGTACTGCATCCAACTGCTGCTATATATTCTGCCTCTGCAGTTGATAGTGAAATAGTGGATTGTTTTCTGCTGGACCAAGATATCAAATTTTCTACCAGAAACTGGCAGCTTCCAGAAGTGCTTTTCCTTTCTATTCTGTCTCCAGCAAAGTCAGCATCACAGTATCCTACAAGTTTGTATCCTCTGAATTTTATGTAACATAGACCAAGATTAGTAGTACCTTTCAGATACTTGAGAATTTTCTTAACAACAATTAAGTGAGTTTCTCTAGGATCTGATTGGAATCTAGCACAAAGACAAACACTATATAAAATATCAGGTCTTGAAGCAGTTAGATATAAGAGAGAGCCAATCATACTTCTGTAGATCTTCTGATCTACTTTCTTACTTACCTTTTCCTTCTCCAAGATGCACGTGAGATGCATAGGGGTTTTACAAGGTTTGCTATCTAACATGTCAAATTTCTTCAAAAGTTCTTTAACATACTTACTCTGATGTATGTAAGCTGCTTCTGAGGTCTGATGTATTTGAATTCCTAGAAAAAATTTGAGTTCGCCCATGAGACTCATTTCAAACTCTGCCTGCATAGACTTAGCAAACTCTCTCCCAAGGGAGGATTTAGTAGAACCAAAAATTATGTCATCAACATAAATTTGACATATCATAATATCATTTTTAGATGTCTTACAAAATAAGGTTGTGTCCACTTTCCCTTGGTAAAATATTTTTCTAATAGGAAATTACTTAGCCTTTCATACCAAGCTCTAGGAGCTTGTTTAAGACCATACAAAGATTTTTTGAGTTTATAAACAAATTCTGGATGTTTTGAGTTTTCAAAGCTAGAGGTTGATGGACATATACTTCTTCATAAATGTAACCATTTAGAAATGCACTTTATACATCCATCTGATATAGTGTGATATTATGATTAACAACATATGAAATTAAAAGTCTGATGGATTCTTACCTGACGACTGGATCAAAGGTTTCTGTATAGTCTATTCCTTCTTGCTGACTATAACCTTGTGCTATCAGTCGAGCTTTGTTTCTGACTAATTCTCCTTGTTCACTCAGCTTGTTTCTGAAGACCCACTTGGTTCCAATAATGTTGAAACCTTTTGGTTTGGGCACAAGATCCCATACGCCATTTCTAGTGAATTGATTTAGTTCTTCTTGCATTGCAATGATCCAATTATTATCTTGAAGAGCTTCTTCTACAGAATTTGGTTCGGTCAAGGACACGGGACCCATGAGAGATTCTTCAGAATTTCTGAATGTAGATCTGGTTCTGATTGGATCATCTTTCTTTCCAAAAATCATTTCTTCAAGATGAGCTAAGCTGCTTCTAGATGGGTTCATCAGAAGTTCTGTCTTTTGTGGCTTCTTCAGAACTTCTGTCTGGACTATCTTCTGAACTTGTAAATTGAACTTCTATATCTGCAAGAGAATCTTTTTGCTTTGACTTTTGAGGGCCAAGCTTGTCATCAAATTTGATATTAATAGATTCTTCTACAATACGTGTTTCAATGTTATATACTCTGTATCCTTTCGAGAGTTCAGAATATCCTAACATTAAGCACTTTGTGCCTTAGAATCAAATTTATTTAAATAATAATTGGTATTAAAAAAAAACAAGTACATCCAAAAGGATGAAAATAAGAAATGTTGGGCTTTTTATTCTTCCACAATTCATAAGGATTCTTTTCCAAAATAGGTCTTATAGAGATTCTACTCTGGATATAACATGCTGTGTACATTGCTTCTTCCCAGAAATTTTTAGCAATATTAGTCTCATTGATCATGGTTCTAGCCATTTATTGTAATGTTCTGTCTTTACGTTCTACCACTCCATTTTGTTGTGGAGTTCTAGGACAATGAGAAATACCATTTTTATTAAAACGTTTTTCAAAGTATTTGTTTTCAAACTCACCACCATGATCACTTTTGACTTTTACTACTCTAAACTCTTTTTCATTCCGGACTACATTACAGAAGTTAGCAAACACAGAATGTGAGTCATCCTTGTGTCTTAAGAATTTTACCCATGTCCATCTGCTATAGTCATCTACGATCACCAACCCATACTTTTTGCCACTGATGGATACAATTTTCACTGGTCTAAACAGATTTATATGCAGAAGTTCTAATGGCCTAGAGGTAGAAACAACATTTTTTGATTTAAAAGGAGGTTTTGAAAACTTGCCTTTTTGGCATGCTTCACACAGAGCATCTGATCTGAACTTCAAATTAGGAAGTCCTCTGACTAGACTGAGTTTGTTAATTTGAGATATTCTTCTAATACTAACATGTACCAATCGTCTGTGCCAGGGCCATTGCTCATTGTCCACTGACATAAGACATTTAACATTCTAACTTTTAAGTTCAGAAAGTTTGATTTTATAAATGTTGTTTTTCCTTTTACCATTAAAGAGGATTGTTCCATCTTTCTGACTAACAACTTTACAAGACTTTTTATTAAAGATAATATCATAACCGTTATCACTTAATTGACTTATGGATAACATAGTATGCATTAATCCATCTACTAACAGAACATTTGTAATAGAGGGTAAAGAATCGTTACCAATAGTTCTAGAGCCAATGATTTTACCCTTTTGGTTGCCTCCGAAACCTACGTAACCTCCAACTTTAAGTTCCAGACTTTGGAACATATGCTTTATTGCCTTAATGTGTCGAGAGCATCCAGAGTCCAGGTATCAAGACTGGTGTTTCAACTTTGTTGTCAAAGACATTATGATGAGCCACCGTGCTTTTGCAAACTCTGCTTATTAGTGAAGTGAATATTTCCTGATATATCAAACATGCACTTAAAGCATGTTTTAAACTACACAGTATATGAGGTAAAATTGTGGTGTACACTGAAAAGTTTCACATTCACACCAAGCTTTAGGTTAAAATCATCAGAATTGAGCTAGGTAAAATTACAGGTCTTATTACTTGGTAAACTAATTTTACATCCGAATAGCAATGTGTATGGAAAGAAGACTTTGCGCCAAACTATTTTGCTTCAATCCAACCGCATGTTACACTATTGTTCTGAATTTCTCAACCTCCTTTTGAGAATACGTAGGCACAAGGTCTCACCCTTGGCGAGCATACTTCTTTCTCCCTCAAACCAAAAAAACCTTAGTTCCCTTAGATCCGAGCTATATATGCTCTGATTCCCATTAGGGGATATGTATGCAGAGGATCCCAATGATCTTTGCAAGCATAATAATAACTAAACTTAGGTTCTTGCCTAACCTACCTTTGTTAAATCCCAAAGGAGAAACTTTCTCGAAATAGCATAGTACATAAAACACATAAACATACAAAATATGCATAAAAAAGTTCCTATAGAAAACTATAGATATATAGGGTGCTAATACCTTCCCTTTATATAACCAACCCTATTACCCAGGTCTCTCCCTAATGCGTTGTGTCTAGTTCACGCTAGTCGCATCGCATATCATATTTAGGGTATTTTAGCTTTCCCCTTTTCCATCTTCTTTCTTGTTTGGAACAATAAAGCTTGGTGCTCGCGGCATCTTTTAAAACAAAAAAATCAAAAGAGACAATCGTTTGAGCCGGAGATTCAAATTGCGATTCGATTCCCTCGTTCCTCACTTTTTACCGCGAACAGAAAAATGACGACTATGTTGGGGAGTCACCAAGCTTTTCTTTGTTTTCAAAAAAGTAAAAAAGGGTTAAGATTCATTTGTGCACATGTTTGTTTTAGTTTATTATGTGTTTGGTTCCGTTACTCGCGATTTCATATAATGGAAAAAAAATCCTAACCCAGATTTAAGAAACATTTTAAGAATTAGGTGGGGGTATAGTCCTATTAACTTACGAGGAGTCTCAGTCCTTAATAAGTTAATTTGAGATTCCTCACTCAATGGAGGTTTTGTTGGGGGTAATCATGTTTAGCAAGTTAATTGCGAAGACATTTTTTCTTTTTAGGGAACTAGCGAAGCTGAGTGGATGTAGAACACATAACCCATCCTGGCCATTTAGGATGTAGTGCAGAAACTATCCAGGTGTAAACTAGGATTAATTGTCATGCGAGACTATGATCAAACGAGTTTTTCTTGAAAAATATTATTGGACTACAAGTTAGTTGTTTAATCCGCTAATATTTCAAAGAGAAGCGTTGAACCTGTATTATCAGTAGAACATGTTTTACAGGTGATTAAGCCCATAGAACTTACCCACGTTTGGTTCTTATCGTTGGCCTCATGCTCGTGACTTCAAACGCTTGAACGTGTGTATAACCACTAACCATGTTTATATCTTCGTGGCATTCATGCATTCATTCAAAAACCTCAGTTTCTCATTTCTTTCCATTAAAATTTCCAAAGAATTTAGAGAATTGTTTTTCTTTGCAAACATTTTAGGTTAGAGGGATTGATGTAAGAAGAAGAAATACCAAGAGATATGATTTTAGATTTCCTGATGTGGAAAAGTTAAAAGAGTTAGCATCCTTAGTAGAAGATCCCTCGAATTTTAGAAAACGCTATGGAACCCTTTTAACTATCTTGAACACTAATGTTGATGAAGGACTTCTTTAAACCTTGGTTCAGTTTTACGATCCTGTCTATCATTGTTTCACTTTCAATGGTTTAAAAGCCATTCCAAAGCCACAAGTCATTGCAGCAATGACTCATTTAAAGAAATCTGAGACAGACAAAAACTTGACTACCAAAGGAAATCTCTTAGGACTAACTTCAAAGTTTCTAATGGAGAAAGATTTTAGTTTTGCTGGAGCCGGTAGCATGGTAGATTTTGAAGCTATTTTGGCTTTGCTTATTTATGGGTTGGTTTTGTTTCCCAACGTCAAAGACTTGATTGATATAAATGCCATAAGGATCTTCTTGATTGGAAATCATGTTCCCACTTTTCTTGGTGATATGTATTTCTCAATCCATCATAGGAATCGTCAAGGAGATAGAATTATTGTGTGTTGTGTGCCTAAATGTTCCACAACATAGTAGTCGCTCTTCTTAATGATCTTTAGAATTTCCTCCATTTCTTGCCTAGAGGTACCTTCAACAACTTCCTTTGGTACTTCCATCTGAGCATGTTGAGTCACTTTCTCTTTCCATTGAGTCTTGGGAGTTGATTCAATAGCAGGAATGCGAACTGGTGCAGAAGTGTCTTTTGGAGGAGAGATATCTGGAGAAAATACTCTTATGATCCTAGTTACTTTGCTTAATCCCGTTATATTTTCAACATCGGGACTAGCAGCTTTAACTGAATTGTCTTCAATGGCTAATGGCTCTTGCTTGACACCATAACAGTAAACTTCAGCTCCATAATTCTAAGGTATAGCTTTGTCAGAGGAATATGGAACTGATCTAGGCGAGGTAATAATTAGAGGTGCCACTCTAGGTGCGGGATCAAAAGAGGTGATCCTTATTGTGTTCACATCAACATATTCTTCGGGATAATCATCTCCCCATCCGATTTCCTTGATGTCTTAAATTGCAATCTTCTAACTCTCAGGGGCGGTATGTTTCACCATAAAATCAAACTTCCCACTTGGCTTCCCCAAGGTATCCCAGACTTCTGGTACGGCTTCGCTTTTGTCTTCGATCTTCAGACTTTTAGAAACATCTTCGCACAGGCTCTCTACAGACGAAGCTTTTAAGAATAAAACTTCTCGGTTGTCCATCATGCGTTGAACACGTCTCTTTAACCAAGCACACCCATTAGATTCAGATGCGCACCAACAATAGTTGTCAGGACATCCTGGAAATAAACTGGCTTGTAACAAATACTTCTTGACAGTCATCAGGGTAATGGTCAGCTCATTCACATCAAAGACATAGAAGTCATTGTCAATGGCATTGGAACTTTTACCATGGCCAGGCATTGGTGCGTTGATCACATCAGAGTTTCGGTAAGAGGGTCGAATTCAATTTCCCGGGCTTCAATTATGTCTTGGATCTTGTTCTTCAGAGCCCAATAGGTGTTGGTGTCGTGCCCTAGGCTGTTGGAGTGGTATGCACACCTTGCATTAGGATTGTACTTCAGAGAGGAGGTGTTGACGTGCTGAGGAGAATCCCTCAAAGTAATCAGCTCTGCTTTCAGCATGTGTTGTAGTGCTTGAGACAACAACATATTAATCTTCGTAAACTGTCTTCTTGTCGCATTCTTCCTACACGCGTTGTCTTGTTGAGGTTGCACTGGTGTGGGATTGGAGATCAAGACTGCCCCCACAAATTGATTGTGATCAGTTTAATTACGAATATTCTGACCATACACAACATTGGCTTCTTTCTTCCACTAAAAGATCTCTTCGTAACATTTGAAGATGTTTCGACTTGAATATTTCCTCTCTTGATTCCAGCTTCAATACGTTCTCCTATCAATATCAGCTCGGTGAATCCGGCTGAAGAGTTTCCCATTAGATGATTGAAGAACGGGCCTATCAGCGTTCCCATGAACATATCAACCAATTCCCTATTAGACAAGGGTGGTTGAACTCTGCCTGCTAGATCTCTCTATTTCTGAGCATACTCCTTGATCTTCTCGTCACGGCCCATAGACATGCTCTGCAGTTGCATACGGGTTGGTGCCAATTCAGCATTGTACTGGTACTGTTAGTAGAAAGCATCTTCTAAATCATTCCAGGTATGAATGTGGGTATTCTCTAGCAGATAGTACATTATAACTATGTTCCAGATAAACTCTCTTGAAAGAAATGTATCCACAGCTTCCTGTCTTCAGTATGAGGATAGATCTTCTAAACATAGGACTTCAGATGAAACTTCGGTAGGATATGCCACCATACTTAGCAAAGGTCCCAGACCTTAAAATTGCGGGGAATTACTACTCTGGGAAGCAGACTCAGATCATCAAAATTGAACCCTAACATTTTCAGATTCTCCACAACATTCAGACGGTCTTCAAGTTGCTTGTACTTTTCGTTGTCAGATGCTGCTCGCCCATATAGTCTTCCTCTTCGTTTTCAGACTCATGATGGCTTCCTTCATTATTTTTGACGCTTCCTTCAGTCTCGCCGCTCTTGTCTGAGAATTCAAGCTGTCTGACCACCTTGATTGGACCTCTGTACCTTTTTCCCATGTTGAGAATACCAATGGTCTTCTTCTTTTTGGTGATGAGCATCTTCAGATCTTTATGTCCTTGGGCCAAATTGGTGAACATATCCTGGAACTGAGCTTTCTGAGCATTGAGATCTTATACAGTTTGTTCGAGAGCCATTTATGTCGAAATAAACAGCGGGAAAATGAGAAAACTGGTCTTCAGAGTACCTTGAAACAACCGGCTGAACATCATCCGATAACTATATCAATGAAGTCACCACCAAACGTTTTTTATCTCGCAAAAGGAGAAAGGTAAACGCATAGCGAAAACCTGAAAGGGATAAGACACGGTCTTGCGACCGAGAGATAAGTTAAGGGAATCTATTACGCGAAGGGAAGGTATTAGCACTCCACACGCCCGTAGTACTCTACGGTATCCACTTCTATTTTCTACCTAATGGGTGTGTTTATATCTATTTACTGCTTAATTGCTATATTTGTATGCTAAAAGAGAATGCATGTGAAAGAAAGCAAAATAAAGAAAACACGGGGAAAAGAAGGAAGTATTTACAAAGTTTGCTCGATCGAGCCCCGTGACAAGATGCCTACGTATTCCCTCGTGCAATGGGAAAGTTAGAGCGCCGTAGTTTGGCTCATATGTTTTGGTGGGTTATGTGTTTTTTACTTATGAAAAGAGTTTTAAACACAAAAGAAAACCCGTAGGCAAAAAGGAGTTTGCATTGGTTGGTTGGTTTACCTTTGAAAAAGGAGTTTGAACCATTATTAAGTGTTTTGATTTGTAAAGGAAAAAGAAAACAAGTTTTAGTTTTATTACATGCAGGGATACAAAAGAAACTAGAAAAAACAAACAAGGGAAACTATCTAACTCTATCCCTAATGTTATCATGCATGGATTATAACCTAAGGTCTAACTCAAATCGCTATCTAAGATGTAGTCGACAGAATCCTATGGGAACATGCCAAATGTTTACAACCTAAATCTATGTCTATCTCGATTTGCTTCCTAAAGTATAATTGGAGATGACAAAAAGGAATGGAAAAGTTTTGTAATCTAAATCTATGTCTATCTCGAATCACTACCTAATGTAGAGTTGAAGACGACAAAAGGGATGAAGCAAATAAGTGCTTTGGCAGAAACACACAAACAATGCAATGCAAACAAACAAATGTCACATAAGCCAAGGAAAAGTAGGATGTCCCATAGCCTCGAACAGTAACGAGCATACCGTGAGTCAACCAGGAGCCAACACATCTGATTCCTGTGAATGGTATCACTGCATGACATGAATTTTCAAGTGTGAAGAACAAATGATGCAAGCTCTGCAATAAATGCGAACCCCAGGAAAGCGTGGAGAGTCAGAATAGGGAACTCTTGCCACTTTTTTATTGACTCGATAAAGGAAGCAACACGATTCGCGTGTGCAGGCTGAAACGGACTAGAACTTTGCGGGGGTCGATTGCGGACCCTTTCCGCTTGCCCATCATATCTTAATGACTCGATAGCAGGAAATATAAAAAGCGGGACTTTGCTTGGTGGTTCCACGTCGGGTGTCCTAACCACTCTTGACCTATACAAGCACAAATATAAAAACTTACTGAGAATTACCTTCCTATATACGATGGAGGATTTTAAATAAACCAAAAACAATTAGCAAACAGAAGCGCCCTATACGGGTCTTTAAATAAACTAGTGGGGTTCCTAAACATGCTCAAACTACGGAAGCCCCTTCACACATCTCTATTCCTACTTCTCATGGCAAGGGAAGCGGTAAAACCCTGCTTCTCATGCTCTCTAGAAAAGCAGTAAAAGAATGTGGTAAACAAAGTAAAATAAATACCAAACGGATAAAGATCCGAAGAGCACTGCGAGCTAAAAAATACTCCGGAAAACTTCGAGTACTGCTGGCACGCAATAAAGAAATCCGGTGAGAAGTGTGCAGAGGCACAAAAAGCATAATCAAAATGTGTGTCATACACATCCGAAGCAAATACACCTGTACAAGATCGTAATCCAGACGATACAGATAAAAGATGTGCATCGATATGCACGGCCAAGAATGTGTGTTTATACACATTCGACGTATATCCAATAAACCTGCAAGAAACTATCTAGATAATACAAAAAAAGGATGTGCATTGATATGAACAGTCAAGAATGTGTGTCTATACACATTCGACGTATATCCAATGACCCTGCAGAAAATTACAATCCAGACAAAGAAGGCACACACATGTGTGCAAGCAACAGATATGGATTCTACACATCCAAATCAATCAGATAACCTGCAAAAGATGGTGAAAACCAAGCAGACAAATAAATAGTGCACACGCATGTGTGCAACATCAAAACATGGATTCTACACATCCAAATCACAAGTCTAATGCTCCGGGTACCTCGCATAAACAACAAAATGTTAGAAATAGCAATGAGGCTTTTAAAGAAAGCACAAGACGCAAAAGCGGTTATTTACAATGAAATCGAAGCATTAAGGATGACTTCTTAGAGAGGTCAGCAACTAAATGTTCTAAAGCTATCCTAAACATCTCTAAAAATAGAGGAAAAGATTTCAAATAAAACATGCAAGAGAAAACTAGAAGAACTATACAATTGTTAAACTAGCTCCTAAGAGATATACCGCTAAGGGTTAGCTTTGAAGTTTTATTTACAATCCTAAAATGAGGTTTACATTTAACTAAAATTACATGGTAGAAAAATAACCTAAAGTTTCTAAGAAACATATTGTAATACACTCCTACAATTAGTCGATTCAAGTGACAAAGGAGAAATAAGCTTTTAAACCATACCACATAATCGAAACTTAAGAATTAAATAAGTATTGAATTAAAATAGATGTAAAACTCTATAAGTCAGTAGCTAATTCATACTAAATAATCTCAAATGAAATGCACAAGAAAAATTATGATTGAAACATATTTGTGCACAAAACGAAGTTAAAACGATTAATTATCGCTCTAAAGGTTACTTAACATGTTACCCTAATCATATGACTCAATTATGGTTTCTAAGTCAAGAGTACAGCCACCTAAACATGTCAAAATGTTAATTAAAAGTTAATTAAAAGTTAGAACAAGTATTAGACATCGTATGCAAAGAAATCGATTCCTAATTAGGTGAACTAGCCAACAATTACCTATGCTTGTATCGTACAAAAGGAAAGTCGAATAAAAAACCTAAAAAGGATCTAAAAAATATGATAAAAAATCCTAGAGGCTTCTAATATCTAATAGAACTAGCATATAAATTTTGGGAATTTTTACTATTGAGAAACGATCAAAAATCGCATCTAAATGCGAAGATGTTGTAGGAAAAATCGCTTCTAAACATGTTATCGAATATTGTTAAAAAACCAAAGGAAATTAATTGCAAAAAATTCAAAAAAAATAAAAAATCCCAAGACACTAAAAAGTCAGAAACATATTTTTATGTATTTTTTATGAGTCGATGGGATCGAAATCGGAAACAAAATCGAATTAATCGCGAAATTATGAATTGAAGCAACATGGGGTGTAAAACTGAATTACAGGATGAACTTGTAACACCCTATTTTAATTAATATTATATTATATTAATATTTTCGAATTACTGATCGATATTTATCTTGCGACGAGAATATTTATATTAATTAATATATCTATTAATTTATCTGGCGACGTTCCGTTCGGTCCGGTAATATAATATTCGGATCCGATATTTAATTCCCCGGAATTATTTTAATCAGATCGAATTAATAATATTATTGGATATTATTAGTATGTTAATTTACAAGAATTTGGATAGGGGTGTGGGGAGCATTTTGTTGGAATTGGGCTTTTCACCCTTGGCTTACTAAGTAAGGAAGATACCATTATAAAACCTTTCTCCTCATTTTCCTTCCATTCATACATACCAAAACCAAACATAGAAATTTGGATTGCTAGTAAGAAAACAACATTATAAAACCACATTTCCTCATTTTTCTTCCCATTTGAAAAACAAAAGCAAGAATAGAAACATAGAGGAAAGGAGAGGGTTTTGGAAAGAAGAAGAAGAAGGAGAGAAGAAGAGCAAGGGAGCAAGAGAGGAAGCTTCAGGTTGAGCTTTGTAGCATCACCATGGATCATCCAAACTAGAGGTAAGGGGTTTGATTTTCCACTTCATATAGTTAGGGTTTAGGGTTTAGGGTTTGGTGGATTTAGTTTGGATTGGGGAAAAATTGATAGTTGGTTTATAGAGTTTTGTTGAGTGATTGTTGAAATGTTTAGAAGAGTTGAATTTGGTGTAGAGATTATAGGTGTTTTTATTAGTAGTATAGTATAATGAAAATGGAAATGGAAAAGAAAATATAAACAGCAAAATTTGTAAAACCAGAGAATATAAAACAGTGAGGAAGACGAAATGCAGGGAATGTTGGAACGGTTTTGTGGAGGAATCATAGGGGGGGAGGCGCCCACCTCCAATGGTGGGGCAACCGTCCCCCAATGCTGAGGCAGCCGTCTCAATTTTGATGAGGCTTGCTGGGACGTGCGTCCCGTGCTGGTAGGGAGTTGCGTGCAGTTTTCTGTTTTTCCCAGTTTCTGTATGTTGGAAAAACACAGTTTTCTGTTTTTGCTGTCAAATATTTTCTCTGCATAATTTCCTTGGAAAGCTTTTGTTTCCTACTATAATGCCAATTCCACCTAGTAATCTTTTGTACCAATAAAATATAACTAGGACACGAGTTAGCCAATTAAATTTAGAACCCGATTATGTTCCGATTTTCCGATTCTGGTAAATTCGGCGACGGGCGACGGAGCAAGTTGCTCCGAATTCAACGAAAATTGACGTGCTAGCTAAGTTTGACATGTAGAACGTAGTAGTGAAGTTAGTTTTTCGAAATTGTGAGTTTTTACGAAGTGACCCGAAATAGGCAAATTTGCGGTAAAATTGAATTGAATTGCGTTTTAGTAGATTTAAGGCACGTATGGACAATCCGATTTCGATGTTGATGTTTATAAATAATGTCGGTTATTAGGAATGACTTTCGCGACGAGTATAGGTGTTTTGACTATTTTTCCGCTTTCGGAATTTAGTGAATGAATTGGTGATGATGTGGTGCGACTAAACATAATGATTGCGACGACGTATTAATTAATAAATACTTGATGATTTGCGATGCGATAATATATGTCTTTGTACATGATGTTGTGATGATTATATTGATGTTGTTAATGAATGCTTCCGATTTGTGAATGCATGATTTTGATGATGATGAATTATTAGTGATGTTTTGCATAATGCAAATATGATGCGATGATATATTTATCTGTATGTGGATAAATTATGGCGATGTAGACTTTATGTCAATTGTGATGAGCAATGATGATATGTTGTTGTGTGGTCTTTATTATTGAGTCACATACATTTCATAAGCAAAGAGGGCTTTCATGCCAAGAGATGATGGCTTTTATGCCGAGCGAAGATGGCTTTTATGCCGAGCGAAGATGGGCTTTATGCCTAGTGTCCCTAATTATGGACAAAGTGATGGGTACCACATGCATAACATAGTCGTGTCTCATGGAGTCCATTATGTTTATTTTGGAGTCTTTTGGTATTGAGTTTTCTTTGATGGCTTATGATGAATTGCGATGTTATATGATATCTTGTTTTGTGATGATTTTTGTGTTGAACCTAAATTGATTATGATGTGGTAATGTCATGAAAATTATGCGATGGATATAACATGACGAAAAAGCGATGATGGGCTTTTATGCCAAAAGCGACGATGGGCTTTAGCCAATTTGTGATGACTTCATTTATGATGCTTAAGTTATTAGTATTGTTTGATGTTGTTGTTTATAATTGTCGTGTTGGTTAGTGACGTATTAACGTATGATGATTTCATGGCGATGGAAGTTATGTGTTGTTGCGATGTAGTATGCCGATGAGGTTATGGCGTTATAGTATAGATTATACGCATTAGAATGACGATCGAAGTAAGTGTGGTTTGGTTATGTGTTGGGATGCACTTATTAACTTATACCCTTTACAATTCCAAAACTATATATATATTTTACCATGCCTTTAATTATATGTTTTGGAGTATCTCACCCTTTACTTGTTTCGCCGTTACCTTTATATTGGTAACGTGCAGGTTATGAAGATGGAGTTTATAGCTGCTGTTAGTTGAGTCGGTGTCGCTCTGATACGTAGCACTCGGGGGGAAACGTTTAGGTTGTCTTGTTGTTGATTTTGTTGTTGTTCTTCCTTTTGTATATAGAATCGTACTTTATGAAAATATGATTCGTTAAGGAAGTTTATTAAAGAAGATGTTTTGATGTTTTGAATCAATTTATGTCTTCTGGCGATGCTATGTATCCGAGACTTATACTTTAAATCAAACTGTTTAAAGTGAGTTGTTTTTGAAGGTGTGATGCCTCAGTATTAAATTTATGAAATTTTAATTTACTCTGATTGTTGCATATAAAACCTTGGGTAATATTGGGGTGTTACAGAACTAGTTCTAGTTTTTAACAGCAGAACTGGGCTTAAGCAGGGGTTGTGAGATAGCAAAATTCTAGGCCCGGTCCGGTTTAGCATTAAGTCCAAATTATATAACAAAACAATAATCTTATTATTCAGATTTTTATTTTTTTTTATTTGATTAAACCTTCTGTCACGTATATTTGTTTTCATGCATGTCATTACTACTATCATCAATTGGCCAATTATACTCAGATTAAGAAAAAGAACAAAATAAATGAATGGATAATTGAAAATAAGCGTGACATGGAGAATTGGGATTGGTTGAAAGAGATTAGCATGTACCAGTGAGAAATTGACGCGCCTAGGGCTTCATGGACAATCACCAGAACAGTATGGCCAGCCTTCCTCCCCGGTTGTTCGCCTCCAACAGCGATGACTATGCTGGCACGAAACGAAACGCCACCACCACCACTCCTGTCGGATTTTCGCGAGGATTACGGATTTTGTCTTAGTTTCGATTCAAATCGAATCTGAATGAAGATCGATCTCCGCGTAATTCTCCAGATAGCTCTTCAATACTGCCTTCCTCACCTATACGAATGATGGACGAAACTTGAAAGATCTTGACTTGTTGAAACTTCAGAATCCGCTTTAAGCATTCTTAAGTGATAACGAAATTGCCGCGAAAATTCAACGCATCTAATGCCAAGTAAAGGCTTCCAGGAGCTTCTCCTTCTTGACTGGAAGATAATAAGGGAGAGAATCTGTCTTCTCGTGGTCGATGCTAGCAAGATCAAGAGGGTGATACAATTATGAATGAAGGAAGAAGACGAAGGGAGTGAGGAGGTGCGAGAATGAAGCGAGTTCGGTGGAGATGAAGGTGACAGAAGTTGTTACGATCGTTGTTATAATTTTGTGTGATATTTATGGATTCTTGAAGGTAACAGTGAAGTGAAGATAGATAGGGGTGGAGGAAGTTTGTTATGGTGGTGGAAGAAGTTTTGTAATAATTATGGAAGGAGGTTCGCGGATCCGACACTGAATCAAAGTATAGGGAGTGGTTTTTATGGTTAATGGCGTCCAGGGAGAAAAGAGAGTGTTGATGGGATAAGAGAGAGTGATGATTATGGTGGTTCTTCAAGAAGCACGGTGGTTGTTACGGAGTATTCTGTTACAGGTGGTGGAGAAGAATGGAGGTTATTACCGATTCGGTTATGGAGAGGGAGAGAAGAAAATGGTGATGAGTGTGAAGAAGAAAGAAAATTGAAGTCGCGAGTTTATGTTCAAAAGGTGAGTGAGGGTGACACTCTGCGTATCCGGCGAGAGTGAAGGGTGAGGCCATGGAAAAAAGTTGTTGCAGGTTGTTATGGAAGTGAGAGGAAAATAATTATGGTGTAGTGATGATGGTCCTTGCTTAGAATGATGGTGGTTATGATTGAAAAATGAGAGTGTGTGGGGTGAGGTGCTATTATCGGTTTTGTTATGGTTTTGGGGGAAGAAATGAGTTGTGGTGGAAGGTGGTTATAAAATAGAATTAGAAACACGTCCTTGGAATTTCTATTGTCATCATGCATGCCTCTCACACATACATCCCTTTTACACTCGGAAAATCGAAATATCAAGCTCTTCTAGAAAAAGTCCAAACATCAAAGTCGGAGAACAAACTTCCGTGAATAATTTTCGTGTTCAAAGCTTTTCGATTCGAGATCCGTAGCATGCTTTAAAATGACTCTGAAATCAAGGCATCACGAGCTGGTTTAAATACTTGACAATTTTTATCATGCGGTGATACCATTCACAGGAATTAGATGTGTCGGCTACTGGTTGACTCACGGTATGGTCGTT
Source organism: Vicia sativa (assembly GCA_021764765.1). Lineage (NCBI taxonomy): Eukaryota > Viridiplantae > Streptophyta > Magnoliopsida > Fabales > Fabaceae > Vicia > Vicia sativa. Next base: position 244,757,866 of record CM038792.1, read on the forward strand.
ACTGTTCGAGGCTATGGGACTTCCTCCTTTTCCTGCGCTTGTGTGACATTTGTTTGTTTGCATTGCATTGTTTGTGTGCTTTTGCCAAAGCACTTGTTTGCTTAATCCCTTTTTTTTGTATTCGACTCTACATTAGGTAGTGATTCGAGATAGACATAGATTTAGATTACAAACCTTTTTCATTACTTTTTGTTGTCTCCGATTCTACTTTAGGTAGCAAATCGAGAGAGACATAGATTTAGGTTGTAAACCTTTGGCATGTTCCCTTAGGATTCTCTCGACTCCATCTTAGGTAGCGATTCGAGTTAGACCTTAGGTTATAATCCATGCATGATAACATTAGGGATAGAGTTATATAGTTTCCCTTGTTTGTTTTTTCTAGTTTCTTTTGTATCCCTGCATGTAATAAAACTAAAACTTGTTTTCTTTTTCCTTTACAAATTAAAACACTTAATAATGGTTCAAACTGCTTTTCAAAGGTAAAAAAAACCAACCAATACAAACTCCTTTTTTCCTACGGGTTTTCTTTTGTGTTTAAAACTCTTTTTCATTAGTAAAAAACACATAACCCACCAAAACATATGAGCCGAACTACGACGCTCTGACTTTGCCATTGCACGAGGGAATACGTAGGCATCTTGTCACGGGGCTCGATCGAGCAAACTTTGTAAATACTTCCTTCTTTTCCCCGTGTTTTCTTTATTTTCCTTTCTTTCACATGCATTCTCTTTTAGCATACAAATATAGCAATTAAGCATTAAATAGATATAAACACACCCATTAGATAGAAAATAGAAGTGGATACCATAGAGTACTACGGGCGTGTGGGGTGCTAATACCTTCCCTTCGCATAATAGATTCCCTTACCCTATCTCTCGGTCGCAAGACCATCACTTATCCCTTTCAGGTTTTCGCGATGCATTTACCTTTCTCCTTTTGCGAGATAAAAAACGTTCGATGGTGATTTCATTGAAATAGTTATTGGATGATGTTCAGCCGGTTGTTTCAGTTGGCGACTTCACTAGGGATAGTCTAGACCTCTTGCTGGTCCGATCAGGAGTCGATCCTAGCTTTTATTTTCATGTATATTAGGTGTGTACTTATTTGTTTATCTATTTACCTGCTTTATTGCAACATCCTTTGTATGTTTGCATTGCATTCTATGTGGCATATTTACTGCTTTCATATACTGGTTGGATTATTGTGTTGTGCTCTGTTTCTTTGTTGGGTGGGAGTTACAAGAGGTAAAATGCCCCATACCCCAGCCGAGAGACATGTAGGACACCTAGGAATAGAGTGGAACATGTCAGATACCGGATGTAGATCTTGTAGTCTGGCATGTCGTCCATCCCTCAGAGGAGGTTCAATCAGGGGGCTATCATCTTCACGTAGGTGTTACGATGGTAGTTTCTCTAGGCGAACTAGATCCTAGAGTTACCTTGACCTTACCCAAGCCTTAGTTTCACCTGTGAGTGGGGCGGGATTATCATTATCACAGGTACAGATGGTGACTATGTTCTGATGGTGACTATTTATTCTGATATTGATTATATTGGTCCTTCGGTGCCATTTTGTTATTGATGACCGCGAGTCTTATGATACTTGGTTCTTGACACCTAGTTTTCTGGTATTTTCTGTAATATTCTGAAATGACGTCGGACCTTTGATCCTATGATATTGTGACTTGGTTCTTCTATGGTATTTTGAATTTTTGCCGAACCTTTGATCCTGTGATATTCAGAGTGTTCAGAGATTATGCAGCCGTTATTCAGCAGATCGTACAGATGCTACCCGTTGTTATGCTTAAATTTTGAACCCATGGTTAACGCATTTGCATCATAGCATGTTTATTTTTCAAAAGAAATGTTAGAAAAATAATATGTACATATCTAACATGCATATTCATCCATTTCATGCATTCATAACAGGAACTTGAAGCTTGGGGATTTCTCTTATTCAGACCTGGTATTTTCTTTGCAGAATTGTAAATCTCGACTTCTTACCACTCTGTGATCAGAATTAAGTACATATTAGACAAATGGGGTTTTTGATGCTAGACATGCAAGATTTGGTCAGTGAACAAGAAATCTTGAAAGAGGAGAACCATCAGCTGAAGACTCAGCTGAGTTTGGTTATGGAAATTTTGAATATCATGTTGAGAAAGAAGACAAACATGCACCCGCTTCTACAACAAGAGTTTCTATTCCTCCCTATACTTTGGGGGCTTCTTCAAGTCTTGAATCAAGGCTTACATATCCTCTTCCACTTTGTGTTCTGAGGTCTTCCCGTCTACAACCAGTTTCTGTTGCTTAGAAATATCCAAAAGGTAAAGCTCATCAACCAGGGTCGTTACAACCTTAGAGGCAATTTGATCCCATTCTGATGCTATATGCTCAACTAATTCATCAATTGGTTAAGTTTCAGTTGGTTGAGCTTCAAATTTTCACGATGCATGGAAAGCTTCCGTGTGATTATGATGAAAATGCTAGGTGTGATTTCCATTCCGGGGCAGCTTGTCACGATATTGAGAACTGTATGGTATTGAAGCATAAAGTTCAGGATTTACTTGATGAAGAGATAATTCTGTTTACTCCCACTGGTTTGAGTGTGCAAATGAATATTACCCCATTTGCTGATGTGACTATTTCGGCTGCTATTGTGCCTCAAAAGTAAACTTATGCTGCCAAGTAGGATAATCAACAACGACCAAAGGTGCCAAGGAAGTTTTATCCTCTACCGATGTCTCATATGGAACTATTTTCCCACTTGCAACGGTTGAAGCTGATTGAATTGCGTACTTTAAGGATTAATCCAAATAAGTTGCCAAAAAATTTCAATGCCAACACTCGGTGTGCCTTCCATTCTAACGGGAAAGGGCACACTATTGGGAATTGCATGTCTTTCAAGCATGCGGTGCAAGATCTGCTTGATTCCGGGGCTTTCAACTTTGGACCTGCACCAACATCTGATGCTACTCAACAACCATTACCAACTCATGTTGATGCTACTTTCAATGATATTGATGAGGATGGAAGTTTGAACCTGGTTAAAGATGTAAATCTGCTGACAACTCCTTTATCCTTTGTGAAAGAGCATTTGTTGAGAAAGGGTGTATTCCCAGGTTGTGGTATTGACTGTGAAGATTGTATGATCCAGCCCGAAGGTTGTAAATCCTTGAGAGATAAAGTGCGAGATCTGCTTGATGCAAAATTTTCACACCTGATGGTCAGATTTGGATGCTCCTCTGATTCATTGAACGTCGAAACTTCAAAATGCATCGTCTGAAGCAACAAACCCATTCGAAGACTTCTCTCCTAAACAATGGAAATTTCCAGTTTTATTTTGCATTCTCATTTGTAATCTTTCTTGTATGTTCATTACTTACTTGTATGCAAAACTTGTTCATTCTTGAATATTAATAATAATGCACTGAATATGTTTGTCTTGAATTGATCCACTTGTATTCACTCTTAATTATTTTTAAGTGCTTTTGATGCTCAACTCTTGTGAATAAAGCAAAACCTCTGTAGGGAGGATAATGAACAATATACCAAGAATCTCAAACGGTATTTCTTTCGAATAAAAACCTTGCTGATGATGTACATGCATTGTTTCAAATTCCCAAACACAAGAGATATAAGGGAGTGAAACCCTCGCTAACACCTCTGAGCCTTGAAGTAGGAGTTTCTTTTCTATTAAGAAAAAACCCTCATTTTAAACCCGGGGCAAGGTAGTGTTCAGTTAACCTGATTGAGCATTTGAATCTCATCAGAAGAGTACATTCAAGGATCACCCACAATTGTTATCCTTCATTTATCAAGAGGTCGAAGAAAATGGTAAAACCCCAATGGGTGTTCCTCGTCCATCAAATAATAAGGTAGTCACACCTTAACAAAGATTCGAAATTAATTTCACATGACTTGTTCAAAAAAATAAATAAGAAAAAAAAGAAAAAAGAAAGAAAAGAAAAAAGAAAGCAAAACAAAAGAAAGAATATGATATTGCAAATCAAAGAATAAGGTCGTGTGATCAAATACTGAATGAAAGAGGTAAGTGACTACCATGTCCGAAAGAAGATACCTCGTTGGTTCCCAATTATTGTAAACTCCCTGTGAAAGATGGGTGCTCGTATTGAGTTAATTGAACGTAGGAATGAAGAACATCACGGAGAATGGGTGGGCACCAAATATTTTGAGCCTTAAATCCTTTTTTTCTAAAACTGTGAACCAGGCCACGTTACAACCCTTGAAAGTCCTAATTGAAGCATGGGTTAATTTGAAAGCTAAACTGTAATAAGAGTACGGTATCCTAACTCCTAGGAGGCTTGCTGAAATTTTGAGTTGGTATCACTCCATCTTTTTACTTTCTTTGAACAACAATTCGATGTTTTGACATCTTTTCAATAAATGTTTTTATTTTCAAGACAAGCATATGATTTGCATTATAATTATCATTCATAGAATAAAATATTCTTTGCATATGAATAAGTGATTAAACATCAAGTAAGCTTGCAATGAGCATCAGATGAAAAACTTGATTATCCCGAGAAACAAACTGCTTCAGGGATGTGTTGAAGATTAAACCATTTTTTGAAGATTGTTCCTCTGGGGCATGCTTTCTATTGACTCTGTTGAGTATGAGAAGACCAGTTTGAAGATTCATTTGAAACAGGTTGTATGGAAGTTTTAATTATCCAGAAGTTTCTCTTGAGCTATTGTGTATCACTTTCAGTTGTTCCCAAGGGGTAGATTGCTTAAAGTATCTGTTCGAGTATGAAGTAGATCATGTTGATACGAATAATTGTGTGTCATCCTGCATTCCGGATATAAGACAATTACCCTGATGAGGTTTGGTCTTCAAAAATCTGTGAGTCTCTCATCTCTCCGACAACACGAGGTGAAGAGTTGGATTATCAAAACCCCACGAAGCAGGGGCAATATCCCAATGATGGTATTCTTCTGAGAAGAATTACCTCAATGTTTGATTGCCATGAAGGGTGAAGAAACATGTTGATGCTCTGTGGAGTGAGTTATGATTAAACCTGGGTAGTTAAGTCGAGATTCTGATAATCTCTCAAAGCAATGATCAATCTGGTAAATTTATGTCAAGATTCAGAAATCTCTCAAGTGATGAGTAATCTGGGGCATTCAAGTCGAGATTATATCCCTCAAAGTTCAATCAAACTGGGGCAGTTGTACCAAGGTCTAATCTTTTTGAGAATCTGTTGATCAAAGAAGAATCTTTTTAGAATCCGGAGATGCAGGGACAAATCGTCTCTCTGTAATTCTCTCTGTGCTTGGAGACATTGTTATGACTTGCAACTTGCAGGTACGTGATGGGTTATCAATGTAATGTCTCTTTTCCCCAATGAAGAGTACATCTTAATCCAAGTTCATCCCCTATGAAGCCAATTCTCAAGCAGAATTCATTTCCAGAAGGTTTGGAGGGTTGATTTTGTTATCGGTGATTCGTGCTTCGACATATTGATATTGTCGTACTCCCCAGTATAAACCTTGATGTTGGTTGAGGCTTATCCCTAGTGAGGTCGATTCTCAAGCAGAATTCATCACCAGAAGGGCTTGATTGATTGATTAGTTTCCCCAGTGATACACACTTCGCCATGTTGACATTAACATAATCCCTAGTGAATATTGACAGGGATTGTCCCCAGTGGAGGCTACCTTTCAAAGAAGATAGATCCTAAGATCATTGATGGGTACTATCCTAAAGTATGACGTAAATCCCCAGTGCCATTCATAGGTATCGATCTTAGGCGAATCCCCGGTGAGTTCATTGATACCTATTCCAGGAAAAATTCCCCAGTGAATGTCCGTCGAATTCTCAAATCATCTCCAATAGAAGGTCCTTGCTTTTATTCTCACCGAAGATGGTATTTGAACCGTTGATTTAGGGTGGATATCCCCAATGAGTATGCTTGACAGATGATTTGTTGTTGTATTCTTCAGTGAATAGTGCATTGCCACATTAAAGTTCCTATTATGAATCGCGCCTCGGTCAACTGATTCCATTTCCCTGTGTAAGTCGCACTCTTCCGTGTGAAGTTATTTTGAGCATATTCGAGAGTTTTGTTCTCAGATTAGCCATGTTGAGACAAGAATATTTGTTTCCCCAGTGGAGTTGGATGTCTGAATTTGTTCCTCAGTGGAGTTTTCTATCCGAACCAGATTTCTCTTCCTCAGTGAAGACGGATCATTCAGTTGTTATGGAATCTCTACGTAAATATGTATTCCCAAGTTGAAATCTCCCCAGTATGGTCTTGCTATTGAGATTTCTATCTATGGAGACAAAAGTTGTTATGTTCTCCCCGGTGGATTCTTGGTTTAAAAGCTTCATATCTTCACAAGATGATTGATTCCCCGATGAAGTCTAATGTCATTTGATTTGTTCAAAATGCTAATGGTTACTCGCAGATGTTTATGAATTCCCCATGAGGTTGTGTTCCCCAATGAAGTTTCTTTCAGAATTCCCCATGAAGTCTCCAAATTCCCCAATGAAAGTAGGAGAATTCTCTAGAGAAGTTTTTCGTATCCTTAGTGAAGAGTAATGACTCTCTCCCCAGGAAGTAAGCTTGGTTCGAAGTCCAATTCGAGTATCCCTAAGAGAAGAACTTTCCCATATTGGAATTGCAATTTATTTTTGCAAGTGTTCTCCAAAATCCGCTCCCCAGTGGTACCTCTCTCTTGGATGTTAATGGCTTCTCAACAGCCAATTGATACTACTACTTCTCATTTAATCATTCAAGCATGCATTCGTTACATTACATCTATCTTAAACGCGTAGCATTCCATTGATTGGGGGAATTATGCCATAAAAGTTCAAACATGCATATTAAGTGTTTGCCAATTATGTATATCCAGATGAAATAAGCAATCTATGTGGTCTACCCTTAGGTTTTTCTCAATGGATTTTTGCTTCCCTATCATCACTTCAAATCAAGTGTCTTATGGGAACCCATTCATTCTCCAGTGGAGTCTTTTGTGGCATATTTTACCTCAGTCATGTTGGTTCATGTCACCTTTTTCCCCAGTAAGTCATAAACTTTCCTTGCTTATGCAAGCTGTTGGTTATATTACCCATGTTTGTATCGTTGTTAGAGTGCGGGTGAGAGTCAGTGTACAACCTTTCTTACTTTTCAAGTATTTAAGTATCCATACTTGGTGTGTGGTAATTCAGCCAATTGCCACTCTTGAAGAATTATACCCCGCCTTTGGCCTGAGTGATATTATAGTTCTTGTGCATTGCATGCACCTTTTTAAAGCCCGACATGGTGGCAATATTTGTTAGAGTCCTCTCTATCGGTCTCTTTCCCTCGTAAGTTTATCTTTGTACATATTTTTCTTATTCCTAGTGAGTTCATCTTTGTAAAGATGTTTCTCTTCCCCTTGTGAGTTTGTCTCTGCCCGACGTCCCCTCCTTTGTGAATTCACCGTCTCCAAGTGTCTTCTCTTTGTTTAGATCTATGAATTTAACTAGTTCTCCGCATCGAAGATCTATTTTTGAGTTCGTCTGCGCCCGACATCCTCTCCCCCTGTTGAGTGCACCGTGGTCAGGTGTCCTCATTTTCTTAGACCTGCGAAGTTAACCAGCTCTTCGTGCCAAGGGTCTATGTTTGAAGTGATGTTCTTCCTCCTATTGAGTTCTCATTTTCTTAGATCTACGAAGTTAACAAGCTCTTCGTGCCAAGGGTCTATATTTGGAGTGATGTTCTTCCTCCTTTTTGAGTTCTCATTGTTTAGGTCCACGAAGTTAACAAGCTCTTCGTGCCGAGGATCTATGTTTAGGGTTCGTCTATCAACAGTCGTTTCTCCTTACTTGTTGAGTTCACCGTGGTCAGGTGTTCTCATTTACTTAAACCTGCAAAGTTAACTAGCTCTTCGTGCCGAGGGTTTATGTTTGGGGTGATGTTTATCCTCCATGTGGAGTTCTCACTTGTCTCAGATCCGCAAAGTTAACAAGCTCTTTGTGTCGAGGATCTATGTTTGGGGTTCGTCTATCAACAGTTGTTTCTCCTTCCTTGTTGAGTTCTCTTGTGCCTAGATCCGAGATGTTAACAAGCTCTTCGTGCGGAGGGTCTATGCTCGGAAGCTATGTTCTTCCTCCTTGTTGGGTTCTCACTTGCTTAGATCTACGAAGTTAACTAGATCTTCGTGCCGAGGGTCTATGTTTGAAGTGATGTTCTTCCTCCTTTATTGAGTTCTCATTGTTTAGGTCCGTGAAGTTAACAAGCTCTTCGTGCCGAGGATCTATGTTTGAAGTCCGTCGTTGCCCGATGTCTTCTCCCTTTTGAGTCCACCGTGTCAAGTGTCTTCTTTACCCTTGATATGCGAAGTTGCTTATCAACAAGCGCTTCGTGCTGAAGATCATTGGTTATTCTCATCTTCAGTGAGTCGCTCTTTCATGGGTGTGTCCTCTGTATCATCCCTAGAGGGTCGCTTCAATACAAGTGTTCTTGTGTGCGGAATGCCTGAGTTCGCGTGTATATGTTTTCCCTCTTCATATCTCTATGTATCATCCTTGATGGTTCGTTTCAAGTACAATTATTCTCGTGAGCGGAATTCCCGAGTTCGTTTGTATGAATTTGTCTCCTTTATTCCTCATCCTCACTGAGTCTCTCTTTCATGGGTGTCCTCTCTTCATCATCTCTGGTGGGTCGCTTTAATACAAGTGTTCTCGTGAGTGGAATTCCCGATTTTGTTGGTACAAGTGTGTCCTACTTATGTCTTTCCCCCAGTGTATATGTTCAAACAGAAAATCCAAAATATAATAAATCTCCGCTCGTATTTAGAGTGCGAATTTTATGGTTCATTTAAGTATTCAATCATCTTCTACCTTGTTGGTTCGAAAGGCTTGCGCCAATCTCACCCCCCGATCGAAGAAGATTGAATAGGGGCAGCTGTTGCACCCCAAAATTCGCCCTCTTCATTTTTTAATAAATAATTGGCTTACACTTAATCAACAAGTGCATTACATGCGTATCATTCATTCATTAACCATGGGTTCGAGATTTTTCTAAATCGTATGAACCTGTACAATTCTGAAGGAGAGGTTTGGTTCTAGAAAATGAATATATGAGGTTCTGTTATTTTAACCGTCCTCTCAATATAACCGGGTTCTAGCAATCTCATATCACTGATCTTTCTTGCAGGCTTTATTTCAATGCGACTACGAAATGGTCGACCGTAACATCCCAAAAGTCGAATCTCAATTAGCGTAGCATCGAGTATCAACCAACCTCGGTCTGCACTGAAGTCGGCTATCTCACTACCTTCTAATGGCCAAGATGGGTCAATTAGGCTTCTAAAGTTGAGTTAGTGCTTATGACACCACGCAGACGCCAATTACTTCCTCAATTAAACATAAGGAGCATCAGGACATCCAAAGTGTCACACTAACCATAGCCATCATTTTGACCGTTTCGATTTATGCCTAACAGTCGCAATAATCTATTCCTACTTACCTAAGGAAACCTAGATCCGGGTCTAGGATCCCCCACAAATATAATACCCACGAAACCCTTAAGATAAAGTAGACAAGTCAACCAATTTAAACAAGTAAAAGTGATATAAAGCCCTAAGGTAGCCTCTCTTTAGGTAGCATCCCCAGAAGAGTCGCCAGTTGTGTAACACGGTGGGAGAACTGACCTGTTTGTTTTTGTTTTATCTCAAATGTCGCGGATAGCAAGAGTCGCCACCGACTTTTCTCTTATACAATAAAGGGAATGTGAAAATAAAATTAAAAGACCTTCGTTAGATTTTGAGTACGGGAGGCAATTATGAAAAGGGAAGGTATTAGAACCCTTTCCATCCGTAGTTATCTACGGGCTCTTAATTACTTAGCTCACTTTTGAAAAATTGCTTTCTGTGTTTGTGTAGTTTAAAAAGTATTTTGAAAGACATTTTACTTTGACTTCGTAATGATTCTCGTTGGAATGTATACGAAGTGTTCGGAAATGTTTGTTTGGAAAACGTTTAACTTTGTAATGATTCTCGCTGGAATGTATACAAAGTATTTGAAACGTTTTTGAAAAGTGTGAGGTGTGAAAAGTATTTGTTGATTGGAGCAAGCAATCGAGTCTTATTTACTTACTTAGAATGGCTTTTCTTGTTATTTTTCCTTCTCCTTTAGAATAAGGCTATCCATAGCATTAGTTGGTACGTAACTTTATTTGTTGGATGTGAAGGGGCAATCGTAGGGTCATCTTATGGTCATAGAAGGCAACATGTAGGGATACCTTAGCAAATTCGTAGGGACGGTCATCACTTATTCGTAGGCAACAATCGAGGGACGAGATCATATATTCGTAGGAAACATCGAGGGTCATCGAGGGACTATGATCTTTGTGATGATTTTGTTCGTGGGCAACTTTGCTAGTGGTACCCCTACGTTCGAGGGACATGACCATTATATTCGAAAGGCAACAAGAGATGATACCCTAGAGGGTGCAAGTGTGAAAGAGTGTGTTGAATTCAGATATATTAATCTTGAATTAGGGTGATCTAAGATTGATTTTATCTTGCCATACAAACCGTAGTTAGAATACATCTAAGCAGTGTATATACAATTTATAAGAGAGTGCAGAAAATAAAGTGGAAAAAATAAAACCCTACGCTATTACAAGGCTTTGGGGAAGTTACATAATATAGGTGCGGAAAGTAAAGGCAGAAAGTTTAAATCTACGCTATTACAAAAAAAAACTTTGCGACCTATACAACATTTTCTATAATTTAAATGCGAAATAAAGTAAATAAATTAGAGAAAAAATGTATTAAGAATAGGAAATAACATCTAAACCCTAATTGTAAAAGAAAAATATTTTTGATATTTTTTTGGATTGATTTTAGTTAATAAAACCTAATTTCTAAGTTAAATATTAATTAATCATGAAGAATCATTAAATCATGAGAAAAATAAATTATTTTTATGTCAGAAATTAATTAAATGTTTAATTAACCTAAATCTGAAATTAGAATATTTTGTGATTTTTGAAAATGTTTGAATTAATTTTGAAATAAAATTAAGTTAAATTAGAAAAATAAAAAAAAATTGAGAAAAAAGGTGAGAAAACCATGTGTTAAAAAATAGGTTGGCCTTGCTAAGGCTTGAACTTGTGACCTTAAGGTCATTTGTTTAAAACTTTACCACTGGACCACAATGCATGTGGTGTTAAGATCTCGCCTCCAATTGCATGTATATGTGAACCTGTAAAAATTAGAATTTTGTGAAAAAGGTGCAAAAGTTGGGAATCGAACCCACACCCTTAGAAAGGAAGAGACATAGCGTGCACGTGTTGAACCATTGGGGTGGTGATACATTCGTCTATTAAACTGAAACAAATAATATGTATGTGATAATTAATTCAGAAAATTACACAATTGAAACCAAACACATGCTGGGTCCCATGGTTTCAAATCATCCAATCAAAGCTTCCCACGCCTGCCTCCGATTAGTCAAAAAAATTCAGAAGGCCGGAGGGACGCTGGAGCCGTAGCTCTGGTCGTCTTTTTTCGGCGATTTCAATTTCCAAACCTGCAAAATAAGACATATAAATTATCAAGAGGGACCCTACCCCCCTAAATCGAGGGCGGAGAATCCAATGTTGGCCTTGTTTTGGCCTAAAATTTTCTGTAAACAGAGATACGAAGCTACAGAAGGTTTATGCCCTAACTATGGTAAATCACGATTTGGCCACAAAACCTTGCGAACGATGGTTCGAACCTATTCTAATAAACCTCAGGAACACATTAGTGATGTTAGTTTGCATTAAAACATAATAGAATGCAAAATACGATTAACACAAAAAGTATGAAAACTGAGTTCATGCATGGATCGATTCAGGGATCTTTGGCCATGGTTATGGGTGTACACTTACCCTACAATACCTCAGGAGCAAGAATCGATGCTTGAAAATGCTTGAGAATGGCTGAAAATTGGAACGCGAAGGTACAAGTTTGCTAGAATTTTTTTAGCACAAACCCTAGCTATTTGGCTGCAAGAATCCGTTTTCTTGATGTTTGAACTTGTAGTGTATATACAGAAGAGTGGAATTAGGTCAAGCATTAAGTGAAAATATATTGCCTTCAATGGAGAATATTTGATTGAAAATTTTATCAAAATCTTCCAAAATTGGCTCAATCTTACCTTAACCACATCCATGCATTTTTGACAGCTTGCATAGCCTTCCTTGGACCTCAAGACAATCAGAAAATAAGCCCATACGACTTGCTTCTTTATTTTGCATTTTATTTTAATTAATTTTGAATTTTAGTGATTTAATTTAAAAAAAAATAAAACAAATGACAAGGTGGCGTGTAATTGGTCTTGGAGATCATGGATAGTCTTAAGAGCAAGTTTGGATCACAAAAACTTAGGCCCATTTGGAAAAAAATTGATTTTGCTAAGTATTTCCCTTCATGCACTTCTTCAAATTTCCAAAACTTGTACAAGTTGTATCTTACTCAATTTTCAACATTTTGAAGTGTTCTTGGACTTTTTAGAAATCTCAATATGTCCTCTAAACAATCCTTTTGGATTCATATTCATTGAATCTTCCATGTTCAAGTACACTTCTTTGCCAAAAGATGACATTTTGTTGACTTTTAGAAAGACCTATAATTTCTTGATCCATAAATCTCAAACAAAGCCTTTTTGGCCAAAGATTTTGAGACATGAAATTGTAGAGAATTGAATTCTCTCCAGAATGAGCTTTGGTGGAAATTTTTTTGATAAAGTATGTGAAAGTTATGCTTGGTCAAAGTTCTGTTGACTTTTTGTCCAAAAACCCTAATTTGGAAAGTTTGACTTTTGATCAAATCTTGATTTTTCTTGATGAATCATGATCAACCCTTGATCAAATGATGAATGTGACTTCAAAATATTGATGTTTACCAAAAATGATGAAGTTTGACTGTATGTTGACCACAGTTGACTTTTTGTCAAATACAACTGATTTTCCACCATTTGAGCAATTGACTGAGCAAACTTGAGATGTGAGGCTTGATACTTGACATGATGATACATTGAGACATGTGAGGATGTATGATGACCACTTGAGGCATTATAACTCATCTTTGACTTGATAGAATAAAAACCCTAGTTTTGTGGGTTGATTGCTTAGGAGAGGGTTCATCTGGTCAACCCTTGAGAAACTCTTGAGTATGAAGATGTGGAGTGTCTTGAGAAATAGGAGGGAAAATTTTGGGGTATAACAGTTGTCCCTATTTAATCTTCTTGTACCTGAAGTGTTAGATTGATATGCTTGCCTTTTGTGATCTAAAGGTTAAAGATGATTGAACACTCGAGTACACCTGAAAATTTGCACTCGGGCTAGTGTATGGAATGAAATTGTCGATTAACGATGCATTGGAATGGGCTTACATATGCCATTTGGAGAAGATGATGTTGGGAGTCACTCATATGTTAGAATCTATGCTCATATTTGAATGATATTAGTGGTATGTATTGATTTTTTTTTACCATATACGCAACATCCTACAAGTGGAGAGATATGGACGTGTAGTCGGAGATGGGATTAAATATGCCATCTAAAGTGAGAGAGTGTCAGAATTAAACTTCATCTTGTCTTTATCTTAAATGAGTATCCATCAGGTTGTAGATATCTTTCCCATCTTGTTTCGGGTATTAATCTGTATCCTGATGTTTTTTGATAAACTTGCCTGGTTGTTCAAATGGTTCTCCCGTCTTGTTTCGGGCATTAATCTTTGATCTTCTTCCTGGAAAATAACATTCACCTACTGGGGAAATTTAACTTGAAAGGATACGGTTAGTTCTATGCAGATGATGATGCATGTGAGTATATGATAATGCTCGTGAATGATAGATGCACATGTTATGACTTTTATGAATAATGTATGAATGTAGGTGTTGTGGTATTTCAAAATATATCCATCTTGAAGAAGATAAAAACATTCTGCTGGGGATCTTTGATTTCTACTTGGGGATGAAGATCTTGACTGAGGATAAAAGAGATGTAGATTCCTCCGATGCACTATCTGACCAAGTTTCAGGTCTAGATAAGGATGTTATTTGGGAATGATAATCCTTGAGAGGTACTCAACTAGGGATTAATATCTGGTGTACGAATCTTGTTGGGGAATGATGTGATCTTGTATAACCTATTACTGCTCGGAGACTGATATAATAAGTTGATTGATGATTGGTTACTGCTTGGGGACCAATGTAACAAGACGTTCACTATGCAGGGACTGATGTAACAATGTATATGATTTCTTCTTGGGGACTAACGCGATGAGTTGATGTGATCACCGCTCGGGGACTAATGTGATGAAGTTGATAGGATCACTGCTCGGGGACTAATGTGATGATGTTGATAGGATCCATGCTCGGAGACTAACATGATGATGTTGACAGGATCACTGCTCGGGGACTAACGTGATGCTGTTGATAGGATCACTTCTCGGGGACTAACGTGATGATGTTGATAGGATCACTGCTCGGGGACTAATGTGATGATGTTGATAGGATCACTTCTCAGGGACTAATGTGATGAGTAGAAGTGTTGGACACTGTTGTAAGAAGATGATAAAGTAAAAGTCTTGTTGGGAAATCTGTTTCTGTTGAGGGAGTGATGGATCTGTGGGGATTGAGGATATTATTCTTGCAGGAATATACCTTTGTGAAAATGACTCTATGGGGATGTGTTGGTGACTTTAGATGTCATCTCCAATTCCTAGAGTCTGTAGTAATTATTGTTTCTATTCTCTTTTCGTATGTTTGTGAACAGGTATTTATTGTCAGATGCATATAATCTTTCAAAGCAATAATTGGACTTATGCAAACAAACAGATAAAAGTAAAAGTTTGAAACTGGAAAAGGAGGATTGTATTAATTTGAAAACTGAGCCTATAGACATGCAATTCGTATAAAAAGAGACAAATATCCTAGTAAGAGAAAATTGTCGAAAACATTTGGAAAATAGTAAAAGCTATGTGGAAACAATCTCGTCGAGTTTCAACTCAGCTATTGCTCATATATTTTTGACTATCTTATCTCCTTGCCTCCAAAAAGAGATTATTGAACTGACTGCGCCATTCGAAGCTGATAATAGTGTAGTATGTAAGTAGATGATCTTGACGAGACATGGTCGTACGCTTTAATCCATAACTTTTCCCTAGACCTCTATTTTGGGTTTTCAGTCTAGCGGTATACCCCTTTTTTTTGCCCAAGCCTCCTTTGCAGGTTTTCGGCTTACCGGGTATACATCTTTTATATATATGTCCCTAAATTTTTCCCGAACCCTTTTGGTTCGCCAAGACGCCCTTATTATTGCCTAGGCGAGTCGACCTAGCGGGTCTTGTTTATGCGTAATATTTTTGACTATGTCTACATTCATAGGGTGTGGAAAGTCTTCTCCATCCATAGTGCTCAATATCATGGCTCTGCCGGAAAATACTGTCTTGACCATAAATGGTCCCTCATAGCTGGGAGTTCATTTTCCCCTGGGATCACCTTGTAGTAGGATGATGCGCTTGACTACTAGATCGCCAACTTGGTACACTCGGTGCTTGACTTTTTTATTGAAGGCTTTGATCACGCATTTCTAATATATCTGTCCATGACTGATGGCTACGAGTCGCTTCTCATCGATCAAGTTGATCTAGTTAAGCCGAGTCTGGACCCATTCTTCTTTATCTAACTTTGTGTCCTTGAGTACTCTGAGTGAGGGTATCTGAACCTCGATAGGTAGAACTACTTCCATACCATATACGAGAGAGAAAGGGGTTGCCCTGTAGATATTCGTACTGAAGTGCGATAACCGTGGAGAGCAAATGGAAACATCTCATGCCAATATTTATAAGTCATTATCATCTTGTGTATGATCTTCTTGAGATTCTTATTGGCAACTTCCACTGTGCCATTCATCTTTGGCTGGTATGGAGAAGAGTTGTGATGTTTAATCTTGAACTGCATCCAGAGTTCGATGATCATCTTGTTGTTGAGATTGGTACCACTGTCTGTGATAATCCTTTCGGAGATGCCGTATCGGCAGATGAGATTATGTTTGATGAATCGAGCCACGACATTCTTTGTAACACATGCGAACAACGCTGCTTCTACCTACTTGGTAAAGTAATTAATAGTAATGAGGATGAAACGGTGCCCATTAGAAGCGTCAGCTTGATTTCTCCAATCATGTCAATGCCCCACATCGCGAAAGGCCACAGGGTGGTCAGAACATTTAGTGGAACCGGAGGTACATGCACTTTTGTCTACGTATATCTGGCATTTGTGACAAGATCGAGCATAGCGATAACAATCAGCTTCCATAGTGGACCAATAATAACTTGCTTCAAAATCTTCTTAGCCATTATATGTCCACTGGAGTGAGTACCAAATGCGCCTTCATGTAAATCTTCCATAATTCGTTCAGCTGTTTTCTGATATACACATCGGAGTAAGGCCAAGTCGTGATTGCGTTTGTATAAGATGTCGCTACTGAGAAAGAACTTGGTGGCGAACCTCCTTAGAAACTTCTTATCATTGACAAATGCACCTTCAGGGTATTCTTGAGCCTTGAGATACTTTTTCACTTCGTAGAACCAAGGTTTCTCCTCTACTCCTTCAGTATCAAGTTCCCAACAATATGCTGGTTCGTCTATTCTTTCAATGGTAATCTGAGGGACTTCGTTGTCCCATCTAACTTTGAACATAAATGACATGATAGCTAACACGTGTACCAGCTGATTCTCTTCTCGTGGGATATGCTCGAAAGTGATTTCTTCGAAGTAATGGATTAGATTCAACACATGTTCCCGATATGGAATAAGATTTGGATGCTTCATGTCCCATTCTCCCTTAATCTGAATAATCACAAAAGCGGAGTCTTCGTATACTTGCAAGAATTTGTTCCTCAAGTCAATAGAAACTTTGATACCCATGATGCATGCTTCATATTCAGCCATATTGTTGGTGCAGTTGAAACATAGTCAGGCGGTGAAAGGTGTATGACGCCTCTAGGAGATGTAATTATGGAGACAATACTGTTGCCAACTGCATTAGATGCTCTATCAAATACCATAGTCCATCGGGATCCTAGCTGAGGTCCTTCATCCGGTCCAAACTCTTCGTAATCAATGACTAACATAATATCCTCGTTTGGGAACTCGAAATTCGTGGATTGATAGTCATCTAAAGCTTGATGATCCAAATGATTAGCTACCAAACTTCCTTTTATGGCCTTCTGAGTAGTATACTAGATGTCGCATTCGGTCAAGATCATTTGTCATCTTGTTATTCTTCTGGAGAAAGCAGGTTTCTCGAATATGTATTTTATCGAATCCATTTTAGAGATCAACAAGGTAGTGTGTGGAGCGCCCTGTTTTAATTAATATTATATTAATATTTTCGAGTTACCGATCGATATTTATTTTGCGACGAGAATAAATATATTAATCGATATATATGATAATATATTTGGCGACGTTTCATTCGGTCCGATTTTTATTCCGTTCGGTTCGGTAAAATATTATTTGGATCCGATATTTAATTTCTCAGAATTATTTTAATTAATTGAATTAATAATATTATTAGTGTGTTAATTATTAATTGAGTTAGGGGTGTGGGGAGCAATTGAAGGGAATTGGGTTTACACCCCTAGCTAGTAAGAAAACAATTTATAAAACCATTTTTCCTCATTTTCCTTCCATTCATAATCACCAAAGCCAAACATAGAAAACTTGAGAGAAAAAGAAAAGGGTTTTGGGAGAAGAAGGGAAGAGAGGAAGAAGAGGAAGAACATGAGCAAGCTTGAGGATGGAGTCTTGTAGAATCATCATGGATCATCCAAGCTTATAAGGTAAGGGGTTTGATTTTCCACTTCCTATAGTTAGGGTTTTGATACATATATTGTGGATTTGTGATGAAAATTGATGTTGTGGTTTGAGTTGTGTGTTTGATAGTTTGATTGAAATAGATTAGAAGAGTTGGAATAGGAGTATGGATTGTGGGTTTATTAGGGGTTAGCTTGTAGAAACTAGGAGTATTGAAAATGTTTAGAAAAGTTGAATTAGGTGTAGGGATTATGAGGTTGATGATGATTAGAATTAATGGGAATGGTAAAAGTGAAGTTTTCACACACGTCCATCAACACGGGCCATGTTGATTAACACGGGTGCCCGTGTTGACCTCTTGAATAAGAAATATTGCTGCAAGGTCAATCAACACGGGCCGTATTGATTAACAAGGGTGCCCGTGTTGATTCACTGACTTTGGTGTTTTTTTGCGTTTTCTAGTGGCTTTTCAACACGGGCCGTGTTGATTAACACGGGGGGCCGTGTTGATGTATCTGTAGCCTCCCATTTTCTGATTTTTGCACTTCTTTTGCCCCGATTATATTCCGATTTTCCGATTTCGGTAAATTCGACGACGGAGCAAGTTGCTCCGAATTCAACGAAAAGTGACGTGCTAGCTAAGTTCGACGTGTAGAACGTAGTGGTGAGGTTAGTTTTTCAAAATTATGAGTTTTTACGAGATGACCCGAATTAGGCCAATTTACGGTTAAATTGAATCGGATTGCGTTTTAGTAGATTTAAGGCACGTATGGACAATCCGATTTTGATGTTGATGATTATGATTAATGCTGGTTACTAGGAATAACTTTCGTGACGATTATAGGTGTTTGACTATCTTTCCGTATTTGGAATATAGTGAATGAATTGATAATGATGATGTGATGATTATATTGATGTTGTTAATAAATGTGTCCGATTTGTGAATGCATGACTTTTGATGATGATGAATTATATGTGACGTTTTGTATAATGCAAATATGATGCGATGATATATTTATCTTGATTTGGATAAATTATGGCGATGTGGGCTTTATGACAATTTTGATAAGCGATGATGATGTTTTTGTGTTGCGTTGTTTTATTGTCGAGTCACATACATTGCATTGGCGACGATGGACTTTTATGCCAAGCGACGAGGCTTTTATGCCAAGTGTTCCTAATTATAGACAAAGCGACGGGTAGCACATGCATAACATAGTCGTGTCTCATGGAGTCGATTATGTTTATGTTTGAGTTGTTGGCGTTGGGTTTTTGTTAATTGATGGATGATGTTGAATTTGCGATGCTTTGTGATGCTTTGTTTGGTGATGATCTTTGTGATGAACATGAAATGAATATAACATAATAATTTCCTGATAACTATACAATGAATATAAATGATGAGTTTTGCGATGATTTAACTTAATGAAATGCTTAATGCAAATACGATGTGATGATGTTTATGACGATGGGCTTTTATGCCAAAACCGACAATGGGCTTTAGGCAATTTGTGATGATTTGTTTATGTTGCTCATGTTGTTAGCATTGTTTAATGTTGTTGGTTGATGTTGTCATTTAAGATTGCCGTGTTAATTAGTGATGTATTAGCTTGTGACGATTTGTGGTGACGAAGGTTTACGTGTTGTGGTGATGATTTGGGCCAATGAGGCTAAGGCGATTAAGTGTAGATTATACACTTTAGAATGACGACAAGAGTAAGTGAGCTTTGGATATGTGTTGGAATGCACTTATCAATCTATTCCCTTTATAATTCAAACTATATATATATATATATATATATATATATATATATATATATATATATATATATATATATTATATCATGCCTTTAATTATATGTTTTGGATTATCTCACCCTTTACTTGTTTCGCTACCTTTATATTGGTAACGCGTTATGAAGACGGAGTTTATAGCTGCTATTAGTCGAGTCGGTGATGCTCTGATACGTAGCACTCGGGGAATTATTATGTTGCCTTGTGGTTGTTCTTTTGTTGTTTTCCTTTGTAAATAAGAATCATAATTTATGAAAATATGAGTTATTAAAGAAGTTTATTAAAGAAGATGTTTTGATGTTTTTGAATCAATTTATGTTTTCCGACGATGCTATGTATCCGAGATTTATACTTTAAAGTAAATAGTTTAAAGTGAGTTGTTTTTGAAGGTGTGATGCCTCAGTATTGAATTTGTGACATTTTAAATTACTCTGATTTTTGCATATTAAACATTGGGTAATATTGGGGTGTTACATTAGTGATATCAGAGTAGGTCGGTCTGTCGGCCAGGTTATTAATGTGTTTAACCCTGTTGTATGCGACATGTGTGTGAAACACTGTCGGTACTTGCTTGTTTCTATTTGTTAGTATACAGAGATGAGTTTGAAACAATTGGGGGAGAATTTTTACTTCTTGGTGGCGCTTGTGGCTTAGAGATGGAGCCTCAAGCAGGGTTACGCTTTGGTAACTTGAAGAGTAAGTTTGAAGACGCTATTGTAGTTGGGTAAAGATGGTTTATGTCACCATCATGATTATCGACTGTCTATTGACAAATTGAGGAACTGATCACCCTTAATCTCTTGTTGATAGTAGTTGGGATTTGTGTTGGTTGGGATAGACTTGTCTTGCCAGCTTAATAGTGTATGAAGCAGATGAGTTAGCACAAGGTGGTTCATGGTTACTTGAGTTGTGGGTGAATTTGGATTTTGATGAGAAACAAGATTTTGGTAAGCGAACTTCTTGTTGTGATTCTTCCGAAGCATATTGTGAAGATGTGAGTGAATTATCACCGTAGTGCGAAGTGAAGTTTTGATGGATTTAGTTTCTGGAACTAGTTGTGATTCGAAGTATCCTTAAGGGATGTTTGTTTCTGAGTTAGAGTTGAAGAGTCAACTGGAGGATTGGTTTAAGCAAATTTTGTTTATTCGAGCGGGTCACCGTGGAGTGCTATCGTTGTGTTGTTCGAGAAGAACAAAGGTCGCTTAAGTTGATGTGTCGTTTTAGGAAAAGGAACAAAGTGGATGTTGAGGACAAGTATCTACTTCCAAGGACTGATGTTGGATAGATCAGTCATTTGGAGCTTTTGTGTTTAGTGGAACCGATGTAAAGTCTGGCTATCTACAGGTTAGTGTGAGAACTGAAGATGTTTAGACAATGCTTTTCAAGATAGCATGTGGTCCGGGCGAGTATATGCTGATGTCATTAGTGTGACTAATGCGTCAAGTATGATTTTGGAATGTTCAGACGATACTCTCATGAGTATCTGTAAGAGTTATTTCGTGTTGATAGATATTATTTGGGTCACATCAAGTTAAGGAATTGTGGAAAGCATCCGAGCGTTGCGTTATCAGTAGTGAAGTTAGATCGGTGCATGTCGAGTATCCCAAGAAGGAGTTTTGGAACTGCCAGACGTGAGTGTCTTAAGTAAGCGACTTAGACGGTGATATTATGGACAGCTCCGCGAAGATTTATTTTGTATCTTGTAGGAGGCCTCAAGAGGTATTTCAGAGCTTAGAAGTTCCTTTGTTTTGGATGGTTAGCTTTGTGAGTTTGATGGAAGATCTTTTTATAAGTTGGCATTGATCGTGGGTACTTTGAATTGAGATGGTCGAGTTATTATTTGGGACTTCGCAATGGGAAGCGAATTTGTTTGAGCCGGTGAAAAGTTTAGCGAATGCCTTGATTTTGGTTTTGTTTTGTACTGGAGGACCTTGTGCGGCGTACTGTGATATTTCATTTTGGACTTAAGATGTATTTCGACGTAGAGTTGGACAAGTGTATTGCTACCTTGGAACGATTTGATTTTCATAAGGAAAAAATTGTCGGACTCGTGGGTTAGAGTTTGATGCGGTTGCGCTCATTTGAAATTTTAAAGGTGCGGATGTTAACTACGAGGATATGAGAATTGTTAAAGACAACTCAAGTTTGAGTAGATCTATAAAGAGACTTCGTCTGGTGATGAGTTTAGTATGTTGATATCGCAGATAACCCAAGAATATCTGATTTGGATTTATTATTTTGAAGAATGTTGCATGTTTGTTTTGAGACGCTTGTTGAGATTAAGCTCAGAAGGTTATTAAGGATTTGTTCACTACTAACATATGGATTTCGTCGGATACTAATGGTCGCGGTGGATTATTAGATTACGAATAAAATAAGTCTTGACGGTAAGGAATTTGGTGATGGTTTGGTAACCACATGTGCTTAAAGATGATTGATGTTTTATAGAGGAAGGTGTTCTATTGTGACTTAAGTCGGTCGCGACGGTGTTCATGATTGGATTCCATAGAAATTAACGTTATGGTTCTAAGTCCGACCTGTGTTTTAAGTCAGGAGTATGAGACGATGTTGATGGGTTGAGTTCTTGAGAGAGTGTTTTGGTTTGAATTACCACTTTGGAAGATCGAAAGTTGTGAAAGGTGTTTCGAAGAAGAAGCCTGTGTATTGATCGTTGGGACGGTACGAGGATAGTGATTACTTATATATACTTTGGGAATTGAATTGTTATAAGGGAAGACTTCGTTGAAGTCAAGTGTATACGTCGAAGTTTCACAAGTGAATATTTGGACAATACTTGAAAAGGTCAAACTATGTCATGTATTTAGAGGACCAATGGATGTTGATCAATCGAGAATGAAAGAGTGATTCTTCGAGTTGATGAAGTTGATGTTGCGAGGTGTCTTGATGGGTGTACGCTTTGAACGTATCCATTCTGAGTAATTGTGAAGTTGAGGAATTAACCAAGTTATTTTACGGTTGGCATCTTATGCATTAAAGTGACGCAACATGGTTTAGTTATCGAGCATTGAATTGTTAGAGAGTGTAGGAGATTATTGGATCTGGACTAGGGAGTTATAGTCGCAAGTCGTCAGTATAAGCCCTAGAATGAGTGGTGTATCATAGTTCTGTTATGTTTGTGTAACTTGTTATTGTTCAAGGGTTGTGCGTTGGTAATCTACAAGGACGATGTGACCTTGTGATCTTTCTGGAATGAGAGCGATAACTGCAAGTGTAATTCTTGAGTTCGTGCTTATGCGTGAATGAAGGCATCTTTTTCGTGTTTGTGTAGCACGCGTGGTACTATCCTATTCTGATTGTTTGAGTTTTGGTTTGTATAACCATTTTATTGTTTTCGTTTTAGCGATGGTGTCGGTGTTGTGTCGTAGGACTTTATGTTCCTATCTTTGATGACTCGTTTCCAAGGTATCGGTTCGAGTGGGTGACTAATTCCATGGTTGAGGCGTTAGGATGGTATAGATCTTGTTTGTTTAGTTCTCGAGCGAACCGGTGTGTCTGCGACTTGTTTAGTTGTTGGGTGTTAGTTGGTTGTCGAGTACATTGTATGGGCTTTGCATCTCGGCATGGTTGTTCTTGACGGGACGATGTAGTTAGGGATATTTCCTTGTTTTTGGTGTATTTTGTATGTTGTTTAGTTGACGCGAGGATCGAGTGGACGAATGCGTAGGCATGTCCCGATTTGTTCGTTTTGGTCGAAGTTTCGAGGACGAAAAGTTTATAAGTGGGGGAGAGTTGTAACGCCCTATTTTAATTAATATTATATTATATTAATATTTTCAAGTTACCGATCGATATTTATTTTGCGACGAGAATAAATATATTAATCGATATATATGATAATATATTTGGCGACGCTTGCTCGGTCCGTTTTTATTTCGCTCGTTCGGTAAAATATTATTCGGATCCGATATTTAATTTCCCAGAATTATTTTAATTAATTGAATTAATAATATTATTAGTGTGTTAATTATTAATTGAGTTAGGGGTGTGGGGAGAAATTGAAGGGAATTGGGTTTACACCCCTAGCTAGTAAGAAAACAATTTATAAAACCATTTTTCCTCATTTTCCTTCCATTCATAATCACCAAAGCCAAACTTAGAAAACTTGAGAGAAAAAGAACGGGGTTTTGGGAGAAGAAGGGAAGAGAGGAAGAAGAGGAAGAACACGAGCAAGCTTGAGGATGGAGTCTTGTAGAATCATCTTGGATCATCCAAGCTTATGAGGTAAGGGGTTTGATTTTCCACTTCATATAGTTAGGGTTTTGATACATATATTGTGGATTTGTTATGAAAATTGATGTTGTGGTTTGAGTTGTGTGTTTGATTGTTTGATTGAAATATATTAGAAGAGTTGGAATAGGAGTATGGATTGTGGGTTTATTAGGGGTTAGCTTGTAGAAACTAGGAGTATTGAAAATGTTTAGAAAAGTTGAATTAGGTGTAGGGATTATGAGGTTGATGATGATTAGAATTAATGGGAATGGTAAAAGTGAAGTTTTCACACGCGTCCATCAACACGTGTTGATTAACAAGGGTGCCCATGTTGACCTCTTGAATAAGAAATATTGCTGCCAGGTCAATCAACACGGGCCGTGTTGATTAACACGGGTGCCCGTGTTGATTCACTGACTTTGGTGTTTTTTTGCGTTTTCTAGTGGCTTTTCAACACGGACCATATTGATTAACATGGGGGCCCGTGTTGATGTATCTGTAGCCTCCCATATTTTGATTTTTGCACTTCTTTTGCCCCGATTATGTTCCGATTTTCCGATTTCGGTAAATTCGACGACGGAGCAAGTTGCTCCGAATTCAACGAAAATTGGCGTGCTAGCTAAGTTTGACGTGTAGAACGTAGTGGTGAGGTTAGTTTTTCGAAATTACGAGATTTTACGAGATGACCCGAATTAGGCCAATTTACTTGTTAAATTGAATCGGATTGCGTTTTAGTAGATTTAAGGCACGTATGGACAATTCGATTTCGATGTTGATGATTATGATTAATGCTGGTTACTAGGAATAACTTTCGTGACGATTATAGGTGTTTGACTATCTTTCCGTATTTGGAATATAGTGAATGAATTGATAATGATGATGTGATGATTATATTGATGTTGTTAATAAATGCGTCCGATTTGTGAATGCATGACTTTTGATGATGATGAATTATATGTGACATTTTGCATAATGCAAATATGATGCGATGATATATTTATCTTGATTTGGATAAATTATGGCGATGTGGGCTTTATGCCAATTTTGATAAGTGATGATGATGTTTTTGTGGTGTTTTGTTTTATTGTCGAGTCACATACATTGCATTGACGACGATGGACTTTTATGCCAAGCGACAAGGCTTTTATGCCAAGTGTTCCTAATTATGGACAAAGCGATGGGTACCACATGCATAACATAGTCGTGTCTCATGGAGTCGATTATGTTTATGTTTGAGTTGTTGGCGTTGGGTTTTTGTTAATTGATGGATGATGTTGAATTTGCGATGATATGTGATGCTTTGTTTGGTGATGATCTTTATGATGAACATGAAATGAATATAACTTAATAATTTCATGATAACTATACGATGAATATAAATGATGAGTTTTGCGATGATTTAACTTAATGAAATGCTTAATGCAAATACGATGTGATGATGTTTGTGACGATGGGCTTTTATGCCAAAAGCGACGATTAGCTTTAGCAAATTTGTGATGATTTGTTTATGTTGCTCATGTTGTTAGCATTGTTTGTTGGTTGATGTTGTCGTTTAAGATTGCCGTGTTAATTAGAGATGTATTAGCTTGTGACGATTTTGTGGTGACGAAGGTTTACGTGTTGTTGTGATGATTTGTGTCGATGAGGCTAAGGCGATTAAGTTTAGATTATACACTTTAGAATAACGATAAGAGTAAGTGAGCTTGGGATATGTGTTGGAATGCACTTATCAATCTATTCGCTTTATAATTCCGAAACTATATATATATATATATATATATATATATATATATATTATCATGCCTTTAATTGTATATTTTGGATTATCTCACCCTTTACTTGTTTCGCCGTTACCTTTATATTGGTAATGTGCAGGTTATGAAGACGAGTTTATAGTCGCTATTAGTCGAGTCGGTGTCGCCCGATACGTAGCACCGGGGAATTATTATGTTGTCTTGTTGTTGTTCTTTTGTTGTTTTCCTTTTTAAATAAGAATCATACTTTATGAAAATATGATTTATTAAGGAAGTTTATTAAAGAAGATGTTTTGATGTTTTTGAATCAATTTATGTTTTCCGACGATGCTATGTATCCGAGATTTATACTTTAAAGTAAATAGTTTAAAGTGAGTTGTTTTTGAAGGTGTGATGCCTCAGTATTGAATTTGTGAAATTTTAAATTACTCTGATTTTTGCATATTAAACATTGGATAATATTGGGGTGTTACAGTGTGAGTCAACATATAATGTCTCAGTCGGCGAGCAGCCCAAGCCAAAGTGCAGCAAGTTTTCTCAAGTTGTGAGTATCTATTTTCACAGTCGGTAAAATTTTTGCTAAGGTAGTATATTGCATACTCTTTTCGACCAGACTCATATTGTTTCCCCAACACACACCTTATTTAATTTTATAATACTGTTAAGTACATGATGAAAGGTATCCCTTCAACCGGTGGCATAAGGATGGGAGGCGCTTGTAGGTATTTTGTCAAAAGCTATTTGGAAATCATCGTTCCATTTTATTACTCGATATTTCTTCAATAACTTAAATATTGGCTCACAAGTAGGAGTTATATGTGCAATGAATCTGGAAATGTAATTCAGTTATCCCAAGAAACCTTTGACTTCCTTCTCGGTACGGGGAGCTGGCATTTCTTGAATAGCTTTAGCCTTGGCAGGGTCAACTTTGATACCTTTACCACTAACAACAAAACCCAAGAGCTTTCCCGATCTGACTTCGAAGGTGCATTTGCTCGAATTAAGTCTCAATCCGTATTTCTTCAGTCTATCAAACAGCTTAAGCAAATGATCAAGATGTTCTTCTTTGGTTTGTGATCGAGCTATCATTTCGTTGAAGTAGACCTATATCTCGTAATGGATCATATCATGGAATAAAGCCACCATAGCATGGTGATATGTGGCGCCAGCATTCTTCAACCCAAACGGCATGACCTTGTAACATAAAGTGCCCCGCTGTGTAACGAAATTAGTCTTTTTTATGTCTTCGGGAGCCATCTTGATCTAATTATAATCGGAGAAACTGTCCATGAAAGATAAAACTTTATGCTGAGCAGTGTTGTCAACCAGAACATCAATATGTGGAAGCGGAAAATTGTCTTTCGGGCTCTCTTTATTCAGGTCTCAGTATTCTACGCACATACTCACCTTGCCATCCTTCTTAGGTACGGGTGCCACGTTCGCAACCCACTTTGGATTAGAAGTAACGGCTAAGAAACCGACATTGAACTGCTTCATGACTTCATCTTTAATTTTCTTGGACATCTCAAGACGCATACGACAGACCTTCTGCTTCATAGGGAGAAAACCTTCCTTTGTTGGTAGTCGGTATACCACAATGTCGATATCTAAACCTGGCATGTCTTCGTAGGACCAAGCAAAAATTTCAATGTAATCTCGCAACATCTGAATTAATCTTTCTTTAATATTGTTCTCAAGACCCGCTCCTATCTTAATTTTTTTCTGTCTTTGTCGGTACCTAGATTCACAACTTCGACTGGTTCTTCGTGTGGCTATATAGCCTTTTCTTCTTACTGTAGTAGTCTGGAAAGTTCTCCTGATACTTTACAATCTTCCTCACCTTCGTCTTCGGCTTGGTAGATCGAATTATCAAAGTCATATTTAGCAATAGCAGAGTCGTTATCGATGGGATCCAGAGTGAATGTGGATCTGCAGTTTATTATGTGGATGTGTGTAAGCACATATAGATTTTGAAAAGGTGATAAAGTAAAAAGCAAGACAAGGATCACAATATTTGAATGCAAAAGTCCAATGATTTATTGAATGAAAATATGCGAATGACAAATAATAACTCTCACAAACGAGCCGTAGTTCCCCGGGCAAGGCCCTAGGCTTAGAGTTTTATTGTTCGAAGTGTAAAGCATAAAAGCATAAAACAGAAAAAGAAATTACTCCTGTCTAAAGGAGATTAGTATAACATCTTCAGTTGTCCAATTTTTGAGTCCGTCGCCAAGAGTTGGGAAGATCCAATTGTTGATGTCGGAGTCACCATCATCGTCTTCTATAGCATGAACTCCGTCTTTGTTGATGCGAAACAGAGGTCCACTGGCACGTTCACGGCGTATCATCTCCTGACCTTTGGTAATGAAGCCTAAACCAGTCTTGTCAAATTTGAATGGAAAATCGGGTTGCTGACCCCAAATAGTATAACCTCCTTCTTCAACTACAACTATGGCATCTTTCAGCGAGGCCATCTTCGGTGGGACTTTAGTAACCTTAAGAGTGACAGGAGATTCAGTATGCATGACTTGTGGAACTACTTCGAAAGCTTGATAGGGAATCTTGATAAATTCTCCTTCCATTTCAATATATCGGAATGACTGCAGATGGCTTAACATATATTCTTCTTCTCTACATATTGTAACAATCCTCCCTTCACTGGGTACTTCAACTTCTGATGCAAGCAAGAATAAGCTGGACGAATTTCCATCACAAATAAAGTGGAGTCAAAAGTCTGGGAACCTACTTTGATCGGCAGGTTGAGCTCTCCAAGTACTGTTCTCTTCAAACCATCAAAAGCTCTTACGATTATGTTGCAGGGTTTCATGACCACTTCTTCAACATTAAGTCGGTCTAGAGCACTCTTCGGTAGGAAATTCAGAGCAGAGCCAGTATCCACCAATACATGAGATAATGTGGTGCCCTTGCACTCTATAGAGACGTGCAAGGCTTTGTTGTGTTTTCTTCCGACAGGAGTTAGGTCAGCATCAGAAAAGCCTAAACCATTGTCTACGGTCAGGCTAGCAATACAACTTTCGAATTGGTAAGCAGAAGTTTCTTGCGGTATGTGAGCATTCTTGAGAAACTTCACCAAGACTTTAGCATGAGCCTCGGAGCACAACAACAGAGCTAGCATGGAAATCCTGGATGGGGTTTGTCCTAACTGTTCCACAATATTGTAGTCGCTCTTCTTAATGATCTTCAGATTTTCCTCCATTTCTTGCCTGGAGGTACCTTCAACAACTTCCTTTGGTACTTCCGTCTGAGCAGATTGAGTCACGTTCTCTTTCCCTCGAGTCTCAGGAGTTGGTTCAATAGCAAGAATGCGAACTGGTGCAACAATGTCTTTTGGAGGAGAGATATCTGGAGAAAATACTCTTCTTGTCCTATTTACTTTGCCTGATTCGGTTATATTGTCACCATCGGGACTAGAAGCTTCAACTGTACTGTGTTCAATGGATAATGGCTCTTGCTTAACACCATAATAGTAAACTTCGGCTCCATAATTCCAAGGTATAGCTTTGTAAGATGAATATGAAACTGATCTGGGCGAGGTAATAATTAGAGGTGCCACTCTAGGTGCAAGATCGGTAGAGGTGATCCTTATTATGTTCACATCAGCATATTCTTTAGGAAAATCATCTCCTCGTGCAGTTGCCTTAATGTCTTCAATTGAAATCTTGTAGCTCTCAGGGGCGGTATATCTCACCATAAAATCAAACTTCACACTTGGCGGCCCCAAGGTATCCCAGACTTAACTTCGCTTATGTCTTCGATCTTCAGACTTTTAGAAACATCTTCGCACAGACTCTTTGCAGACGGAGCTTTTAGGAATATCACTTCTCGTTTATCCATCATGCGTTGAACATGCCTCTTTAACCAAGCACACCCATTAGATTCAGATACGCATCAACAACAATTGTCAGGACATCTTGGAAATAAACCGGCTTATAACAAATCCTTCTTGACAGCCATCAGGGGAATGGTCAGCTCATTCACATCAAAGACATATGAGTCATTGTCAATGGCGTTGGCACTTTTACCATGGTTAGGCATTGGTGCGTTGATCACATTCGGAGTTTCGGAAGGAGGGTCGAATTTAATTTCCCCGGCTTCAATCATGTCTTGGATCTTGTTCTTCAGAGCCCAACAGGTGTTGGTGTCATGCCCTAGGCTGTTGGAGTGGTATGCACACCTTGCATTAGAATTCTAATTTGGAGAGGAGGTATTGACGTGCTGAGGAGGATCCCTCAAAGTAATCAGCTCTGCTTTCAGTATATGTTGTAGTTCATGAGACAACAACATGTTGATCTTCGTAAATTGTATTCTTGGTGCGTTCTGCCTACACATGTTGTCTTGTTAAGGTTGCATTGGTGTGGGATTGGAGATCAAGACTGCCCCCACAGATTGATTGTGATCAGTTTTATCACAGCTCTTCTGACCATACACATCATTGGCTTCTTTCTTTCCACCAAAATATCTCTTCGCAGCATTTGAAGATGAATCATTCCGCTCTTGATTCCAGCTTCGATATGTTCTCCCATCAATATCAGCTCGGTGAATCCGGATGAAGAGTTTCCAATCAGATGATTGAAGAATGGGCATGTCAGTGTTCCCATGAACATATCAACCATTTCCCTATTAGAGAAGGGTGGTTGAACTCTACCTGCTAGATCTCTCCATTTGTGAGCATACTCCTTGAACTTCTCATCATAGCCCATAGACATGCTCTGCAGTTGCATACGGGTTGGTTCCAATTAAGCATTGTACTAGTACTGTTTGTAGAAAGCATCTGCTAAATAATTCTAGGTATGAACGTGGGTATTCTCTAGATGATATTACAATTCTAACTCTGTTCCAGATAAACTCTCTTGAAAGAAATGTATCCACAGCTTCCTATGTTCAGTCTGAGGATGGATCTTCTAAATATAGGACTTCAGATGCAGCTTCGGGAAGGAGATGCCATCATACATAGCAAAGGTAGGGACCTTGAACTTGTGTGGAATTACTACTCTGGGAAACAGACTCAGATCATCAAAATTCAACCCTGACATTTTTAGATTCTCTACAGCATTCAGACGGTTTTCAAGTTGCTTGTACTTTTCGTTGTCAGGATACTGCTCGCTCATATAGTCTTCCTCTTTGTTTTCAAACTCATGATGGCTTCCTTCATTGTTTTTGACACTTCCTTCAGTCTCACCGCTCTTGTCTAAGAATTCAAGCTGTTTGACCACCTTGACTGGACCTTTATACCTTTTCCCCATGTTGAGAATGCTAATGGTCTTCTTCTTTTTGGTGATGAGCTTCTTCAGAACTTTCTGACCTTGGGCAAAATTGGTGAACATCTCCTGGAACTGAGCGTTCTGAGCCTGAAGATCTTTGACAGTTTGATCTAGATCCATTTATGCTGAAATAAACAGCGAGAGAATGAGAAAACCGGTCTTCAGAGTACCTGTTATGAAATGATATGCTATGATATGCAATGTTAATCAATTCAATGTTTTCAAGGACCTTAGCAATTTAAATTTTGTAAACAAGAAAGAACAAACTTTTTATTAGTCTGATTAGTAAATACAAAAGAAATTTCAAGTAAAAAAAGTAAAACTCCTAGTTGTCATACCCCAAAATTTGCCCTCCATCTACTCAAAAGATTTCATACATCTATGCTCAAGGATTCCTCAAGAGTTGATCAGACAAACTCTCTCCTAGACAATCAACCCAAACTAGGGTTTGGTATCTCTCAAGTCAAGGTGGATTTCCAACATCTCCAAAGGCCTCCATGCCTCCTCATATGCTTCAAAGATTCTCCATGTCAAGTTTCAAGCTTCACAAGTCAAGTTTCGCACAATTGCTCGATGGTTGAAAATCGGTGTATTGGACAAAAGTCAACTGTGGTCAACATACAACAAAACTTCGATTTTGGTCAACATCCTCATTTTGAAGTTACATTCATCATTTGATCAAGGGTTGATCATGATTCATCAAGAAAACTCAAGATTTGCTCAAAAGTCAAACTTTCTAAACTAGGGTTTCTAGATGAAAAGTCAATCGAACTTTGACCGATCATAACTTTCTCATACTTTCTCGTAAATTTTTCCACCACCTCTTGTTTTGAAGGAAATTCAATCTCTACAACTTCATGTCTCACAAGAATGTCCAAAAAATGCTTCATTTGAGAGGTATAGCTCAAAACATTACAGGTCATTTTCAAAGTCAATAAAAAGTGAACTTTTTGTTTTGAAGATATATTGAGCATGGTAACTCCAATTGAGATGGGACCAAAGACATTGTTTAGAGGACTCTTAGAGCTTTCCAAAAAGTCCAAGAACACTCAAAAATGTGGAAAATTGAGCAAGTTACACCATTCACAAGTTGGGCAATTTTGGAAGAATGCACAAAGAGAGATACTTCAAAAATCAAATTTTGCAAATGGGCCTATTTTTCTTCATCCTAACTTGTTCCTCATGCAATTAGGAATATCCAAGCCCAATGCCACGAATTTTTGATTTATTTTTCTATTTAATTTGTAATTTATTTATTTAAATGCAAATTAAATCTTAAAATAAATTATAAAATCAAAATTAATTGAAGATTGATTTTTATTGCTTTTTGTGATCCAATCAACCCATAAATGCCAATTTCGAAATTAGATCAAATTTGGCAAGATTGGATTGAAATTGGACAAAATTTGAAAATTTGATTTCATGAGAATATCAAAATTTGATTTCCATTGAATGTTGATCAATTCTTTCCAAAAACCATTCCAAATCCTTCCAGTATAAATACATGATGCATACCTATCAAGAGAGAATGAAAAAATTGCTCCACAAACCCTATTCCAAAGCTCAAAAAACCGTGGTGCACAAGCAAGTGGTAACCCTATTTCCATTGCTTCAATCGTTTTTGAGGTGTCCAACACATTGCTTGACATCTCCAGAGTCGATTCAGACCTTCACTTTGCCAAAAACCATCAAGAATCACGAAAACCGAATTTGGTTTGTTCTTGAAATTTCAAAATTCGAATTCTATCATTCATGCATTATTAACTTGATTTGTGTTTGTTTTTGTAATCAGTGATAAGTTTGCAAGCTTTCTGGGTGCTTTAATCGAATTTCCATGGCCGGAACACGATTGCCATTGTTAGGGTTTCCGTGCCTTTTAGGGTTTCAAAATAGGAAAATTGGACCATGAGACCATGACCAATGAACTCGAACGATGCTCGAATCGAATCATGTATTTACAATGCATTTATATTACTTGTGCTTGATTTTCCATGTAGGGGCTCAGAAGGTCGAAGAAAGACCGACGCTAGCTTCAAATATTCAAATCGGAGAAGATGAAGTCTGGCGCGAAGGAGGAGGCAATACGAAGGCGACGCGTGTGAAAATCCACTAAGTCCGTTTGCAAACACAGATGCGCATATGGTGTAGTGGTCAGCGTGTTGGTCCTCAAAGTTTGAACACAAGGTCTCCAGTTCGAATCCTGGCAAGACCAATGTTCTTTTCTTTTTTTCACAAACTTCATTACTTTCATATTTTTTCAATTCCAAATATTTTTGCATATTATTTTAATTAACTTACATATTTTATTTTTGCATTAAAAATTACCAAAAACATTTTTTCTTTTTACATTATTTTCTAAAAACCTTTATTTAATTTAATAAATAAAAATATAATTTTGCATGCATATTTATTTTATTTTTATTTTTGCATTTAATTCACTTTTAATTGCATTTTAATTATTAAATCTTTTCCAAAAAATCCCAAAAAATTATTTTAGCTTATTTATCTTATTTCCAGCATATATTAATTTTCTCATATTAAAATTTGCATTTTTCTAACATTTTTTCTCTTGTTCGATTCATATTGCATTTTCCGATTTTCTTATTCTTTCACTGTTGTCGATTCGGATGTTTTCTTTTATCGTTCTATTTTTTCCAATAATGTAATTGCTCATGGGTTGTAATAGTTTAATCTAGGTTTTTATTTTCCGCAAGTTTAAATTATGTATCTGCCCCAAAGCCATGTAATAGCGTAGGATTTACCTTTCCGCATTTTACATTCCGCATTTTAATTTCCGCACCCTATCAATTGCTAGTAACTAGGCGTGTATGGCAAGATAATAATTGGACATAGCTCACACTAATCTTCAAGATAAAATATCTGAATTTGACACACTTCTTTCACACACGCACCCCTTAGGGTAATTCTCTCTCGATGCCTTTCGATTCAAAATGGTCATGTCCGTCGAACGTAGAGGTATCCTAGCACCGTTTCCTTCCAAACAAATCATCATAGTCCCTTCGATACAAAGATCATAAGACCCACGATGTCGCCTCCGAATACATGATCTTGACCCTCGATTGTCGCCTACGAAAAATGATGATAGTCCCTTCGAATGTGCTAGGATACTTCCTACAAGTTGCCTTCTATGACCATCCGATGTCCCTTCGAATGTCCCGCTTACATCCAACGAATGGAGCTACCTACTAACTAATGGTATGGCTAGCGCTATTCTAAAGGAATGTAGAAGTACAACAAAACGACCAATTCTGAGTGGGTAAATAAGTCTCTTAGTTGCTTGCTCTATCAAAATGCTTTTCACACCACACACTTTTTTCAAAGTTCAAATTCTTTTCAAAACAAACAAACATTTCCGAACACTTTGTATACACTCCTACATGAGTCATTACAAAGTCAAAGTGAAATGCCTTTTTTCAAAACATTTTTGTCAAACACACAGAAAGCAATTTTAAAAAGTGATCTAGAGCAACTAAGAGCCCGTAGATAACTACGGATGGAAAGGGGTGCTAATACCTTCCCTTTTCATAACCATTCTCCCAAACTCGTAATCTAACGAAGGTCTTTTCTCGTTACTTTTACCTTCCCTTAATTGGATAAAATAAAAGTCGGTGGCGACTCTTGCTATCCGCACATTTGGATACAAAATCCTAAAAAGTCGGTTCACCGTATCACGAATCCGACTACTGGGAATACACCCTAAAAGAGAGAATTGCCTTAGGGATTTCTAGATAACTTTATTGCTTTTTGTTTGACTTGTATGCTTTATCTTTAAGGGTTGCTTGGGTATTATATTGTTGGGGATCCTACACCGGATCCGGGTTTTTTAGGTAAGTGGCATTAGATCATCGCGACCGCTAGACGATAACTACGCGGTCAACATGATGGCTACGTTAGCGTGACACTTTGGTTGTCCCGATACTCTTCATTCCCAAGTTGAAGATAGTATTGGCTTCGCGTGGTGTCATCAAGCGCTAACTAAACTTTTAGAACCTTAATTGACCCATCTTGGCCATTAGAAGGTAGTGAGATGGCCGGCTTTGGTGTAGACCGAGGTTGGTTGATACTCGATACTACGCTCATTGAGATTAGACTTTTGGGACATTTTCGATCGACCACTTGGCCGTATTGAAATAAGCCTACGAGAAAGATCTCGTGATATGAGATTCCTAGAACCCTTACTATTATAGGACAGATGAACCAACTCAAACTTTTGGTGGGTAATCACCTATACCTCATGCAAGCCTTAAACATAGGCTCATTGTGTGAATTGTTTGTGTGTGCTAAACATGACATCATGACATCATTTGCATTGCATATCATTTCTAACTATTTCAAGGACCTAGGGATTTATCTTTGCTCTGTTTTGTAGGGATTATGGCTTCTAGAAAGACTATCCGAATCAACTTCATGGGTATCCTTCTCACTCAAAGATTTGGTTTCGAGATTCCGACCATGCTCGGTTCACCAAAAGACATGGTTATCTACTTGATTTGGTTATCTCCGTTTTGAAGAAGATATGATGCATGTCCTATTCCAGTTCTTTGATCCGAAACACCATTGCTTTACATTTCCAGATTATCAGTTGGTTCCTACCTTAGAAGAGTTCTCTAAGCTACTTGGGATACCTATTCTTGACCAAATGCCATTCACCGGTTTGGAAAAGGTTCCTAAGTTCGAAGACATCGCATCCGCCTTACACCTTAAGCGCTCAGACATTGAAGCCAATTGGGAAACTAGAAGTGGAGTTAAGGGTTTACTTTCCAAGTTCTTAATCAAGAAAGCCCGAGAATTCCTCAAAGTTATGAGTTTCCATGCATTTGAGAACATTGTGGCCTTGCTAATTTATGTTTTGGTTCTATTCCCTAACTCGGATCAATTCAACGATATCAATGCCATCAAGTTGTTCCTTACCCGCAATCCAGTGCCTACCTTACTTGGAGACATCCTACATTCTCTTCACACTCGTACCACTAAGCGACAAGGAACTCTCATGTGTTGTGTACCGTTACTTTCAAGGTGGTTTATTTCGCACCTTCCTCCATCAGTCTTGAAGAACGAACAAAGGTTGAGATGGTCTCAAAGATTGATGTCACTCTCTCATTCCAATATCCGTTGGAATCTTTTCTCTCAAAAGGACTTCACATTCATCAAGCGTTGTGGAGAATTCCCTAATGTACCACTCCTTGGTATAAGGGGAGGTATTACTTACAACCCTTCTCTAGCTCTACGTCAGTTTGGTTTTGCTCAAAGAGATGGTCCACATGATATGCTTCTCCAAGATATTGTGTTCGATTACAATCACGATCTCCAGAATTACCGACGAAGGTTTATACATGCTTGGGGCATGGTAAAGAAGACTGATACCAAGACTTTGGGGCACCAAAACTCCATTCCTTGGGAACCTTACCTCAAATGGGTGCGAGCTCGAGCTCAAAACCTCATGATGCCATTCACTGCTTTACCAAGAATTATGGAACCTGCTATAGGTGACGTATCTATGCTGTTCTCCATCCCGATATGCCTACCGATTTTGAAGACTTGAAGAGATCCGGATTCACTCAAAGAAGAAAGGGATACCTTTGAAGCTTATGCAAGCGAGAAGAAAGTGCTAGAGTTGACCAAGCTACTTCACGAGGAGCGAAACATCAACGCTTACATCGGCACCAAGAGGAAGCGCCCATGGGAGACTTAGAGCTTTAGGATGTTTATGTTTTCTTTTATTGCTTTGAATTATCTCTTGTACTTAAAAAGAAAAAAAAGAATAATAAAAAGAAGTACTAATAAATGTTTGCTCATTGCTTGTTTAACAAATTTAAATCTCTTAGGTCCTTGAAAACATTGCATAGCATACCATAACATTGCATCACAGGTACATTGGAGATTGGTTTTCTCATTTGCTCGCTATTTATTTTAGCAGAAATGGCTCTTGAACAGACTGTCAAAGATCTCCGTGCTCGAATGCTCGGCCAACAGATGTTTACCAACTTGGTCCAAGGCCAAGAAGATTTGAAGAAGCTCATCAACAAGAAGAAGAAGGTTGTTGGTCTCCTCAACATGGGTAGACGATTCAAAGGGGGTCCAAAAGTGGTCAGCCGTATCGAGCTCTCTGAAGGAAGTGTCCACACCGAGGGGAGTACCAAGGGTGATGAAGGTGAGCAGCGTGAGCCAAAGAAGGGAGGAGAGGATCATTCTGATTATAGCCAACACTCTGATGAAGATGACAAGTACAAACAACTCGAAGACCGTCTGAATGCTGTGGAAAACCTGAAAATGTCTGGGCTGAACTTTGATGATCTAAGTCTTGTTCCTGGTGTGGTGATTCCTCCCAAATTCAAAGTTCCAACTTTTTCCAAGTATGATGGCATGTCTTGCCCAAAGCTGCATTTGAAGTCCTATGTCCAGAAGATCAATCCCCACACTGATGACAGAAAGTTGTGGATGCACTATTTTCAAGAGAGTTTGTCCTAACCCGCTTGGAATGGTATTATCACCAGAGAATGACCGTATCCGTACTTGGAGTGACTTAGCTGATGCTTTCTGCATAATATGAGTACAATGTGAATTGACACCCACCGCATGCAACTACAAAGCATGTCTATGGGTCGCGACGAGAAGTTCAAGGAGTATGCTCAGAAATGGAGAGATCTAGCAGTGAGTTCAACCACCCTTGTCCAATAGGGAGTTGGTTGATATGTTTATGGGAACACCGACAGCCCATTCTTCAATCATCGATTGGAAATTCTTCATCCGGATTCACCGAGCTGATATTGACAAAGCAGCGCATTGAAGCCGGTATCAAGAGTGGAAGATCCATGTAGAGACATCTTCAAACGCGCAAGAAGTCTTTGGTGGTAAGAAGGAAGCCAATGCCGTATGGTCGAAAAGCCGAGCCAAGACCGACCGCTCAATCTGTGGGGGCAGCCAGATCTCCAATCCTACATCAACACAACCTCACGAGACAACGCAGAACGTAACGCAACGAAGAAGCCATTTAAGATCAACATGCCTTTGTCGCAAGCCTTGCAACACATGTTGAACGCAGAGCTGATTACCTTGAGGGATCCTCCTCAGAATGTCAACACTTCCTCTCCGAAGTACAATCCTAATGCTAAGTGTGCTTACCATTCCAATAGCCCAGGGCACGACACTGACAATTGTTGGGCTCTAAAGAACAAAATTCAAGATATGATTGAAGCTAAGCAGATTGAATTTGATCCTCCTGTTGAGACTCCGAATGTGATCAACGCGCCTATGCCTAACCATGACAAGAGTTCCAACGCTGTCGGTGATGATACTTATGTCTTCAACATAGATGACTTGACCATTCCTCTGATGACTGTTAAGAAGAATTTGTTGCAAGCCGGTGTCAATCCAGGATGCCCAGAGGATTGTCGTTGGTGCCCATCCGCACCTGATGGTTGTGCTTGGTTGAGAAGACGTGTTCAGTGCATGATGGATAACCGTGAGATACTATTTCAAACCACCGTGCGTGTCGTGTGAAGAAATGTCTAAGTTAAAGATCGACAATGCAAACGAAACTATACCATCTGTGTGGGATACCTTGGGGCAGCCAAGTGGAAAGTACGATTACATGGTGAAGTACACTGTCCCTGATAGTTACAAGATTCCTATTGAAGATGTTAAGGCGACCGGATGGGGTGACGATTTAAGACTATGCCTAACAAGAATTTCTCTCGATCCCTGCCTGAGTGGCACCTCTCATCATCACTTCTCCAAGACCGCCCATATTCCTCCGACAAGGCTATCCTTGGAATTATGGAGTGATGTTTACTATCATGGCGCAAGCAAGACCCTCCGACTATTGAAGATCTTATCATGAAGTTACCATTCCCGACATTGACAACATCACCGGATCCAAGGTGACCGAACGGAAGGGTATTCTCTCCGAGATCTCTCCTCCAAAAGACATCATGACTCAAAGCATTCCTACTCAACCAATATCCCCAACTAGAGGGAAAGAACCAAGGACTCATCCCGCTCAACCAAGTACCAAAGGAAGTTATCAAGACACCTCCAAACAAGAAATGGAGGAAATTCAAGATTATCAAGAAGAGTGACTACAATGTTGTGGAAGCTAGAGACTCATCAAAATTTCCATGCTTGCTCGCTCTTGTGCTCCGAGGCTCATGCTAATGCCTTGGTGAAATTCTCAAGAATGCTCATGTGCCACAAGACACTACCACCGACCGCTCAAGTTCAGACTAGCCTGGCCGCCAACAACGGCCTAGGCTCTCGATGTCGATTTGACTCGCCGAAAGAAACATAACAAAGCCTTGCACATCTCTGAATGCAAGGGTACTACCTTATCTCATGTTTTGTTGACACCACGCTCGAATATCCTTCCGAATCGCTTTTGATCGACTTGATGTCAAGGGTTGGTTCTCGAGACCCAGGACATAATTGTGAGAGCTTTTGATGGTTCTAAGAGAACAAGATTGAGAGCCTATTCATAAAGTCGGTTCCCGACTTTTGACTCTACTTTGTCATGGACATTCGTCCAACCTACTTGCCTACTTGGACGCCTTGGATACATGGGGCAAAGGCCGTTACTCACCTTACATCGGTCAAGTACCCGTGAAAGGGAAAGTTACAAGGTGTGGTGAAGAAGAATATATGGTCACCATCTATCATTCCGCTATCTCGAGATGGAGGGTGAATTCTTCGAGACTCCTCGTCAAGCTTTTGAAACAATACCCGTAGTCATGCCTGACTCTCCAATACCCCGAAGATGCTAAAGTTCCGCCTAGGATGGCCTCACCGAAAGATGCTCAAGCTGTTGAAGAAGGTAGTACTATTTGGGGTCAGCCCCGATCTTCCTTACAAATTTGACAAGACTAGTTTAGGCTTCACCATCAAGGGTCAAGATGCTACGCGAACGTGCGCCAACTTCCTTTCCGCAGCCGAGTGGAATCCATGCTATAGAAGACGATGACAACGACGACATCGCAAGTGGATCTTCCTAACTCCACTCATGGGCTCAAGAATTGGAAGACCAAGACGCATACCAATCTCCTTTAGCCGAGTAATTACTCTTGTTTTGTTCGTCAGATTTCTTTATGTTTTGAACAATAAATTTTGAAAGCCCGGTGCCTTGCCCGGGCGTCATGGCTCGCTTTGCGAGGTTTATTATCCGTTGTTCATGATTTTCATTCAATAAATTCGTTGGACTTTTGCATTCAATTGTTTGTTTTCTTTCTTTTACTTTATCACCCCTTCAAAAGCTATGTGTTCTTACACACCCACGTGATACATGCGAATCACTCCGAATCTCGTTAATAATATGCTAGTGCTAAATATGACTCGATAATCCGATCTACCAAGCCAAGACGAAAGTGAGGAAGATTGTGAAGTGCCGGAGAACTTGCTGATCGACACAAGAAGAAGAGCGAGTTATACACCACACGAAGAGCAAGTTGAGGTTGTGAATTTGGGTACTAGCGAAGATGTAAAAGAGATCAAGATAGGAG
Organism: Vicia sativa; assembly: GCA_021764765.1. NCBI lineage: Eukaryota > Viridiplantae > Streptophyta > Magnoliopsida > Fabales > Fabaceae > Vicia > Vicia sativa. The sequence continues at coordinate 244,798,263 of CM038792.1, forward strand.
CGGTCTTGAGAACAGTGTTAAAGAAAGGTTGGTTCAGATGCTACGAGACTACATTGAGGTTTTTGCTTGGTCATACGAAGACATGCCTGGTTTAGACATTGATATTGTGGTACACCGATTGCCGACAAAAGAAGGTTTTCTCCAAGGAAATGTAGGTTCGTCAGATGCCCCGAGATGTCGAGAAGATCAAAGTTATGAAGCTTCAACGCTGGTTTCTAGCCACACTTCCTATCCCTGGGTTGCTAATGTGGTACCCGTGCCTAAGAAGGATGGTAAGGTACGAATGTGTGTGGATTATAGAGATCTAAACAAAGCAAGTCCCAAAGATGATTTCCCACTTCCTCATATTGATGTTCTGGTTGACAATACCGCCAAAGATAAGGTTTTCTCCTTCATGGATGGTTTCTCCTACAATCGATCAAAATGGCTCCCAAGACATGGAGAAGACTACTTTGTTACGGGGCACTTTCGCTACAAGGTTATGTCGCTCGGATGAAGAACGCGGGCGCCACTTATCGCGTTATGGTGACATTATTTCATGACATGATTCATCACGAGATAGAGGTCTACGTCGACAACATGATAGCTAGATCGCAGACAGAGGAAGAACATCTTGATCATCCGCAGGTTGTTTGACAGTGAAGAAGTACAGACTGAGACTTAATCCTAACAAGTGCACTTTTGGAGTCGATCCGAAAACTCTTAGGGTTTGTAGTCGTGGAAAAGGTATTGAGGTCGACCCGCCAAGGTTAAAGCTATTCAAGAGATGCCACCCTCGCACCGAGAAGGAAGTCGAGGTTTCGGGCCGATTGAACTACATTGCCGATTCATTGCACACTTAATCGCTACTTGTGAGCCAATCTTCAAGTTACTTAAGAAAGATCAAGTAGTGGAATGGAACGATGATTGCCGATCGCTTTGACAAAATCAAGGAGTACTTATGAACCCTCCTATCCCGATGTCCGCAAGGAAGACCTCTCATCATGTACTTGATGTGTTAGAGAACTCAATGGGTGTGTTGGGGCAACATGACGAGTCTGGTCGAAAAGAGCATGCAATATACTACCTTAGCAAAAGTTTACCGATGTGAAACAAGATACTCACAATGAGAAAACTTGCAACGCTATGGGCTGCTCACGACTAAGACAAGATATGTTGACTCACACTACTTTGTTGATTTCTAAGATGGATCCGATAAAATACATCTTTGAGAAACCAGCTCTCCGGAAGAATAGCAAGATGGAAAATGATCTTGACCGAATATGACATCCAATACACTTCTCGTAAAGCGATCAAAGGAAGTGGTAGCCGATCATTTGGCTCATCAAGCCGTAGATGGCTACTCTATGCATCAATTTCCAGATGAAGATGTTTTACTAGTTACAGATTAGAAGAACCAGCCCATTTAAGGACCCGAACAAGGATCCCGATGGACCATGGTCTTCGATGGAGCCTCAAACGCACAATGGCATTGGCGCCATCATTATATCCCCGCAGGACATACGCCTTTCACCGCCAGATTATGTTTCATTGCACTAATAACATGGCCGAACTGCGTGCATCATGGGTCTTAAAGTCGCTATTGACTTAAGAATCAAGTTCTTACAAGTATATGGAGACTCACTTTAGTGATCACCGATTAGGCGAGTGGGATACGAAGCATCCGAATCTCATTCCGTATCGAGCATGTTCTAAGTTTGATCCCCTACTGAAGAAATCACTTTTGATCACATTCCACAAGCAAGAATCTACTGTCGCCATCAACTGATGACAAGATTTATTGACGAAGAGCTTATGTTATGATGATAGAGAAATCATGAGAAGATTTGCATCTAAATTCTTCCTCAAGAACAAGATCTTATACAAGCGCAACCACAACCACGTGCTTTTCATCACTGTAGACCGAAAACAAAGAATGCGTATCATGGAAGAGTTACACGAAGGCTTAATTTGGTACCCACTCCAAAGGACACACCATGGCTAAGAAGATTTTGAGAACAGTTACTATTGGTCTACCATGGAAGTCGATTGTCACCGCTATGCTCGACCTTGTCACAAATGCCGATTTATGCCGACAAAGTGCACGCACTCAAGACCTCTGAATGTCCTAACTGCTCCTTGGCCTTTCGCAATGTGGTGCATTGACATGATTGGAGAAATTAAGCCCACAGCTTCCAATGGACATTGTTTCATCCTTGTGGCAATTGATTATTTCACCAAGTGGGTAGAAGCAGCCTCGTATGCATACCAAGAATGTTGTGGCTCGATTCATCAAACATAATCTTATCTGTCGGTATGGCACTCCTGAAAGGATTATCACAGATAACGGTTCCAATCTCAATAATAAGATGATCACTGAACTCTGCACGCAATTCAAGATCAAGCATCACAACTCTTCTCCTTATCGGCCTAAGATGAACGGCGCAGTGGAAGCCGCCAATAAGAAAATTAAGAAGATTATACGAAGATGACAAAGTGACTTACAAAGATTGGCATGAGATGTTACCATTTGCTCTTCATGGTTATCGCACTACAAGACGAACATCAACAGGGCAACCCCTCTCTCTTGTGTACGGTATGGAAGGGCCCCACCCGTCGAGGTTCGATACCCTCAACCGTAGTCCTCCAAGACGCAGAGTTAGGCGAAGACGATTGGGTCGCACTTTGACCGATTAACTTGATTGATGAGAACGACTCGCGTCCATCCGCCATGGATGATTTATCGAAACGAATGATCGAGCATTTAACAAGAAGGTCAAGCACCGAGTCTACCAAGTCGGTGATCTAGTAGTCAAGCGCATCATTCTTCCACAAGGTGATCCCAGGGGAAAATGGACTCCCACCTACGAGGGACCATTTGTAGTCAAAACAGTGTTTTCCGGCGGAACTATGATACTTGGCACCATGGATGGTGAAGACTTCCCACACCCTGTGAACGCAGACATAGTCAAAAAATACTACGCATGAAATAGACCCGCTAGGTCGACGAACCTAGGCAAAAATAAGGGCATCCTGGCGAACCAAAAGGGTTCGGGCAAAAATTAAGGATATATACAAAACATGTACACCCGGCAAGTCGAAAACCTGAAAGGGCGGCTTGGGCAAAAAGGGTATCCCGGAGACCGAAAACCCAAAGGGCGGTCTAAAGTTAGATTTAAGCGCACGACTATGTCTCTTCCAGATCACCGCTTCCACTACTATCAAGATTCAAGATTCAAATGGCAAAGATCGCCTACTCACTTTCTAGAGGAGGAGATGAGATAGTCGAAATATATGAGTACTAGCATAGTTGGAACTTAACGAGATTGTTTCCGCATAGCTTTTTACCTTTCTTGTGTACAAACTACTTGGCCATACGCCACCTTTCAAATAAACGCAAGCTTCTTTCTCTTTACAAGTTTTGTTGTTGTCGTTTGCAATAAGTCCAACGTTTGCTTTGAATGACTATACGCATTTGACAATAAGAATCTAATCGCAAACATGCGAAAAACGAACATACAAAAATACTTACTACAGGCTCCTGGAATTGAGATGACGACGAAAGTCACCAATGGTCCCCACAGAGCATGATCCCCACAAAGGTGTCACTCAACACACCTTCCCCAGCGGAGTATATGTTAATCCACAAGTAGTGATTCCACTCAACCGAGCAATGTTACATCAGTCTCCAAGCAGTAACACCTCTTCCCCAGTCAAGGTATTCATCTCCAGCGGACATTTCTCAATCCTCCCCCTTCTCCCCGGCAGCAGTATCCAGACTCGAAACTTGGTCAGATAGTGCATCGGAGGAAACATACACCTTTTATGCCCCAGCCAGAGATTACAACGGACTCCAGACTCTTCTAGCCCGGTCTCTCAGCAACCATCAAATGCTCTCCAGCAAGATCTACACTCGGAATCCCCAGTAGAGCGCCTCTTAAATTTCCTCAGCAAGATCTACATACGAGGTCCCCAACAGATTGTCTCCCAGACTCTCCTCAGCAGGGTCTATGAGATCTCCAACAACGAGCTTCTCAATCTCTATCTTCCTCAACAGTATCTAGGCCCAAAAGCTTGGTCAGATAGTGCATCGGAGGAATCCCGGATATCTTTCTCCTCCTTCAAGAGCGGGGTTTCCATCTACACAATTCCCCAAACAGGAGTCAGAAATTTTCAAACAAAGCATCCGCATCTTCTTCAAGATGGATATGTTTTGAAATATCACAACATTCATCAGCCATACATTTCTCATAAAATCATACTTCATGCATATGTCATTCATATACACTGCCATGCATCATACTTTGCATAAAACTAACGAATGTTCTATCAAAGTTTCTCTTGTTTTTCCAAAACAGTACCGCTTCGACGAAGGTCCAGATTAAGCCCGAATCGACGGGAAAACTATCTGAAAGACCACACTTGGTTGTCCTCCGACGACTAGTCCAGGATTAAGCCCCGAACCGAAGGGAAAACTATCCGAAAGACCGCCTCTGGTTATCCTCCGATAACAGGCAATGGATCAACACCCGATGCACAACAGGGAAGCTATCCACATTTTTGCCAACTACAATCTCCCTCGAGTAATCGACACGAAGATTTATTCGACCTCTTCCTATTTATCACAAGAACTACAGAGCCTAGCGCGACTCGGTTGCGGATGGCATCTTAAGCCCATCTCTCTCCTTCCGAAACATCTACGAGTCTAACATACGGCTCATTCCAAAGATCGACCTTTCCAGATGGCATCTTAAGCCCATCTCCGCAGCTCTCCTATCAACAACCTCGAGTCTAGCGTGACGACTTGCTCCCCCAAGTCTCCAACTTCTCCAAATGGCATCTGAAGCCCATTCCCGCATCATCCACCAAGTGCAAAAATTGTACTTTGTTCAATCATCTTCTACCTCCGGTCACGAAAGACAAGCATGTCAATCTAACCCTCCAGTACAAGAAGATTGAACAGGGGCAGCTGTCATACCCCAAAATTTTCCCTCCATCTACTCAAAAGATTTCATACATCTATGCTCAAGGATTCCTCAAGAGTTGATCAGACAAACTCTCTCCTAGACAATCAACCCAAACTAGGGTTTGGTATCTCTCAAGTCAAGGTGGATTTCCAACATCTCCAAAGGCCTCCATGCCTCCTCGTATGCTTCAAAGATTCTCCATGTCAAGTTTCAAGCTTCACAAGTTAAGTTTCCTCAGACAATTGCTCAGATGGTTGAAAATCGGGTGTATTGGACAAAAAGTCAACTGTGGTCAACATACAGTCAAAACTTCTAATTTTTGGTCAACATCCTCATTTTGAAGTTACATTCATCATTTGATCAAGGGTTGATCATGATTCATCAAGAAAACTCAAGATTTGCTCAAAAGTCAAACTTTCTAAATTAGGGTTTCTAGATGAAAAGTCAACTGAACTTTGACTGATCATAACTTTCTCATACTTTCTCAAAAAATTTTCCACCACCTCTTGTTTTGAAGGAAATTCAATTTCTACAACTTCATGTCTCACAAGAATGTCCAAAAATGCTTCATTTGAGAGGTATAGCTCAAAACATTACAGTCATTTTCAAAGTCAACAAAAGTCAACTTTTGTTTTGAAGATATATTGAGCATGGTAACTCCAATTGAGATGGGACCAAAGACATTGTTTAGAGGACTCTTAGAGCTTTCAAAAATTCCAAGAACACTCAAAATGTGGAAAATTGAGCAAGTTACACCATTCACAAGTTGGGCAATTTTGGAAGAATGCACAAAGAGATACTTCAAAAATCAAATCTTTTGCAAATGGGCCTATTTTTTCTTCATCCTAACTTGTTCCTCATGCAATTAGGAATATCCAAGCCCAATGCCACGAATTTTTGATTTATTTTTCTATTTAATTTGTAATTTATTTATTTAAATGCAAATTAAATCTTAAAATAAATTATAAAAATCAAAATTAATTGGAAGATTGATTTTTATTGCTTTCTTGTGATCCAATCAACCCATAAATGCCAACAATTTCGAAATTAGATCAAATTTGGCAAGATTGGATTGAAATTGGACAAAATTTGAAAATTTGATTTCATGAGAATATCAAAATTTGATTTCCATTGAATGTTGATCAATTCTTTCCAAAAACCATTCCAAATCCTTCCAGTATAAATACATGATGCATACCTATCAAGAGAGAACGAAAAAATTGCTCCACAAACCCTATTCCAAAGCTCAAAAAACCGTGGTGCACAAGCAAGTGGTAACCCTATTTCCAGCCGTTTTCAATCGTTTTTGAGGTGTCCAACACATTGCTTGACATCTCCAGAGTCGATTCAGACCTTCACTTTGCCAAAAACCATCAAGAATCACGAAAACCGAATTTGGTTTGTTCTTGAAATTTCAAAATTCGAATTCTATCATTCATGCATTATTAACTTGATTTGTGTTTGTTTTTGTAATCGGTGATAAGTTTGCAAGCTTTCTGGGTGCTTTAATCGAATTTCCATGGCCGGGAACACGTATTGCCATTGTTAGGGTTTCCTGTGCCGTTTTAGGGTTTCACAAAATAGGAAAAATTGGACCATGAGACCATGACCAATGAACTCGGAACGATGCCTGGAATCGAATCATGTATTTACAATGCATTTATATTACTTGTGCTTGATTTTCCATGTAGCCAGGGCCTGTAGCGTCGAAGAAAGACCGACGCTAGCTTCAAATATTCAAATCGGAGAAGATGAAGTCTGGCGCGAAGGAGGAGGCAATACGAAGGCGACGCGTGTGAAAATCCACTAAGTCCGTTTGCAAACACAGATGCGCATATGGTGTAGTGGTCAGCGTGTTGGTCCTCAAAGTTTGAACACAAGGTCTCCAGTTCGAATCCTGGCAAGACCAATGTTCTTTTCTTTTTTTCACAAACTTCATTACTTTCATATTTTTTCAATTCCAAATATTTTTGCATATTATTTTAATTAACTTACATATTTTATTTTTGCATTAAAAATTACCAAAAACATTTTTTCTTTTTACATTATTTTCTAAAAACCTTTATTTAATTTAATAAATAAAAAAATATAATTTTTGCATGCATATTTATTTTATTTTTATTTTTGCATTTAATTCACTTTTAATTGCATTTTAATTATTAAATCTTTTCCAAAAAATCCCAAAAAATTATTTTAGCTTATTTATCTTATTTCCAGCATATATTAATTTTCTCATATTAAAATTTGCATTTTTCTAACATTTTTTCTCTTGTTCGATTCATATTGCATTTTCCGATTTTCTTATTCTTTCACAGGTTGCTCCGATTCGGATGTTTTCTTTTTATCGTTCTATTTTTTCCAATAATGTAATTGCTCATGGGTTGTAATAGTTTAATCTAGGTTTTTATTTTCCGCAAGTTTAAATTATGTATCTGCCCCAAAGCCATGTAATAGCGTAGGATTTACCTTTCCGCATTTTACATTCCGCATTTTAATTTCCGCACCCTATCAATTGCTAGTAACTAGGCGTGTATGGCAAGATAATAATTGGACATAGCTCACACTAATCTTCAAGATAAAATATCTGAATTTGACACACTTCTTTCACACACGCACCCCTTAGGGTAATTCTCTCTCGATGCCTTTCGATTCAAAATGGTCATGTCCGTCGAACGTAGAGGTATCCTAGCACCGTTTCCTTCCAAACAAATCATCATAGTCCCTTCGATACAAAGATCATAAGACCCACGATGTCGCCTCCGAATACATGATCTTGACCCTCGATTGTCGCCACGAAAATGATGATAGTCCTTCGAATGTGCTAGGATACTTCCTACAAGTTGCCTTCTATGACCATCCGATGTCCCTTCGAATGTCCCGCTTACATCCAACGAATGGAGCTACCTACTAACTAATGGTATGGCTAGCGCTATTCTAAAGGAATGTAGAAGTACAACAAAACGACCAATTCTGAGTGGGTAAATAAGTCTCTTAGTTGCTTGCTCTATCAAAATGCTTTTCACACCACACACTTTTTTCAAAGTTCAAATTCTTTTCAAAACAAACAAACATTTCCGAACACTTTGTATACACTCCTACATGAGTCATTACAAAGTCAAAGTGAAATGCCTTTTTCAAAACATTTTGTCAAACACACAGAAAGCAATTTTAAAAAAGTGATCTAGAGCAACTAAGAGCCCGTAGATAACTACGGATGGAAAGGGGTGCTAATACCTTCCCTTTTCATAACCATTCTCCCAAACTCAGAATCTAACGAAGGTCTTTTTCTGTTACTTTTACCTTCCCTTAATTGGATAAAAATAAAAGTCGGTGGCGACTCTTGCTATCCGCACATTTGGATACAAAAAATCCTAAAAAGTCAGTTCACCGTATCACACTAGTGCTTAGGCCTCCCATGGATGCTTCCTCTTTGTGTTGACGTAGGCGTTAATGCTCTATTCCTGGTGAAGTAGTTTCGTCAACTCCAATACTCTTTTCTCGCTTGCATAGCACTGAGCTTAGAATGTATCCCTTTCTTCTTTGAGTTGAATCCAGGATGTCTTCAATTCTTCGAAATCAATAGGCATGTCTGGATGGAGAATGGTATAGGATCCGTCACCTTCAGCAACAGGTTCCATAATTACCGGTAGAATAGAAGCATATGGAATCATGAGATTTTGATCGTGAACTCGCACCCATTTGAGGTAAGGTTCCCAAGGAATGGAATTTTTATTCCCCAAAGTATTGGTATCAATCTTCTTCACCATGCCCCAAGTGTGCACAAATCTTCGACGATAACCTCAGAGGTCGTTGTCATAGTCAAACACAATGCCTCAGATGAGTATATCATGAGGGCCATCTTTTCGAGCGTAACCAAACTATCATAGCGCTAGAGAAGGATTGTAAGTGATACCTCCTCTTATGCCAAGGAGTGGTACATTAGGGAACTCTCCACAACGCTCAATGAAAGTGAAGTCCTTTTGAGAGTAGAGACACCAATGAATATCTGAATGAGAGAGTGACATCAACCTTTGAGACCACTTCAGCCTTTGTTTATTCTTCACCACTGATCGAGGAAGGTGCGAAATAAACCACATGGATAATAACGGTATGCAACATATCATAGTTACTTATCTTTTCATAGTACAAGTGTGGAGAGAATGCATAATATCTCCAACAAACGTAGGTACAAGATCATGAGTGAGGAAAATCTTGATGGAATTCACGTCTATGAATTGGTATGGATTAGGAAATAGCATTAAACCATAGATTAGCGTAGCCAAAACATCTTTGAAAGCATGGAAACTCATAGCCTTTGAGAATTCTTGAGCTTTATTTATTAGAAACTTAGCAAGAAATCCCTTAACTCCACTTCTTGTCTCCCAATTATCTTCAACTTCAACTTGCTCCTTACATCATCTATATACCATATAGAAGTGATCCAAACCATCCTCCCACTTTTGTAAATCCAGAATCACCATCATCATCTTCAACTTGCTCGAGTTGCAGTTAGACTTGGGCAGAGCAATTCAGAGGTTTTCAATCCAGTCCAAGCATTCAAACACGTTCCATATGGTCCAGTAAGCTATAGAAATCATCAAACAACTTCTGAAAACACTCCTTCGAAGAATCAGATTTCAACTTGAAGAGGTAAGAACTCAAACTTCAAACTCTATGATTCTTGCATTCTATTCAAAACATTGCTTGGCCATTTTTTTTTGCACTCATACTGATCATTAACCCTCAATCAATTGCTTAAATCATGGTCCATACACGATTTCATGATCAATTCTTAGAATTAGGGTTCATCCATTTTTCTTTGAATTCAATGATCTTAGGCTTAAAATAAATGCAATTAATGATTACCATCGTGTTCCTGGGCTCAAAACGAGCAAGTATCAGTTTTACATCATCCAATTTCATCAAGAAACAAGGAAGTTACTAATCCATGAAGATTGGAGGAAGAAGATGAAGTTGCGCACATTTTTCAATTTTCTAAAAATTCAAATTTTTTAGTTTATAATATATATTTATGGTTGTGTTTTAATTAACGGATTTATATCCACCCCAGTGCTAGAACACGCACTTCTCATGTCTTTCCATTCCATAGGTCCAGGGTTCAAATCCCCCTGAGACCTTTTATTTTTCAAAACTTCACTTTTCTTCACATTTTCAACTCATTTTCAAACATTTTCACAATTGATTTCAAAAATTAATTGGAGGCGTGATAATAACAAGTTAAGCACATGGCGTAGTGGTAAAACTTTTCACGGTTCAAGAAAAATGCTCAATGCTTACAATGAAAGATTTAATTTTTTTTCAAACATCTTTCTTAACTTGTAAGTGGTAACACTTTTACACTCAAGCAAAATACCGAATGCTTAAAATGAAAGATTTAAACAATCAAATTTTCAAAAATGTATGTGATGAAATAGATTAGATACATTTTTCATTAAGATTACACTTGTCTTTGTCTCTTAATCTTTTCTTCCACTAGCATAAGTGGGACCGATGATTGCTCTAAATTTATCAACCTCCTTTTGAGAATACGTAAGCATAAGGTCTCACCCGCGGCGAGCATACTTCTTTCTCCCTCAAACCAAACAAACCTTAGTTCCCTTAGATCCGAGCTACAGATGATCTGATTCCCATTAGGGGATATGTATGAAGAGGATCCCAATGATCTTTTCAAGCATAATAATAAATAAACTTAGGTTCCTTCCAAACCTACCTTTCTTAAATCCCAAAGGAGAAACTTTCCCGAAATAGCAAAGTAGATAAAACACACAAACATACAAAATATGCATAAAAAAATTCCTATAGAAAACTATAGATATATAGGGTGCTAATACCTTCCCTTTATATAACCAACCCTCTTACCCTGGTCTCTCCCTAATGCATTGCATCTAGTTCACGCTAGTCGCATCACATATTATATTTAGGGTATTTCAGCTTTCCTCTTTTTCATCTTCTTTCTTGTTTGGAAACAATAAAGCTTGGTGCTCGCGGCATCTTTTAAAACAAAAAAAAAATCAAAAGAGTAAATTGTTTTGAGCTGGAGATTCGAATTTCGATCTGATTCCCTCGTTCGTCACTTTTTATCGGGAACAATGACTTCCTGAAATAAAGAACCTTTAGGAATTAGGAACTAGGTGTTTGAATTTTGGTTTTGATGTAGTAAAGAAAACAATGGTGGAAAAGAATATCAGGTTACAACTGAGTCGACTATGAGAAGAATATGCCAAAATATGAAGAAATTAGTCGAAGCAAGCCAGAAGCGGTTGAGTTTAGTGGAAGCGGGAAATTCGAAATTCAAAGTCTCCAAGAACGTACTCAGCAGTTTATAACACGTTTAAGCGCCAAACAAGTGGCAGAATCTGATGAAGCAGTTATCTTAGAGTCTGAACTTCATCCGTCGATAGCTTTAGGTCAATTATTTTGTAAATACTATAAATAAGTAGTTTCAATGTAATTTCCGTGTGTTCACTTGTATAATCAAATCACTTGCAAAAACTCTGTTCATTTCGAGCGTCGGGATGCAAAAAGTTCAAGAGTGCTTGATGTAAGTGAATCACCACTTTTATTTCAATGCAAAACTTTTACATTTCAGTCATTTCCTTTGAGTCATTTACTTGCATTCTATGTACTTTTCAACAATATCTTTGCGCTATCGTTTATGTTGATTCTCTTTTCGTAACAAGCTTCAAGTTATAAAAAGAGTCAGTCGACACCTATTTCGTTTAGAACAATTTTGGGGCTCGCAACCTTCTATCGGTCACGAGTCACCATTAGTTGGTACAAATCATATTGTGAAGAATCAAATTTGTTAATCGTTTCATTTATACTCCTTCTTTCGGTCAAGAGTCACGAGTCAGTCGAATTGAGTCTACCTATAGTATGGAAATCCATTGTATAGATTCCCTTAGTCTTAGAAAATTGTTTCATAGATAAGGATTTCGACAGAACTAGTACAATTTCAAAAAACCTTAGCGCATGTCTTAAGATCAATTGGTCGATCTTACGAGTGACCCTTAGTTTTAGGATATTGGGAGGACCAGCGGTTGTTTACCATTTTCCATAGTAAACAAATTGGCACACCCGGTGGGACTAGTGCTAAGTGTATGTTGTTAGATGTCATAAGTGTATGAAACTTAGAAGTGGGAGTTTAACTAAAGAGTATAATAAACCACCAACTAGGAGACGTATACCAAAGATGACTAACCGTAACGTTGATGAAGTTCCTTCACGAACATTAAGTTCGACAGATCTAATAGTTTCTCAGGTTGCATAATTACCTCCATCTCCTGCCACAGTGTCGACCACAACCACTGCACTTATTCCTCAGACTCAGCCGGTGAGTCCATGAGCCACGATGAATACGGCATTCCATTAAGGAATACGGCACTACAAATCCCTTTTATGGAATGTCGTATTCCTTAATGCCAAGTTATCAGTCGACTTCAAGTGCAGCAGTGGTGTCAGATAATGTTCAAAATACAAGTTCCCCCTTACAAGGATCTGCAACAGGGGGAAATAATAGAGGCAACCTTAGTAAAGGAGCGCCTTCTCAGTCTGTAATGCCGCCTCTTACTAACACTTCAGTAGAGGTATTAAGGCAATAAATGGATGATAGTAACCATGAGTTTGTTAATATGTTAACTAACCAAATGGGTAATGTATTTAATCCTATAGTACAAGAGTTGGCTGAGACTAATAGGCAGTCTGCTGAAACGAATCGATAGGTGATTTCCCAGTTAACATGTTTTTGTAATTTTTTGGGTGCTCCCCCGAACAGGCGCCACCTGTTCAACTAGCTGCCCCTGGTCAAATAGACATGGGGAAATAGAAGATGAAACTGTCCGTCAGGGACAAGCTGCAGTGCCTTAAAGAAATTTGGTTGTCAACCCACCCAGGGTATTAGTTCATCGACAACAAGAGGCTGATCAAGTCGTTGATCAAATTCGACAAGAAGAATTAGCTGTAGAAAATAATCTAACTACAATTGTTGAAAGAATTATGGCTAAAAATGGCATGAATGCCACACTTCAAAGGACAACATATTCTTCCCTTTTGTCAGAATATATTTTACAAACTGAAAATCCTAGAGGATGGAAAATTCCTAAATACACTAAGTTTGGGGGAGAATCTGGGGAATCGATGGTCGAACACATTGCTAGATACTTGATCAAATTCGACAAGAAGAATTAGCTGTAGAAAATAATCTAACTACAATTGTTGAAAGAATTATGGCTAAAAATGGCATGAATGCCACACTTCAAAGGACAACATATTCTTCCCTTTTGTCGGAATATATTTTACAAACTAAAAACCCTAGAGGATGGAAAATTCTTAAATACACTAAGTTTGGGGGAGAATCTAGGGAATCGATGGTCGAACACATTGCTAGGTACTTGACATAATTTGGTGATATGGCCAACAATGAAAATCTAAGGGTAAAACATTTCCCTTCATCCCTCACTAAGGAAGCATTTACGTGGTTCACCACTTTGCCTCCAAATTCTATTGATTCATGGACTAAGTGAGAAAAGCTTTTTCATGAAAAATTTTATGAGGGACATTCGAAATTAGTTTGGTCAAATTGTCATATATTAAGAGAAGGTTTGCTGAAATTATTGATGATTATCTCAATAGGTTTAGGTCATTAAAAGCAAGATGCTTTACCAAAGTGTCAGAACATGAATTGGTTCAAATGGCTGCTGGCGGTCTAGATTATTCAATTAGGAAGAAAATAGATCTGACCTTTGTTAAAAGTTAGACATACTAAGATTAGAAAAAGTTAGACATACTAAGGCTAAAGCCAAGAAAGAAAAAGTAGCTTATATAGACTACAATGATACTGATCCCATATATGAGGCCGACTATATCTCGCCGACTGAGGATGAGTTCGATGTGGCTGAAATGAAGCTAGGGTCTGCATATGAGTGTAAATCACTATTTCCTGGCAAAGGAAATGGTCCTGTCGAAAACAGTTCAAAATTTCCTACAAAAACTAATACTTTTGTGTAACTAAATGTGAAGAAATTTTTTATCTCTTACTTAATGATGGTCAGCTTTTAGTACCTCCAAATGCAAAATTACCAGAATTAGAACAATGACAGAAAAGAGGTTTTTGCAAATTTCATAATTATCTTGGTCACACAACCTCTCAATGTTTTCTTTTCAGGGATCTTGTTCATAAATCACTACAAGAGAGATGATTGAAGTTTGTTGCTAGAAAGATGAAAATCGACGTTGATCCTCTAAGGAAGGAGGAAGCGTTATTTGTAGAACCTGTTGAGATAAACATGGTGGAATTGACATAATTTCCTAAAGACAATATGGTCGAGGAAAGTATTGGTGAAAGCCCCAATGTCGACATAGCTGATGTTTATCCCAAGGCTGGTGATGATTTGTTGGATTTCCTCTATCGGTGCAAAAACATGGGCTCACAAGTGTGTTTGTGCCCTAGATGTGGAGCTGTTACTAATAAAATTGTTGTTGAGAACTTTCAAAAGTTGTAGCTAGAGAAAAACAAGCCCAAGGTGTACAACCAACGGTTCCCTAATCCAAGGGATACTAGGAGAGATGTGGGGAGCACTCAGGCTTAGCCAAGGATCTTCATCCCTTCTACTACTGCTCCAAGAGGCACATGGATCAAGCCTCAAAGCAAAATAGGGGCATCAACTGTCAATGTTTTCGCTAGGGGTATAAATGGAAAGTTGGTAGTCAATTACTGACACGAGTTCAAGACGGAGAGAAACAGTCATGTTTCTCAGAACTACATGGGAAATAATCCTATGTCCCTTACTCAATGGAGACGCTTTCAGCGTCGTAAACAAGCTGCAAGGATAATAGCTGCTGCTGAGCAGGTTACTGCGAATAAAGCAAGCAATAAAAAACAATACAAGGTGAAGGTCGACACTGCTGCCAAAGAACAAATCAGGGAATTCTTAAATCGACCTGTATACAAATGCTCTAAGAAGAAACGGATGACTTTAAGTCAGATTCTAAAGAGAATCTGGACATTCTAGTCAATATGGTGCCAATCCTCCCTGTGGAGTATGACTGTTCGACTGAGGTAGAGGACTCTACTGATGTCGATGCTCAAGAGATGGCTTTGCACAGGCCAATGTGTTATTTCGTCATGAATGATGGTTCAATTGAGACCCAAGATGCCTTTTTTGAAAGGCCCGACATGGCTATGAGAATCCACCTGAAGCCTCTATTGATCAGGGCTAAAGTCGAAGGAACTACTATCAACAAGGTGTTGGTCGATTATGGTGCGACGGTCAACATCATGCCACACCATATTTTAAAGAAAATTGGTAAGTTTGACACTGATATCAGGTCCCATAACATGGTCTTATCAGACTACGAAGGAAGAATCAAGAACACTATGGCAGTGATCTAGGTAGACATTAGTGTCGGCTCAGTAACTAGGCTGACAATTTTTATGGTGATTCAAGGGAAGCCAAGTTATAATCTCTTGGCAGGAAGAAAATGGCTTCACGGTATTGGAGAAGTGTCTTCTTCCATGCATCAATGCTTAATAATCTGGAGGGAAGATGGTAAAACCATTGAGGCCGACCAAGGGTATTTCATGGCCAATGTTAATAATATTGGAAAATAGCAGTTTGATATGAAACTTGCTAATATTTCACCATGTGTACCTGCTGAGGAAATGTATGCCAACTTGGATGAGACATTCTTTTCCTTAAAACTGTATGAAACCCATGGTTTCATATGGGATGTGGAACCCTTATAGGATCCATATGCTGAAAACTAGCCGACAGGCTAGGGCGACATCAATGATAAGGATATCTGAGCTTGAAACTCTAAGAAGGATTTCAATGTGTATTACTGAAAACAAAATAAAGTTGGCACTGGAAGTTGAAGAAAATATGGTTGTCAAAGCCAATAGACTACAAATTCTGGAGGAAGATTTCATTTTGGCTATTGAGCCAAAACCACTAGATAGAGATAAAGAGATCGAAGAAAACGTCGATACGCAGCGTCTTGGCTGCATATATGATGATGAGCCGTTAGGAATTGAAAAAGTTCCAATGGCTCTTGAAATGATGTAGCCACAATATCCCTTAGAAGAAATAAATCTTGGTGAAGCTGGAGATAAAAGACCAACATACGTCAGTGCCAATATCGACCAAAAGCTCAAATATGAGGTAATATCTTTATTAAAAGAATTTCGAGATTATTTTTCTTGGGACTATAATGAAATGCCAGGTTTAAGCAAGGATTTAGTCGAATTAAGGCTGCCAATAAAAGTTGGAAAGAAGCTAGTAAAGCAGACGCCCGGGCGTTTTTCTCTGGCAGTAATGTCAAAAATCAAGGAGGAGATAGAAAGGATCCTCAAAAAAAGATTTATAAGAACTGCAAGGTATGTCGATTGATTGGAAAATATAGTGCCAGTGATTAAGAAAAATGGTAAATTAAGAGTGTGCGTTGATTTTAGAGATCTAAATGTTGCCACTCCTAAGGATGAATATGATATGCATGTGGTAGAAATGTTGGTCGACTCTGCTGCTGGTTTTGAATATTTAAGTATGCTTGATGGTTATTCTGGCTATAACCAAATTTGTATTGCAGATAAAGATGTGCCGAAGACGGCATTTTGTTGCCCAGGAGAGTTGGGAACCTATGAGTGGGTTGTCATGCCATTCAGCTTTAAAAATGCCAGAACGACATATCAAAGGGTAATGAATTCTATGTTTCATGACTTTATTGAAGATTTTATGGAAGTTTATATTGATGATATTGTAATAAAGTCGAACAATGAGTCGACTCATCTGAAACATCTTCGAAAATCATTTGAGAGGATGCGAAAATATGGATTAAACATGAATCCATAATGGACGTCAAGCCTCCTTCGACCAAAAAGGAACTTCAGTCTTTGTTGGGCAAAATAAATTTCCTAAAGAGGTTCATATCCAACTTAAGTGGAAAAACTAAAATATTTTCACCACTGCTTCGACTAAAGAACGAAGACTTCATATGGAAAAAAGAGCATCAAGAGGCTTTCGACAAAATTAATGATTAATTAGAGAAGCCTCCAAAATTGGTGCCTCCTGTTAGAAATAGGCCTATGAGATTATATATTGCAGCTTCAGATTCGACTATAGGAAGTATGTTAGTTCAGGAAGATGAAAAAGGTGTCTAAAGACCCGTGTATTACCTTAGTCGAATGTTAAATGATGCTGAAACTAGGTATAGTGATATAGAAAAACTATGCCTATGTTTGTATTTCTCTTGTATTAAACTAAATCAATATATAAAGCCTGTTGATGTGTATGTGTTTTCTCATTTCGATATTATTAAGCACATGTTGCCCAAACCAATTTTACATAGTAGAATTGGTAAATGGTCTTTAGCATTGACAGAATATTCTTTGACGTATATGCCCTTGAAGGCAATGAAAGGGCAAGTAGTGACAGACTTCCTTTTCGACCATTCAATGGTCAGTATGCCCCAAAATTATGTTGACTTAGTACCATGGAAGTTATACTTTGACGATTCTAGCCATAAACATGGAGCTGGAATAGGGGGGATTATAATTTCTCCTAATGGAATTCCAGCAGAGTTCAACTATGCAATCGATGGCATGTGCACTAATAATGAAGTAGAATATGAGTCTTTGATCACAGGACATGAACTTCTGCTAGAATTGGGGGCAAGGAATGTCGAAATTATGGGTGATTCTGAATTGGTGATTAAACAAGTATCAAGAAAATATAGATGTGTCAAAGAGAATTTAATCATGTACTTTGTGATCACCATTAGGTTACTCAAACAGTTCGAACAAGTGAATATTCGACATATACCTCGGCGAGAAAATCAAGAAGCTAATGACTTAGCGCAAGAAGCTTCAGGATACAAAAAAGATCAAAACGAAGAGAATATTCAACTAAGAAAGAAAGTTCGAGAAACTTTGTTTTCTCCTTTAGATTTGTCAATTATAAAGTTAGGGGATGTAGATGCTGAAACATTTCAAATTTTAACAATTGACAATGGGCAAGAGGATGATTGGCGAAAGCCATTGGTCGATTATCTGTGTTTGCCTACGGGTTTGACAGAATGTAAGATTAAATATCGTGCCCTCGGTTATGTTTTGATATAAAACAAATTATTTAAGAAAACTGTTGAAGGAGTATTGCTTAAATGCCTTGGAGAAAGTGAGGCATATATAGCAATGTCAAATGTGCATAGTGGAGCATGTGGTGCGCATCAAGCTGGACACAAGATGAAATGGCTTTTGATGCGATCAGACGTCTATTGGCCCTTAATGTTGAAAGATTGCATTGTGTTTTCTAAAGGTTGCCAAGAATTCCAAATGTAGAGGGGGCATACAACATGTTCCTTCAAGTGAATTACATGCAATTGTAAAATCTTGGCCATTTATAAGATGGGCCTTAGATGTGATTGGAGAAATAAAACAAGCTTCTTCAAAACAACAAAGGTATATTTTAGTCGGCATTGATTATTTTACAAAATGGGTCGAAGTTGTGGCTTTGATGAATGTCGACCAAGAAGTTGTTATTGAGTTTATACAGAATCACATCATATGTCAGTTTGGAATTCTAGAAACAATTACAACCGATGAAGGATCAATGTTTACTGGGCGAAAAATGCAAGAATTTGCGCAAGAAGTTGGAATTAAATTGTTACCTTCGACTCCCTATTATGCTCAGGCAAATGGCCAAGTTGAGGCTGCTAACAAGGTAATCATTAGCCTAATCAAGAAGCATGTAGGAAAGAAGCCAAGGAATTGGGATAAAACACTAGATCAAGCCTTATGGGCATGTAGAACTTCTCCTAAGGAATCAACAGGAACTACTCCATTTTGACTTGTATATGGACATGATGTTGTGTTGCCTATGGAGATTATTATGCAATCAGAAAGAATCCAAAGACAACATGAAAGGCAAATGAGATTACTAGAATATGATGGCAAACGAGATTGTCGACTGAGACGAAGAGAAGATGTTAGCTCTTGATTCATTGAGAAAGCATAAAGAAAGAGTTGCCAAAGCCTATAATAAGAAAGTAAAGGATAAGGTATTCATTATCGATGATTTAGTTTGGAAAGTAATATTGTCTATGGATAGAAATGATAGAATCTTGGGAAAATGGTCTCTAAATTGGGAAGGACCTTTTAAGGTGATACAAGTGTTTTCCAACAATGCTTATGAGCTTGAAGAATTAGCCCCAAATCGAAGAATTCTAAGGGTAAATAGTAAGTACTTAAAAAAGTATAAGACTATTCTTCAAGAAATTAAAGTTTCGACAAAATAAATAGATGTCGAAATAATAAGCTGGAGAGAGTTATGTCGAAACTAGCAAATTAAGCATGCATAATATATTATGTAAAGCGAAAAGGAAAAGACATTATATTAAAAGTGGCTAAAAAGCCATTGTTTGAATAGTACAAAAGGAATTAAAGATATTACAGGATAATGATTGCGAAAATTAGAAATGCTTGAATTTTTTCTAGAAAGATAGCATTTCTCCTTGGAGACGCAAAGCGTGATTTTCAAAGTTCTCAGCTTTAGCTTTAAGAGATATAATCTCTGTTTCAACATTCGCAATTATATTGCCTGCAGCTGCAGCATCCATGGTCATCTTATTGACCCGCGTTTGAGCAGGAGTTATAACTTCGTTAGTCTTCTCCTCTTGTGTAGAAATGATTTCCAGTTCCTCATTTAATGAAGACATTTCTTTGTTCAGATCAACAAGTTGACTGCGTATCTCAACAACTCTTTTCTTTTTAGGACTCAACTCTTGCTGTTTATGCCCAGTCATTGTTATTATCCCGTTGATCTCTTTATAAGCTTGTACCACCACTCCAACATTTTACCTTACAAAGGCCTGTTTTGCCTCGACATTTGCAAGCATAGGAGCAAAGAATTTTTCGAATGCTGCCATCATGAGCTTGGTCAAGTTAGAAATATCAAGAGTTTTCAGCTGGGTAAGTTTGTCCGAAATTTCTCCACCAATAGCTGGATCATCATGAAGCATTATAGGCAACTCAGGGCTCAGAGCATAGGTTCGAATTCTGTCTGTCAATTTTTTCACCTTTCTTGCCTCAGGCCCTAGCTTATAATTATACGCTTGAGATTGGTCGGAATCGGAGGAAAAATTTCGAGAACTCACAAAGCTACGTAGCCTTGTTAGTGCTTCTAGAGCATCAACATTCAACCCCAATTTTGATGAAGGCGTTGGGGATATGAATTATTTTCCTCTGAAGGCCTAGATGAATCAGTTTTATTTTGTTCAGAAGGTGAAGGTGATTCAACCTTTTTTTCTTCAGTAGAAATTTGAGGATTGCCTTCAGGTGGAGGAGGATTTGGAAAGGTGAGGTAGTTTTGTTGGAAGTGGTGGCATGTTTGTCTGCCTCTTAATCCTACAGGGAATTTGAAAGACTAGATTCAGAGCTAGTTGAAATATAACCCTTGTGTTTGGAAGGACTAGTGACTGAATCAAAGTCACTAAGAGTAGTCGGAATAATCAGGTAATGAACTCACCAGCGGCTACGTCGAGAGTATGTTGATGATCAGGTGAAGAAACCTCCGATAATGGAGTATATTTTGGCACGCTTTGCTGTGGACCAGAAACTTCAACCTAGAGAAAATAAGACAAATGTTAGCCAAATGAATTTGGAAAACAAAGAAGAAAAAAAGTGAAAAATTTAGTAAATACATGTGGATTTGGACTAAGATTTGAAGGCTCACCCTTTTCGACGAAAGCAACAACAGTATCCTTCAATGGATTTTTAGCTTCAACAGTTCTGGGGGCTTGGGTTGGAGTGACGATGGTTGTGTTTATCATTATAATATCAACGCTTAAATTTAGGTTAGCTTCAAGATTTTTAGCCAAGATCACTTTACCTCTCCTTTTTGTAACAAGGGGATGATCATCGACGTCAGTTGTTGCTTCGACTTGATCGTCGACCCTGGTTCCAAGGTCTTGGGCCAGAAGGGCTTTCTTTTTCTTCTTTTTCGCCACTTCTTCTCCAGCAGAGGAATCTTTCTTCCTCTTGTGACTTTTGGATTTATTTGGAGTATTGAGGAGACTGAACATCTGGTGATGGTTGCATACCAAAAAAGGGATAAGTAGAAGTAATTGCACAAGTGGAATAAGAACTTAAGTCGAAACAATACCTCAGTCTTCTCAGAGACATTGTTTGTCCTTCTTGGACCTTTTGGATATTTTGGAGGGAGCAGCCAAATCCGCTGAGCGTTTCTGGCTCTGGAAGATAAAAAGAAAATTAGTACATTTTCTAGTCATAAAGTCGAGATGATTCGAAATGTGTGAATACACCTACCTGGGAACTTGTTTTCTTAAACAAGGGTAAAATTAATTCATCATTAGAAGGGGTATGATCAGGTACGATATGCAAAAAATATTGTTGTTAGAAATGCCAAGTTATAAAAGATAATTGGTGAAGGAGTAGAATCGAACGCTTGTTGTCAAAGGAGCAGCTTTGATAGCAGGAGCTTTTGGTGGTGCTACCTGAAAAGGGATAGATAAAAAGAAAAATGGTGAAGTTAGATAAGTGGAAAGGTCAAAATAAGTAAAGAAAACTTTCCAGAAGTTGTTACCATTTGGCACAACAGCAAGTTCTTTTACATATTGAGGATCAGTATGCAAAAAACCTAGGTAATCATTCAACCAGTGCTTCGTTGGTACCACTTTGTCAGCCTTTTTTCTTATAAGCATTCTCCACATTCGACCAAGAGCTATTCCACCAATCTGGGATAGGTGGGCGAAAAGCCAAGGCCAACAGGCTAGTCGGTAAATAAGGAAATTTATTGTTTCCAAAATGAAGTGCGTAAAGATATTTGTCTTTTGTGTAACCAGGAATTTTGAGTTGTGTAATCCTATCGGTTACGTTCTCCCTTAACTCTCGGGTTTCGTCAAAGATGGTCCGACGAAGGTTAGTTGGTAGATATACTACCCTAAAATACTTCTGGAAAGCTTGAATTTGTTTGATATTAGTAGCCTTACATGTGGTCGTATTTCCTTGAAAAACATCAAAAGCTGCAGTCAGTTCAGCTATCTTTTTGTCTGAGTCACCAACAAAAGTAATATAATATGACTGCCACCAAGTCTCAAACTCCTTGGTGCAGTAGAAGGATGGCTGAGAAGTTGTAAAAGTAAGTATAGTCCTTTCTTTCGAGAGGGTGTTGACATATTCTTGTACAGATTCCCAAGGTTGGTTGGAGATAATGTTAGCCATCAGTTCGTGAGAATTGAACAGAGATTTGGGAGCAATTTGACAAAACCCAAAATATAAGAATTGGGGAGTCAAAAAGCGTCTCCAGCAAATCAAAGATCTTTTCTTGTGTTCTTCCACTGGGGGGAATAATTTGGTAAGCCACTCTGGGCCACTTTTTCCATCAGCAAATGGAGCCATTGAAGGTGTAAAGTCGATCCTTGCCAACATAATATTAAACAGCAATTTGAAGATCTCAAGATTTGGAGAGGTTTTGTCGATTGGGGTCAGTGGTATGAGACACTTCCAAACGATATGCATTTGGCTTTGAGGGCAAGTTATTTTCCTACTTTTAAAAGGCTTAATATCTTCAGCAAAAGTGGCGTTCACCCACTACTGTAGAAGCCAAAAGGGACCGTGCGTCAAAACATTTTTTCTCTTTGGATTAGGAGGGTCGAAACGCTTGATTTGGTTGGAAACCTCAGTCAAAGATGTATATAAATAGGAAAAAATAAGTTGGCCCAAAGAAATATTCTCACTATTTTTCAATTGAGTAGCAAGGTAAGAAAATTGCTTGGCCACCTGCATCGACCTAGAGCAAAAAATGAAACGTGAGAGCCAGAGAGTCAAAAACGCTACGTGTTCTTCATCAGTGATGGGACCATATTCTTGTTTATGGTGGTCGATGAAATTATTGTATGTTGGGCTCCTACTTTTGCCAACGTCAAATCTGATGGATAGAGGGTCGGTGTTAGTATGGTTGAAAATTTTTCCATTGGGTTTATATCTTGTAATGGCAATAACGTCAAGCAATATGGGAGTAATCATAGCACACGTAGTGTGGAAAGTATTTGTCGAACCCTCCCAAAAATTTAAAGCAGCCAATAGCATGCTGCTATAGTAAGGTTGGCCGCATCGAGAAAATTCTAGCAAGGTATTAATTCCCATATCCTTCCAGTGTTCTCTTTTGTCGGCTTCTAGGCGTGTCATCCAAGCACCAAATTTATGGCAATTTAGAGAAGGGGCGATCCTAAAATTCTTATCAATGTATTGCAAAGAAATAGGTTTTGGATAAGAGACTATGGGTTTATTTGCAGTGCTGGTGGGGAAAAAAGCCCATTTATCATCTACATATATTTCAAATGGTGTGTCCGCAGGGAGAGGACCTAGAAAAGCTAAGGGTTTCCCTTTAAGGGTGAAAGGAATTAGTACTTGAGATTTCCAAATTTTGGTTTTCTCCTCAGCGAACGGAGGTTCTGGCACATAGGGTTTGTCGTCGATAAGGCGTAGCTAGAGTTCCATAGCTAGAGAAGTGGTAATGTCTTCAGTATTCTCTATTGAAGAAGTTGTGAAGAAATTTGAAGAAGATGAACAGGAGTAATGAACTTGAGTCTCTGGGTTTTTTCTCTGGAAGAAGGTTGAAGAAAGCGAAGGAAAAATAAGAAAATAAGAGAGTGGAGTATTTATAGACTCGTGGAGGAAAGAAGAAAATAAGAAGAAAATCTTTGTGATTTCCTAGGTCAAAAATCGTGTCAAGTCGAAAGACACGTATAGTGAGATTAAAGCGGAGTTGGTGGGCCATGTCTTCCACTAAAAGTGTAATGATGGCGGGAAATTAATGATCACACGTATTGAAACTTAAACGTGATATGTTTCCATGATTACATGACGTCACGGGAAAAGCGGAACAGTAACATCCACTTTTGGAGGTAGTGGACACGATTTAGTCGAATGTTGAAACCTATGCTTCAAAGATGCCATTATCTCATATATGTCGAAAATTCGAAAATGACATCTCTGGGGGGAATTTTGTTACCTTGAAAATTCTCAAGGTATTCAAGCACGTGAGTTAAATGTAGAGGTTCTTAAAATTTAAGGGTGACTTCCTGAAATAAAGACCCTTTAGGAATTAGGAACTAAGTGTTTGAAAGTTGGTTTTGATGTAGCAAAGAAAACAATGGACGAAAATAATATCAGGTTACAACTGAGTCGACTATGAAAAGAAGATGCCAAAATATGAAGAAATTTGGTCGAATCGACCAGAGCGTGGAGACGGTCGAATTTGGTCTTGTTGACCATATGGAATTCTGGACATAGAAGAATTTTGTTGTTTCTTTGTGTCAAAGAGGAAGCATTTATTCGAAGCAAGCCAGAAGCGGTTGAGTTTCGTGGAAGCGGGAAATTCGAAATTCAAAGTCTCCAAGCACGTACTCAACATTTTATAACACGTTTAAGCGCCAAACAAGTGGCAGCCTATGATGAAGCGGTTATCTTAGAGTTTAAACTTCATCCATCGATAGCTTTAGGGCAGTTATTTTTTAAATACTATAAATAAGTAGTTTCAATGTAATTTCCGTGTGTTCACTTGTAAAATCGAATCACTTGCAAAAACTCTGTTCATTCTGAGCGCCAGGATGCAAAGAGTTCAAGAGTGCTTGATGTGCGTGAATCACCATTTTTATTTCAATACAAAACTTTTACATTTTAGTCATTTCCTTTGAGTCATTTACTTGCATTCTATTTACTTTTCAACAGTATCTTTGCATTATCGTTTATGTTGATTCTCTTTTCATAACAAGCTTCGAGTTAATAAAAGAGTCAGTCGACACCTATTTCGTTTAGAACAAGTCTGGGACTCGGAGCCTTCTATCGGTCACGAGTCACCGTTAGTTGGTACAAATCATATTGTGAAGAATCAGATTTGTTAATCGTTTCGTTTAGACTCGTTCTATCAGTCACCAGTTAGTCGAATTGAGTCTAAATATAGTTTGGAAAGCCATTGTATTAGTCCCCTTAGTCTTAGAAAACCGTTTCTTAGATAAGGATTTTGATAGAACTAGTACAATCTCAAAAAACCTTAGCACATGTCTTAAGATCAACTGGTCGATCTTGCGAGTGACCCTTAATTTTAGGACTTTGGGAGGACCAGAGGTTGTTTACCATTTTCAACAGTAAATAGGACCTAAGTCCAAGTATTTTACAAAAGCAGTTCGAGTTTTGAAAACAAGAATCCTTTGAAAAAGAGGGAAGATTTTGAAAACTAAAGAATGGGTAGGAGATGAAGAGGGTAACCTAAGTGCATAAAGTAAAAGGTAAGGGTAAAGAAAGATCTAACCGAGTGAGAAGACTAGTACTTGATATCAAGAGCCAATACTATATCCCATCCTTTGGATTACCACATAAACAACAGATAACCAGACAAAAAAAACCGAGCTTCAGATAAGTCAATGCTTTTAGGTAAACTCTTCTCTTGAGAAAAACGGGCAGAGTAACGACTGTATTTTGAGGAAATCCACTCTTAATCGAGTATAACGGAATAACCTGCATACAAAGATAATAACCAGACAAGACAGAATAACACCAAGGGCACAAAGATCTCCAAGATGAGGTAGAGGTCCTAATCCTAGGTCCTAAGATCAAGCTCCAAGCACAAGGATAGTAACCAAGTCCAATTAAAAGTTTTTTATATTTAGGTTGAATTATTAAATATTTTTGAAAAGGAAAATAAAGGTCAAGTGAGCAAATTCAAAATGACAAGAAAATAAAATGCTCAAATGAGAAAAGTAAAAAAAGAAATATAAACTAAAATGCTCATTGAGCAAAGAAAAAATGGCATGAAATGTAAATGCTAAAAATAAAGTGCATAAAAATAAAGAGCATAAAAGTAAAAGCGGAAAGTAAAGAGGGGAAGTAAAAGCAATTAATAAAGGTTAGCAAAATGACCATCTTGAAACTTGTCAACTATATCATCGAATTGTTAATTGTTAATCGCTAACAAGGTGACCATCTTGAAACTTACGCATGAAGACTTTCCAAAAGCTTGATAGAATCAATGTGACCACACGATAAGTTTTAATTGTTTTTTGTCAAGTCTGACTCACAAAAGTACTAAGATCCAAGGGCTCTTATTACGCGTGCATGGTAAGGCAAAGTCACCGAATCCAGTTTGAAAAAATTACATGTCACACTTTCATTGGTTAAAGACAAACACGTAGGTCATCTTCAACCTCCAGCAATTCTCCATACGTGATTCTCAAACTGTAAAATCAATAGTAATGGGTGGTATCCTTGAATTTGTCTCTTCAAGACGATCTCAACCACATGCTTGCGAAAAATTTATTTACACTTGTTATACCCCAAAATTTGCCCACTCGGTACTAAGGTCAAAATTATTTTTAAACTTTGCTTTAAATTTCTTTTGGTTTATTACACTAATAATCCAGGGATTTTTATAAATATTCGTTCTCAAGGTCTATTTAAAAATATAATAATTCATTTCAAATTATTTGTATTTTTAAATATGACAAATACTTGCGCGTCTCCATATACTTTCAGTTGCATTTTTATTTCGAATGAGTAAGATAGCACAATTGGTAAGGAGGTAAGCTTTATAAATGTGAGGTCATGGGTTCTAATCTCACATTTTGCACTTTTAACATTTTTTTGTTATTTGTTACTAACTTTCTTTTTCTTTTAAAATCTATTTTCAAAAAATCATAAAATCATATTTTTATTATTTAAATACTAATTTTCGAATTTTATTATTTATGTATTTTTCAAGAATGTAATTTTTTACTTTTTTTTAATCATTTTATGCATTTTTAGACCAATATCAAAAAAAGGAAAGTTTTAAAGTCAATTTGTTCTTATTTTGGCATGTTTTCAAATCTTGGGGAGCAAGTAAAAAGAAATTAGGAAAATATTGATTAATTGATTAAATTACAAATCACAATTAAATGAAAATTTTTGAGTCATTGATCATATTTAATTTTTTCTATATTTGTTTAACCTAATACTTTGTTATAAATAGAGGCCAATTTTGATACAACAGGGGGGAGGACACCATTTTTTTTTTCATTGCATATTTCCTACACTAACATTTTCTTTTCTTTCTACCAACAATCACCCACAAATTTCCACAATTTCTCACACACATTTTTTCAATCTCTTTTCAAAGTTTCTTTTCAAATTGTATCTTGTTTTTGGCTGATGATTTTCATATGAGGCATTCCTTTTATTTTATCTCGTTTGTTGTTCTAACCACATGATGTTTATTTGAAGGTTGATTGTTTTTACATTTTATTTTTTGTATAACAATTCTCACGGTTTCACACTTACAAGCCATTTTTATTTATCATTTTAATCGAACCACTTTTTTTTTACGGTCCATATCTACCATTAGAAATACTAACTTTTTTTTGATCTTGCATATTAAAAACCTTACAATTTACTAATATATTTCTACATGCATTTTTTTCTAATTTGTATTAGTGAAGTTTTTTCTAACAAAACCATTTTTCACCATTAACAACATCACTTTTTTTCTAAACAAACTACAAACAACTAACATATCAAAAATATGAATGAAATCTATTTCGTACAGTTTGTCAACGGCAACAACTCAACCTTGGGTTTCGACCCGTGACAATATTCCTCCATTATCATTGATTTAATTTTGATTCATCTTTATGCTAGTGTTTTCTTTTCTTTTTTTGTGTCGATACTTTGTTTCGTGTTCGTAATTCATTTCGCATCGATCCATTCAAAACTTTCAACACCTCCGTGGACCAAATCTTTTTTACCACTTTTCTCCTTCAATGTTTCTAACCTTTTTTAATTTCTCTTTTCTTATTTTTATTTATTTTCATAAATTAATTTGACTATTTTCTAAAATCCTAAAAAATGTTTTAATTTTAGATTTAGGTTTCAAAAACCTTTATTTTAATTTTTGACACAAAAACATTTATTTTTTATTTGCATTTTCAATTATTTTTCTAATTAAATACTAATTAACATAGATTTAGGATTTTTACATTAAAATCAATCTCAAAAAATACAAAAATATTTTTTCTTCTTTTAATTAAGGTTACTAACCTAAAAAACATTTTCCTACTAATTTCCAAAACATTTTATTAACTTTATTCTGATTATTTATGATTATCTCGCATTTACAAATTCTAGAAAAGATGTATAGGTCGCAAATTTTTATTATGTAATAGCGTAGGATTTACTTTCCGCACCTTTACATTTCCGCATTTACTTTCCGCACTCCTATATTATGTAACTGCCCCAAAGCCATGTAATAGCGTAGGATTTACTTTTCGCACTTTACGTTTCCGCAATTTACTTTCCGCACCCTATAAACTGCTAGTAACTAGGCGTGTATGGCAAGATTAAAATCAACATAGCTCACTCATAATTTTCAAGACAAAATATCTGAAATCAACACACTCTTTCACACATGCACCCCTTAGGGTAATTCTCTCTCGTTGCCTTTACGAATCCAAATATGGTCATGTCCCTCGAACGTAGAGGTATTCTAGCACCGTTGCCTTCAAACAAATCATCATAGTCCCTTCGATACAAAGATCATAAGACCCACGATGTCACCTCCGAAAACATGATCTTGACCCTCGATTGTCGCCTACGAAAAATGATGATAGTCCCTTCAAATGTGCTAGGATACTTCCTACAAGTTGCTTTCTATGACCATCCGATGTCCCTTCGAATGTCCCGTTTACATCCAACAAATAGGGTTACCTACCAACTAATGGTATGGATAGCGCTATTCTAAAGGAACGTAAAATAACACGAAAACGACCATTCTGAGTAGGTAATAAGACTTTTAGTTGCTTGCTCTATCAAAATACTTTTCACACCTCACACTTTTGTCAAAGTTCAAACTCTTTTCAAAAACGAAACATTTCCAAACACTTTGTATACATTCCTACATGAATCATTACAAAGTCAAAGCGAAATGCCTTTTCAAAACATTTTTGTCAAACACACAGAAAGCACAATTTTAAAGTGATCTAAGAGCAACTAAGAGCCCGTAGATAACTACGGATGGAAAGGGGTGCTAATATCTTCCCTTTTCATAACCTTCTCCTTAACTCAGAATCTAACGAAGGTCTTTTTCTGTACTTTTTACCTTCCCTTAATTGGATAAAAGAAAAGTCGATGGCGACTCTTGCTATCTGTACATTTGCGATACAAAAAATCACAAAGTTAGTTCACCGTGTTACAACACTGAGTAAAGAGAATTTTGAAAAAATCTCAAATAATAGCGAATAGGATTTTGATGAATCTCTTAGTCAATACTTGATGAAAATGCAACTGGTGAAGATCACAAGGATCAAGGAGATGAGGAGAGTGTAATGATGCTATATTTTACAAGGTTTGATGGAGATTTCTACCTGAACGAAGTTCACTTTCAGAGCTCTAAAAATGGACTAGGATAGCACGATTCAGGAAGCCTCAAGGCACGATTCTTGTTTTGTTAGCTTCAGTGAGGTTCAAGGAAGAAAAATGAAGGGTTAATTTCAAACTGGAACGACTTTGAGAGTGAAAATGAAGTTGCAGAAAATTGGATTCGAGAGATATTTTGGCAGGGGATTTTTGGCTATCAAAGCTTGAGGAAATGAGTGAGGAGTGGTCCTCTATTCACAGGAGAGTGAGTGGTGATGAAAATGAGAAGAAATTGTGAGATATGGAGCAAAATTGTGCAACGTGTGTGCACGAAGGAAGTGTGACCTCATGTGCATCAAAACTCAGCCAAAACTTGCATTTCAAGGTGCTAATTAATTAAGGACAACTTCTAAACATGATTAGTCATGAAATCAAGGCTTAATTTTGGCTTAAAATTGATTGGTAGTGCAAAATGCATAAACTGATGATGTGCTCAAACAGATTTTGGCACAAACTTTGAACTGAGGCCAAATCAAATTCCCTCGTGCATTTTCTGATTTTCTTTGAGCCAAATGAAGTATTCAAAGAGCAGAACACAATGCAAAAAGAATCAAATCCATTGAGTTGAGAGATTGAGCCTTTAGGATTCTTGAAAAATCACTCATTTTTCTGACCAGGCCTTGGTCAAGCATGCCACTTTCTAAAAATGACCTATAATGTTTCTTCTTCAAACTTTCCCTTCCACTCTAAATTTTCTCTTCATTTTTCAGAGATGGTATGAAGTATACCTCTAAAAGAACATTTGGAAAAAGAGGCACTCAAAAATTCCAAAAATTGAGAAAGTTATGATCTTGTGAATTTGATGAAAATTTATGAAGTGACCTATAATCTTTTGACTTCTTCAAGTAACTTACAAACACTTTTAATCTTCAAGGGTTAAATGGAGATAAAGTTTGCATCTTCAAGATTTTTGTGCAAATAGAATGACCTCAAGATGATAAATGATGATCAAGATATGATCATTTGAAGTTGATTGTCCAACAATTGAGAAGTTCATCAAGGACTTGTAATCTATTGATGTCATAAGTAAGATTCCATGGATTTTCTCTTCTCACCTACTAAACTAAGTTGTATTAGACATCCTTATGTCCATTGTCAAATAAAATTGAGCTTAAGGAGACAAGGGATGACCAAGTTATGATCGGTAACCAAAGCTTGATGATGAGACTTCTTTATATAGGCGTAGCTTTGAACCGTTGGAAGACATCAGAATATGCGAAAGGAATGTTGATAAATGCATTAAGTGCTCCTTTCCATAAATACATATCTTGCCTTGCAAATTGTCGTTACTTTTATAATTTCCATTTGAGAATCTTGTAACGCATCAGAACTAAGGAATGCAATGCAGCCAGAATATAAATAGTTGAGTTTGTAATGCAACAAGGTGCTTTCAAAAGTTTGACATGAGAAGAGCATAACTTAGTTTAATGAGCGTGAGAATTTTGAAGGCTGCTTTCATATGCGTATCTTTCTTATTTGTTCTCTTTATCAATCAGAACTTCTTTATCTAGAATCAGAAATTCATCTGCATATTTCGTTAAAATATTAGGAAGCAAAAATGTTCTATGCAAAATATTTATCAATCATAGTCAGAACATGAATATCATCAATTGTGTTTGTTATCATCAAAACTTCTCAAAAAGACGTAGAAACAAACTATGTTCTAACAAGGAACACCTCCTAATATTGGGGGTTTATCTACTTATAACAATAAATAAAAACATAGTATTTGGTGTAGAAATTATAGATAACGGATGAAAAATAAGTCTTCAATTGCAAGAGCTCATGAAAATCTGGATTTCATGCATAGATCTGAGTTCTTCGGCCTTTAACCTTGTTCTTTGCCATCAAAATTCGTCTCCAAAATTCAACAACCTCTCTAAAATCGCATTCTCACCTTTTATTCTGATTTTCCAAAATTACAGACAAAAAATTCATAAAATTTACGTCCACACGCATTTTGGAACGCATTTGGGTTGCTTGCATGCATGTCAGCACGCATTTGAGCTGTTGGCATGCATGTGGAATGCATTTGAGTTGGTGGCACGCATGTGGTTACACATTTGACTAGACAAGTGATTTTTATTTGAGTTTATACATCTAGCACGCATGTGGGAACACATTTGGTTGTTGGCACACATGTGGGCACACATTTGACCAGATGAGTTCTTTTTCTTTGAATTTATACATTTGGCAGGCATGTAGGAACGCATTTGGATAGTAAGGAGAATGTTTTATGATTCACACGCATCTAAGCATGCGTTTGGGTACAGATGTGTGTTTTTGCCAATCTACACGCCTTTGGGCATGCACATGACCTGTGCTCCATGACTCTTGTTCTATTCTCTATATTTTTGTCCTACAAAACACACAATAACTTTTCAAAAATTTCAAAAGCATTTGAACCTGAAAACTCTAAAGAGACACAACCACAACATAAAATACGAACAAAAAGGGAAATAAAGTATTTGAAAACAACGAGAAGTTTAACTAAAGTTACCAGTAAGTAAAGGTGAAAAAACCACTTATCAAACTCCCCCAAATATAGACTATTGCTTGACCTCAAGCAACACATAAAAGAGCTCAGGAAATTCATAGTATACTGGTACTCATACGCGAGACTTCTGTTCACATTGGTTAAGAGGTAGTTCATCCGGTATTCACATGACACAAAGATTTTTTTCTAAAAAAATTTAAACCTAAACTTACCTTCCAGATATGTCTCTTACTATGTTTTTTACTTAAGTCTTTTTCCAATTTTCCTCCTTTTTCATTCGGACAATCAAATTAAGGCAATGAGAATTATGATGATCATCACATGCACACGAAAAATCAATTTTTTTGTTTAGGCTCCAAATAAGCAGCAATTTCTACTTTTGATTACCGATGAAATTTTCAAAACTTTTCGGTTTATATATTATCCTTATTCAGACGATGTTTGGGGATCAACCTCTTTTGGGCTTAATAAGTGGGTAAGGGCTACCCAACTTAGCGGGTTGGTTACCATTTATCGTCTTTTCATTATTTGGTGCCAAAATAATTTATTTCACAGTCAATAATACATGCATATGAATCTAGATTATGTCAGATTGTTAAGATAAACTACTCAAGGAGTACTTCTCTAGATTCAAGAACTATGGTACAAATCTACACGTTAGACTCATATCACTTTTTAGGGAACGTAGGGTGTTCAAACAAACCCCTTTTGTCATATTATTCTGGATTTCCTACCCTCAAACAATCATCCCTTTATATCTATATACTATTCTTGATCTATTTGAAATAAAAGTTGTTGCACAAAAAAAAATCCAGACACTATCAGGGAGAACTTTGAAGTGTGGTTTTAATAACCAACAAACACACCAAAACAACAAACAAATGAAAATTAAAATAGTAATCCCCCCCCCCCCAAACATGAACTAAATCTTGGCCTGAATATTTTAGAACAATAATAAGAAGGTTCACTCACAGTGGAGGCGGACGGTACTACAACATCACTGCTTCCCCATAGGTTGCACCTGTAAGGCTCTGTTTATTACCTGAAAACCAAACAAAACAAACAACAAAATAAAATGCTCAGTCATTAAAAGCGTGGGTTGCCTCACATATAGAGCTTCATTTAATGCCACATGGCTCGACGGTTCATCACCCATGTTAGGGTGGGTATTTAATTTTCCACACCTTGTTTCTTGCCCTTTCCGCAATAAAGGAATGTGATAGTTCATATACAAATACTACCTTGTGCCTCAAGTCAATTCCAGCTTCCATATCCTTACCTTGATGTTCTTTTTCATTTCTCTTCTTGACTTCTTGAATGAACTTAGGAGTTTTTATATGTATCATAGATGAATGAGATGATGCCACCTGAGAGATGATACCTGAGACTTTTTCTGGAGGTGATTTTAAAAATTTTCTTTCTCCCTCGAGTTTGACCATGGCCATTGTATGTTCACCTTCACCTTGATTCTGGATCTCTAACACTTTTAAATTTATTTCCTCGTCAAATGATTTTAGCGTCAGGGTACCTTTTTTGATATCAATATTACATTGAATCGTAAGCAAGAATGGTCGACAAAGAATGATAGGAGTCTCTTCATCTTCTGGAATATCCATGATTTCGAAATCAACTTGAAAGATAAATTTGTCAATTTCCACCAATACATCTTCAGCTACCCCATACGACTACTTGATGGTTTGATCAACAAATTTTAATTGTGTCCCTATCTCACTAGCCTTTCCAATACCCGGCTTTTGAAAGATACATAATGGCATTAAGCTCACACTAGCACCTGAATCAATTAGAATGTTCTTGAAAATTTTGTATTTTATAGTGCATGATGTTGCAACCGATCCATAATCCTTTGATTGATTAGGATTCTCCTCTTTGGTGATATTGCGCACCATTTCTCATCATTGGATACTGATACGTCTCCTATTGATCTATTTTTAGATAGTACCTCTTTCACGAATTTCTGGTACATGGGAATTTGCTCGAGTGCTTCCAAGAAAGACATATTGATCTCTAACTTTTTGAAAAATGTAACAAATTTCAAAAATTCTTTCTCTTTTGGGTCCTTCTTTGCTACTCGAGAGGGATACAACAACTTAATCACTAGTTTAGTCTCATTTGCACTTTTTTCTTCAGTTGGATTCATATGTGGTATGACTTTTTCCTGCTTTTTCTTGTTTTCTCTCACTTTTATATCCACCTATATGACATAGTCATCAAAATATTCCTTCTAACTCTTTGTTGTGATAATGTTAACATTCGCATGACTTTTTTGGATTTGTCACAATGGAGCTTAGAAAGGTGCCTGGTGCTTGCAAAGATAATTGTGGTGCAATTTTTCCCACTTAAAATTCCAAATATTTTATTGAAGTTGTGGTATTACTGTGATTGATCCTTGTCTCCTCTTGGAATTAAGAAATGTGGGCAGCCATCTTTTCAATAGCTACCTCCCAATCTTCCTTTTGTTGAGCTTGGTTCTTATTTCGGACATTCCCCTACTGATTTTTCCCGGAGAACTTTGGATGATTCTTCCACCCTGGATTATAAGTATTTGAGTAGGGATTACTCTGCTTCAAGAATTTTATCTCTTCAATTTGTTATGGAGTTTCAATATAATGCATAGTAATGTGTGGTCCACTAAAAATTTCACAAATAACATTTTGTGCATGTTGAACTAGAGCTACCTGTTGAGCACCTATCTTTATTGCTTTCAGCTTTTTCTCAACTTCTACATCAACTGTCTCTTCAATTCCATCACTCCTTCTGGTTTTCTTGCCACCGTATCATACAGCTCTAGATGCTCATTTGCAGGAGTTGCTTAAATTATCTTTTTAATCATAGTTGCTTTTGAAAAATTAGATGAGCCACCAACTACTATGTCAATTAACTACTTTGTCTTAATTCTAAGACTATTAACAAAAATCTGCCTCTTCTCAGTCTTATCCAGATTATAATTAAGACAAGCCACGAGGATTCTTTTGAATCTTTTATAAGCATCCCCTTATGACTCACCATCTTTCTGCTTGAAATTGAGGATTTCATATCTTTTTCTCATGAACACTGACGTTGACAAGTACTCATTCAATAAAGTCATTTCCATCTCTTCCCAATAAGTAATACTAACATCCAGAAGGGAGTAAAACTAATTTTCAGCCTCATCAGACAAAGTGAATGGAAACATTCTCAACTTATTCGCTTCATCAGTGTTCCCATCAATCTTCAACGTGGTGCTCATGGCCAGAAACCTTTGTAAGTGCTTATTAGTGTCTTCATTTACCTTTCCAGAGAAGAACATCCTCTCATTTTGAGTGATTATGCTGAGATATAGTTGAAAATTTTGCACATTCACCAGTTAGTTTACAATTGTCAATTGACCTCCCAGAGCATGTGCTCTACCATAGTCACCTAAGAGTCGTTCTAATGGATCTCCAACCAGAGTTTCTTCTTTGGTTTATGGCTCTGAATCTCAATGAACAAATATTTTCTCTTTTTCGAAGTTCGGTCTCTCTAGTCTAGGTTGTCTGAGTTTCGCGTGCAAAGTTATTTCAATTTCAACGTCAAAAGGAAAATTAGTTGAGGCTTCTCCTTGCATAAAAAATATCAGATGCGGATTAGTAGTAACAACACAAAAATAATAACAATAAAACTGAAAAATAAATTTTTGTTGACGAGGAACAAAATTTAAATTGAACTAAAATTAAAATTTTGCTTCCCTTGAACACACTCTTCACATAACTTAACTAGAACATTGATTTTCTACAACCCGGTTACCATACCATTTCTTTGTAACACGTTGAGGTCTCAAAAATTGATATTTCCAAGAAAGTAGTGGCACAACCACTCATCATGACTTGCCGCTGTAGAAAAGCAATTGTTCCCCATCACTTTAAGCTCTATCTTGAAAGTCTGATTGGAAGCCATGGGTGTTTTTTTTTGTCCAAAACGCGCAAAATCTTGTTTTCCATGCGAATCATGTAATTCTTTTCAAGTAATTGGAAAATATTTAATAGATTACCTTTAATTACAGGAATGTATAGCATATCTTTGATAAAGGAATAACATCCATCCCTCTTCGTGATCAAAATATCACAGACCTCGTCGGTCGGTAAAGTGGTGTTATCCGTGAATTTCACCTTATTCTTCGTGGCTTCATTGATTTGATAAACCAATCCTTTATATGTCATATATGTTGAAAAATAGGAACCCAAGCACCACTCATCACCGCCTTGGACTCCATCTCGAACTGTTACCATTATATTTTGCTCTGAATGCGTTTCTGCAGCATTTTTCGAAATGTTGCCACTGTTGTCCAACAACTTGCAGCTGTTGTTTAGCAGTTTACTACTTCCATAATTATCCTTTGTGATCATGACCAGAAGGGTGTTATCACCACCTACCTCTTGTCGAGCAAATTTAACCTAATCGCTTTGATTTTCCCTTGATTTCACATTACAATCCCTTATGAAATGATCAAGTCTATGATAATTGTAACACTTCAAATTACTCTGGTCAAACTTTTTAGTGTAGTTTCTTTGACCACTACCTTTAGAGTTGCGTTAGTCTCTTTTCCCCATCAAAGCCTTCGAATTTTATGGAAATTTTTCTTCCCTTTTTAACACCATTTTCCTTTTGATCTTTTACTCTTATCATTGAACTATGCTTGCAATGCAATCTCCACTTTAGCTTTATCATTTCCCCTTTCATCCATCCTTTGTTCATGAGCCTCAAGCAAGCTTTGAAGCTCCTTCTTGCTCAATGTCGAAAGGTCCTTTGATTCTTCGATTGCAACTACAATGTTGTTGAATCTTGACATTAAATAATGCAAGATCTTTGATACAACATTCTGCTGCGTAACAGTTTCTCCGCAAGATTTCATTTGATTCACCAAACGTGTAATGTGCGTTACATAAGTGTGAATTGACTCCTTATCTTCCATTTGGACCAGTTCAAATTACCACTTGTGAGTTTGTAACCTCACAATGTTTGCTTTATCAGCCCCTTCATAAGCTTTCTTCAAGATCTCCAATGATTGCTTCGACGAATCGTAATCGCCAACCTTTTCTAAGTTGTCATTATCGACACAAGAATGAATCAAGAACAGTGCCTTGTAGTATTTCTTTTTCTCTTCCTTGAATGAAACCTTTTGAGAATTTGTAGCTTCTCCCTCAAGTGGTGTAACACCATTGTTAACCACTTCAAGAACGTCTTAATACCCAAACAAAACTTTAATTTGCTTGTACCACTTATCATAGTTCTTTGAATCAAGGGTTGGAAGATTGGTAGGGACGCGATCATTGGAAACGGTAGTCATCTTTGCAACGGATTAATGGATCTGAAACAAGGCTCTTGATGCCAAATGTTGAAATAAACACAAAGCTTGAGTGATGAATCAATGGAGAAAAGTTGTTAATTGGAGAAGATGAAGTGAATTTGGAGAAAAATAAGAGAGTAATTGAGGAGCATATTCACAAATTGGCATTAACAAAACAATATTACACGAGGGAGTATTTATAGGATAATAAAATTACAAATTAGAACCAAATAGGTTCAGAAAAAGCTAAAAATACAAAATACGAGGCAGAAAGAGGGGGATATCTATTTCCTAACTAAAAACTTAAAATACGGAAAGCAAGAAAACAGACAAAAACTGTGGAAATCAATTTCCTCTTCGAAAGTTTGTTTTACCATATTTTCAAAAGTGCTTTATAATAAGCTGTTTTCAACTAAACGCTCGCAAAAATTTATACAATATATTTGAATTATTAAGGACTTTCAACATATGTCTCATCATAGTTTTTTATTACATGATATAGGTGATCTATGAGTACTAAAGAAATTAGAGTTTAATAAAAGAGTTAAGAAAAAAAATATTTAAAAAAATTAAATTTCATATAACATATTAATTACTCGTTAAGTATTAAGGATGGTTAGATACAGAGCAAGTCTTGTATGGTCACAAGACCAAATACATAGTGTTTAGATACACTCACTGAATAAAACATTAAAAAAAAAAGAAATAAAGTTAATTTTTTATAATTATTAAAGAAAGCATCAATTTTGTTAGTGTCTCTAAGCGATATACCTATGATCTTCTGACCATACAAAACTTCCACTTTAGATGCATCCTATAAATTTTGCTAGCACATATAAATAAGTAGTTAAAAAAAAATCACTGTATCTAAATTCATAATCGCGTGCACATCAACTTTTATATTCTTATTACTTTATAGATATTTAATTATCCGTACTCGTATATGTTATTTGTAGTTTTAATACAAATTAGGTTAAATTACCTTCAGAATCCTTTAAGTTATTTAATTGTAATAGATTGGTCTTTTATGTTGTTTTTAGTACATATGTGTCTTTTATCTTAACTAACGTTTGCATCGTTGATCTTTTTCCCAAACTCATTTTCAAAAAAGTTGAAGTGGCACTAATGGTACAGATATGTCAAATAACATAGGTTATGGACCATCATTGGATCTTGTAATAAAACTTTCAGAATTTTTTAGTGCATAAAAGTATTTTTAAACGAATTAAAATGCACGAAAAGAAAAAAATTAAAGAAAAATAGTAAAATATAAAATAAAATTCTCAGAAAATTACACAAAGTGTAAAATGAGAAGAAATATTTTTAAGAATGTTTTCATAATTTTTGGACAAAAAATGAATTAAATATGAATTTCAGAAATTAATATAAAATTAATATAACAAAATAAAGCAATATAAAGGTCAATGATACAAGCGTTAGTTAACATAAATGATCCACATGTAACGAAAACAACATAAAAAACCAATCAATTACAATTAAATAACTTAAAGAACTTTGAGAGTAATTTAGCGTAAAAACTAAATCTATCAATTAAAAAATATTATATTATTTTTAATTTTTAACAAAATAATAAAAGAATTAAAAATTTGTAGTTGAATTATATAATAAACAAATACTTATATTAAAATTAAAATAAATAATGTTTAACTGTGGTGTATTTTTTAAAAAGATAGACATGTATTTTTTTATAGTCATGATTATTTTAAGTGTCCTTTAAATTATTTTATTGTAATAGATTGGTAAAAAAAATTTTAACAAACTGGTTATTTATTTATTTGATTAAATTAAGATCTTTAATATATGCATTTTACTGCAACTTTTATGAATTTTTAATGATTGATTTAATCTAATATTAAATATAAACAATGATAAATGTGCATTTATTTAATGACTAAATTATTATAAAAAATTAAAAATTGATTATAATAAAATAACTTAAAACCTCTAAAATAATTATATATTTTTATATGATAATATATAAAAATATAAAAATAAATATTGTATTGATATGAGACCGAGTGAACATTAAAGTATCTATACTAATATTTATACTTGATTATTTTATTGAGTTTTTTTTTGTCAGTGTGAAAATAATATAATAAGTGTGAGTAAGTGATGAAATAGCTCTAAATTGAATAAGAATATAAAAATTTAATAATATATAAGTGAGAGAAACTACTCATCGTCTTAAAATTTTAAATGTATAAGTGAGGTATCTTTTACAAAAGTGTTTTTCTTCCGGTATGTATAAATCTCCTAATAAGTATGTTATGTATCAATCTCCTAATAAGGAGTGACTCTTCCAACAACCGTCAGATTTATTTTACAGGTTTTTATCCTAATTATGGGGATTTTTTCGAATATATAAATTTGAACCTAATCATTTTCAGAAGGAGAAATTATTAAATTAGTTTGAAAAAATTAATCAAATTAATATAGATTAAATTGAGAACTTTCTATAAATTTGATAATATATTTTTAAACACACTAGACCGTATAGTGTACCACTGATTAATTGAAGTTATGACAACTATCTGTATTAAAATTGGAATGTCATGTCAATAATCTAAGTAATGAATTAATTAAGTTATCTCACGCCGACTTGTAAGATTTTGTTTCCATTTCTTTGACAATATAGATTTCACAAGTTTTTTAAGAAGGGTTGGGAACTATTACACTGTTTTTTCTAATTAAAAAAAGTCTAGGTACCCCACTTTCAATTTATTTTATTTTATTATAACATATTTTTTATTAAGAAAACATAACAATATGTGAGTATCATTTGTTTTGTCAAAATGTTTTGAATTATTTTATGCTACTTACTTAAAGTGGTATAGGTAGAAAGTTATACCCACTTTATCTTTGTGCGAGTTGAATGGCTGTCTGTTTTTATAAAAAGATATAAATTAAAACGGGACTACAAGTTTTTTATAAGTAAAATATGTTAGAAAATAATTTATGTGTCGAAATCATGTGTGTTTCGAAGGGTCAGAGGTGGATCGAAGCAGGTTGTTCGAAGGAAGCCGACTCAGTCGAAGAGCTTGCATGAAATAGGTTGCACACTGATTTGATTTGTTTTAGATATAGATTTAGTTTTGATTTAAATTTAGAATATAATAGATTTGATTTAGTCCAAATAGATATTTTGGGCTTTTATAGTTTTGGACTTTAACTTATGGAGCAAGCTAACTTAAATTTATAAATAGAGGAAGTAACCCCTAATTTTGTAATCAAGTTGTATTCACAGAATTAGCAATTGCAAGTGAATAAGAAATTCTCCACAGTTTATGGGCAGAGAGAAACTCTGCAGAAAATATATTTCCTTCTTCTTTCTTTAATTGTTCATTGTCATTGTATGTGGCGATATCAATCTTGTTCATCAAGATTGGTAGAAATTCATCATAGATATTTGGTGGATTTCCAACATTTGGTATCAAGAGCTCCGGTTTCGATTCAAGGGAAGAACAATCAAGAAAACGATCAAGAACGATCGTAGAAGAAGAATTCACGATGGTAGTGAGCTATAGGAATGCGAATTATCCAGCAAGTCTTCCAATTCTAAATGTAGATAACTATGAGAATTGTTGCAAGCAGATGATGGTTTTATTCTGTTGTCAAGGTCTGTGGGATCTTGTAAAGGATGGAGTAAAAGAGCTTGAAGAAGACGCATCAGAAGAAGAAAAGCAAGAACACACAGAATCGGAGAAGAAAAGTTATAAAGTCCTCTTTATAATTCATCAATGTCTGAGTCCAAACAACTTCGAAAAGGTCAGTGATACAAAATCTGCAAAAGAAGCTTGGGATATTCTTCAGAAATCTTTTGGAGACGCAAAAAGGGTGAGGTTACAAAATCTCAGGAGAACTTATGAATTGCTTTAGATGGAAGACAACGAAAGCATATCTGACTTCTTCACTGGGTTACAAAGCTAGTGAATCAAATCAAGATATGTGTAGAAGCATTAACAACAAGAGCTGTTGTTTCAAATATTTTAAGATCTTTGGCTCCCAAGATCGACCACGTGGTGGTGGCTATCGAAGAAGGGAAAGATTTGTCGAAATTTACAAAGGAAGAGCTTCAAGGGACGCTTGAATATCATGAATAGAGAATGAATGAAAGAGCTGCAAGCAAGACAAAGAGTGATGTAGCTTTACAGGAAAATTAAACAAAATAAACCAAAGGCAAAGGAAAGTGGTTCGACAAAGGTAGATGTGGCTACAACAATTCGAATGATAGAGGAAACCAGAACAAGGGAAATGTGTCGAATCAGAGAAGATCATACCAGGGCAACCAAAGAGGTGGTGTTGCAAATAGAGGAAGAGGCGGTGGTCAAAAACCTGACAAGAGTCACATTCAATGTTACAATTTTCAAAAGTATGGTCATTATTCGAGTGATTGTCCGAAGAAGCGAAAGGCTAAAGAAAGTGATGCAAAGTTCGCTAAGTGTGAAGAAGAAGAGATGACGTTGATGGTCATAACAAGAGATGAAGAAATATTCAAGGAGCAATGGTACTTAGATTCAGGATGCTCATCACATATGTCTGGAAGGAAAGATTAATTTTGTAATCTAAAGCCCTCAATGAAGAACATGGTGAAATTTGGAAATCGCAATACTCTAGCAGCTGAAGGTATTGGAGATGTTATGATCATGAGGAAAGATGGAAAAAGAGCAGTAGTTTCAAACGTACTATACATTGCTTAGTATAGGGCAGTTGGTCGAAAAGAATTACAAGGTGACTGTCGAAGACAAGATGATGAGATTCGTCGACGCGGATGAAAGGTTAATACTGAAGGCTCCCATGTCCCATAATAGAACCTTCATGATCGAACTCAATGTGATAAAGCACAAGTTCCTTTTGACTGCAGCAAGCATAGACGAATGGATATGGCACTATCGACTAGGCCATCTGAACTTTAGAGACCTTAGAGATTTGAAGAGAAAGAATATGGTTTCAGGATTTCCAGAAATCGACATTCCAAATGAAGTGTGTGAGGAATGTGTGCAAGCAAAGTAACACAAGAATAACTTCAGCAAGGATGCAGAAATCAAGTCGAAGGTTGTTCTCGAAATTATATACTCTGATGTATGTGGACCAATCCAGGTGGATTCGCTTAAAGGTAACAAATACTTTTCACATTCATAGATGATTTCATTCGAAAACTGTGGACTTACCTAATCAAGAAGAAAAGTGAAGTCATTGGGGTATTTTCCAAGTTTAAGTCTATGGTCGAAATCAAAGCTCAAATTGAGCAAAGTGGTGGTGGTATCGAAGATTTTCACAAGTTATGTGAAAAGGAAGGGATTATGCATGAGGTGGTGCCACCCTACACTCCACAGCAAAATGGGACTGCAGAAAGGAAGAATTGAACCATCATGAATATGGTTCAAAGTATGTTGAAAGGCAAGAATTTTCCTAAAGAGTTTTGGGGTAAAGCTGAGTCGACTGCAACATATATTTTGAACAGATGTCCGACAAAGAAGTTGGAAGGAATTACTCTAGAAGAATGTTGGTCTAGTGTACAGCCTAGCTTGAGTCATTTGAAGGTATTAGGATCTATTTCACATAGACATGTGAAAAATTAGTTGAGAAGAAAACTTAATGACAAGTCGAGTCAAATGATTCTAGTAGGATATCATTCGATAGGAGGTTACAAGTTGTTCAACCCAGTGAACAAGTAGATTGTGATCAGTAGGGACGTGATCATATATGAGCTTAAAGAGTGGGACTGGAGTCGAAATGTCAA
This sequence comes from Vicia sativa, assembly GCA_021764765.1. Classification (NCBI taxonomy): domain Eukaryota; kingdom Viridiplantae; phylum Streptophyta; class Magnoliopsida; order Fabales; family Fabaceae; genus Vicia; species Vicia sativa. Next base: position 244,841,268 of record CM038792.1, read on the forward strand.
TAAAGATTCAGTTAGAATTTTACTTGAAGAACCAGAAACTCAAATCGAAAGAGAAGTTCAACAAGAGGAACCAACAGTTATAGATCAAACAAGCAAAAGCCAACCTCAGAGAGTAAGACGCGTGCCTGCAAGGTTGCAATATTGTGTGGTTACATCAGATGATATGATTGAGGACGAAGGTGAGCTGGTATATTATGCTTTATATGCAAATGTTGAACCTGTCATTGTAGTTGAAGCATTGAAGGATTCAAAGTGGGTGAAAGAAATGAACGAATAAGTGAAATATATCGAAGACAACAACACTTGGTCACTTGTCGAATTGCCTCAAGGAAAGAAGGTAATTGATGTCAAGTGGGTAAACAATTGAATATGAATCCTAAAGGGGAAGTAACTCGACACAAAGAAAGGCTAGTGGTGTAAGGATTTCTCTAGAAAGAAGGAATCGACTTCGATAAGGTTTTTGCACTTGTGTCTAGGATCAAAACAAATAGGTTGGTTATCGGTTTAGCAGAAATAAACAGTTGGCATATTGTTTACGGTAATTTCTCGCAAACAACCGCTAGTCTTCCAAATTACTGGTTTTGGTTACTTGCAGGAACGACTAGATTGATCCTAGGACATGCGTCATAATTAATTATGTCTGAGTTAAGTTTCATGTTTATATTTGTTATTTTATAGATTTGCATCTTCAATGTATAATACAAGAATCTTAAAGTAATTATATGGATTTGTTTGGTAACAATCTCTTATGTAACGAAATATACTAACAAGGTAATGTTTAAACTAAAGATTGACTTCGATTTGAGAAAAGACTTTGAAAGTTAAACGTAAGACTTTGTAAAGTAAAGTGGATAAAAAGTATAAAAGACTTTGACAAGAAAGTAAAAGTTTCTGAAAAGTAAATATTTGATCGAAATGTAAAGGAAAACGAAAAGACTTATAAGAATGAAAACTGTAAAGACAAGATGAAAGTAAATAACTTGAATTTAAACTACAAAAAGCATAATGATGGTGTTCTATGCGTACATGGTTTATGCAACTCTTTTTCCTGAATCAATCGGTAGTTTGAGCATATAAGATTTTCTAGTCTAAAATGAACACACCAAATTCTAACATTAGAATACCTATTTATACTACTCGACCCTAACGGTCCTACTCTAGAACCATGCCACGTTCGAAGCATGCATGTTGTAACACCCCTTCTAATGTACCCGCGATTTATATAATTTATCAGAGTTTTAAACACATAACAAGAGGCGTCACAATTTAATTAATTCAAATACCAAAGACAGTCATCATGCCTTTCACTGAAGAACTCATTAAAATAAAACAAACCAAAGATTATGTCTAAACAGCGGAAAGTATAACATAAAATCCGGAATAATTCCATCAATGATTATTCCCAACATAAACCAAAACATAAACCAAAACAACAAGTTTTAAATCCATAAAAACCCAATCAAACGTTCCCCAGTGTTACAACTACCAGAGCATGACACTGACACGCGGATTATCTAATAGCACAACTCTAAAAGCTGTCCTCACCAATTCCAAAGCAGCTAATCACTTCGAATCTGAAATAATTAAAGTAAGGGTGATATTTCATCAAAATTAAAATGCATTATACATTTCTCAAGAACAATAAAACAATCAATTCCTTATTCACCCTTATTAACAGCATTAGCATACTATTTGCAAACACAATCCAAGCATACATTATGCATACAACAACAATTAAATGCAATTGAAACACTGGAATTCATCCTAACATGTTACAATCACATATGCAATGCAGACTCAAATGCATGTGGTACCAATCGTGAAGCAAGTCCACACCCTGTTCCGCTTACACTTCGGAAACAGCGTCAATTCAATGATTCGCCCATACATCATCGGGTCAAGAATCTAGCCTCACTACCTCTGTCCATTAGGTAAGTTTATTGGCCCTGCAAGTTCAATTCCGCACAATGGGAATGAACCATTACCAAATGCTCATGCATGCACATCAGAAGCATGCAACAATTCAAAACATGGAACATGAACACACAACCTCATTCCAATTATAAATTAATAACATCAACAACATCTGGTACAACAATCATAAACATCAAATGTTAATCACAACCATAAGTTAACATTCTGCACAATTATTCAACACGTGATTCATAAATTCTCAACGAGTTCTGATTATGGAAGCTAAATTAATCCTTTCAGATTTTAATTATTAGTGTTGAAAATATTTCCATTAGGTAGTACTCGTTCTAAGCTTTCCAACGATACCAACTATGCCTAAATCGGAGCTACGGTTAAAAAGATATGATTAAAATCGTTTCAGGAAAATTCTGTCCATTCCAACACAGTATGCATCGATGCGTAAGGCTATGCATCGATACATAATCAGCTTGCATCGACCTCAAATAGTTATGCATCGATGCATAACATTAAATTTTTCTGCATTTTTAAAATTTATTCAGTATGTGTCGACACATACCAAACTTGCATCGATGCATAGCCCTGTTTTTGGCCTATGTATCGATGCATACGCATCTTAGATCGATGCATAGCTTTTCAAGCATTCTGGTTTTCAAAAATTACACTTATGCATCGATGCAAAAAGGGATGTGTCGACCCATACAGTTTGTTTTCATCAAAAACACAGCTTTTCTTCACTGTTACGAATTCCCATTACCTCCAAACTTCACCAAACCTCATATCATCATAAAACAGGATTAATTACTGTAATTTTCCATCCAATTGATCACAGAAACATATTTTCTAATCACCCTAGAATCATATTACACAAATTCACCGTTCATACCAATTCCAATCAAAGTTTTACGTCGGATTATAACATTAGGGCATATTCAATTATTCTAATTCGAGATTCCTAACGGATTGAATTATTCTATCGATCATCAAAACCTATAAGGCATAATAACCAGATTCAATCCCCCCTTACCTCGCGATGAATCTTCGAATTCTCGGCGTTTGGCTTTTTCTCCTCTTTCTTTTCTCTTTTCCAATTTCACGTAGTATGCAATCCTAATTCCTTTTCCTCACACTTGTTCCTTTTATTCCTTTATTTATTCCTTTTTATTTGCCAAATAATAGAAATAATAAATTAGGATTAAGTAGAGCTTTTTACTCCATACACCTCCAATTCAACTTTACACCCCCGACCTTCCTTTATTTAATTAAATAATTAAATCCATTAATCCAAAAATATTAATAATTAAACCTTTAATTAAATTAATAATTAAATTAATAATTAAATTTCTAATTATTAAATGATTGAATTAATTTGGGGTGTCACAACTCTCCCCTACTAAAAAGATTTTTCATCCTCGAAAACATACCTCAGACGAAAAGTTCGGAATACGAGTCCTTCATCTGGCTCTCCAGTTCCCAAGTTACATTTCCACCTGCTGGTCCTCCCCAAGCTACTTTCACCATTGCTATCTCTTTACCACGCAATTGCCTCAATTCTCGCAGGTAATGCTTCAACAATCAGATTATCTCGCACCTGTATATCATCTACCTGAATCTCATGAGACGGATCAGGAATGTATTTACTCAACTGAGATACATGGAAGACATCATGTAAATTCGCAAGTGACGGTGGTAAAGCAATCTGATAAGCAACTCTTCCAACCTTCTTGGTAATCTGATACGGACCAATAAAACGCGGAGTCAACTTCTTTGACTTCAAAGCTCGACCAATACCAATCATCATAGTAACTCGCATAAACACATGATCTCCTTCACTAAACTCAAGATCTTTCCTCCTCTTATCATGATAACTCTTCTGTCGACTCTGAGAAGCTCTCATCTTCTCCTGAATCATCTTAATCTTTTCTGAAGTTTGTTGGACAATCTCGGGTCCAATCACAACACTTTCTCCAGATTCGTACCAACACAACGGTGTCCGACACCTCCTACCATACAATGCTTCAAACGGAGCCATACCAATACTCGAATAAAAACTTTTGTGGTAGGTAAACTCAATCAACGGAGATAACTATCCCAAGCTCCACCTTTCTCCAACACACAAGCCCTCAACAAATCTTCTAACGACTGAATCGTTCTTTTCGTCTGACCATTTGTCTGCGGATGATAAGCGGAACTCAATCGCAACTTAGTACCCAAAGCTTCTTGCAGCCCCGTCCAAAACTTAGACGTAAACCTCGGGTCTCTATCCGACACAATACTAGAAGGGATACCATGCAAACTTACAATCTTCTCAACATACAATTATGCCAACCTTTCCATTGGGTAATCCATTCTTATCGAAATAAAGTGAGCAGATTTTGTCAACCGATCAACAATAACCGAAATAGAATCACAATTCTTCGCTGTCCTTGGCAAACCAGATACAAAATCCATAGAAATTCCATCCCATTTCCATTCCGGAACAAACAACGGCTCCATCAATCCTGACGGTTTCTGATGTTCAATCTTTGATTTCTGACAAACCAAACAAGCATAAACAAACTCGACAATTTCCTTTTTCATTCCATGCCACCAAAATAACTTTTTCAAGTCATGATACATCTTAGTAGCACCGGGATGAATACTCAATCCACTACGATGTCCTTCTTCCAAAATACTCTTCGCTGGATTGCATTTCAGTCCTTTAAATTGAATATTTATAATAACACAAGATATTTGAAATCGAAGTCCTTATTAGGTAATCTCCAATCGAAATTGAAATATTTCCAAAGTAACAACTCTAACTCTTCAACCAATTGTCTATCATTCGAAACTCCTTACTGATCAGCCAAATTATTAATCTTTGGACCATATTCAAATGAACATCTACCTAATTATTAAGCACTTCTTCAGCAAAGTAGTCTCATCGAAATTACCAGCTAACAAATTTCCCCTCGAAAATGTATATTTCGACATTCAGAGAAATACTCATTTTTGAATTATCCATGTGATTTCGATGAAACCAACATAATGATGACTATACTGTATATGACATCACAGCCATCAATTACTTTTATGCAAAACTTCTACTCACCATGCTTGTCTAAAAGTGCAAGTGTAGCAGTTATAGCTAATTATTAGCAAAACGTCAATTTCCAAGGATTTTCGAAAACCCCTTCCTTTATCTCCAATAACGAAGCTACACGTCATCCACGTTCTCCAAAGGTCAAATTTCATAAAATGCTAGGAGCCTCTATAAAAGCGTTTCAGCTTCCAAAAGCAGAACTTTTACTTCCTTCAAACTCCATCAATATTCAAGCAATCTTCAACAAACCTATTTCCTTTTTCTCAGAAAACTTCCACGATCTAACAATGTCTTCTTCTCCAATGCAATCATCTTCATCCAAGAAAATTGGAAAACTCAAAGGCTCTGCTCCTTATGGTCACACACCAGTAAGCAAAATCATCAATGTTGATAGCCAGGAGTTCATTACAACTCTGAAACTCAGTCTGGAACAAAAAGCCATCTATGCATCTCAGGTAATCATCCCTACATATGTTCTTGATAAAACCCTAGGAGTTATGGGTCCCTTAATCTCTACTGAACGTTTAGAGAAAACCAAAGGGTTTTTTCCTGCTTATCATGAAACTAAACCCATTATTAACAATTCCACCCCTTTGAAACATAAAGAAAATGACTCTATGGTCAAAATCTCAAAAAATTCAAAGGACAAATCCTCTGAGGAGGAATCTTCTAAACCCAGGAGGGAAGCTTTTAACATGGATTATGTCATCGGGCATTTCAAACCATTTCGCTCTTGTCCTTCTTCAGACCAACTATACATGAACTGGTTATCAAAAGTAGAGAATAAGAAATCCCAAGAATGGGAAAATTTAGGTATTCTCAGCCTTATTCAAATGTCTAAACTAGGGTTCAGCTATAGCCAACCTTCTTGCTAGCATCCCTGTATTTTTGGGATAGTACCTACACTACTTTTTATCTTCCTTGTGGGATGATAACACCCACTTTCTTTGATATTGCTGCTATAACTAGACTTTCCCCTATCGGGGAAATGTTCGATCCCAACGAAGATGCAGACAACTTTATAGACTTCGACGTAAAGCATGCTAGTTTTTCGAAGTATATTAACTTTTATCATTCCACTGAGGAAGAAGTTTCTGAAGTCGAACACACAACATTCTTAGCTTTATGGTATCGAAGTATGTTTTCTGCAGCAAATCTTTACAAGTTGCTAGCAGATTTATTACCCTTGCAAATCAGCTTCATCATGGTCGAAAGGTGTGTATAAGTTAATTGTTGCTAGTGAGTCTATATGACAGTATAGGCTCTGCAGTGTCAAAGTTAAAAACTAATGAAAATGGCACCAATTTACTTCTTGCTGGTCCTTTCTGGCTCCTCCAACTCTGGCTGAATGCCACTTCCAAACCATCTCTTTCAATTTTTGGGGTAATCAACGAAGAACATCCTGATGTTGACAATAGGAATATCGAAGGCACCAGGCTGCTCAAATTAACTCCAAATGATGATAGAGAAAATTTCAAAACCCGCTTCACCAACTATATGATGATTTTCTCCAAGAGACATAAGTTTGATTCTTCAATGGCTCCATTTTCCACTCGAAGATGTGGTCCAAGATGGTTCACTATGTCTCTTGAAGAAGCCATCAAGGAAGAAATGATTCGAGACATATGGTGTGCCTTCTTGAACGCTAGACTTATAGTCTCCAAGATCACACCTGTGAAGAGCCAAGTTTGTATCCTAGCTTATCAACCCAACTCCGTAGCCCGTCAATTCGGATTGTGCCAAATTCTACCTGAGCCACTTTTTAATAAGAAAAGGGAGATATTCATTGCAGGAGTACCCTATGCTTTCAAAGAAGTTGCAATTCGCCAGGAACATTATGCTGGCTTTGTTGACTTTACATTGATCTCCTCCGAACCATCCTTTTACATGACCAAAGATTTCTACAATTGGTGGATTGCTCATTATTCAAAAAAATATATTTAGCACTCTCCAAATTCAACAACATCTGATGGCAGCCTTTTCTCTTGTGCAGGAACACATCAAAAAAGGTAGATTTACTCATATAAAATAAATTCAGGCGTTCCAGAAATACTTTGAAACTGTCTATAATCCCACAAACCTGCGTTGAACTGTTTTCGAAGCAGCACAAACTCTGGAGGAAAAATTTTAAATAAACCTTTCGAAAATTAAATTTCCTCCTTATGTAAAACCTAAGAGTAGGTATAGGTGGGCTTTTAAAAATCAACCACCAAGGTTTCCCAACTTTCCTACTTCAGAGCTGGATTTGGCCTTTTTTCCTCCATACCCATTATGGTTCATTTGTAGAAACACTCTTCATAAATATGAAAATGATGCCAAAAAACCTGCCTAGAGTGTAGTGTGGGCTAAGTGTGATTTGTACAGTTTCAAAGGGCACCTTTGCTATGACTTAACAACCATGTCTCTTTGATCTCAAGATCGCGAAGGTGTGGAACCAAAATTTTTTTCGAAATTCCCTTATCTCTTCTTATTTTATATTTTGTCTTGACTACCTTATAATCTCTTTTTTCAGCTGTTGATATAAAAACTCTGAAGAAAGAAAAATTTGTCCCAAAGAAAAGTTCAACCACCACGTTGAAACAACCAACTACAATTAATGAAAGTCCTACCCATGATCAAGATGATACCCCAAAGAAGAAGAAAACGAAAAAGGTACTTGCTTGTTTTTTGCTTTCGTCCTTTTGAAGGTTCTTTTGATTTCTGTTAACTATCTTTTCTTGTTTATCCAGGCGAGTGGGCTTCCTCCTAAGTCTCCCAAACAACAAAGACACGAGGGTGTTGCTTCTGATGATGAATCAGAGAAGAGTGGAGACATTGATCTTTCTCCTCTCAAATCAATCAAGAAAAAGAAGAATAAGGCCAAGAAATCTGGCGAAAGTTCCTAGCATACCAGTCAACCTGGTAGCGAAATAAAAAAAATTGCTCCCAAACTTAAATCCAAAGCCACTCAAAAACCACAAACTTCAAAGAATGTGATCTCAGAACACATTGGCAGCAATATTTCTTCTGAAAATCCAAAGGTAAATTTACTCACCAAATTCAAAATCATGCCTATATGAATTTCTTTATGCTAACTATTCATTTCATATGCAGAGTTTTCAAGTCATCTCCTCTGACCTCTCTGCCCCTCAAGGCCAAGTTCCCAATTCCACCACTTCTTCACCACAAGGGGACTCTAGTGGGGCTGCCTTGAATAAAGGCTCTTCAACTGCTGCACCACCAACTGGAACGATTGATGTTTTAGATCAACAAGAGACCTCTCCTCCTTCGAAAGAAATTCCAACGAATGGCAAAAGGGGCGTTGAACTCGAAACTCCTGTTGATGAAGCCCATAGTGACTCTTCACCCAAAAGAGTTCGCTTTGCTGATCAATCAGAAGAAGAAAGTGAAGCTAACACCATAAGCCACTGTTTCGCAGATGGTGACAAGGAAGAAGAAGTGGTGCAGGAAGAAATAGAGAGAGTAACAGAGATTCCTACCCCTGCTGGAATCTTCCAGGGAAAACCCAAGATTCCTCATTCTTAACTAAGGAACAGAAGGAGGAATTAAAAAGAACCAACCCTTTGAAATATGCGAAGTTGATGCTAGCACAAAGGGGTTCTCTTTCTGGAAGAAGCCAATCTAAGGGTTCGAGTCAGACGAAAGATGATGATTCTGCTAGCTCTTATGACCAACTTCTTCAGCAAGTTAATAAGACCATCTTCAAAGCTGATGTTTTTACCATTTTGAAAGAAGATGTCTCAGCTTATTATGCCATGAAGAAGTTGTTGAATCAAATAGATCTCAACGCCTGCCCTCCTGAAGTGAGCGAAACTCTCTATGACTTGCAAATTTCGCTCAACAAAATCTACAGTGGGTATAACAGGGCAAATGATGTTGATGCCAAGATTTGAGCTAAGCAAGAGGCTTTAATTGTTTCCTATGATCAAACATCGAAATTTTATGAAGAGGCTGAGGTGTTGGAACGTATACAGATTCAAACTAAGGATAAACATGACGTTCTTGCTCGATCAATCTTGCTGTGGGAATCACAAATCGAAGAGATCAAGAAGAAAATCCAAGGTGCTCAAAGCGAACAAGCTGCCCTGAAGGCTATTGATGAGAAGGAGCTTGAAATTCTTGTTTCAAAAGGTGTCCAACAGGTGGAGCTTGTTGAGCGAATTAATGTAGAAATCAGGGCCTGTTGCACCCCAAATTTTACCCTGCTATTTTTCTACTTACATTGTATTTATATTAAATAAAAAAAAAGTCATTCACTCATTGCATACGCATCATGCGTAGAGCATTTCGTTTCCAGGTTAGTTGTTTGATATCATGCATACCTCATTTTAATCTTTAATAAAATTTTCAATCATTTGTATTTTTGACATATTTTGATATTTACATTTTCACATTTTTTTAGTCAATGACAAGTTAATTCACATTTTTTATATATATTTATATTTGATTGCATTTTATTTTGTTATTGTGGATAATTATACATTTCTTTTAAAAAAAATGACGATTAAGTGTGACTAAGAATTAAAATTGTATTAACATGATTTAGTTGTTATTTATTTATTTTATTTTCTCTCTCTCAATCAATTTATATTAATCTTCTAGAATAATTATTAGAGTAATATGTGGTAGTTAATTCAATTTTTGCATATTTGTAGCTATTCCACAAGTAGTTTTTATTATTTGATTGATTAAGTGAAATTTGTTTTTTTAATAATAATTACTCTTATTATTAATTGAATTTATTTTCTTTTAATTAATAAGTTTAATTGTTAATTAAATTCATATTTTTATTTCAAAATTGCATTAATTCTTTTTTGTTATTCTTTAGTCAAATCCAAAATTAGTCTCCCGTTGTTACAATTAACCAAGCCTTTTATACATCAGTACACATTTACATACCTCACATAATACAAAAAATATAATAATAGTATTACATTACATATATTGTATAAAAAAATAAATATAAAAAAATACAAAAATTGTTATTTCACTCATCCTTCCACTACCTCCTTGCCTCCACCAATTTCTTGTACCACCTACAAGATAAAACAGAAAAAAAACAGTACAAATTCTCTTCCCACTACCCTTGCCTCCACCTCCTATACTACCTGCCAAGTTTACACAGAAAATTCAAACAAAATCAGTACAAAAACCTTCCACCATCCCACAAATTCATACAACAAACTTGTACAATTCCCTGCAAAATATAGAACAAAACAGTATCCCACTAGCCTGCTCCACTACTCAAATTCTAACAAATTCACAGCTCACAACTAGTCCTTTATCCTTATCCAAAATCCTCACTAATTCCTCTATTGCCCTCCACCTCTTGCTTTATAAGATACAAAATCTCTCTGCTTCAAGGACCTTCCCAAGACACCCACATCGTAACCACCCACTCTTCATCACCCTATTGCACACTCCCTTCACTGCTACTACCTCCAAATACCACCATTAAATCAAACTCACAACAGAACACCTTCCACAGAGACCACCATTCATCGTGACCCCATTCACTCTTTATAACCTTCAACCTTTCCCACCTTCTGTAACCCCAAAACCGCAACTCCACCAAATTCAGAACACAGATCCAAATCTCATAACAACGCACAGCAAAACGAAACAGAACTCAGAAAATAGATCTAGAAACGAGATCGCAAGCATACCTGTTCATCGATTTGGTCTTCTTGTTTTATGTTAGTCGCTTGTTAAACCCATACTTTATTTCTCTGAAATTATTCTAAAATCAGGGTTTAGGGATTCATGTTGGGTTTGGGTTTTTTGTGTGTTGTTGAGCCATGTTCTTGTTTGAGTTGGATAGATTGATGAAGCGAGAGAGACAAATCAAATCGAGAGAGGCGACGGCAAGATTGAGAGAAAAAGAAACATCAGAGAGTGAGAGAAAGCGTTCATACAGAGAGAGAGGACAATAGTTTCTTTTTTGTTAATTATTAGCATTTATTTATTTAATTACCATTTAATTTTGTGAGGAATTTAATTGTTTGGTCAAATAGTCACCTATTTTCTTGCAACAATTTTATTTTCATTTAATTCTAATTTAAAAAATATAGTAACAACAAATTAAGAGAGAGACTAGGAGAAGTTTTTCCACGTTTTTTTTATATACTTCATTTTCTCTTTATTTTTATTTTTATTTTATTTCATTCAAATTAAAAATTAAAAAAATATAGTTTAGAGAAATTTAGGAGTTGGAACGTTTTGTTCCCTTTTTTTATCTCCTATTTTTATTATTTCTTTTTTTATAATTTCTTTTTAAAAATAATAATAATAATAATTCTTTTATTAATTGGAGTTTTAAGAATAAAATGTGGGCTTAGGGTTTTGATCCACTTCTATTTGCCATGTTCATTATTTAATTCATACCCATCTTTTTTATTCTAACTTCTATTTCATTTTTAGTATTCAATAAAACATTTTCATTTTAATATTTATTTTAATTCGTAAAAATTAGTTGAATTATTATTTATCTTCACTTGTACATTTATAAGAACTTGTAATTATTCATCCCCATTTGTAAATTTGTACCCCCATTCCCTATGATGTAATAATTAGTAAATATTTTATTGCTTTACTTTATTTAATTATTCATCACTCTCACAAACCATTTTCAAAAGAACTAATACTCGTGCGAGCCATTTTTAACCTTGAGTTGACAAAGCTTTGAAGCGTCACAATGGCCACACAATTGTGCACACACCACGCTTACTCTTGGGCTTACAATGAGACTTTAATTGATTAGTTAAACATTATTTAATTATCTAATTAGGTTATTCAAAATTGATTAGTCCGTCTAATTAATTTTATAAACTAATTACTCGATTAAATTTTGTTTGATTAGTTGATTAAATTTATTTCGTGCATACACCTACGCAATGTAAATCGCTTTATCGTTTGTGTTAGCCACCTTGTATGGGCTTTATCGATTTTATTTGTTATTTACAATTGCCTCGATCCTATTCTTTCTCCATTCACCAAGCATTTAAAACACTTTCAATAAAAACTCGATCCAACGTCGAGTCTTCTTCTCAAACCTCGATCCAACGTCGAGTTATTTTCAAAAATGAATTTCTACAAAAAAAGAACATTTGGATAAGATTTGTTTTAATAGTTAGATGTTAGCCTAACGATTAAAACGAATCGAAGTTTCTAATTGATTAGATGATAGCCTAATAAATTAAGAAACTTCAATCCATGTTCTAAACAAAAAAAAACATAGTGCTATGGTATTTAAGTAAATTGTTGGATGATAGCCCGACGATTTAATTAAAATGTAAAGTATTTGGGCCATTAGAGGATATCCCAATGACTTAAATACTTTATTCCATACACTTAATAAATGTGAACTTTGTTTCACCTCACCCTTTTCATAATAAATTTTTGGGATGAGAGATGATTGGTTGAAGTCACTCGCCAATTTCTTGTACTCGAATCGTTAGATGATAGCCTAATGTTTTGATACTTGTCATCCACAATTTAAAATCAATTCTAACACATTCAATATCTTTTGTGCGCTCCAAGCACCATTTACCTTTCAACCCTTTTCAAGATTAGACATGATTCATTTATAATTGAGATGCTTCTTCCTCTATTCCCAAGGTCTTCGACTTCTCCACTTGAGTACTAGAGGTGTTCTCAAACCCTCCTTCATGTTGGTGCGTAGTCCTTTATTCTTTATCACACCTTGTGGACGTTAGACGAGTCCTCTCCTTTAAAAATGATGACTTGTCTTTTCATTTAAAATCAATCAACAAACAATCATTTTCTAGCCGAACTACGGCACTCTGACTTTCCCATTGCACGAGGGAGTGCGTATGCACTAAGTCTTACGACCAAAGGCGAGCAAAAATAATAAAAACATTTCTTCTCCCTTTCTTTCTCTTTTCAAAACTTAGAAGATCGTCAAGTTTTCACACTAACACACAACCACACTTTGAACTAAATGGGTACCATCGAGTACGATGGATGTAAGGGGTGCTAATACCTTCGCCTTGCATAACCAACTCCCGAACTTATATCTCTTAATTTCGTAGACCGTCTTATCCGATTTTTGAGGGTTTTATCTATATTTCCCCGTCCTTTTTAGAACAAATAAAATTAGGTGGCGATTTCATTGTTTTTTGAAAATTAATAAATAATTTTTGAAAAAAACGAGTTGCTTCAGGGCCCTCGAAGGGATTAAAAATGACAATCAATGCAAGATTAATCTGTGCAAGAGCAAATTTTCCAAATTAAAATATAATTCTCCTTTCTGATTTCTGAAGTATTTTTCCATTGATGTTCTTTATTGTAAGCAACTTTTTGTAATATTCGAACAAAGCCATTTTGGCAATCTACTCATTGTAGTACCATGTTGACTTTAATATTTGTCTTACTTTTATTATTCTGTGATGATTCAAATTTCTTGCAGGCATGGTTTATACTTCTTCAAGTATTTTCCATTGACTTTCAAAAATATTCTATCTTCAGTTAATTCCTCTATTTCATAAGCATTATTTGAAAAGTTTTCAGAATGCGAAAGGGTCCCTCCCAATGTGGTGACCATTTTCCTAATAACTTGTTCTTTTTAACCATGGGTAATATAACTTTACATACTAAATCATTAGTTGAAAATAACTTACTTTTGACCCTTTTGTTGTATGCTTTGGCTACTCTTTATTTTTGTCTTCTCAAAACTTCTAAAGCATGTAGCCTAGTTTCATCTATATCTACCAATTCGTTCATCATCATTTCCCAATAGTGCTCAGAAGGAATTTCGCTTTGCCTTTGAATTCTTACTGACTGCAAGTGTATTTCGACTGGTAGGACTGCATCATGTCCAAATGTAAGTTGAAATGGGGTAGTATTTGTTGCTTCTTTGGGAGACGTTCGACATGCCCACAAAGCTTGATCTAAGGTCTTGTGCCAATTCTTTGGCTTTCATCCCACATGTTTCTTTATCAAACCTATTATCACTTTATTGGCTGCTTCTACTTGACCATTTGCTTGAGCGTAATATGGTGTAGATGCCAGCAACTTAAAACCCATTTCCTGCACAAATTCTTGCATCTTTCGACCTGTGAAAACTGATCCTTGGTCTATTGTAATACTCTCTGGTATTCCAAATTTGTAGATTATTTGTTTTTGGATGAATTCTATAATAGTTTCTTGATCAACATTCACTAAAGGTATTGCTTCGACCCATTTTGTAAAGTAATCTATACCTACTAAGATATACTTATGTCCTTTGGACGAAGTTGGTCGAATTTCTCCAATTAAGTCCAATGCCCAATCCCTAAAGGGACAAGGATTTACAATCGGATGTAATTCTCTTGCAGGGGCATGTTGGATGCCTGCATGAACTTGACATTCCTCACAACCCTTAGCGAACTCTATACAATCTTTGAGCATAGTGGGCCAATATATTCCATATCGAAACAATAACCATTTCATCTTATGACTTGCTTGTTGTGCCCCACATGCCCCACTGTGTACACTGGATAAGGCTAAGTATGCTTCGTTCTCCCCTAAACATTTAAGTAAGACCCCTTATGGAGTTTTCTTGAATAATTCATTTCCTATTAATACATAGGACAATGCTCTATATTTAATCTTTCTCTTTGTATCTATTGAAGGGTCTTTCAAATAATTTACTATTGGACTGCGCCAATCTGTATCACCCAAAGTGTTTATAGTCAGTACTTCGAACTCTTCTCTATTGGCAAACCCTAATTTTGAATTTTCTAAGTATGATGGGGATAACATAGTGGCCATTACTCTCCCTTTTACTTTGATGAAGTATTAGAGCTTTTCCTTGGATACTTTATACCCTGAGGCTATTTGAGCCAAGTCATTTTCCTCTTGATTTTTTATCCTGGGAATATGTTTAATATCCACATATTAAAATTTCTTAAGTAATCTATTAGCAATCACGAAATACATAATCAGGTTTTCTTTTATGCATTTGTAATCTTTTGTTATTTTCTTGATTACTAACTCTGAGTGTCCTTTGATTTCGACCATGTTTTCCCCCAATTCCAACAAAGCTTCAAGTCCAGCAATGAGTGCTTCATATTCAACTTCATTATTCGAGCAGGGAGGGCCTTCTAATTTATACTTAAATTTTGTTGGAATTCCTTCAGGAGAAATTATAAGAATCCCAATTCAACTTCCTTCTTTGTGTGTTGACCCATCAAAGAATAGTTTGCATGGTTGTACTTCAACATAGTTCAATGTTAAATCTTCAACCACAGAGTGATCTACTATAAAGTATGAAACTATTTGACCTTTCATATCCTTCAAAGGTTTAAAGTCTAAGGAGTATTCAGTGAGCGCTAAGGACCATTTGCCAATTCTGCTATGCATAATTGGCTTGGAAATCATATGTTTAATCACATCAAAATGAGACAAAACATAAACATCAACAGGTTTTATATAATATTTAAGTTTAGTACATGAGAAATACAAGCAGAGACATAGTTTTTCTATAGTACTATAACTTGTTTCTGCATTATTTAAAACCCTACTAAGATAATAAATGGCTCTTTCGATGCCATTATTGTCTTCCTGAGCTAACATACTACCTATTATTACATTCGAAGCAGATATGTATAGCCACATAGGTTTGTCCCTAGAGGGTGGTGAGAGTATTGGAGGATGCATCCAGTAATCTATAATGATTTCAAATGCTGCTTGATGTTCTTTCTTCCATTCGAAACTTTCCTGTTTGAGACGAAGGGGAGGAGAAAACGCTTGAGTTTTCCCACTTATGTTGGATATGAATCTGCGCAAAAAGTTTATTTTGCCTAAGAGGGATTGTAACTCTTTCTTCGTTGTTAGTGGTTTTGTCTCCATAATTGCCTTCGTCTTGTTTTGGTTTATTTCGATCCCCTTCTTGTGGACCACAAAGCCCAGGAAATCACCAGCCTACACAAAGAAGGCACACTTAAGAGGATTCATCTTCAAGCCATGATTTCTCATTCTTTCAAATGATTGGCGAAGATGATCTAAATGACTCTCATCTGATACAGACTTTATTACTATGTCATCTATGTAAATTTGCATGAAGGATTCAGTGAAGTCATGGAATATGGAGTTCATTGCTCTTTGATATGTTGCCCCAACATTTTTTATCCCAAAGGGCATAACTACCCATTCATAGGTGCCTAAGGCTCTTGGGAATCTAAAAGCTGGTTTGGGAACATCATCCTCAGCAATGAAGATTTGGTTATATCCATAATATCCATCTAACATACTTAGGTATTTGAAACCTGCAGCCGAATCAATTAAGATTTCTGCTATAGGCATGGAATACTCATCCTTAGGGGTTGCAACATTTAAATACCTAAAGTCTATGCAAATTCTTAAAGAACCATTTTTCTTAATAATCACTACAACAAAAGTAAGTTTTGACAGTGCATCTAGGAAAGCGCTTTTAAGAGAAAGCGCTTTCGTAGGCTTTAAAAAAAAATTCGCTTAAAAAAGCGCTTTTATAGGTTCCCTTAAGAAAGCGCTTTCATAGGCATTTGAAATATCTAACCTACAAAAGCGCTTTTGGAAAGCGCTCTTATAGGTGGCCTTATGAAAGCTCTTTTGAGAAGCGCTTTAATATGTGGACTTATGAAAGCGCTTTCTAAAGCGCTCTTATATGGGGACATACGAAAGCGCTTTTTACCTCAGAAACACTCTCATATATGGGTCTTAGAAAGCGCTTTTAAAAGCGCTTTCGTAGGTTGTTTTATAATTAAATTAAATATCCCTAAATACGAAATTTTCCCTCATTTGTTCATTTCTTCGTCTTCTTCATTTCTTCTTCCTGTTACCGTTCGTTTCTCTCATTCCTGCCGCCGTTCCTGTTCCTGTTCGTTTGTTTGTCGCCGTTACTGTTCGTCTTCCTTGCATTCCGTTCCTGTTCCTGTTCGTGTTCGTCCCATTGTTGCGTTTCCAGAATCCCATTGCTGCGTTCGTTCACTGCTGCTTCGTCTTCCATCGTCGCCGTCGTTCTTCCCTCTTCTTCAGTCGTCGCCGCCGTTCACTACGTTCTTGTCCATCTTGGTAAGTTTCTTCTTCTTCCATTATCTGTTCCGTTATTTGACCGTTTAGTTATGCATGTTCCTGTTCCTATTAGTTATACATGTTCCTGTTCCGATTTCTTCTTCCATTATCTGAGTATTTCTAGGGATAGATAATGCTGTTAGTATATATTTGGATTCTTGTTGGAAAACACCAACATTATGATATAGGAAGAAACTTACGCGCATTTTACTTGTTGTGCTACAGTATGTTTAATATTGGTTACTCTGGATTGTTTGTAGTTGATGACACTCCAAAGATGTTATGTGGCATGTCTTGATTCCATAAGCCATAGTAATTAATTCCACTATTCTCCTGAAAATTTGCTCTATTATTAAAACTTTTAAAAAACAATGGTGGTGTTCTTGCTGCCAAATGTTGATTAGTAATATCTTCACCATAGAACGTTGGAATCATATACTGATTTTCAAACGCACCCGTGTCATTCATTATATATTCTTGATCGTTGTCCTCGACTTTATTCTCATCATCCATGTGTTTTTGGTTGTAATCTTCATTCCAAATTTCTGCATGTTTACCCAATTTGGCTAACTTTTGAAGATGATACACAATGGTTCTATAACTTCTTAAAGATGATAATTATAGAAACTGAAAATATGAGTTAAATTTTAAGTACTTTCTTGACTTTGGCCCTACACCCTTCACAGTTCATATTAGTCTTACCTTCAACTTTTTTAAGTACTTTCTTGACTTTGGCCCTACACCCTTCACAGTTCATATGTACTTTGAGAACCTAAGTTTGTACCTTAAGTATTAACAAATACATCTCAGAAAAAATATAAATACATTTAGCTATTAAAAGTGAAATGAATAAATGAAAAAAAAGGTTAGAAAATGCAAGGACCTCAATATTCAATAACTCATGTTCATTTGTTGACATTTTTGGCAATGCTTGCTCTGAAGGTGTTTTAAAGGACAAATGGTCGTGTCTTGGGTTGGTAAACGATTTTTGACTGAGTTATAAGTTTTATTTTCTATGAATTTGCAGCGTTTCCCGGCCTAGTTCGACGTACGACGCTCATTCTCCGCGTTTCTTAGAGTTCGAAACATCTGAGAGGTAACTTTCTTCCTCAAATTACTAGTATATATTGTGATGAATTTGTCTTAAATTGTCTTTCGTATGTTGCGTTTTCTTGATACGGATTCATTCCGTGTATACTTTGCGTTTTGACAGAAACGCAGTATACTGTTTTGTGCACTAATTAGTTGATATGGATAAGACATGGATGTATTCCAATCGATTGTCGAAAGACTACGAGAATGGTGTTTCTGAGTTTGTTAAGTTTGCTGTTGCGCACGCCAAAGACCCCAGTCGAATGACATGTGCCTATTTGTATTCTTTTTTATGGGAACCGGGTTGACGCAATTCAGTTGGCATCGCATTTAATTCGGTATGGAATTGATAGGAGTTATACATGTTGGAATATGCATGGTGAGAAAAGTAACGGGAATGTTGAATCGGGGGATAAGAGGACCTATGTTTCAAATGATGATTGCACAGATACATACGATTATGATCGAGTCGAAGAAATTGCGGAAGCGCTTGAAGAAGATCTTAACGATTGTCCCAAAATGTTCGAGAGGTTGGTAAGCGATGCAGAGAAACCGTTGTATAATGGTTGTACAAAATTCACAAGATTGTCTGCGGTGTTAAAGTTGTACAACTTAAAAGCCGGCAATGGATGGTCGGATAAAAGTTTCACAGAGTTATTAGCCCTTATGAAAGATATGCTACCAGAGGATAATGTTCTTCCCAATCGAACGTATGAGGCCAAAAAGATGTTGTACTCTATTGGCATGAGCTATGATAAGATACATGCGTGTCCAAAAGATTGCGTTTTGTTTCGAAACGAGTATGCATCGTTAAATGAGTGTCCTAAATGCGGTGCCCCTCGATATAAGAAAAAGTTGTCTCCGGCAAAAGTCTTATGGTATTTTCCTATAATCCCGAGATTTAGACGGATGTATCGTAGTGAAGCCGATTCAAGACACTTGACTTGGCATTCAGATGAAAGAATTAATGATGGAAAATTTCGACATCCGGCAGATTCTCCACAGTGGATGAAAATTGATAATGATTATCCTGAATTTGGAAAAGAAGCAAGAAACCTTCGCTTGGCATTGTCTACTGATGGAATGAACCCACACGGTATTCAAAGTATCTCGCATAGCACATGGCCTGTGATTCTTATGATTTATAACCTACCTCCATGGCTATGTATGAAGCGTAAGTACATGATGCTATCTATGTTAATTTCTGGGCCTAAACAACCAGGAAATAACATAGACGTATACTTGGAACCATTAATCGAAGATTTGAAGATTTTGTGGGAGAACGGTGTGTAGGTTTATGATGGTTATAGGAAAGAAAGTTTCAACTTGAGGGAGATGTTGTTTGGAACAATTAACGATTTATGCTACTTGATAAAACAATAGATGTGTATAATCTTATTTGTTTTTCTACGTAGTGCCCTCAACAACAAAACGGCATAGATTGCGGATACTTCATTTTGAAGTTTATCAAAGAAATCATTCAAATGAATGAAATCGAGATTCCAATCACGGTATGGATTTATACTTTGTTTTATTACTTATCGGATTTTGCATATAATTTATTACATTAAACTAAATCATGCATATATTTTGTTTTGTAATGTAGTATTTTGATCAATACAATTGTCCATATTACTCGCCACGTCAATTGGAAGAACTCAAAGAGGAGTTGTGCCAATATTTTATTGAGCTAAGAATCTTATAATAAGGTACGAATACATTGTTGTGTGAAAATTGGTTAATTATGAATATATTGTTTTGTGTATACAACACTGACCGTGTTATTATGGTCATATTGCAGGATCAGGACCTTGGATATATATGTACATTAGGATTGATTTACTTAGTGTTATATAGATGATTTCTTAAGGTGTATTTTGTTACGTTTAAAAACAAGTTAATATTGAATTACCATGGTGTATATATATTTTGGATATGAATTGATTATAATGGTATTTGTATATAATATTTGGTATTTGAATTACATTTGGTATTTGGATTAAAACTAATATATATATTGGTATTTCTAGATTAGATTGTAAAATACCGGTTTAGGAGTTACAGGTTTGCTGCAAAAAAATGCAGGTTTAGAAATTTTTTAAATTTTAGATTTTTCAGTAGAAAACCTATGAGGCGCTTTTAAGAAAAAGCGCCTCATAGGCCCCTCTGAGCGCTTTTGGTAAAAGCGCCATAAACCTACTTTAGATTGCGACCCGCATTCGAATTCACCTATGAAAGCGCTTTTCAGAAAAAGCCTCGTCTACCTATGGCGCTTTTGGTAAAAGCGCTTTCATAAAGGCCTACGAGCGCTTTTTCTGAACAAAAGCCGCTCTTAGCAGCGCCACCTACGAGAGTGCTTTTAAGCGCTTTTAAAGCCCAAAAAAATGCTTTCGTAAGTCATTTATGGCATAGTGAATAGGTACTATATTAGCAAACCATTCAACATACCTTGTGGTCCTTATGAGTTTGAAGCAAAGGAGTTTCTCGATCTCTACTTTTATCTTTGAGAGGATTCGTGGTGCGAACCTTCTAGGAATCCGCTTGATGGGCTTCTTGCCATCCTTGATCGGAAGCCTATGTTCAACCAATTCTCTCTTCAAACCAAGCATTTCATCGTAATCCCAGGCGAAGCAGTCTTTGTTCTATTTTAGTACTTTGATTAACCTGATTTTTAAACTTGGGCTGAGTTTGGCACTGATGTACGTCACTCTTTTTTCGAAGCTATCTCCTATATTGACTTCTTCGAGTGGACCTTGCGCTAGCATCTTCGCGCTTGTCATTTCTGGATCCCTTTCAAATCCTAGAGGCTCTTAATCATAAATTGCATCCAGCCTCTGGTCCAATGATTGTGAAGCCTGTCCATCGAAGGGTGGAGATTTGTTGCATTCCCTAGGACTTGTTGTATTTGTTTGTTTTTTTTGTTGTTATTTCTTTATTTATGGCTTCGATGGCCATATTTTGTACTTCAGCTTCGAGAGACGTCTTCATTTTATTTTCAACCAGGTAGGCCGAAATCCTTTCGAAAAAGGAAGACTCAGTCATAACTGACGTCTTCATCTTCCCATCCAGTAGGCCGTACACCTGAAGGTTCTTCAACTTCTTGTACATCCCACATAATTTCTCTATCCCATTGGAAACCATTGGGGTGAAGAGTTAGGAAATATAGAGCGTTTTTATTTGGTTCAAATGCCTCCTCTGCAGGGTTGCATGGCCCAATATTAGCCATATTTCTGTCAAAATTTCTTTTATCTACATGATTAACTTCCATCATATAATAGCTTTGACCATCTTCTACATTTTCCACTATTCCATCATCCCTCCATATAGCCAGTATTTGATGCATAGATGAAGGGACTGCACCTACTCCATGAATCCATTCTCTTCCCAATAACAAATTATAGTTTGCCTTTGAGGCAATTACCATGAACATGGTTGGCCTTGTAATGGAGCCAACAGTTAGATCAACTTGCACTACACCTAGAGTTTGTCCTATCTTTCTTTCATAATTTGATAACACCATGTTGTGAGGCCTAATGTTTGAACCGAACATACCTATTTTTCTCAGCATGAAATGAGGCATTAAGTTTACAGCAACACCTTCGTCCACCAAGACCTTACTTATTCCAAATTGCTCAACTTTTTCTCGAATGAATAATGGCTTCAAGTGGTTCTTCATTCCTGTGTCTGGCCTCTCGAAGAATGCATTTTTTTCCTCAACTACTCCATTGTTCATGACGTAGTAACACACATGTCTGTGTGTCGTCATTTCTTCTTCATTATTCTCCTCACTTAAATCTACT
The DNA here is from genome assembly GCA_021764765.1 of Vicia sativa. Lineage (NCBI taxonomy): Eukaryota > Viridiplantae > Streptophyta > Magnoliopsida > Fabales > Fabaceae > Vicia > Vicia sativa. Next base: position 244,863,225 of record CM038792.1, read on the forward strand.
TCAAATTCTTGATTGTATTCATAGGGTGATACAGAGAAAACGTTACAATTTACATTAAAAAAGGACTCTCCTTCTGATTCGAAGTCATCCGTCAACATCTCTTCTTCGCTCACAGCTGTTTTCTTCACTTTCTCTTCACTAGTTTCCTTTTTGGGTGAAAAAAATCTTCTGGTTACTGGAGGTTTGCCCCCAGTTTGGATTGTGGATGATGGTTTGTTCGTACTTGAATCTCCTACTTCCTTTGAATTCGATTCCCTCTTAGCTTTTTTATTCCTCTGATGCCTACGCCATTGAGATCTAGACTTGGGGTTTTTTCCCTTATAGTTATCTAGTTCAATTTTCTCCCTTTTTTCCATGTTGAACTGCTTCCTATACGCCATTGTGGTCCTTCCCCCTGCTCGAAACTTCTCCATTTTCCTTTTCCTTTGTCAGATTTCTCCTGGAGCCATCTATCAGTGGGAACTTCAGCAGGTAACTTGAAGGAAACTTTTTTTGCTCCCCTAGGATAGGGGTTGTCAGGCCTTCTTTGCATGTTTCTTCCACCACCATCAGGGTTCGAAGGCATTCCACCTTGGTGACTCCAGCAGGGTGCAAAGGGGACTCTGTCGAAGGCCTTAGCCATCTCCCTTCCATAAACAGCAACACATCTTGGACACATCAAACATTTTGTCTCAATCTTGTGGCATCAAACTAGAAATCCTAACAAACTCACTTCAGCTCTTGGATACACTTTAAACAATTGATTATCTTTCCTCCAATTGAATCTTGTTCGTGCATGTTGAGCCCTTTCAAATTCAGCAACGACTCTTTGATTGCATATAACGTTGCACCTTGGGCACAACAACATATCCTAGATTCTTCTATGGCAATGGAACAAGTAATCACACAAGCTAGCATCCTTCTTTGGGTAGCCTCCCCTCCTCTGTTCTCTTTCCATTTCTAGACATCTTTTGACTTCCTCCATTTCTGCATTAGGCTGCTTGAAATCAACCATATGCACACCCAAATCCTGACCTTCAGTGATCTGGACTTTCTCAAATTTCGCCCTGCGGCCCTCAGTAGCCTCATTCATTTTCTTATCAGTAGCATTTGAGCCTTCAGTATCCCTTATTTAATCATTATATATTTTTCCCTAAGCACATTTGGAAGACTTTCAGCACTCTTTAGTTCGTCCTTGACTATGACAAAATCTTCATCCTCTTCTAATTCACTATCCTGTTCAGCTTTCTTTTCACCAACTTCTACCATGTTGACATCCAATGGTTCATCATAGTTTGTCTCCACCATCAGCAACGGATTTGTATCAACCTTCATTGAGTTTTTTGTCTTGTCAGAAAACTTGAGTCTTCCTTCTTTAATGGCACTCTGAATCAAATTCCTGAAAAGAAAGCACTGTGAGGTTTTATGCCCTAAAACATTATGATATTTGCAAAAGCCTCTATTCATCCGTTGTTCCAACGAAGTAATTTTAAGATTAGGAGGCACTATCAATTGGCCATCTTTGACAAGCAAATCAAATATTTCATCACATTTAGTTATGTCAAACATATAGACTTTCTTAGGGAGTTTATCATTTTTCTCATTTTCGACAGGATTTTTTCCATTCGAAGGGATCAGAACTTTGCAAGAATAAGGGGGTGCTTGATTTAATTCTACAAGACCCACTTCGAGTTGATCAAATCCATAAGGATGTTGATACTCATCTGAATCTTCTTCTTCAGCCTCTATGTAGGCTATTCTTTCTATTTTATAATTCTTACTAGCCCTAGCCTTTTCTGCTTAGCCTTTTCTGCTTTTAATCTTTCTACTTGTCGAACTCTGTCTGCTATATCCCTTAAGTATTGTGTATCTAGTTTCTTTCGAATAGAATAATCCAGGCCACCAACAGCAATTTCGACCAATTCATGTTCAGGGACCACAGTAAAACATCTAGACTTTAAGAGGTGGAACCTATTTAAATAGTCATCTATTGGTTCTATGAATTTCCTCTTAGTGCTTGCTAATTCCTTTAAACTTATCTTAGACTGACGTAAATAAGGCTAAGTATCTATGGACCCTGGGGGGAGAGTTGTGAACCAAGTGAAAGCATTTTTTGTCAGAGAACTTGGAAAATATTGTATCCTAAGGTTTTCATTAATTGCCAAATATCCTGCTTCAGTTAAGTATCTCGCTATATGTTCAACTGTTGATTCACTTGTGTCCCCATTGAATTTTGTAAATTTAGGGACTTTACAACCCCTAGGTAACTCAGATTGTAAAATATAATCTACAATAGGAGAGGTGTAATTTGGTCTCCTAAATCCTGAGTTTAAACCATTCTGAGACATGATTCTTTCGATCATGGTACTCAGATTATTTTATGCCACCATATTATCATTTCTAACCCTATGAACAACTTCGTCTGCATTTTGTTCCATATTTATCATCATTATTCTTCTAGGTTGTTCCTCTTGTATTTCCTGAACTTCTTGTTGCCTTAACCTTGCCCCTATATTTTTTATCTTCAACCACTTGTCTAGGAGGTCGAATTTGTTCAATGGTGGGTTCTTCATTTTGAACCACTGTTTGATTTTGCCTATGTCTTATAGGCCTACCAGGGGCACCAAATAAATCTTCTATTCGAGCCATTTGGACATAATTCTCTTTGTTGGTTCTATTAATGTTTTGGATTAAAAGAGTGAAAATGACATTCATCTCACGGGCTAGGAGTCCTACCATATCATGGTTACTATCATCCATTTGTTGCCTAAATTCTGCCCGATTATTTGTAGTGGGGGTAGGTATTTGGGTGAAACTCCCTAAATTTTGGGTGTTTGGGCCCAAATGATTCATTCCAGAACCAGACCCTTAGATTAGGGAAGAAGTTGATGTAGTGTGTAATCCTGCCATGAACTTAGTTGGCATTCCATATTGGGGATTTCTAGGTCTAAAGGCGTCGAAGCCAGGAGGCCTTATAGGAGCCGAATATATTTGGGCTTGGGTTCCTACATTTGTCAAGATTGGCACTGGTGACAAGTTGGATGGCATCTCCATCGTGCCTGTAGGGATTGTATTCGAACTACCTATGGTTGCAGTATTTGTGGCCACTGGTATGGCCTGCAAAATAGGGATTGTATTAGATGCATCAGTCCCTTGTGGGGGATTTTGTCCCCCATCTTGGTTAATTGTATTAACCATTCTTTTAGTATGTTTCCCTCTAGGAATTCGTTGGTTACTATTTATTATTTTACCACTTCTAAGGTTCATATAAAAACACGAACTCTAGACTCATAAGATCTTTTAAAGGTTTCTAATGGAACTAAACACAGGAATTTATTTACGACACTGTCTCACTGGGCGTTCCAATTTGTTTACGGTGATTTATCGCAAACAACCGTTAGTCTTCCAAATTACTGGTTTTGGTTACTTGCAGGATCGGCTAGATTGATCCTAGGACATGTGTCATAATTAATTATGTCTGAGTTAAGTTTCATGTTTATATTTGTTATTTTATAGATTTGCATCTTAAATGTATAATACAAGAATCTAAAAGTAATTCTATGGATTTGTTTGGTAACAACCTCTAATGTAACGAAATATACTGAAAAGGTAATGTTTAAACTAAAGATTAACTTCGATTTGAGAAAAGACTTTGAAAGTTAAACGTAAGACTTTGTAAAGTAAAGTGGATAAAAAGTATAAAGGACTTTGACAAGAAAGTAAAAGTTTCTGGAAAAGTAAATGTTTGATCGAAATGTAAAGGAAAACGAAAAGACTTAAAAGAATGAAAATTGTAAAGACAAGATGAAAGTAAATAACTTGAATTTAAACTGCAAAAAAAATAATGGTGGTGTTCTATGCGTACATGGTATCTGCAAATCTTTTTCCTGAATCAATCGGTAGTTTGAGTATATAAGATTTTCTAGTACAAAATGAAAACACCAAATTCTAACATTAGAACACCTATTTATACTACTTCGACCCTAACAGTCATACTCTAGAATCATGCCACATTTGAAGCATGCATGCCTCTTACAATCAGTGGATTTCACGCGTCTTCTAAGAATGGCGCCTTTCATTTGAATTTCGAATTCTTGAAACGAATTTAGTAAATTCAAGTCTTTCAATTTTAATTCATAAATATCTTCGCTGGACCGCGCTTCAGCCCTTTAAATTGAATCTTTATAATAACACAAGATATTCGAAATTGGAGTCCTTATTAGCTAATCTCCAATAGAAATCGAAATATTTCCAAAGTAACAATTCTAACTCTTGAACCAATTGTCTCTCATTCGAAACTCCTTGCTGATCATCCAAATTATTCATCTTTGGACCATATTCGAATGAACATCTGCGTAATTATTAATACTTCTTCAGCAAAGTAGTCTCATCAAATTACCAGCTAACACATATATGTCAGATGTATTTAAAGTGTGCATTCCTGAATGGACCCTTAGACGAAGAAGTATATATTAAACAACCAATTGGGTTTGTGAAACATAAGGAAGAGAGGAAGGTGTACAGGCTTCATAAAGCTGTGTATGGATTGAAGCAAGCTCCAAGAGCTTGGAATAAGAAGATTAATATCTTTCTAAGGAAGAAGGAATTCGTGAAATGCACAACTGAACATGGAGTATATGAACTTATAAGGAATATTAAATTACTTATAATATGTCTCTATGTCGATGACTTGTTAATCAGAGGTAGCTGTAAGAAGGATATCGTAGACTTCAAAGGAGATCTCAGCAAGGAATTCAAAATGTCTGATTTGGGTGACATTTCATATTTCCTTGGCATCGAATTATACAAGACTATTAGAGGTTTGATGATGCATCAAAGAAGATATGCAGGAGAAATTCTCAAGAGATTTGAGATGAAGAATGCAATTCGACTTCGACACCTGCAGAACCAAGACTGCAACTCTTGAAATACCCTGAAGAGGACGATGTCGACCCAACCCAATATAGAAGATTTATTGGGTCCTTAAGATGCCTTTGTCATGCTAGGTCTGACTTAGCATACAGTGTTGGTATGGTAAGTAGATTCATGAAGAAGCCAAAGGTATCTCACCTAGCAGCAGCGAAGAGAATATTAAGGTATTTGAAAGGAACTCTTGAATATGGCATTTTGTTTCTCGCAGCTGATAAAAGAAAAGAATGCAAGTTAGTGGAGTACACAGATTCGAGCAGGTGTAGTGATACTGAAGATCGAAAATCCACAACAGGATACGTGTTTATGTTAGGTGGTGCACCAGTTTCTTGGAGTTCGAGAAAGGGGCATGTTGTGGCATAATCATCATGTGAAGCTAATTACATAGTTGCTTATCTTTGTGCATGACAATCAACTTGGATGGCGAACTTGGTCGGAGAAATCACAGGTAAAGATCATGGAGCAATTACCATGAAGATCGACAACATGTCAGCTATCAACCTGGCGAAGAATCCGATAGCTTATGGTCGAAGCAAGCATATCAAAATGAGGTTCTACTATCTTCGAGAGCAGGTAGAAGATGGGAAGATGAGTTTAGAACACTGCAGAACTGAGAATCGGATTGTAGACATTATGATGAAAGATGTGCAGGTCGAAGTATTTCGAAGACTAAGAGAAATGATGAATGTAGATAGTTTAGACACAGTAAATTAGGTGGTGTGTTGAAAGTAATTCATGTGTGTCGAAACTATGTGTGTGTCGAAGGGTCAGAGGTGGATTGAAGCAGGTTTCTCGAAGGAAGCCGACCCAGTCGAAGAGCTTGTGTGTCGAAGTAGGCTGTACACAGATTTTATTTGTTTTAAATTTAGATTTTTTTTAATTTAGATCTAGAATATAATAGATTTGATTTATAGTCCAAATAGATATTTTGGGCTTTTATAGTTTGGGATTTAGCTTAAGGAGCAAGCTAAACCTAAATATATAAATAGAGGGAGTAATCCCTAATTTTGTAATCAAGTTGTATTCACAGAATTTGTAGTTGCAAGTGAATAAGAAGTTCTCCACAGTTTGTGGGCAGAGCGAAACTCTGCAGAAAACATATTTCCTTATTCTTATTTCTTTCTTTCATTGCTCATTGTCATTGTATGTGGTGATATCAATCTTGTTCATCAAGATTGGTAGAAATTCATCATAGATATTTGGTGGATTTCTAACAAAATATAAATTAATATAATATAAAAAATTTAATTTTTTTTATAAATTATTTGAATAATTATTAAGTTTAATTACAAATATATTATTTTAATTATTTATATATAATTGTCAGATCTGCCTCACGAGATGTACAAGTAAATTAGTCAGCTTGGCCTCAAATATAGGCTTCATTATTAATATTTCTAACACGCTAATAGCCTTGTGACGATCGTAACAGACCTGTGACGACCGTAACACGCTTATATTTCAACGTATGGTGAACAAGGAAACCACCTTCTCCACGTTGTTTGTAGTGAGACCCACGTCTAATAATGCTTTATGATGTGAGACCCACGTCTCACACTTCTTTTCTTCAAGAGGTTTCGTCCCATGTTTTCTCCCACATTTTGGCAGTTTCCCACACGTTTTCCACTTCTCTTCGTACGAAATTTGGAAAAGGCAGTTACTAACAAAGGCTATAAATACAGAGTTCAAGCATCATTGCAAGGGTCGACGATTCTTACCGAAAAATTGTTCTTCCATTATTCGTATTTTATTTTCTTTTCAGTTTGTACTTTTATTTTATTTTTCCATTTCAGTTTCTTAGTTTTGATTTTCTTTTTAGTTTTAAGTTTCTATAATTTTCTCACAACAATTTCTACACCGGAAATTGTTGTGTATTTTCAATGATCTAACCTTACGTTAGATCTAGTGCTTTTTATTTCCTTGTTGCATTTTTCTTTTCGATTCAAGAAGTCTCCGAGCAGATCCAACCGACTTGTGGTGGAATGCTCGTTTATTTCGAAGAACAAGATTATTCAAGTATTATTATTTTCAGGTTCTTAATATAATTATTTCATTTTATTTAAAGTATTGTGCCTGATATTTATTTATTTGATTATGGAGATGTTTAAATATACTGAACCTTATTATTTATGCATGTCTGAATTAATAAATATGTCCGACTAAACCGTTTAGGTATCGGTGTGTAATAGTAGTAAAAGTAGGAATTAAATTGTTTCTAAGCTAAAATAATAATTAACATAATTTCTGGTTATGACTTTTTGTAATTAAAATCCATCTTTTCGTTACGAAAGTAAGAAAAGTAGAATAGGTTAGGATCGAGACCACGAAAGTGTGAGGTTTTAACCGGATAGCTAAAGTTAGGCATTCGATTTAAATACAATGAGGCGCTTTAAAACGAATTAGATTTTATTAAGTTTCCAAAGAATATTTTCTAAACACTTATGGGCTAGCGAGAGCAGGCATAGGGCTTTAGGAGTATAATCCGAGATAAGACCACGAAAGTGTGAGTTGAGGGTTTTTAAATTGATAATTTCTACAGAACAATTAAGTTAACCATCTCTATACATTTAGGTTCAATTTAATCCGCTTAGGTTCACTACGTTACGTACCGATATCCGTTTTATTTATTATTTTTCCTAAACCATTATTTAAAAATAATTATTCGCCTTAGCTGTATACCGTAACTTAGGATAACAATAGATCGATTTATAGTCTCTGTGGGTTCGATATATTTTTAAAACTACGCGATAGGACTGTGCACTTGCAGTCTCTCGATTAATAGACGATAAACTCGCGATCAATACTTACTTAATTCTCAAGTTTCGATTATGTTGTATGGTTTAAAAGCATGTTTCTCTTTTGTCATGTGAATTGACTAATTGTAGGAATATAATACCATGTGTTTCTTAGAAACTTTAGGATATTTTATCCCATTTAGTTGTAGTTAAATGTAAACCTTATCTTAGGATTGTAAATAGAACTTCAAAGCTAACCTTTAATAGTTCAATTCCTAGGAGCTAGTTAGATATTTGTATGGTTCTTCTAGGTTTCTCTTGCATGTTTGATTTGAAATCTTTTCCTCTATCTTTAGAAATGTTTAGGAAGGCTTTAGAACATGTAGTTGCTTCCCTCTATTAGGAATTTATATTTCATGCTTAGATTTCTTTGTGAATAATGCATTTTAGGTTATTTTAGAGTAGATTTTTGGTTTCTAACTACTCTAGGTCTCTACTTTGTTTAGCATTGCATTTGAGGACTATTGTGATGGACTTAGCTCGATTTTGATATCATTCATGGGTTATTTTGCATTATGTGTGTGTGGCTTCCTGGTTTTCCATTCTTATGTTGCTATACATGTTCACGTTCCATTTCTTCGCATTTGGATCATATTTTGACGTGAGATGTGAGTATGCAATTATATTCCCGCCTCCTTGTTATTTTTTTGACATGTTTGTTGACTTGTGCAAGGTAAATTGAGGATATTTTGGTTAGGTACCTAATCTTGGTACACTAACATACCCCTCCTCCCGTGGTTTTGTTTGCGTTTTAAACGCGTTTTGCTTTATGCTTTCTAATATTACGAGAAACACATATTCCGTTATTTTGTCTGGATATGTACCTTTGTATAGGTGTTCTGATTGTTATGAGGACTTATTTGCTACACGCACATGTTGCACGATATCACCTTGTGGATTATATTGATCGAGCTGTTTCTTATAATTACAATGTTGATGGCAGTTTATTCGAAGTTTTCCGGAGTATTTTTAGCTTGCAGTGCTCTTCGGATTTTATTAACCATTTGGTATTAGTTTTACTTTGTTTACCATATTCTTTTACCGCTTTTCTAGAGAGCATGAGAAGTAGGGTTTTACAGCTTTCCTTGCCAGGAGAAGTAGGAATAGAGATGTATGAAAGGGCTTCCTTAGTTGGAGCATGTTCAGGAACCCCTCTGGTTTATTTAAAGACCGGTTTAGGACGCTTCTATTTGCTAGTTGTGTTTGGTTTGTTTAAAGTACTCATCCGTGCATAGGGAGGCGCTTTTCATTGTGTTTACAATTGTGCTTGCATAGGTCAGAAGTGGTTAGGACACCCGACGTGGCACCACCAAGCAAAGTCCCACTTTTTATATTTTCTGCTATCGAGTCATGATATATATGGGCAAGCGAAAGGGGTCCGTAACCGACTCCCGCAATTCTAGTCTGTGTCTGCTCGCACACGCGAATCGTGTTGCACCCCATCATCGAGTCCAACAGTGGCAAGAGTTACCTATTCTGACTCTCCACTCATTCCAGGGGTTCGCATTTATTGCAGAACTCGCATCATTTGCTTTGTAGGTTATGCCTACTCTTGTTTGACATTTGTTTGCACATTGCATTGTTTGTGTGCTTCTAGCAAAGCACTTGTTTGCTTCATCCCTTTTGTCATCTTCGACTCTACGGTAGGTAGTGATTCGAGATAGACATAGAGTTAGGTTGTAAACCTTTTCCATTCCTTTTTGTCGTCTTCGATTCTACTTTAGGTAGAGATTCGAGATATACATAGATTTAGGTTGTAAACTTTTGCCATGTTCCCTTAGGATTCTCTTGAATCTACCTTAGGTAGCGATTCGAGTTAGACCTTAGGTTGTAATCCATGCATGATAACATTAGGGATATTATTAGATAGTTTGCCTTGATTGTTTTCTATTTCTTTTTGCATCTTTGCATGTAATAAAACTAAAACTTGTTTTCTTTTGAAAAATTAAAGCACTTAATAATGGTTCAAACTCCTTTTTTTCAAGGTAAAAGCAACCAACCAATACTAATTCTTTTTTGCCTACCCGTTTTCTTTTTGTGTTTAAAACCCTTTTTCATAAGTAAAAAACACAAAACCCACCAAAACATATGAGCCAAACTACGACGCTCTGACTTTCCCATTGCACAAGGGAATACGTAGGCATCTTGTCACAGGGCTCGATTGAGCAAACTTTGTAAATGCTTCCTTCTTTTCCCGGTATTTTTTTTATTTTCTTTTCTTTCACATGCATACTCTTTTAGCATAAAAATATAGCAATTAAGAAGTAAATAGATATAAACACACCCATTAGATAGAAAATAGAAGTGGATACTGTAGAGTAAAACGAGCGTGTGGTGTGCTAATACCTTCCCTTCGCGTAATAGACTCTCTTACCCTATCTCTCGGTCGCAAGACCGTGTCTTATCCCTTTCAGGTTTTCGCGATGCGTTTACCTTTCTCCTTTTGCGAGATAAAAAACGTTCGATGACGACTTCATTGATATAGTTATCGGATGATGTTCAGCCGATTGTTTCAACTTGATGACTGAATTATATGCGCTTCAACAAATTACTTCCTCAAATTATTATTATTATAAATAAAAAATATTTTAAATTTTGATATTAACTTTTAGACTAATTAATGTTTGTATTACTATTATATTCTTAATTTAATTCAAAAGTATTTAATATTAATAGTTGTTTGTCAAATATGACTAAGAATATTATAATAAATTTTACTTTAATTGTACATAAAATAAAAAAAAATTAATTACACTTAATTAATTTTCTTAATATATCTTAGAGTAATTATTTTAATTTATAATTGATCGGAGAGAATATCACGTACAATATTATTGATCTCCTATACGATAAACAAAAAGATGATTTTTAATGGATTTATAAAGTAAAATATAATTATTATGGTACCATGGTTAGATATAAAGTTGGTTTAATGGGGGAGAAGTATATCCTTAAGCAAAGTACAGTATGTATTTGTGAGAAGGTGTTTAACTACTCTAATCTTTTATTCAATTATATTTCATTTTTACCATTTCTTTGAAAGATAGTGTGTCATCATTAAAAATGGAGAGAATATGAATATATGTGTTTGCATGTACAATTGTATGCAATAGCTAGATGATCGTGTTGGTTTTGATTGATAACACCTAAAATTAAATAACGTTAGGTGAAGTTTATGGTGACTATTGCTCAACAATCTTTAGTGAGAAGAGTCAAATTTCAGTTGAAATGTTAAATCAATATTGAATTAAGCAAGAGAACTTGAAATTCCAAATATGTAAAAGAAAGAATGTGTAAAAGTCTGTATGCACTTGTACTTAACAGGTGTGTGAATGATAAGATAAATATAAAAGTATAAGAGTAACTCTCGAGATACTATAGTAGCTCACACATACACACTCAAAACTGTTTTAAAGACATTATTATTTGTTAAAACACCTAAAAATATTTTTATCTGTGTCCTTAATTGATTATAAACATGTTATATCAATTAAGAGGATTTTTTACATGGGCTAATCAATGACCAAATTAGGGTGAATCACACATTTGTAATTTCTCTAATTTATTAAAGAAGCCGTTAATTAATTAATAACAGGGTAATTCAAAAACTTTCTATATTAGGATAATTCAAAAACTTTTCATATTTGTTATCTAGCCCATTACAGCTTCAAGATATTATAAATATGATTTACTATAATTTTTGTTAGGATTATTGAAGATACTGGGAAGAGGTGATAATCCTTGACAATAGTAGAAATCTCTAAGATTTTATTCCTGGGATTTAGAAGAAATTTTAAGGTGTCTCCGAGAAACTAATTTGGATATATATATATATATATATATATATATATATATATATATATATATATATATATATATATATATATATATATATATATATATAATAAAAGGTAGAGAGAGGGGTAAAAATTCCTTAGAGTTTTAGAATTTTGGTAGACCTTTGGAGGTATTTAAGGTGATTGAGAAACACTTCTAAACATCTTGACTTTATTTGATTCAAATCTAGAGAATTGAAGAGATTAAGAAACACTTGAGTAAAAAATACAGTTTGTTCTTTGGAACTTGAGAGATTATTTTCTCGTAACTTATTTGTAATATTTTGTAACAAATTTTGGAAGTATAGTTAACGAGAGAGCTTCTCTTGTAATAGCCTAAAAATCTCGTGCTTATTACAATAAAATAAAACATGTAGAAAACTTATATTCACACTTAGGATGTTACTCGACATCAAACGCATCTTCTCTGCAACACTTAAAATTTAAAAATTAAAACATTTAACACTTTTCATTGCATGCTCACCTTTACTTAAGATATCATCGCAAAGAAATTATCAAATAATCATGCTACTCAAATCATTTTAATCTCATTAAGTACTTTTCATAAAGTTAAGTAATGCAATAAAAATCTTCATAAATCAACATAAGCATGAAAACATTGAGAGTATATAACCTAACTCTCATTAACAAAACATAAATAACAAAAAATAATATTCTCCCATCCAGTGTTATAGATCAAAACAACATAATTCTAAGAACACAAAAACAAAAGGAAAGAAGAAGAGCCTTGTCTCATCCTTCCACTCTAAGGAGCTACTCAGTTACTTTCTTGTCTGTACTCCAAAGAGGAGGACATGCCATAACAACAACAACAACAAAGGGGTGAGAAATCACATTAGTAAAGTAAGTGTTACAAACTATAAGATAGAGTATCAACACATATACATATTCTACAACAATTGCATCTCAATGTCTCACGAACACATTCACACGCCAAACCTCAACAATCATACACAAATCAACATTATGCATACAACTCATTTGTGGAATGCAACTCAAATATGTAACTAAATGCATATGCATGTGGTACCATATCATCAAAATATTCCTTATCAAACCAGGTTCACCCTACTCGAACCACAAATCCACCTTGCTCGGATTCGCGACAAGTCAATAAATCACCCTACTCAGATTGCAACTTGTCTCTTTCATCAACAACAACAACATCATGAATGTATGCCAAAACACATCAATACAATAACAACATAATATTTAAAGTCCCCTTCCAACTATAAACAAAGCATGCATTAACTCATCAATAATAGTCATCCCTACTCTAACTATTATTCGCCAATCTCAACAGTAATATCAATATTATTCTCAACATCATAACACAAAAACATCATAATCATCATCAATATCATACACAACAACATCATAACCATCATCAACATCATACACAACATCATCACAACCATCATCAACATCATACACAACAACATTATAACCATCATCGACATCATAAAAATATCACATCATTAAAAGTTATGATCAAATCAACTGGCGAGCCAATCTATTACTGTCGTAGACCAATCTATTAGGCTAAACTACTATTACGTAATTTTTCAAAAAGGAAAGGGAACAAATCAATTCTACAAGGATCAATTAATTGATCCAAGCGTCTGTGTTATATCCTTTCAATTTTCTCAAGGATCCAATAGATTGTTTAATGTATCCAATAGATTGATCCAATACAAATTGTAATTTTTCAAAGTGAACCAATATATTGCTTAATCTAGCCAATAAATTGGTTCAATAAATTTTTTTTTCGTTTTTCAAAGTGAACCAATAGATTGGTTACTGTAGCCAATAGATTGGCATGTCAAGTTTTTCTAAAAATCTATATTTTTTCTATTGCGACCATCCTCTCCATATTCAACCTCTAATCCTCTAAACCAAACTAACTTATAACATTCTAAATTACAAAAATTTACATTCTAACAACACCAATGCATCTATCTTCTTCTAATGGACGTAAACATATTAATTTTCTCATGAATTAATCACTTAATTCATATCTAGAAACATCCAATTTCACATAAAAACTCAAGAACACAAACTGTAACAAAAACACACGATTGCAATTCAAACCAATGCATGTAACAACAAATCCATCATCATATATTCATCAACATTCATCAAGAATTAATAGATAAACAAACCTTGTTGGCGGTTAAGAACTCCTCTACCCTACCTCTCGTGCATATTCCATTTATTAATGTTATTCTCACCCTTACCTTGTGATTCCAATAGAAGCAAGCAACCTCTATGGTATCCTATTTCCAAAGCTCTAGCTCTCATATTGTTCTTCCCTTTGCTCTACCTCTTTCTCTCTTATTGCCTTTGTCTGTTCCCTTTGCTTTACCTCTTTCTCTCTTATTGCCTTTGTCTCTTTTCACTTTTTCTATGTACCGATAAAACTATCTTCTCCTAACTCTCTTTTTAAATAAAACTTAATTCTCTCATTAGGATATTCCTACATTACCCTCAAATTTTCCCTTAATCCCACATTGTCGTAATTATCTCTATAAAATCCTATTTTTCCTTTATTTTATTATTTTATTTAAATAATAAAACTAGAGCATTATTTTAATTAATAAAATAGTTCTCAATAAAATCTACTAATTTCAAATTACTCTCTACACTCTTCCCTCACGGTCACACACCTCATCGCCCTTATTTAAATAATTTAATTAAAGTACTATTTATTATAATTATTAAATAAGACATACACCACTATCTTCTTATTTATCTATTCGCACACAACAATTAAAGAAAATACATATCAATCACAAAGAATTCATAGATAATTCAAATTAAAATAATTTAATTAAAATTGGGGCGTTACAACTTTTCTCCTCTTAAATAGTTTTTGCCCTCGAAAATTTCTTAACCAACATAGTCGGATACGACTCTTGTAACGCCCTGTTTTAATTAATATTATATTATATTAATATTTTTGAATTACCGATCGATAATTATTTTGCGACGAGAATATTTATATTAATCGATATATCAATTAATATATTTGGCGACGTTTAGTTCGGTCCGGTTTTATTCCGTTCGGTTCGGTAAAATATTATTCAGATCCGATATTTAATTCCCCGAAATTATTTGAATTAATGATATAATTAGATAGGGGTGTGGGGAGCATTTTGTTAGAATTGGGTTTTCACCCTTGGCTTACTAGTAAGGAAAATACCATTATAAAACCATTTTCCACCTTTCTTTCCATTTCCAACATCCTAAGCCAAACTTGAACTTGGAGAAAAGAGGGTTTTGAGAAGAAGAACAAGAAGAGGAGCAAGAGAAGAGCAAGGTTGGGTTTTGTAGAATCATCAAGAATCAACCAAGCTAGAGGTAAGGGGTTTGATTTCTCCATCCATATAGTTAGGGTTTTGATGATTATATTTTAGATTTGAGGAAAAATTGATCGGTTGATTCTTGAGTTTGGTTGGTTGATTGATGAAATAAATTAGGAAAGTTGAGTTAGAAATGTTGATCTAGGTGTTTTATAACCATGGCAAGTAGGAAGGAGTTGTAAGAATAGAAAATAAGAAAAATTGGAAACTGTTAAAAAACCCAGAAAAACACTCACGCAGGGAAGAAGAGAGGGAAAGTTGAAGTTGAGTGTTCATGGAAGGGGAGGCGCCCACCTCAAGGTGAGGGGCGGCCGTCCCCCATGCTGAGGCCTTCGCCTCCTTCCTCAAATCAAACAAGGGACGTACGTCCCGGAGGGCTAGAGTGGTGCAACAGAATTTTGGTGACTTATGTTTTTCTGTAAACTGTTTTCTCTGTTTTCTGCATAATTCCATTTACCTGCATAATTTCATAACATGCTTCTGAAATTTAGAACTACTACTAGTTAGTATAAATAAAATATAATTAGGGCACAAGTTAGCCGATTAAATTTAGAACCCGATTTTGTTCCGATTTTCCGATTTCGGTAAATTCGACGACGGAGCAAGTTGCTCCGAATTCAACGAAAATTGACGTGCTAGCTAAGTTCGACGTGTAGAACGTAGTGGTGAGGTTAGCTTTTAGAAATTACGAGTTTTTAAGAAATGACCCGAAATAGGCCAAAATACGGTTAAATTGAACCGGATTGCGTTTTAGTAGATTTAACGCACGTATGGACAATCTGATTTCGATGTTGACGATTATGATTAATTCCGGTTATTAGAAATGGCTTTCGCGATAATTATAGGCGTTTGACTAATTTTCCGTTTTTGGAATTTGGTGAATTAATTGATAATGATGCGGTGTGAATAAACATAATGTTTGCGACGGTGTATTTACTAATGAATAATTGTTGATTATGCGATGCGATGTTATATGTCTTTGTACATGATGATGTGATGATTATATTGGTGTTGTTAATAAATGCTTCCGATTTGTGAATGCATGATTTTTGATGATGATGAATTATTGGTGATGTTTTGCATAATGCAAATATGATGCGATGATATATTTATCTTGATGCGGATAAATTGTGGCGATGTGGGCTTTATACCAATTGTGATGAGCGATGATGATGTTTTGTTGTGTTGTTTTATTGTCGAGTCACATTCATTGCATTGGCGACGATGGGCTTTTATGCCAAGCGACGAGGCTTTTATGCCAAGCGACGAGGCTTTTATGCCAAGTGTTCCTAATTATGGACAAAGCCATGGGTACCACATGCATAACATAGTCGTGTCTCATGGAGTCGGTTATGTTTATGTTTGAGTTGTTTGGCGTTGGGTTTTTAATTGATTGATGTTGATTGAATTGTGATAATATATGATGTTTTGTTTGGTGATGATCTTTATGATGAACATGAAATGAATATGAATTGATAATTTCATGATAACTATGCGACGAATATAAATGATGAGTTTTGCGATGATTTAACTTGATGAAATGCTTAATGTAAATAGGATGTAATGATGTTTGTGATGATGGGCTTTATACCAAAAGTGACGATGGGCTTTAGCCAATTTGTGATGATTTTATTTATGTTGCTTATGTTATTAGCATTGTTTGGTGTTTTTGTTTGGTGTTGTTGTTTGGTGTTGTTGTTTGGTGTTGTTGTTTGATGTTGTTGTTTATAATTATGAGTTGTTTTGATGACTTCGTGGTAATGAAAGTTTATGTTTTGTTGTGCTGATTTATGCCGAAGAGATTATGACGATAAAGTGTAGATTATACACATTAGAATGACGATTAAAGTAAGTGAGTTTTGGATATGTGTTGGAATTTAACTTATTAACTTATATCCTTTATAATTCTGAAACTATATATATATTTAATCATGCCTTTTAATTATATATTTTGGATTATCTCACCCTTTACTTGTTTCGCCGTTACCTTTATATTGGTAATGTGCAGGTTATGAAGATGGAGTTTATAGCTGCTGTTAGTCGAGTCGGTGTCGCTCTGATACGTAGCACTCGGGGGAATATTTATGTTGTCTTGTTGTTGTTCTTTTGTTATTATTCCTTTTGTGAATAAGAATCATAATTTATGAAAACATGATTTTGAGGAGGAAGTTTAACAAAGGAGATGTTTATTTTTATGAATTAATTTATGATTTGCAACGAGGCTATGTATCCGAGATTTATACTTTAAATCAAACTGTTTAAAGTAATTTGGTTTTGATGGTGTAACGCTTCAGGATTTAATTTATGAAATTTTAATTTACTCTGATTTTTGCATATAAAAACCTTGGGTAATATTGGGGTGTTACATTAGTGGTATCAGAGCAGGTTGGTCTTTCGGCCAGGTTGTTAATGTGTTTAACCCTTTTGTATGCGACATGTGTGTGAAACACTGTCGGTACGCGCTTGTTTCTATTTGTTTGTCTACAGAGATGAGTTTGAAATAAGTGGGGGAGAAGTTTTACTTCTTGGTGGCACTTGTGGCTTAGAGTTGGAGCCTCAAGAAGGATTACGCTTTGGTAACTTGAAGTGTAAGTTGAAGACGCTGTTGTAGTTTGGTAAAGATGGTTTATGTCGCCATCATGATTGTCGACTTTCTATTGACAAATTGAGGAACTGATCACCCTTAATCTCTTGTTGATAGTAGTTGGGATTTGTGTTGGTTGGGATAGACTTGTCTTGCCAACTTAATAGTGTATGAAGCAGACGAGTTGGCACAAGATGGTGTATGGTTACTTGAGTTGTGGGCGAATTTGGATTTTGGTGAGAAACAAGATTTTGGCAGGCAAGCTTCTTGTTGTGATTCTTCCGAAGCGTATTATGAAGATGTGAGTGAATTACCGCTGTAGTGCGAGGTGAAGTTTTGATGGATTTAGTTTTTGGAACTAGTTGTGATTTGAAGTATCCTTAAGGGATGTTTGTTCTGAATTAGAGTTGAAAAGTCAACTTGAGGATTGGTTTGAGCAGAGTTGTTTATTCGAGCGGATCAACGTGGAGTGCTACTGTTGTGTTGTTCGAGAAGAGCAAAGGTTGCCCGAGTTGGTGTGTCGTTTGCAGTCAAGGAACAAAGTGGATATTGAGGACAAGTACCTACTTCCCAGGACTGATGTTGGATAAATCAGTCATTTGGAGTTTATGTGTTTAGTGAGGTCGATGTAAAGTCTGGTTGTCTACGGGTTAGTGTGAGAGCGGAAGATGTTTAGACCATGCTTTCCAAGATAGTGTATAGTCCTGGCAAGTGGTTGTTGACGTCATTAGTGTGACTAATGCGTCAGGTATGATTTTGGAATGTTCGGACAATACTCTCATGAGTAACTGTAAGAGTTATTTCGTGTTCATGGATATTATTTGGTTCACATCAAGTTAAGGAATTGTAGCAAGCATCCGAGCTTTGCGTTATCAGTATTGAAGTTACACCAGTGCATGTCGAGTATACTAAAGTTAGAGTTTTGAACTGTTGGACGTGAGTGCCTTAAGTAAGCGACTTAGACGGTGATATTATGGACAGTTCTGCGAAGATTTATTTTGTATCTTGTAGGAGACCTCAAGAGGTATTTCAGAGCTTAGAAGTTCCTTTGTTGTGGATGGATTAACTTTGTGAGTTTGAATGGAAGATCTTTTTATAAGTTGGTATTGATCGTGGGTATTTTGACTTGATATGGTTGAGTCGCTATTTGGACTCCGCAATGGGAAGCGAATTTGTTTGAGCCAGTGAAAAAGTTTAGCGAATGCTTTGGTTTTGGTTTTATTTTGTACTAAAGAACCTTGTGTGGTGTATTGTGATATTTCACTTTGGACTTAAGATGTATTTCGACATAGAGTTGGAAGAGTGTATTACTACTTTGGAACGATTTGATTTTCATAAGGAAAAATTGTCGGACACGTGAGTTAGAGTTTGATGCGGTTGTGCTCATTTGAAGTCTTAAAGGTGCAGATGTTAACGGCGAGAAGATTGAAATTGCTGAAGGAAATTTAAGTTTTAGTACAAATCTATAAAGAGACTTCGTCTGGCGCTGAGTTTAGTATGTTGATATCACGAATAAACCATGAATATCTGATTTGGGATTTATTATTTTGAAGAATGTTGCATGTTTGTTTTGGGACACTTGTTGAGATTAAGCTCAGAAGGTCATTAAGGATTTGTTCACTACTAACATATGGATTTCGTCAGATACTAATGGTCGCGGTGGATTATTAGATTATGACTAAGATAATTCTTGACGGTAAAGAATTTTGTGACAGTTGGTAGCCACAGGTACCTTAAGATGATTGATGTGTTATAAAGGAGAATATTCTATCTGTGACTGAAGTTGGTCGCAACGGTGTTCATGTTGGATTCCAGAAAGTTATGTCATGCTTCTAAGTCCAACCTGTTTTGTAATTACAGTGGTATGGGGCAACGTTGATGGGTAGAGTTCTTGAGAGAGTGTTTGGGTTTGAATTACCACTTTGGAAGATTGAAAGTTATGAAAGGTGTTTCGATTAAGAAGCTTGTGTATTGATCGTTGCGACGGTGCGAGGATGGTTATTACTTAATACAATTTTGAGAATTGAATTGTTATAAGGGAAGACTTCGTTGAAGTCAAGTGTATAGTTGAAGTTTCACAAGTGAAATATTTGGACAGTATTTGAAAAGGTCGAACTATGTCGTGTATTTTAGAGGATCAATAGACGTTGATCAATCAAGAATGAATGGATGATTTTTCGAGTTGATGAGGCTGATGTTGCGAGGTGTCCTGATGGGTGTACGCTTTGAACGTGTCCATTCTGAGTAATTGTGATGTTGAGGATTAACCGAGTTGTTTTACGATTGACATCTTATGTGTACAAGTGGAGCAGCATGGTTTAGATATCGAGCATTGAATTTTTAGCGAGTATGCGAGATTGTCGGATTTGGACTGGTGTATTATAGTCGCAAGTCGTCTGTATAAACCCTAGAATGAGGGGTGTATCGCAGTTCTGTTATGTTTGTGTAACTTGTTATTATCCAAGGGTTGTATGTTGGTGATCTACAAGGATGATGTGACCTTGTGATTTTCTGGACTGAAAGCGATAACTGCAAGTGTAATTCTTGAGTTCGTGCATATGCGTGAATGAGGGCATCTTTTTGTGGTTGCGTAGCACGCGTGGTTCTATCCTATTCTGATTGTTCTAGTTTTGGTTGGTATAGCCATTTTGTTGTTTTCGTTGTAGCGATGGAGTCAGTGTTGCGTCGTAGGACTTTATGTTCCTATCTTTGTTGACTCGTTTCCGAGGTGTCGGTTCGAGTGTGCGACTAATTCCATGATTGAGACGTTAGGATGGTGATAACACGATTTTATATAACATATTTGATGTATTTTTCATAAATAATGTTAATGTTTTTATTTAATTATTTCACTTTATTTCTATATTACGTTGGTATTTTCTATGTTTCAAGTATTTGTATTAAATAAAGATAAATCGAGCAAAGAAGTAAAATCGAGGAAAAATCGGATTAAAAAGCAAAGAAATGAAGCAAAAGGTGTGATATAGTAAAAGGGAGGTGTTATATAAGGAGAAAGCAATTACACCAAGCAAGCAAGCCCAAACACGCGTGGCCCAATAGTGTCATACCCCAAATTTTGACCTAATATACCATCTTACATTTGCATTGTTGCACAACTAACAGTTCAAACAGCATTAATCGGGTATAACATTCACAGGTCGAAATTAGGGTTTCATCAGATTTTCATCTGATTCAAGGGCTAACCAATTAGGGTTTGAGATTTTCTCACTCCATTTGATCTATCTTGATCAAATCATCAGCCTTCAATCCTCAGATATCCATTTTTCTCATAGATCAATCAAGGATCGACCAATTAGGGTTTTGGTCGAGCATAGGCATTCTCGATTTTTGAGCGAATTGACTTTTTGGATAGAGATTGGTCATTATATCTTAGATATAACATCTTGACCTAATTTCGGATTCAAAACATCACGAGGTTCACGAATTCATCACCAATTTCGTAAACGCGTCGATGAAATTTCATCTGAAAAGTCAAACTTTGACTTTTGGTCAAATTTTCAAAACAAAACTTTTCAATCATCAAAATACTTCAAATGATCCATCATGATCATAAAAATCAAAGAATTTGGAAAAGTCAACAAAAAGTCAAAATTTCTATAACTTAGAAAAATTTCTAAGTGTTGAAATTTCACATTTTTTCCAAACCTCAAGCCATTTTTTCACCTAGTTCCAATTGGAATTTGAAAAAACTCAAAACATGAAAGTTGTAGATCATGGAAAAATCTTTCCAAAATGTCCAAGAACTCTCAAATCCATGGAGTCTAGCTACACTTTTGAATTTGAAATTTAGAGCTCCAAAATCCATAATTTTCAAGTACAAACTTGTAAAATTATAGGTCATTTTGTGTTTTTGCATTTAAACCACTTGCCACCTTGCCAAATTGACTCATCAAACTGATAAACATCAGTGAAAAGTGATTATTGGAGATTGGATCAAGTTTGGATAAATTCACACTTGGTAAAAAAGGAACCTTCCTTTTGCTTTACAAATGACAATCTTGCCCTCTAAGCTTTCTTTGAATATCCAAATGCCATGTACTTCCTTGCCTAACAATTCAGACTTTTTGCCTATAAAAGCATCACAAATCCAAGAGAAATGCACACCAAAGCATTGCAAGAATCATGCTTTCACTTTTCTTTCTTCAAAATCAAGAAACATGATGAACTTTTGAAAAACTTGCAATTTATAAAATCAGTGAAAATCATAATGATCTTTGGTGTCAAACATGCTTCATAATCACTATCAAACTTATTCAAAGCTTAAAATCAACATGAACAAAACTGAAAACCAGAATTTCATTTTCATTTTTCAAACTCTTCAAAACTGCCATGGAATTCGAATTTGGAACTAGGCTTGATCAAACTATGTTCTAACCATTCAAACATCATCAGTATGCATCATGGGAATGATCCAAACCATTAATCCTGAACTGTAACACCATTAACCTCGATTTCGAGTTTTGTTTTAAGCTGATTGTAGGTTGACTTGGTTGGAGAGATTGGAGCAGGTTCAAAGCAAGCAGGCCATCCACAAAGCTTCCATACATGCCGATGAAGGTGTAGCAATCCTTAAACCAATTCTGGAAACACGTTTTGAGCTCCTTCGATTCTCACTTTTCCAGGTATCCATATGAACTGTGATATCCATATTCCTTGCATCTTTTTGAAAAAGCTCTTGGCCATTTGTTTTCTGCACTAATAACGAATGATAACCCTCAACAAAATCAAACAATCATGAACAATCCATCATTTAATTTGAAAAAATCAGTTTTAGGGTTCATAAGTGTTCTTCGAATCAAAATCATTCTGGGTTTAAAATAAATGAAATTAACATCTACTATCATGTTCGTGGTACAAAATCGATCAAGTTTGGTTTTTACATCATGCCATTTGGTTGAGAAACAAAGATTTTAGGTTGAATTCGTGATTCTGAAAATCAAAACACAAGCCCAGAAATTCGCGTGTGTTCTTCATTGTTCTTCAGTTTTTAAAAATTCAAATTATCCAATATTATGTCTACGCGTGTTTTAATCCACTAACACCTCAAACGCGTTTGGCCCAGTGGTTGCTTGCTTGGTCTTAAGTTCTTCCTGCCACGTGGTCTGCCTCATGGTCATGGGTTCAACACCCAGCAAGACCATTCTTTTTTTACAAAACTTCAATATTTTCATGTTTTTTTATCAAACTTCAACAATTTTTTTAACCAATCAAAACTTCTCATTTTGAGATGATTTTTTACACACTTGTCATTTAATATATATATTTTATGATTATGTCAAAAAAATCCAAAAATATTTTCATCGATTAATTTTAATCGAAAACGATGTTCGAACACTTTTCAAACCTCCTTAAAAGGTGAATTTTTCAAGTTTTCGACTTCCGATTTTTTTCAAAACTTCTCATAAATGAGCCTCACACTTCAAAACATTTCAAAACATTTTCAAATCATTCTTCAAAACTTTTTTCATCAAAACTTGCATCTTTTACCATAATCGATCCAATTCAAAACGATAAAACTGAATTCGTTTCTTCTCGAATTTCTCGATCGATCATGGGCCACCCTTATGGTGTAAGTCCCAACCCTTTATGTACATACTTAGCTTTATTTGTACATATTCAAAACATCTTTGTCAATATTCAAACATAAACAAATTTCTTTCATTTGTTTTCATTCGTTGTCTATGAATCCATTGGTTTTAAAGGAAGAATTCTCCGAGTAAAACTTTTCAAACCAATGGGCCTCACTGTAAGTCCCATAACATTCTTTTATGTACATAATATTTCCTTGTACATATCAAACTTTTGTCAAACATTTTTAAACAAACTTTTATCCGTACATAACATGATACTTCTTTTTTCAAAACCTTTTATCCGTATATAATACTGATACTTTTCTTTGAAAATACTTTTACGATAAACTTTGATCAATTATTTCATTTCATCTACATTTTACATCGAATACCATTGGTATTGAAAGGAGCATTATTCCTCGTGAAACTGCTTTCATATCAATGGGCCTCCTTACGTGTAAGTCCCAACCTCCTATGTACATCCATCTTTGTCTCGTACATAAAAACTCGCTCGTGTACATATTCATTTCCTTGTACACGTTCAAACTTGTGAATAATCAAGTTACGCTGTTTGAACGTTCGTTTCACGACACTTGTTTATATTTCATAAAGCTGTAAATAAACATCATGCATTGTTTATATTTCCTTCATAAACTCCCGTGAATACATATCACACACACACATTTGTTTATACAAACTGTCTAATAAATAACATAACAATTAGACTAATCAAATAGTTTCCCACAGATAGCCTCCGCTTGGGCTTCATACAAGACAACTCATCACCAGTTGAGTTTAGCCTCGCTTGGCTTCATACAAGATAACTTACCTCAAAGATGGGTCACCTTCTCTTGGGCTTTGTACAAAGAAACTCTCCCACGAGTTAGCCTCCGCTTAGGCTTCAGTATAAGACAACACTCCTGAGTCGCCTCCTCTTGGGCTTCGTTCAAAAGAACTCCTCATTGAGTTTAGCCTTTCTTGGGCATCATACAATGAAAGAGAGGAAATCTCTTAACACCTCCTATTGGGCTTCCAATACAAAGAATCACCCGCGCTAAGATAGAACCCTGAAAGGATGGTTTCCCGGTGAAATCACTTTCAAATTCCCCAATGAGTAAAATTTCCCGGTGAAATTGCTCTTATTCAGCAAAGGATGATTTCTCGGTGAAATCCCTTTCAAGCCAAAGACCATACCATACTTCCTCTTAGCTTTCAAGGACCTCGATGACCTCGGAATGCCTCCTCTGGGCTAACAATACAAGGACCCATGGGCTTCTTAAAAGCATCCCTTTAATCCAATCAATTTCTCCTTGAGATTTAGACATCTATCATCTCTATGGAAGAAGTATCTCATCTATCACATCACATACAGTTAAAAACTTTTCAAACTTTTCAAACTTTTCAAACTGTTTTCAAACAAAAACATCTCTTAACAGTAAGTGGTAACGCTTGTACACTCAAGCAAAACACCCAATACTTACAGTTAAAAGATTCAATCATCTTTTTCAAACATCTTTCTTAAACATGTAAGTGGTAACGCTTGTACACTCAAGCAAAACACCTAATACTTACGACGAAAGATTTTAATCAATCAAACTTTTCAAAAATGTATGTGATGAAATAGATTAGATACATTTTTTCATTAAGATGACATTTGTTTGTCTCTTACTAACATCCCGTTGCTTTCCACTAGCATAAGTGGGAACTACGATTGCTCGACTTTCTCAACATCCTTTGAGAATACGTGAGGCACAAGGTCTCATCCTTGCCGAGCAAATTTCAATCTCCTCGGACCAAACAAACCATAGAACCCTGAGATCCGAGCTACAAATGCTTTGATTCCCACTAGATATGTAAGAAGATCCACGGATCGAGCACAATAATAACAAACACTAGAATCCCACATAATCTCGTTCTTAAAATCCAAAGGAGAAACTTTCCCAATCATAGAAATAGCAATTAAAAAACACACAACATATCAAACATATTCATATATAAAGTCAGATAACTACATATATTTAGGGTGCTCCATCTATTCCCTTCATATAACAATCCCCTTACTCGAATCTCCCCAATGCGTTATATCTAGTTTGCGCTATTACGCATACCAATATCAATTGAGGGTATTTTCCCTTTTCATAATCATTAAATCATCTTTCTTGTGTTGAAAATAATAAAGCTTGATGCTCGCGGCATCTTTATAAACAAATCAAAAGATTTAAATCGTTGCGTACCAGAAGATCCGAACTCACGTTCGCATCCTCAGGCGCGTCACCTTTTAACGCGAACAAATAGGACAAGAAAGCAACCACCTGCCACGTGGGCCGAGACGGCCGCCTCAACCTCCCACTTCCCTTGGAGGCGCCCGCCTCCCTAGCAAGTGGGGTCCACCACGTTCCCACAATTCTGAGACGCACGTCTCAAAGTCAAGGGCCACGTGGAGGCGCCCGCCTCCCATGCAAGTGGGGTCCACCATGTTCAGCAGTTGAGACGCACGTCTCCTTGATGCCCTATTCTTGAGGTGCCCGTCTCCGACTCTCCAGGCAGCATTTTCTCCACGTAGTTAGCTTGCGTACGAAATTTATGGAATGGGAAGTTACCAAGTGCATCTATAAATACCAGTCCCAGTTTCAGAATCAGGGTCGGCATTTTTACCGAACAACCGCTATTTTAATATTTCGCAATTTTATTTCCAGTATTGTACTTTGAATTTATTTTATTTCAATTTTCACTGATCTAACCTTACGTTAGATCCAGTGCTTTTTATTCCTTGTCGTACTTTATTTTTCCTTTCAATTCAAGAAGTCAAGAACAAGATTATTTCCAGTATTCCTATTTCCAGGTTTAATTTAATTATTTTATTTTATTTTATTTACTGTTCGATATTATTTATTTGATTGTGGAAATGTTTAAATATATTAAACCATATTATTTATGCATGTCTAAATTAATTAATATGTCTGGCTAAGTCTTTTCGATATTGGTATGTAAATTAATCGATCCAAAGGAATCTAAAATAAACTGGCATAATGTTACGTTGTTTAAAATATTCTTCCGACTTAGATATCTAATTTAATTTATTAAAAGGTTTAGAAACCAACGAGCGAAAGTTTGAGGTTAATAAACCGGACTAAGGTTAGAAACCAACAGCGACAATTTGAGGTTTAGAACCGGATAGTGGATACTAGGTATTAATTTTAAAGATCATATGCTTTTAAAAGAGATTAAACTTTATTTATTTTCAAAAGTGTTTTTAAATTCAGGGATAGCGAGAGCATACGTTAGGATTTAATTGCATGATCCGATTCAACAGAGCGACAATTTGAGATAGGATCTTTAGATGAATATTGTTTTGAAATAGGATTTTTATTCAACTTGAGTAACACGTCGGTGGAAATTCGATCCCTTAGGTTAGGCAATTACATACTAATATCTATTTATTTATTATATTTTCCTTAACCAAAAATCTTAAAGAATTATTCGCTTTAGTGATACCGTAACTTAGGATAACAATAGTTCGATTTATAGTCTCTGTGGGTTCGATATCTTTTAAAACTACGCGATAGGACTGTGCACTTGCAGTCTGCTGATTAATAGACGATAAAGTCGCGATCAGATGGTATCGATCTTGTTTGTTTAGTTCTCGAGCGAACCAGTGTGTCTGTGACTTGTTTGGTTGTTGAGTGTTATTTGGTTTTCGAGTGCATTGTATGGGCTTTATATCTCGGCATGGTTGTTCTTGTTTGGACGTTGTGGTTAGGGAGATACCCTTGTGTTTGGAGTATTTTGAATGTTGTTTAATTAACGCGAGGATTGAGTGGACGAATGCGTAGGCATGTCCCGATTTGTTCGTTTTGGTCGAAATCTCGAGGACGAAAAGTTTATAAGTGGGGGAGAGTTGTAACGCCCTATTTTAATTAATATTATATTTTTTCGAATTACCGATCGATAATTATTTTGCGACGAGAATATTTATATTAATCGATATATCAATTAATATATTTGGCAACGTTTAGTTCGGTCCGGTTTTATTCCGTTCGGTTCAGTAAAATATTATTCGGATCCGATATTTAATGCCCCGAAATTATTTGAATTAATTGAATTAATGATATAATTAGATAGGGATGTGGGAGGCATTTTTTTAGAATTGGGTTTTCACCCTTGGCTTACTAGTAAGGAAAATACCATTATAAAACCATTTTCCTCCTTTCTTTCCATTTCCAACATCCTAAGCCAAACTTGAACTTGGAGAAAAGAGGGTTTTGAGAAGAAGAAGAAGAGGAGCAAGAGAAGAGCAAGGTTGGATTTTGTAGAATCATCAAGAATCAACCAAGCTAGAGGTAAGGGGTTTGATTTCTCCATCCATATAGTTAGGGTTTTGATGATTATATTTTAGATTTGAGGAAGAATTGATAGGTTGATTCTTGAGTTTGGTTGGTTGATTGATGAAATAAATTAGGAAAGTTGAGTTAGAAATGTTGATCTAGGTGTTTTATAACCATGGCAAGTAGGAAGGAGTTGTAAGAATAGAAAATAAGAAAAATTGGAAACTGTTAAAAAACCCAGAAAAACACTCACGCAGGGAAGAAGAGAGGGAAAGTTGAAGTTGAGTGTTCATGGAAGGGGAGGCGCCCACCTCAAGGTGAGGGGCGGCCGTCCCCCATGCTGAGGCCTTCGCCTCCTTCCTCAAATCAAACAAGGGACGTACGTCCCGGAGGGCTAGAGTGGTGCAACAGAATTTTGGTGACTTATGTTTTTCTGTAAACTGTTTTCTCTGTTTTCTGCATAATTCCATTTACCTGCATAATTTCATAACATGCTTCTGAAATTTAGAACTACTACTAGTTAGTATAAATAAAATATAATTAGGGCACAAGTTAGCCGATTAAATTTAGAACCCGATTATGTTCCGATTTTCCGATTTCGGTAAATTCGACGACGGAGCAAGTTGCTCCGAATTCAACGAAAATTGACGTGCTAGCTAAGTTCGACGTGTAGAACGTAGTGGTGAGGTTAGCTTTTAGAAATTACGAGTTTTTAAGAAATGACCCGAAATAGGCCAAAATACGGTTAAATTGAACCGGATTGCGTTTTAGTAGATTTAACGCACGTATGGACAATCTGATTTCGATGTTGACGATTATGATTAATTCCGGTTATTAGAAATGGCTTTCGCGATAATTATAGGCGTTTGACTAATTTTCCGTTTTTGGAATTTGGTGAATTAATTGATAATGATGCGGTGTGAATAAACATAATGTTTGCGATGGTGTATTTACTAATGAATACTTGTTGATTATGCGATGCGATGTTATATGTCTTTGTACATGATGATGTGATGATTATATTGATGTTGTTAATAAATGCTTTTGATTTGTGAATGCATGATTTTTGATGATGATGAACTATTAGTGATGTTTTGCATAATGCAAATATGATGCGATGATATATTTATCTTGATGCGGATAAATTGTGGCGATGTGGGCTTTATGCCAATTGTGATGAGCGATGATGATGTTTTGTTGTGTTGTTTTATTGTCGAGTCACATTCATTGCATTGGCGACGATGGGCTTTTTTGCCAAGCGACGAGGCTTTTATGCCAAGTGTTCCTAATTATGGACAAAGCGACGGGTACCACATGCATAACATAGTCGTGTCTCATGGAGTCGGTTATGTTTATGTTTGAGTTGTTTGGCGTTGGGTTTTTAATTGATTGACGTTGATTGAATTGCGATAATATATGATGTTTTGTTTGGTGATAATCTTTATGATGAACATGAAATGAATATGAATTGATAATTTCATGATAACTATGCAACGAATATAAATGATGAGTTTTGCGATGATTTAACTTGATGAAATGCTTAATATAAATAGGATGTAATGATGTTTGTGATAATGGGCTTTATGCCAAAAGCGAAGATGGGCTTTAGCCAATTTGTGATGATTTTATTTATGTTGCTTATGTTATTAGCATTGTTTGGTGTTGTTGTTTGGTGTTGTTGTTTGATGTTGTTGTTTATAATTATGAGTTGTTGTGATGATTTATGCCGAAGAGATTATGACGATAAAGTGTAGATTATACACATTAGAATGACGATTAAAGTAAGTGAGTTTTGGATATGTGTTGGAATTTCACTTATTAACTTATATCCTTTATAATTCCGAAACTATATATATATATATTTAATCATGCCTTTTAATTATATGTTTTGGATTATCTCACCCTTTACTTGTTTCGTCATTACCTTTATATTGGTAACGTGCAGGTTATGAAGATGGAGTTTATAGTTGTTGTTAGTCAAGTCGGTGTCGCTCTGATACGTAGCACTCGGGGGAATATTTATGTTGTCTTGTTGTTGTTCTTTTGTTATTATTCCTTTTGTGAATAAGAATCATAATTTATGAAAACATGGTTTTGAGGAGGAAGTTTAATAAAGGAGATGTTTATTTTTATGAATTAATTTATGATTTGCGACGAGACTATGTATCCGAGATTTATACTTTAAATCAAACTGTTTAAAGTAATTTGGTTTTGATGGTGTAACGCCTCAGGATTTAATTTATGAAATTTTAATTTACTCTGATTTTTGCATATAAAAACCCTGGGTAATATTGGGGTGTTACAACTCTCTCATATGGGCCTCAAGTGTTTCAGTTTATGATCCTCTACTCGTAAGGGAGATACCTCAACGGTTGCATTGGACTCAACAACTTCACCAATGTCATTGAAAGTGAGAATGTTGGCACTGTCCAAGCCCCTATACCATTTCAATACAGCTCCGGTTAAACTATCTTGGAAATAATGGATCAATAATTGATGATCGTTAGTGTGAGTAGACATTTTCTTGATATACATCACAAGGTGACTCCAGGGAAAATAGTTTCCCTTGTATTTCTCGAATTGGGGAACTTTAAATAATGTTGACACCTTGACGTTAGGGACAAGGAAGAGATCGTTGACATTCTTACCAAAAAATTCTTTACCCCTGGGAGCTTTAATTTCATTTTGTATTTCCAGGAACTAGTCTTGAAAATCATACATATGGTCATAAATCCCCAAGCTCTCACTTGGTGAAGTAGAAACATGGTAAATTTAATCATCAACAATAGGAGTAGTATGCATAACAGGAGGTGCAGTAACCATAACAGGATGAACATGAATAGATACTTCAACAATTGGATTATAACTTCTGGGAACAAAATTTGGGGCATGCCCCAGGGGAGTAGTATTCTTCCCTTGTGATTAGCACGAGTGTTGTATGAATGTGCAACTTGACTAAAAGAATAGCAAGAGAAATGAATGAGACCCATGAGAGACTTATGAAATGCAAAAATCGAGTGTGAAATCATGCATGATATGTAATGCAACTGATTTGATTATTCGGTTTTTCAAGGAACTTAAGAAACCATAACAATTGCAAATAAAATAACATATTTGTAGCGTACTAAAAATATCATTTTATTAACATCTTGGAAGGATTACAATTTTTGAAGTAAAAAAAATTCAAAAGAAATCTAGAAAAGAGAAAGAGAAAGCTTGAATATAAGGGTTATAAGGAACCACATCTGAAGATGATCCTATTCCATGTTGACGTTTCCTCTTGAGCCTCCTAATCAGACTTTTCAACTGAGCATTCTCTACCACGAGCTTGTCAACAACTTCCTTCCAAGCACCAATGTGAGAATAATTCTATATACTAGGAACTGGCTAAATGTTAGAGAAAAATAAATCCCCTTGCCTATCCATCTCTTCCATAACACGCTTCTCAAGTATCTCAATCAGATCAACCTTCTCTTTCAATTGCTTCTGTAATTATGCCTTCTCAAGTTGTGAAGCATTGAACTTACTTTCCCAAGTCCCTCTCATGATTCATTCTAGCCAAAGCTTCTTGAAACTCTTCCTTATTCTCCATAGGAATGACAAAAGGTGATGGTGTAGCAACATGGAACAAATGCTTCTCAAGAGGGTAAGACATCTTGAGAACACAAGCTCTAGCATAAACCCCACTAAGTTTAAGGCTCAAAAGCAATGCCAAGCTTCCTTCCTAACTACTCCTTATCTTTTCGATGAATTATGTGCCAAGCACTTACAATCTTATAGTTCATAACTATATCCAATTCTTCATTATGGTAAAAGAAACCTATTAACCAAATGTTATTAGGTTTTTCCCTAATAAGATACCCAAACTGACATATAGGAAGAATAGGGTTGTAGTTAATTTCCCCTTGTATACCAATAAGAGGTATATTAGGGAATTCCCCACAACTATCAAAGATCACCCCAACATCATAATCTGAATTATAAAATGTCAAATTTACTTGAGTGAGAGACATGAGTTTTTGAGACCACCTAAGCTTATTTGGGTTATCTTTGAAGAGTTTGGATTGCGGTAAGCGCGAAATAAATAACTTTTACATTAAGGGTGCACAACATGTAATAACTCAATAGCCTCTAAAAGTCCTATGACGAATGGAATGGTAAGTATCTCCAAGCAAAGTAGGCACTGGATTCCCAATAAGAAATATCTGGATAGCACTAAACTCAATGAAAACTTCAATGTTAGAGAATAACACTAGGCCATAATCAAGTAAGGGAAGAATAACTTCAAAAGCATCCATGGTGCCATCTTTAGGAAATGTGGAAGATTTATCCATCAAGAAATCATAAGTCAACCCTAGAAATCCTCCTTTAA
The DNA here is from genome assembly GCA_021764765.1 of Vicia sativa. Taxonomy (NCBI): domain Eukaryota; kingdom Viridiplantae; phylum Streptophyta; class Magnoliopsida; order Fabales; family Fabaceae; genus Vicia; species Vicia sativa. The sequence continues at coordinate 244,895,019 of CM038792.1, forward strand.
TTATAAGTTTTCCCTCCATATCATACTTTTTAAGATGAAGAGAATTTTCAATGACTTGGGGTTTATGAAACTCCTCTAAACCACTGAAAGTGATCTTGTTTGAAACATGCAATCCTACCCAAAAACAATACTCTTCCAAAGTTGGCATAATTTGATAGTCAGGGAAAGTGAAACAATGATACAGAGGATCATAAAACTGGACCAAGGTATTAAGAATCCCTTATGGGACATCAGTATATAAGATAGAAAAAAGCCTTCTGTAACGTCCTTTGAAAGCCACCAAATCAGACACAAAATATGATAACATTATAAACTCTTGCAAATTAGGATTCTTAAAACTATAATTATGAGTACTCCATTTTCCAAGATCCATAATAATAGTACTTGAGATGTTTGCAAAGAAAGGTCTAAGTTACTTGAAAAACAAGATCACAAACAAGGGATTCATAGGTTCGACATCACAAGCATGAAGTTAAAGGTACTACCCAAAAGTTGTGCACTAAGGGTTTAATCACCTGTAGTACAAGGTTCTAATAATTTCCAGAGTCATTGATTCTCTTTCATATGTTATCGGTCTATCGGCTACTCAAAAACCAATAATATATTCAAGAGAAACTCGTCTGAGTGTTGCATCACATATCAAATACTTCGGGATTACTCCTTAATAGTCGTTGCACTACATTCTAAAAAGGCCAAGATGGGTTAAGGGTTCTAAGGTCCCCACATTGCAGGCTCCCAGGTCAAAAAATGATAATGTCGCACGACTGGCTTGTTTAACATAAATCACTCTCAAAAGGGCCTACACTAAGCGGGATTCTCAAGTCAACATGTTGAGGACTAATCCAAACATGTCAACATGACTATACCACCATCCGAAACTTAAGTTTGCCTAAGTCCGGGTATAACACTTCCAAGAGATCACCAAGCACCCTATAAACCAGAAAGATCCAGACCAACAAGCAAACATACAACAAATAATAGCACATACACAAATAAACAAAGATAAGCTAAACCCACTTAAAGATTTATTCCCCAGTGAAGTCACCAAATTTTTGTATCTATGAAAAGTTGAGATTAAGTTATTGATTAGCTTAACTCACAAAGTAAAAGTCGCCACCGCACTTTATTGTTTCAAAAAGAATAGAAAAAGAGCGAATAAAACCCAAAGAAGCTTTTAAAGATAAAACTAATAAAACTTAGATCAAGGTAAGAGGGTTGGTTATGCAAATGGAATGTATTAACACCTTAAGCATTTACGATATTCCACATGAACCTCTTTGAAAATTTGTGTATTTGGCTAAAATTGGTTGTTTTCAAAAAGTTTGTGGAGTCGAGAAAAATAAATGTTTTTTTATAATTTTGATTGGGCAAGACTCCGAGAGCCTCGTGCCTACGCACCACCAATGTGCAATGATGAAATCAGAACCATGTAGTTCTTCTAAAAAAATATATATTTGTTGGTAAATTTTAAGAGAAGATACATTTTGTCATCTTAGGGAGAATACTCAATCAAATATCCATAAATATTGGAATGATGGACCTTTGCATCCCAATTGAAAGGTGGGATCCAACCTGGATAACTCAACATGTATGCCTCTACCCCTTCAACTAGGAGATGCGATTATTACATCAATCAAATTCTTCATGATACTTTAGGAAAAACTTTCACTAATTCAAAATACCTTGAGTGATCAATTGATCACTTAGAGGTAGATTTAAAATGATGAAATTTCATCAAGTGCCAATTCAAATTCAACTAAACAAAGATGAATCAATCATCTTCTAATTGATCCAAAAAGAAAAAGAAGGAGAAAGAGATGGAGCAGAGGTAAAATGAAACAAAAAAAATGGAAATCCCAAATTGGATCAAGGTCTTTATCAAGTTATCATCAACATCATTCATCCATTTTGGTGGATTAGGATTTTCACCCCATCTACACCCAAGATCCAATGAGGTTGACGAAATTTGTGATTAAAGAGACCATGGACGAAGGCCAACCAGTAAACAAAGCCAAACAATATTAAAATACAATTAATAAATAAATTTGTAAATGGGTTTAAATGGAACATATCAAAGTTTAATCAAAACATAAAAAAAATGAAGTGAGACCATAGAAAAATCAGAAAGGACCTATAATATTTTTAGAAAATAGTTTCATCATTTTTGAAATTATAAACTAATTTTAAACCATTCAAAATTAAGAAAATAAATCAAAAAAATATTTTAAAAAATAGTAAAACTAAAAAACAAAAATCAAATCACCATAGGGCATAAACCATCATAGGATCATATAATTTATTTAGAATTTAAAAAGTAAAAAATATTTTTAAACCAATTAAAACAAAGTAAATAATCCAAAAATTATAAAAATAGAAAACATCAAAATAAAAATTTGGAAAAATATCTATAAAATCATAAATGATTCAAAATATTCATCTGTATTTTTTTTATTTTTCAGATAAAAAATAAAAGAGTTATTAATTTTTGAAGATAAAATGAATTTAAAAATAATTTTGTAAAATAAAGTAAATGCCAAAAAGTGTGAGGCGTCAGATTATTATTATTTAAATACGTTGGCATATCCAAGGGCAAAGAAGTGTGGATCTATGGTGGAAACGAGTCAAAAGACGCGCACTAAAGGAGATAAAGTCACACCAATGAAAATATTTCAATTGTCACAGTCTCATTGGTTGAGGATGATACGTTGGTCATCTTCAACCTCTAGCTTCAAAAATTTGCAGAAATTTAGAGAAACTTCATGTTTCTACAAGAGGCAACCATTGCTCATAAGATTGGTATCATTGGAAGCGCCTCAATGAGACGATCTCAACCATATCCTAACAAAAACTTTATTTAAAACACATCATAGTCGATTTGAAAAAACTAGAAAGAGTTTCAATTGAAAAGTTAAAAACAAAACATAGCTAATAGATCAAACAATGAAAATTAATGATGTAGCGAGCATCTGTGAACATCAAAGATCATCATTGTAATTTGAGTTGAGAGATTTGAAACCCTTAACTACCTGAACGGAGTATGCTCAAAAACTTCTAAAAGTTGACTTGGTGAACTTCAACTGTGACACGATTTTGCTTCCTCTTAAGCTGGTTAGCTTCACTGAATGCTACTTAAGCTAACTAAATGGAGAATTTGAGTGTTTAAGGTGTGGATAAAAGAAAATGAATTACAAGCTTAAGACTTCGATTGAGATTTTAGCAGGGATATTTTGGTTATCAAAAGCTTGATACATGAAGGAATGAGTTCTATATTTATAGGAGAAGAGAAAGCAATGTTGAGGGAGGGTGGATGATGCCAAATTTGAGAGAATTCGTGCACACCTGATCATGGAAAAAGTGTGACTTGCTAAGCTGTCAAAACTCACTCCTCTCTTGCTTTTTGAGTGCTAAAAATCTTCTGGAAAGTTGTTAAACGTGTTTAGACATGCAAATATGTTAGAACATAGTTTGGTTCTAATCATATCTTAGAGTTTTGATGATAACAAGTGAAATAAATTTTATATAATAAATATGATACTATGATGTGTATTATTCTCATTTCAGATGATGTTCTGACTCCAGCATTCTAGAATAAAGAAATATCAAATTATGCTGAGTAAACCAGTAATAGAAGTTCTAATGATGAATGAAACTTTTGAACATGCATGCTGAAAGCAACTTCTGAAGGAAGCATGCTAACACAACCTCTGATAGAAGCACCAAGGAAACCTCTGTTAGAAGATACTCTGGACAAGGCTCGCAGAATATCATGATTCTTCTATACGTCATCTTCTAAGACAAAGTCTGCTATAGTACCGTTACTAATTAAAGTTAACACGACTTAAGTATTCGAGTGTATCAAATTTCGAGGCTCATTGAGAAAACAAAGCACATGCAGACAAGCAACATTTATTATGTTTCTCATCTTCCAAGACACGCAACAGAAAGCAACAGAATGATTTTCTAGAAGCTATATAAAGAGCAAACATTCAAAGAACAAAAATAACAATTCTGAATGAAAACTTACGCTGCCAAAATCAAATACTATTGTGTTGAAGTTTATTTTCTATATTGAGCTTAAACATTCTTGTGTAAAAATCAGGTTTATGATAAAGCTTTTTAAGAAGCAACTTTGTACACTTGTTAGAAGTTCATTTGTAATTGTTCCTTGAGAGACCAGTTGGGTCAGATTTATCAAGAGGGCTAGGACTAATGAGTATTAGAGGTATTGGTTACTTGCAGTTGGCTCGTGAAATGTTTGTTAGTCACAACACTTGGTTGTGAAATTGTAATCTGTTGATTATAGTGAGTTAAGTCCTTGTTTGAGAACGGAAAAATCACCTTGGCTGGTGGACTGGAGTAGTTTGGGTTTCAAACGAACTAGGATAAAAATTATTGTGTGTTTAGATTGTTGTTGATTAGAAGAGAAAATTAAAAAAAGAAAACTTATTCAACCCCCGCCCTTCTAAGTGTTTTCTAAGCCTTGAATTGGCATAAGATCTCTTGGTTCTGGGTGCAAACACTTAACCGTGTCAGAAAAGATCTAGAAGGAAAACACAAATGGAAGCTGATCATAAGAACAACACAAAACCACCAGTCTTTGATGAAGAAGACTTTGAATACTGAAAAGATAGATTAGAAAGTTTCATTCTAGGCTATGAATCTGATCTATGGGATATGGTCTTAGATGGTTATAAACATTCAGTAGACAAAGAAGGATACATGATAGATAGAAAGACAATGGAGAAACAACAGAAAATAGATTTCAAGAATCATCACAAAGCAAGAAATATCCTGCTGAATGCCATTTCAAAAATGGAGTACGAAAAGATCACCAAAGATACAACACATGACATTTTTTAGTCTCTCAAAATGTCACATGACGAAAATGCTCAAGTCAAAGAAACTAAAGCTCTGGCCCTCATTCAGAAGTACGAAGCCTCCAGGATGGAAGAAAATGAGTCCATTGAAGCAATGTTCTCAAGCTTCTAAATTCTAACATCTGGCCCGAGGGTTCTAAACAAGGGATATACAAACACATACCATATAAAGAAGATCATCAGAAGTTTACCCAGAAGAGGGGAAACAAAGGTACAACATTAAAAGTGTCAAAGGATTTGAATAGTATATCCCTAGAAGAACTTATCAGCATGCTGATAAGTCATGAGATAGAGCTTGGTGAATATGAGCCCCAAAAGAAAGGTAAGTTTGTTGCTATGAAAACTACTAAAAATTTGAAACTAATGCTTTTCAGGATGAAGAAGGAAGCTCTGAAGATTCAGAGTGAGAAGAAGATGAGTTATCTCTGCTTTCCATAAGGATAAACCAAATGTGGAAGCACATGCAAAAGAAGTTCAAAAACTATAGAAGATCAGAAGATAAAGGAGAATCTTCCGGGCACAAGAAGTTCAGAAAAAGAGACATCATTTGCTATGAATGTAAAGAACCAGGACACTTCAGAAGCGATTGTCCTAAGCTGCAAAGAGAAAAGCCAAAGCAAAATTTTGGAAGAAAGAAAGGTATGATGGCCTCCTAGGATGATTCAGAATCTTCTGAAGTTGAATCTGACTCAGAGGATGAGCACACCAACTTAGCTTTTATGGCCACCACAACAGATGACTCAGCCTCTGAATCTAAAACAGAAGAGGTATCTTCTGAATTTACTAGAGCTGAACTTGTAGACAGTTTATCAGAACTTCTGGAAAATCACAGTCAACTCAATCAAATACAAGAAACTAAAAAAGAGTCTTGTATCTGAAGTTGAGAAAATTAAAGTAGAAAACTCTGAACCAAAAGAAAATAATGTTAAACTCAAAGAGGATTTTCAAAAAGCTCAAAAAATTTCTAGTTCAGATACTGCTTCAAGTTCAAAAGATATTCTTAAAGAATATGACTATAGTTTTCAAAAATTTCTTTCTAAAAGCATAGATAGAAGCAAAATGGCTTCAATGGTCTATGGTGTTAGTGGAAACAACAGAAGAGGAATTGGATATGAAACTCCTAGAGGGAAAGAAACATATCACCCTAAACCTATTGATGAAATGGTTATCACATATAAACCACTACACAAACAATTTAGTTATGGTCACACACATGATATAAGATACACATCTTATTCTGAAAGTTTTCATGTTAAACAAAAGTTCTAACAGAACTTTAGAAACTCTAACCAGAAAGGACCCAAAAACATATGGGTAACTAAGGAGAAAATAATTTATGTTGCAGATGTCCTTAACAGCGAAGTTGAAACACCAATCGTGGTACCTGGACTTTGGATGCTCATGACATATGACGGGAAGAAAGTCTATGTTCCAAAGCCTGGAACTTAAATCTGGAGGTGATGTAAAATTTATAGGTAACCAGAAAGGAAAAATCATTGGTTCTGGAACCATTGGAAACGGTAGTCTCCCTTCTATTTCTAATGTTCTGTTAGTTGAAGGATTAGCGCATAACTTATTGTCTATAAGTCAATTAAGTGACAATGGTTATGACATAATCTTTAATCAAAATTCATGTAGAGTTGTAAGTCAAAAAGATGGGTCAATCTTGTTTATTGGCAAGAGAAAGAATAACATATACAAAATTGATCTTTGTGATGTTAAAACTCAAAATGTAAAATGTCTTCTGTCAGTTAACGATGAACAATGGGTCTGGCATAGAATATTGGGACATGTTAGCATGAGAAAAATAACTCAGATTAACAAACTCAATATGGTCAGAGGACTTCCTAATTTGAAGTTCAACTCAGAAGTTCTGTGTGAAACATGTTAGAAGGGAAAATTTTCAAAATCCTCTCTTAAATCAAAAAAGGTTGTTTCTTCCTCTAGGCCATTAGAACTTCTGCACATTGATTTATTTGGACCAGTGAAAACTACATCCATCAGAGGCAAGAAGTATGGATTGGTCATTGTAGATGACTAAAGCAGATGGATATGGGTAAAGTTATTAAAACACAAGGATGAGTCACATTCTGTGTTCTTTGACTTCTGTAATCATGTTCAAAATGAAAAATAGTTTAGAATCATAAAGGTTAGATGTGATCATGGTGGAGAATTTGAAAACCAAATTTTTTAAAAATATTTTAAAGAAAATGGCATTTCTCATGATTTCTCTTGTCCTAGAACTCCCCCAACAAAATGGATTTGTAGAACGAAAGAATAGAACATTGCAAGAAATGGCCAGAACCATGATCAATGAAACTAATATGGCTAAACACTTCTGGGCAGAAGCAGTGAACACAACATGTTATATTCAAAATAGAGTTTATATAAGACCTATTCTTGAAAAGACTCCCTATGAATTGTGGAAGAACAGAAAGCCCAACATTTCATATTTTCATCAATTTGGATGTACTTGCGATATTCTAAACACTAAAGAACATCTGAAAAAGTTTGATTCTAAAGCACAAACTGTATTCTTCTTGGATACTCTGAACGCTCAAAAGGCTATAGAGTGTACAATACACAAACTATTATTGTTGAAGAATCAATCAAAGTAAGATTTGATGACAAGCTTTGCCATCAAAAGCCAAAGCACATTGAAAATTATGCAGTTATAGAAGTTCTGGTGACAAGCTCTAAAGAATCTGAAGGGATAGAAGAAAAGGACAACTCCGAAGATCCTGATGTTGAAGATGTTCTAGAAAACTTAAGAATTTCTAAAGAACCCTCACATAAAATATTTCCAAGAATCACATCAGCACATCCAGAAAATATAATTATTAGAAAGAAAGATGATCCTATCAGAACAAGATCCTCCCTAAGAAACAATGAAGAATCACTGTTTGGTCTGATTTCTCTAATTGAACCAACCTCAATAGATGAAGATCTTCAAGAGAATGATTGGATTATAGCAATGCAAGAAGAACTCAACCAATTCACCGGAAATGATGTGTTGTTCCAAAGCCTAAAGGATTCAATAAAATTGGAACAAAGTGGGTATTCAGAAATAAGTTAAATGAGCAAGGAGAAGTTGTCAGAAACAAGGCATGATTGGTTGCACAAGGGTATAGTCAACAAGAAGGTATTGATTATAATGAAACATTTACTCCAGTCGCCAGGTTAGAATCTATTAGACTATTAATTTCTTTTGTTGTTCAAAATAACATCACTCTATATCAAATGGATGTTAAGAGTGCATTTTTAAATGGCTATATAGACGAAGAAATTTATGTCCGTCAACCTCCTGCTTTTGAAGATACAAAATTTCCAAAACATGTTTTTAAACTCAAAAAATGTTTGTACGGGTTAAAACAAGCTCCCAAAGCTTGGTATGAGCGTTTAAGCAATTTTCTTTTAGAAAAGAATTTTACCAGAGGGAAAGTGGACACAACTTTATTTAGAAGAACATTTAAAAATGATATTCTGATTTTTCAAATTTATGTAGATGATATTATTTTTGGAACTTCTAATGCCTCTCTTGGAAGAGAATTTGTTGAGTCACTGTATGCAGAATTTGAGATGAGCATGATGGGAGAACTAAAATTCTTTATGGGAATTCAAATAAATCTGTTTTCAGAAGGTACTTACATACATCAAACCAAGTATGTAACAGAACTTCTGAAGAAATTCTAATTATCAGAAAGTAAGGAAGCAAAACCCCCAATGCACCCTACATGCATTTTGGGAATAGATGAGGTAAGTAAGAAGGTAGATCAGAAACTCTACAGAGGTATGATTGGATCTCTTCTTTATCTAACTGCATCTAGGCCAGATGTTCTATTTAGCATTTTCTTATGTGCAAGATTCCAATCAGATCCCATAGAATCTCACTTAACTGTTGTTAAGTAGAACGTAAAAACACCTCTGGAAGTTGTAAATTCCTAGGTGAAAATATGATCTTATGGTACAACAAGAAGCAAGCCATAATTTCACTTTCAACCATAGAAGCAGAAAATGTAGTTGCTGCTGGCTACAACACTCAGATGCTCTAGATGAAGAGTCAATTAGAAGACTATTATCTATATGAGTGTAAGATTTAAATCCTTTGTGATAATACTTCTACTATATGTTTATCAAAAAATCCTATTTTGCACTCTAAGGCAAAACATATAGAAATTAAGCATTATTTCATAAGGGACTATATTCAGAAAGGTGTTTTAATTTTAAACTTTGTAGACACAGACCATCAATGAGATGATATTTTTACTAAACCTCTTTCTGAAGATAGATTTAAATTCATTGTAAAGAATATTAGTATGTAATTTTGTCCTAAATGAAATTATGTTTATCATTATTTTTTATTGTTATTGTCAGAAGTTCTGCTCTTAAATGAATGTTCTAGTTAACATCTCTTCAAAAGTTATAAGAGAAGTTAAGTTAGAAACCATATCTAGAAGTTCTGAAATATTCTCAAAATGTTTCATTACAAATATGGTCAGAAGTTCATTATATCAAATAGCTGTAACACTTTTAACCTAGAAGTTGAACACATGTTCAAAACTTCTGATAGGTCACACACGCGTGCTAGGTATTGACACGCCATTCCTAGGTAACTGTTGCAATCTTTTCAAATCTCAAGAAATCCATCTAATGTCAGACGCTATTAATTGTGTGTGATGATTAATTTGTTTTAATTGTTTTTAAATTAACTTTAAAATTTTCATATGCACGTGTTTCTATTTAAATACTTCTTCCAATGAAATCAAGAACCTTCTGCTTTCCCTAGTTTCTCGTCCCACTTAGTCCTTCCATTTTCAACCTTATGTGCATCATTGTTTTAAATGTTTTGTTTTGACACACCTTTTGTACTCATATCTTTAAAATTAATGTTATCAGTACTTTGCTTCACTTTACACTGTTGTTTTTTTATTAAAAAAACAATGACTTTTTGATTATGACAAAAAGGGGGAGAAAATTGAGATTTTGATAGGACTAATTATAACATGTTATTGGGACAAAAGTGTCAAACATTTATAACAACAAATATACAAGTGTATTTGCTTTTGAAGTATACAGGATTACATAAGCTTTGAAAGAAGACATTGCAAAGACAAACCCAAATTCTAACGTCTCAAACTCTGAAATGATTCAAGCTCCGAAATGAAAAAGAAAACTCTGAAAGAACGATCTCGGAAAGCTCTGAAAGAATAATCTTAGGGAAGTTCTAACATATGTTTAGCTTTCCTTAATTATTTATCTTAGCGGGAGATATGTTCTTCATATATAATTTTTTTTAATCAAAATCTAATATTTTTGTCATCATCAAAAAGGGGGAGATTGTTAGAACATAGTTTGGTTCTAATCATATGTTAGAGTTTTGATGATAACAAGTGAAATAAATTTTGTATAATAAATATGATGCTTTGATGTGTATGGTTCTCATTTCAGATGATGTTCTGACTCAAGCATTCTAGAATAAAGAAATATCAAATTATGTTGAGTAAACAAGTAATAGAAGTTCTAATGATGAATGGAACTTCTGAACACGCATGCTGAAAGAAACTTCTGAAGGAAGCATTCTAACGCAACCTCTGATAGAAGCACCAAGGAAACCTCTATTAGAAGATACTTTGAACAAGGCTTGCAAAAGATCATGATTCTTCCATACGTCATCTTCTAAGACAAAGTCTGCTACAGTACCGTTACTAATTAAAGTTAACATGTCTTAAGTACTTGAGTGTATCAAATTTTGAGGCTCATTGAGAAAACGAAGCACATGAAGACAAGTAACATTTATTATGTTTCTCATCTTCCAACACACACAACAGAAAACAACAGAATGATTTACTAGAAGCTATATAAAGAGAAAACATTCAAATAACAAAAACAACAATTCTGAACGAAAACTTACGCTGCCAAAATCAAATACTATTGTGTATAGTTTATTTTCTGTATTGATCTTAAACATTCTTGTGTAAAAATCACGTTTGTGATAAAGCGTTTTAAGAAGAAACTTTATACACTTGTTAGAAGTTCATTTGTGATCGTTCCTTGAGAGACCAGTTGGGTCAGATTTCTCAAGAGGGCTAGGACTAGAGAGTCTTAGAGGTGTTAGTCACTTGCATTTGGCTTTGCATTGTTTGTTAGTCAAAACAGTTGGTTGTGCAATTGTAATCTGTTGATTATAGTGCATTAAGTCCTTGTTTGAGAAAGACAAAATCAACTTGGCGGATGGACTGGAGTAGTTTGAGTTTCAAACGAACCAGGATAATAATCATTGTGTGTTTAAATTGTTGTTGATTAGAAGAGAAAATTAAAAAAATAAAACTTATTCAACCCCCCCCCCATCTAAGTGTTTTCTAAGCCTTCAAAATGAACCTTGATGTGGCTTGTAATTGAGATTTAAGTAAGTTGCAAAACTGATCATCGAGAAAAAATTTCAATCTAATTGAGCTTATTCAAAAATCTGGGGCAAGCAATCTCTATGGCTTTATGACATGATTATTTTTGTGATTGAAAGGACTTCCCAGAAGCTTTACAACGTGCAAAAAAAATTTTCAATTAGAAACTTGAGTAAACATTTATGCAGCTTTGAAAATGGAAAAAACAATATGCATTTATACTTCGAAAAATTTCACTTCATGTGGACTAAAAATGACCTATAATGCTCCTTGCAATTCAATGACTTTCCAAGAATTTTTAGACCTTGCTCCTTGAATCAAACTTGTAAAAAAAACACACCCTCAGGACTACGGTAGAAAAATAATGAGCTTAAAATGATGAAAATTGATCAAGTTATGATCCTTGAAATTTGGAAAAAATTCACTTTGAAACTTCTAAAAGTTTCACTAAGTCCATAAATGACCTATAATATAATCAAACATTTGATGATCCTCCAAGCATAATGGGCTCTTTTCATGTAAAGAGAAGTTGTTGAGGATGATGAGAAGAGTCCATAGCAAAAATAATCACTTCAAAATGTTAAAAATGGAAAAAGTTATGCAATTGTAACTAAAGAATCAAGAACTTGCCAAATTAGATCAAACAACTTGAATCAACTTTGAATCTTTTGAACTTTGCTTGAAATATAAGGCATGATGAATCACATAGGACCTTAAAATGATGTTATCTTTTAGAACAATTGATGATGAGGCTCATAGCTTGATGAAACTTGTTGAAGAATGCATGTAAATAAATACATGAACCTATGAAGGTTCTTGATGAATCAAACCATAAAACCACGATGAAATTGATCAAATAAAGTAGAGAGATGCTCAACACATAACACTTTGATGATAGAAGCATAATTTTGAAGTTTAACCCTTTGAGGTTCAATGAATGATCAATTTACTCTCCTAACTACTTCCTTAACCTGTTAATGTTAGAAATATTTTTCTATATAATAAGCATATAATCAACATATAACAACAAGATAATAAAGTCATCATTAGAAAATTTTCTAACAAAGACGCAATGATTCTGAAGTAGTCTTCTGGTATCCTTGATCACACATAACCGAATCAAACTTCTTATATCATTGCCTTGGAGCTTGCTTCAACCCATATAGATTTTTTCTCAATATTCAAACATGATCTTCTTTGCTTTTAACTTGAAAACCATCGGGTTGCTTCGTGTAGATTTCTTCCTCCAAATCACTGTGAAGGAAAGTCATTTTCACATCCATTTTCTCAACCTCTAAATCAAGAGTAGCATCTAAACTCAACACAATTATAATTAATGATATCTTTATAACAGGTGAGAAAATATCATTAAAATCAACACCCTTTGTTTGACGGAAATCTTTCACCATAAATCTAGCTTTATATCTCAGAGACTTATAGTTTCTCTCATGTTTAACTCTATAAATCCACTTGTTTTCCAAATCCCTTTTGACTTAAAGTAACTTCACTAAATCATAAGTATGATTATCATGCAATGATTTCATCTCGTCAGGCATTGCATCCAACCACTTTTAATTTTCATCATTTTCCATAGCCTCTTGAAAACACTCAGGTTCACCCTTATCTGTCAATGTCACATACTTATCAAAATTATACCCTGTAGAAGGTTGTCTTTGCGTGATATACCTCATAAGTTGAACTTGAGATGATTTCAGAGCTTAACCAAGGTTCTCATCCAGTGTCATATTATTTCCCCCCTTTATCATCATCATTATTTGGAATATTTACCTCATCTCCAAGTTGTTGATTATCAACATATTCATATGGATCACCATTATGATCATCACCACCAATATCATCTAGATTATGATTAGGTAACCAAACTGGATCAACATTAGACAAACTGATATCTTTCTTGGGTGTAGTCTTCTGTACCTTATCAATTTCTTCAATATTTTGGTCTTCCATGAATAATACATCACAAATTAGAATAAGCTTCTTCCCTACAGGATAATAGAACTTGTAACCAAACTCATCTTGCCCATAGCCGATGAATATACATTGTTTTGACTTTGCATCCAACTTGGATCTTTCATCCTTTGGAATATGAACAAAAGACTTACAATCAAAGACTCTCAAATGATCATACTTGACATTCTTTCCAAACTAAATTTTGTTTGGAACTTCATTGTTCAAAGCAAAAAATAGGAGTACGATTAATATCATGCACCGCCTTACAGAGTGCCTCACCCCAATAATGATTTGGCGACTTAGCTTGAGAGAGCATACACCTTACTCTCTCAATTAATGTATGATTCATCCTCTCTGATAAACCATTCAATTGAGGAGTTTTAGGAGGAGTCTTTTCATGTGCAATATCATGCTTCTTGCAATAGGAATCAAATGGCCCACAATATTCACCATAATTATCAGAATGAACACATTTCAACTTCTCTCTTGTATGCCTCTCGACCGAAGTGTGGAATTCTTTATTCTTTCCAAACACTTGGTCTTTTTTCTTCAAGGTATAAACCCATAGTTTCCTGGAACAATCATCAATAAAGGTAACAAAACAATGTGCACCTCTAAAGGATTTTACCTTTAATGGACCACAAACATCATAATGTACCAATTGAATCAACTTTGACTTCCTTGAGGGAGGATGTCTCTTGAAAGGTACTCTAATCTGTTTACCATCCATGTAATGAGAACACTTCTCCAAATATGCATTCTTTAAACCAGGAAGAACATTTTTTTGGCTAAAACATTCATCCCCTTTTCACTAATATGACTAAGCCTTCGGTCCACAAAGATGCTTCCATATTGATAACATTCACACTGTCCATAACATCCAAAGCTTTTGTCCAATACAATTTAGAAAGTTTTTCCCCTGTAGCCACAACCAAGTTACCTTTGTTGAGTTTCGACTTTCCAAAACCAAGGTGATTGTCATAATCAGAATCGTCAAGCATATGCACAGAGATAAAATTAAAGCGGATATCTGGAGCATGTTTGACAACTCTAAGCAACAATTACATTCCCATGTAGGTTTGCAAGCAAACATCACCAACACCAATTACCTTAGATACACCATCATTATCCATCTTCAACAGTCCAAAATCACCATAAGTATAGGATGTGAAGAAATCCTTCCTTGGTGTAACATGCAATGTAGTACCACTTTCAACTATCCATATACTCTCGTGTGGTACGAGATAACAAACTCATGATCCTATAGAATAACAAGATCATTACAAGTAGCAGTATTAACACGATCATAATCATGATCTACGTGATCTCTTTGTTTAGACTTACCTTTCTTGCCTTTGTTATCCATTTCCATTGATAACAATACTTATGTAAGTGTCACGTTTTGTGACAATAATGACACTCTAGATTCTTGTATTGTGGCTTGGACTTGCCTCTGCTATTCTCTCTACCACCCTTTGGTTCATTTTTATGACTTCTCCCCTATTTTCAGTGACAAGTACCTCATATTGAGATGAATTATCTTTTTCCCTCCTTCTCATCTCTTCATTAAGAATACCACCCTTAGCCGTTTCTAAAGAACCAACACCTCTAGGAGCAAAACTTGTGATAGAATCCCGAAATGTCTCCCAAGACTCTAGTAAAGTTAACAATATAAATAGTCCCAAAAATTCATCATCAAATTTAATACCCGTTCCTAACATCTGATCAAGGAGCCCTTGAAATTCACTCTAGTGATCTGAAATAGAAGTCTCCTTCTTATACTTCAAACTTATGAAGCTATTCAACAAGAATAATTTATTATTCCCTGATTTAGAGGCATACAAGGAATAAATCTTCTCCCAAAAAGTTTTTGCATGTTGCAAACAAGCTCATCAAAATTCAGCTCGATCCGACGGTGAACGAATCAGGAATCGTTGTTTTAGTGAGACTGCTGCAGAAAAAATTAGAATGAATTTCTCTTCTCTTTTCTCTCTTTTAAATCCTTCTCTATTTTTTCTTAATCCTAATTTGACACTCTCCACTTATATAAGTGAGACAAATGGACTATTCATATTTGAATCTTTCTTCACATAGGAAGAGAATCTAAACCCAATATAGAAAATCACTTAAAGATGAAAATTAGAGTTTATTCTTAAGAATTTGAGAAATTATTTTTTAATAAGTCATTTGTAATGCCGTGTAACAATTTTGACAAGTAAAATAAATGAAAGAGTTGTTCTCTCTTCCAAAATAAATTTAGTTTAATCAAACTATATACATGGATTATATATGTATTCATCTTTTATTATCTCTAACGACACATGCTAAAAAAAATCACAAATAAAAATTTGAATAAAAAAAAATAATAAAATATCTCTAACGACACATGCTAAAAAAAGTCACAAATAAAAATTTGAATCGAAGAAAACAATAAAATATTTAATTGTAAACTTTTAATAAAATTAATACATTTCTAAATTTTTTTATACCTTTAACTCTTTTCCTTAGGGCTTAAGTTGGTATTACTATATATAAAAATTGTTTACCGTCACTATTATATCAGCCAAAGATCAATATATTATTTTAATAAATACTGTACCTTCATGTATTCACATTTCACAAGATGATGGTATAACTAATTAGTACACTTTTGATTTAACTTGCTTTTCTTATGATTTTGTCAATAGACCAAGGATAGAGTGGGATTCATGTGTATAGCCATATAATACCTATTATAAAAAGAAAACATATTCCAAATCCAAAGATCTTCATTTTAAAGACATGCATTTCCTATAGTCCATGTTCATGGTCTTTTAACAAGTTCATGCATTTCAAAGACGTAATGTGAATCATATGATTATGAAAAGGATAATAAAAATAAAAATAGGAATCATATGATTACACCTCAACTGTAATAGTAAAAACATATATTGTCTTTATAATTTTATAATTTTTACTTTTGTGTTCTACAAAAATTACTATGGTAAAAGAAGTCTTCAAATATAATTCAGGTTGAGTAGGACAACCTCAAAGATAATTAGGATTCGGATTTGTTATTTAGTATATAAGTTACATGTATATATATAGATATTATATAAATCGGTTTATTATTTTTTCAATTCAATAATATCAATCTCTCTCTTCACTAAAAGTGACTCTCGCATTAATAAGCCTCTCTCTAACATCTCTCTCTCTCTCTCTCTCTCTCTCTCTCTCTCTCTCTCTAACTCACACACACACACTCTCTCTCTCTCTCTCTCTCTCCTCACTAAAATTGGCTTACGCACTAACAAGCCTCTCTCTCTCTCTAACTCTCTCTCCTTACTAAAAGTGGCTCATACACTAACAAGCCTCTCTCTCTCTGCCTCTCCATCTCTCTCTCTCTCTCCCCCTATCTCTTTATCTCTCTCTTCACTAAAAATGGCTCATGCACTAACAAACCTCTCTCTCTCTCTCTCTCTCCCTCTTACACACACACACACACACACACACACACTCTATCTATCTATCTATATATCTCTCCTCACAAAAAATGGCTCACACACTACCAAGAAGTATGCATCAATTCAAAATAGAGAAAATATTAGAATTCAAGGTTCCGACTAAATAGGCGTCGGCTTATACTCAACTGTTAGTGCCTCTCTTTGTCGAAAACCAGAGTGAAAATAATATCAAGATTCTAAAAACAGATGGAGGTGAAGAATACACATCTAAGATATTTGAAGAATTTTGAGCAGAACATGATATTGAACATGAGGTAATTGCTCCCTGTACACCACCACATACTGAATTGTTTATTGAACCTTGATCTTCTTTTCACTTTTCCTTACACACTAACATTGTCTATATACTAAACATGTGTCCTACAAAGAAATTTAAGATCAAGGTTCCTGAAGAAGTTTGAATGGTAAACTACCATCAGTGAGTCATCTGAAGGTGTTTGGCTCTATTTGTTACAAGCATGTTCGTGATGTGAAAAAAAAGAAACTTGATGACAAGAGTGAACCTATGATTCTGGTAAGATATCATAAAATTTAAGAATACATGTTGTTGAATCCAATTAATTAGAAGATCATAATGAGTCGAGATATTGTGATTGATGATAATTCTGCCCTGGATTGGAATTCTAATGATACATTGAAACTACCTGGCGGAACATCATCGGATAGAATATCAATGAAGTCTCCATCGAACATTTTTTATCCCATGAGAGGAAAGGAAAACATCGAGTAAACTTGAGGGGGAGAAATCATAGTCTTACGACCAAGAGATCGGGTAAGGGAGTCTGTTCGCGAGGGGAAGGTATTAGCACCCCACACGCCCGTACTACTCTATGATATCCCCTTTTATTTTCTATCTAAAAGGTGTGTTATATCTATCTATCGCTTAATCGCTATGATGCATGTGAAAGAAATAAAGTAAAGAAAATACGGGGAAAAGAAGAAAGTATTTACAAAGTTTTTCTCGGTCGAGCCCGGTGATAAGATACCTAATGTCAAAAGAAACAAGAAAACATGCAAAGGGAGACTAGCTAGTTCTACCCTAAAGTCATCATGCAAAGTTGGACCTAAGGTTGAGGATGTAAGGGAATCTCTACCTATATTGACATTTAAAGGATGAAAGTCCTAATGTTTAGGCTCGAGAGCTATCCTAACCGAGCAGTCCTAAGGGAAGCATTCCTATATCCGTCTTGGTTGAAAAACCAAGGGATGCAAAGGGCGAAGGAAAGCAAGTTCTTTGGCAGAAGCACACATAATGCAATGCACAAACAAATGATTCACACATGCGCGAAGAAGAAGAAGGAAGTACCATAGTCTGCGACTGTAACGAGCATACTGGAGTCAACCAGGAGCCGACCTTCGAGCTCTGAGAGAAAGGTATCACATCATGATATGAATTATCAAGTTGACGAGCATAAGAGAGTGGGTATAAAAGTAATAAATACGAACCCTGAGAGAAAGCATGGAGAGTCGGAATAGGGGACTCTTTCCACTTTTATTATTGACTCGATAAAAGGAAGCATCACGACTCACGTGTGCTGGGCTGAGACAGACTAGAACTGTGTGGGGGTCGATCGCAAACCCTTTCCGCGTACCCATTATATATATCAATATCACTTGTAGGTCTCAACGTATAAAAGCGGGACTTTGCTTGGTGGTGCCACATAGTGGTTTGCCTAACCACTCTTGACCTATGCAAGCACAAAAGTAAACACATGACCGAAAGTACCTCCCTATGCTTGGAAGAGGATTTTAAACAAACCACACACAAGTATCAAACAGAATTGCCCTAAACGGGTCTTTAAATAAACTAGAGGGGTTCCTGAACATGCTCTAAGTACAGAAGCCCCATCATGCATCTATATTCCTACTTCTCATGGCAAAAGAAAACAGTAAAACCCTACTTCTCATGCTCTCTAGAAAAGCGGTAAAAGAATGCGATAAAAAGGTATAGAAAATATCAAACGAATAACAATCTATAAGCAATAACAAGCAAAGGAATGCTCCGAAAAACATCAAGTACTACCGCCAAGCAATAAAGAGTGCGCATTTGTACGCAAACTGGATCAGAGTGTTCGTTCATACACATTCAAATCAAAGGATAAACCTGCAAGAAAGGTGAAAACTAAACAAGCAGACAAAGAATGCGCGTTCGTACATAAATAGGATCGGAATATGCGTTTGTACACATTCAAATCAAACAATAAACCTTCAAGAAAGGTGAAAACCAAGCAAGCCAACAAAGAGTACGCGTTCGTACATAAATGAGATCAGAATGTGCGTTTGTACACATTCAAATCAAACGATAAACCTGCAAGAAAGGTGAAAACCGAGCAAGCAGACAAAGAGTGCGCATTCGTACGCAAATGATATTAGAATGTGCGTTCGTACATATTCAAATCAAACGATAAACCTGCAAGAAAGGTGAAAACCAAGCAACCATACAGAGAGTGCGTGTTCGTATGCAAATGAGATCGGAATATGCGTTCATACACATTCAAATCAAACGATAAACCTGCAGAAAAGGTGAAAACCAAATAGGCATACAAAAGAATGCACACGCATATGTACCAGATCAAGATATGTGTCATACACATAGTAATCTCAAATATAAATGCTCAATTTGTACCTCACACATGAAATAAAGTGTCAGAATTAATAAAGCAAGTGCTAGAAAGAAAGCACCGAATGCAAAACTGATTATACACATGATAATGCACTAGTATAAGCATATAAGAAGTGAAATAAAATCACAAAAATCGGCTTGGGAAAGCACTTTTCTGAAATCGGAGCAAAAAAGTCAACTTCTCGGAATCGATTAAAATCGCATTGTTGCTTGCAAAAATGTCAACGGATTCAAAAATATGATCGGTTTTAATTAATTCCGAGTGGAAACGACGTTTTTCGGACCTTAAAGGAGCGGGGCAGCGATAGCGTTTTAGGCATGTTGCACTTAAAATTTGGTTCCGAAACCATCAAAAACGGTTTTAGAAAATGCCAAAACATTGGGAACATATATGTTACCTTGAACCTTTGAGGAAAAGTGAGTTTCGATGAACAAAGTCGCCTAAAAAGGCTTATGGAAAGCCAAAATCCATGTACCGAATTAACTTCCAATTCAACTTTGTTTTGATTTTGAAATAAGAAATAGATTGGAATTTAATTCATGTACATGTATTCAAAAATTCAAAACAAAATAATATGTAAGCAATGCACAAGATTCAAAGTTGTTTGAATGAAAATAAATATAAAAATGTGCATGAAAATGCATGTTTATTCATACATTCAATGATGTTTCTATGTGTGAAATGCAAATGAAGACATACAATATGTAATCAATGCATGCTCAATGTATCCTATATCTAAGAGTGATGCAACACATGGATCAAGGTCAAGTAAATGCAAACTGCCAAAAAAAACTTGCTTATAAATGAAACAGAAACATGTTAGAAGAAAAGAAATCGTGCTATGAGTCGATGCGTACTTCATATGTGTTGATCCATGTCAATTACAAACCATAAATGCATGGATGAAAATGTGTTATGTATGATGGATATTGTATGTGTCGATCCATGTCAGTTACAAACCATAAATGTATCGATGCAAACACATTATGTATCGATGCAAATTGTATGTGTCGATCCATGTCAATTACAAACCATAAATGTATCGATGCAAACGTATTATGTATATATGCATACTATATTCAAAATAATTACAATGTATCATGATGCTTTGATTTCATATAAATGAGAATGTATCATTAACACATGAAAAAGCGTATGAGAATAAGACTCTGACACTCTTTAACGTCATCAAAATCAAGTTTCGACACATGAAATCAATTAAATTATTTAATTTGCTTGTGGATCAATGCATGAGCATGTAAAATATGATCTAAATGCAAGCCTAAATTCATAATGTATAATACAAATGCTTCCTACAAGTCAAAATGCACCTAAGACTATATTTCGACACAATTACGTTCACTAATTAAGCCTTATTTCACATGATTTCAACTCAATTTATCAACCTAGATGAAATCTAAGGCAGGAGCATGTGATATGTGATGCAAATATTCAAATTATATGGCGTATATGCAAAAGAATTAAATCACACAAGTGTATATATGCTTTATGTTCAATTTTCCTTCACACCGACACAATAACGTTTAAAATCGGATTCAATTCAATCAATTCACAAACAAAAATTCAAGAATCGGAATAAACAAATAATATGTAATTAATTCCAATAATCAATTTCAAGAAAAGTCAAAACCGGAAAAATCACTTAAAATAAGTACTTATAGAATAAGCTACTTACTTGTTCTTGAAGAATAATCGGAGAATCGGAGGAATAATCGAGAATTGTTGAAGAAAATACCCAATCCAAGCTTGAATTGATGGAGGAAGACTTGAATCACTTAAAAATTGAAGAAAATTGGAGAGGAAGATCTTCCTCTGGCCGGAAGAGAAGAGAAATCGACCTAGGAGTGGCCGGATAATGATCCGAGTAGAGAGAAGAAGAAGATCGGTTCGGTTTGGGTGGAGCTCTCACCGATCGGACGCTCAGACGGAAGGAGAGGAAGGCGCGGCGCTCGGAACGGAGGAAGAGGGAAGTCCATCCGATTCTGGAAAAGCTTGGGCGATGGTCGGCCTTGGGAGGGGATGAGCACGGTGAGGTTTGTGGTGGAGGAGAGTTTGGCTTGCCTTGGAAGTTTTCCCTTTTGTGACTTTTGTTCTTTGATTTTGAGAGAGAATAAAGAGAGAAGAATGAGAATTTGGGAGTGAATTTTTGCAAATGATTTTGCTCCTCTAATTTTTGAGAGGCAAAATATATTTATAGGTGAGAAAATTGGGCTTTGGAGTGCTTTGGATCCATAATTAGGCCCAAATCGCGATTATCCGAATTATTTTCGCCTACAGCCCAAAACAGTCAAATCCGTGCAAAATTTGAAGTCACACTCTAAACGAAAAATATCCGGAATGCAAAATTGCTTGTGTTTGTTAGAATTTCGACTCGATCAGATGAACGTTCTAAGAGATATGAATTTTTTAAGTTTCAACACACTTTTCGGGTGTATGACACGTGTAGAACTTTCATTGCGCTCTTCGGAGAATATGCCTCGAACGAGGGTCTTGTGTTCAAAATCCAAACTCGGAGTCTTGGTAAAAAATGAATCCAACGGTATTTGTGAACTTTAGGCGCTGGTTATTTCGATAAAATTGAGCGAGATATGATATTTCGAACATCGCGTATCAGATGAAAAATGCTCAGCTCGTCTCAAAATAATCTCTGAAGAATAAAAAACTGCTCTTGATTTGTAAGGATTTAGTTCTGGACTTATGAATAAAAGTCGGAGAGGACTTAGATATGAAATTTTATATTCCGACTCTTCTCAGTTTTGATATTCCAGCCAGGTATGAAACTTTTAGTGCATCGAGAACACGGTTCAACACTCAAATTCAGTTTATCCCACTAAAAAAATCAATTTCTTTGGGGACCTTATTCACCCAATTTGCTTCCGACTTGTGAACGAAAGTTGTAGATAATAGTGAAAGGGACTTACCAGTCAAAAATCATCAGAAAATACCCGACGAGCTGAGAGTTATGCCTTCTGGAACACCCGAAACACACCAAAAACCCAAAATTCACTTTACTTAGAAATGAACAAATAAAGTCTTTCTCTTGACGAAACAGCCTCCAATATGCACACATAAATTGGAGAACATATTCATATGATTCTAAAGCCTATAGAATAAAGCCAAGATGACCTTATTACCAGAAAATCTTGCATTAATCGTACGAACCGAAAAATGTCAACTTTTGGCTCGAAATAAATCTGAGATGACCGAAACGCACAATTTCTTCCTCAATTTGAAATACCATGAACCTGGTAACCACAAGATCAATGTTATGCATGTATATGCAGCTATGTTCATGATAATGAAACTATAAGCCAGAAATTCTGAAATGAAGAGGGTAAATTTTGGGGTACAACATGCATTTGACAAGCCATTTGTGACTTTGGCTTCGACGAAGCAAGTAATGAGGTCAAAGTCGAAGAAATTGCAGATATTCCAATCGAAGTTGAAGTAGTTGCTCACATTTTTGAAACAGTCAAAATCGAAGAGGGTGTGACTAGCACAAGTCGAAAACTTCAAAGAACTAGAGTTCCTCCAGCAAGGCTTCAAAACTATGTAGTGACTAGTGATGGTGAAGTCACACCAGATGGAGAATTATTTCATTTTTATTTACTTGCAGGTGTGGAACCAATCAACTATATTGAGGCTTTAGAAAAAAAATTAAATTCTTCTATGGATGAAGAGTTACAAGTAATCGAAAGAAACAACACATGGGAGCTAGTCGAATTACTAATGTAACACCCCATATTTTCAATTATTATTAAATTGGAATTTTAATTATTTAATTAATTAAAATTTGATTTTTGGGAATTATTGGAATATTTGAATTTTTGGAAAATAAATAAGAGGAGAGAATTTGGATTTATGGTGTAAAGAGTAGAAGGAGGGGTGTATGGAGTAAAAGCCTCTAATAATTTATTATTATTATTATTATTATTATTATTATTATTATAGAATAATAATAATAAAAGGAATATAAAGAGGAAAAAGAGAATTGAGAGTTATTTGGGAGAATCAAAGGAATCGTACGAGAAGTGGGAAGAGCAAAGGAAGAGGAAACCTAAAGCTTGAGGAATTCAAGAATTGGCTAAGGTAAGGGGTGATTGCTATAATTATAATGTATTATGAGTTTTGAG
This sequence comes from Vicia sativa, assembly GCA_021764765.1. Classification (NCBI taxonomy): domain Eukaryota; kingdom Viridiplantae; phylum Streptophyta; class Magnoliopsida; order Fabales; family Fabaceae; genus Vicia; species Vicia sativa. The sequence continues at coordinate 244,918,549 of CM038792.1, forward strand.
GATGATAGAATAGAGTGAGATATTAGGAATCCCAATGTAGGATTTTCTAGGTTTATGAGTTTAAACCCCAAATCCATGAATTTTGATGTTTTGATGCAAATTGATGTTATAGTGTTGTTAGATGTTGTTGTACCATGATAGAATTGCATTATAATCATGTTTTTGAAACTGTTTTGATGATACATATGTTTGGGGTCGAAATTGGTTGGATCGGGAACCACTGTTGCTTTCAAATACAGTATTTTGGCTTCTGCTACAGCAAGCAATCAATTGTTGTTTGGTGTAAATCGATTGCACTGCTTCGAAAATATGATTTTTGGCCCCTGGAGCTGTGTGCAATCGATTGCACCCTGTATGACAAAATTTTGGAAACTTCAAAAACTCGTAACTTTCAAACCGTAAGTCCGTTTTAGTCGCCGTTTTGGACGTTGTTTCGTAAATTAAATACTCTATTTTATAAATTGAAGAAAATAACAGTAACTTGATTTTATTTTGAAAAGTATTGATTTTCTGACTTGTGGTTATTCATATTTTGTACACTTGATGGGTAGACAATGATATGTTGTTTTGTGATGATGTATGTGTTCATATCGATGGCGGTATGCTTATGTTGGTGATAACGTTCTTAATTGATGAGTAATTGTTTGCATATTTATTCAATGGGATGTGTTCATGATAAATAATTATATCATGTTTTGGTTGATGATGTGCATGTTTATTCAATGGGATGTGTTCATGATAAATGATTGTATCGTGTTTTGGTTGATGATGTGCATGTTTATGCGATTGGATGTGTTCGTGATAAATGATGGTTATCATGTTTTGGTGATGATGTTGCAGTAATTGCTTGTGCATGTTTATGTTGTTTGATGATGTTCATGATAAATGATGGTTATCATGTTTTGGATTGATGATGATTTATGATGTTTGATGTTATCATAACCTGTGTTGGATGTTGTATGCTTTTATGATGTGCATGCATATACATTTTGGTGGAGTTAATTCCCATTGTGTGGAATTTGACTTGTATTGCCAATAACCGTTCCCTGGTGATGATGGGTGGTGAGGCTGGATTCATGTCCGGGTGATTGTGGACGAATTGATGTTGGTGACTTAGTTCACGTTTTGGTACCACATGCATAGAGTCTTGCATTGCATTTTGTATGGATTATAACATGATAGGATGGTTTCCAGTGTTATAATTCAGTTGTTGTGTTTGATGCATGTTCATGACTTGAGTTTCTTGTGGAATGAATGATTGAATCTATTATGCTAAATAGGGTGAAGTAATAGCTTATGAAGTTCTATTTATTTTATGAATTTATAATGCATGTTAATTATGACGTAGTCTCACCCTTACTTTGATGATTTCAGATTGAAGCTATAGCGGCTTAGGAGTTGGTAAGGATGGCTCGTAGAGCTATGCTATTTAATTATCACGTGTCGGTGTCATGCTCTGGTCTTGTAACACTGGGAAACATTTGTCTTTAGAATTACTATTACACTCTGGATTGTTTAATTATTTTAGTTGGATAATTATTCCTATGGATTAAGGCTTTGACCTTTTTGGGATTGGTGTTTATTTGGTTTGAATTATCCAAGTTTTAAATTAATAATCCCGCTATGTTAAACATGTGTTGATTAAATTATGTTTCTTAGCTAAGCATGACATTATATGGAATTTTATATTTTTAATCAATTGTGACGCCCTTTTTACACATGTTAACTCTGAATTTAATATATTATTCGCGGGGTATTTAGATGGGTGTTACAATAGTGGTATCATAGCATAGTCTGTCGTTGTGACCAGTGTCTTAATGTCATTATTCCTTTTATATACGACATGTGTGTGAAACACTGTCAGTACTTGCTTGTTTTTCCTAACTACTTGGTTGCATGAGTGGTTTAGAAGCAAGTGGGGGAGAAACTTTACTTCTCCAATATGTTCGGGCGTGAAGAGTTAGATCGATGTGTTAATTATTACATGAGTGCAAATGTTGGATAGACTGTGTGGTTCCCCGAATTCAGAGGGAGTACGAATTCAAGAATTCAGTCTAACAGTCAGATAAAGTGGTCTTAAGGGGTAACAATCACGTACTTGTGTTGTTCGCATCACTGGGAGTGAAGGACGATGTTATGGATAATGATGTCCCAGTTAGGTGTGAGTTCTAATGTTTCCCTGGGAATAATAGCGACTCGTCGTTTGTGAAAGATGTTGGATTAGCTTGAGGTTATCCTTGGGTTGAATGTTTGAAGTTTAACCAAGTGATTATGAATTGTTTTGATGAGTCGATGCATATTCTTGTGCTAGAAGATATTTGGTAATTAAGAAGGATAACTCTTAGAAGATGAAGCTTGTGTGGTTGGAATGTTGCAACACTTCCGGTTGATCGTGAAGTTGTTAGTGTGAGTTACCTCTTTGTTTTCTTGAAAAGATTGATTGTGTCAGTGTCAATGGTTGATATAAAGTATGCAATTGTGTGAATTGGTTATTGGAATTGTAACATGACGCAATTAATCATGGTGAATGATGTGTGTTGCGGTATGTTGAAGTTAGGATCTCAAATTTTGTATTCTATAATGTTTTGGGATTTTTCACTCTCACAAGGTGGAAATCGATTACCTATCACATGGAATTGATTTCCTGAAGCTGACAGCATTTTTCGAAAACTTGTAAAATTCATAACTTGAGTTTTGGATGTCTGATTTGAGTTCCGTTTGAAGCGTTGGAAAGATAATGTGATGAAATTTGTTTTAAAAATGGTTCCAGCACCTGGAAGTAATTTATTTATCATGTAGTGATGTTTGAGGAGAATCGGAGTTGTTGTTGATGTCGTTCTTGGTACGAAACTTGTTTCTATGACACCATACAAGACGTCAACTTCAGAGTTAGGAAAATTGAAGAAGCTATTGGAAGATGCGTATAGAAATAGATTTGTAAAACCAAGTGTATTGTTTTGGAAGCTCTTATTTCATTAGTCAAGGAGAAAGAAAGTAGTACGAATTGCGTGTGGATTTCTGATAACTGATTAAAGTGGTGATTGAGACTAAATACCTATTTCAAATTATTGGTGATTTGATGGATCAATTGCTTGGAAAGTATGTCTTCAGTAAAGTCGAATTGAGGTTAACTTACCTTCGTGGTCAGGTTAAGGATGAAGATAGTTAGAGAGATGCTTCTAGAACTCGGTATTGGCATGTTGAATGTTGTGAGGTGAATTTCAGCTTCGAAAGGGAGTAGAATTTTGTTAAGTTTTCAAGGTGTAGATTACGGTATGAGGATATAAGTTTTCTTTATCATGTTATTTCAAGTGACGGTATTGCGGTAGACCCATCTAAGGCGGACCCAGTGTTGCAGTGGGAAAATCTAAAATTAGTTGCGAGTATTAGAAGATTTTATGGATATAACTAGTAATAGTCGCAATTTATTTGAGATGAGGTCAAGAATGATATATTGTTAATGAATGAGATGTTGGTATTAGTAAGAATGTGAAAGTATTAGAGATGCAACTTATGTCGATTAAGGATGGATAGAGTGACATTAGCTTTTGAGGAAAAGATAAGTGATCCTAGAGGAAAAAATAAATTCGATAGGAAATGCAATCATGTTTAAGATGTCAAAATATTGACATGTGTCAAGAAAATTTTGGGATTTTCTTTTACCTATCATATGATGAGATGTATTATTGAGATTGCGTTTGAAATAAGATTCAAATTGAAAATATATGGATCCTAGATGTTATGAGATTTAAAGGAAGACTAAGAATTGTGAATGTCGTTAAAGTTCTCTGCATGGATAAAGACTTCAAATGGAAACAAAATGAGTTATGGTGTATTTGGTATGTTATCATCTCATGAGTGGGAAAATACTTAACATTTGTGTGATTCTAAGTGAGTGTGAAGAAGATTATATAAATTGTTTGATCGATGGTATCTCATCGTCGAGATCAAATGAGAAATAATTGTGGAAGAAGTTGTAAACCTTAAAAGAAGATTATTGGACCATGGTGCTTGGGTGACTTCGAGCACGAGTTCTAAAGGAACGCTATTATAGTTTGGTAACGATGGTTTATACTCCATTGTGATTATCGGCTATCTATTGACAAATTGAGGAACTAATCACCCTTAATCTCTTGTTGATAATAGACGGGATCATGTTGGATTGAATAGACTTATCTTGCAAGCTTGATAGTGTGTGAAGTGATTGACGTTCTATTGAGAGGATAGCAGATCATCAGTTTGCATGAACCTAAGAGGAAAATGGCTATAAAAATGAATTGGAAATTATTTTAGCAGGTCGGAGACTTGAGTGTGTATCCGAGTTGAAGCCATAGAGTGGAAGGTTTAGAATGGAAAAAGGTGAACAATGATTTTCTGGTGGATATTAAAGAGAGTCTAAAGATAGATGTGAAACTTGTAGAGCTGGTAGTTGATGAGAATCAAATGAAGATAGTGACTTAAGGTAGACGATCAGAGTCGCATAGCAGAAGCGTAATGTGACGCACTTTGTCATGCGGGTGTGATTTTTGAAGTCACAAATTAAACGTTAGAAGTTGTGGAGTTTATGCAACTATTAGAAATTTCAAAATAGAATTATTAGGTGAAGGGTTCTATGTATTATTGGTGTTACAGCCATTCTAATAGATGTATTAATTTGCAAGCTCGGTCGTTGGAACGTTGCCTTGTGGTACTAGCATTATGTATAAATGTTGTGGATATTGCGGTCATGTGGATGTTCTTATAATTGTGTTGCGGTGAAATGAAGTGATAAATCATGTATCCTAGAGTGATGGGGAAAGAAGTGAGATGAACCGGTGCATTCTTAACCCGATAGCAATGAATCGTGTGGGATTATGGTGGTTGACTAGGAAGGATATTGGTTAGTGGTATTTGAAATGATGTCAAACATGACGTGATAGTTGGAAGAAAGGATCCAAGAGTCGTATCAGCAGTTATTAGTATCAAGTGAATTTTCGAGGACGGAAATATTCTAAGTGGGGGAGAGTTGTAACACCCCATATTTTCAATTATTATTAAATTGGAATTTTAATTATTTAATTAATTAAAATTTAATTTTTGGGAATTATTGGAATATTAGAATTTTTGGAAAATAAATAAGAGGAGAGAATTTGGATTTATGGCGTAAAGAGTAGAAGGAGGGGTGTATGGAGTAAAAGCCTCTAATAACTTATTTTTATGATTATTATTATAGAATAATAATAATAAAAGGAATAAAAAGAGGAAAAAGAGAATTGAGAGTTATTTGGAAGAAACAAAAGAATCGTACCAGAAGTGGGAAGAGCAAAGGAAGAGGAAACCTAAAGCTTGAGGAATTCAAGAATTGGCTAAGGTAAGGGGTGATTTCTCTAATTATAATGTATTATGAGTTTTGATGATGGTAGAATAAAGTGAGGTATTAGGAATCCCAATTTAGGACTTTCTAGGTTTATGAGTTTAAACCCCAAATCCATGAATTTTGATGTTTTGATGCAAATTGATGTTATAGTGTTGTTAGATGTTGTTGTACCGTGATAGAATTGCATTATAATCATGTTTTTGGAACTATTTTGATGATACATATGTTTGGGGTCGAAATTGGTTGGATCGGGAACCACTGTTGCTTTCAAATACAGTATTTTGGCTTCTGCTACAGCAAGCAATCAATTGTTCTTTGGTGTAAATCGATTGCACTGCTTCGAAAATATGATTTTTGGCCCCTGGAGCTGTGTGCAATCGATTGCAGTTTGGTGCAAATCGATTGCACCCTGTATGACAAAATTTGGGAAACTTCAAAAACTCGTAACTTTCAAACCGTAAGTCCGTTTTAGTCGCCGTTTTGGACGTTGTTTCTTAAATTAAATACTCTATTTTATAAAATGAAGAAAATAATAGTAACTTGATTTTATTTTGAAAAGTATTGATTTTCCGACTTGTGGTTATTCATATTTTGTACACTTGATGGGTCGGAAATGATATGTTGTTTTGTGATGATGTATGTGTGCATATCGATGGCTGTATGCTTATGTTGGTGATAACGTTCTTAATTGATGAGTAATTTCTTGCATGTTTATTCAATGGGTTGTGTTCATGATAAATGATTGTATCATATTTTGGTTGATGATGTGCATGTTTATTCAATGGGATGTGTTCGTGATAAATGATTGTATCATGTTTTGGTTGATAATGTGCATGTTTATGCGATTGGATGTGTTCGTGATAAATGATGGTTATCATGTTTTGGTGATGATGTTGCAGTAATTGCTTGTGCATGTTTATGTTGTTTGATGATGTTCATGATAAATGATGGTTATCATGTTTTGGATTGATGATGGTTTATGATGTATGATGTTATCATAACCTGTGTTGGATGTTGCATGCTTTTATGATGTGCATGCATATACATTTTGGTGGAGTTAATTCGCATTGTGTGGAATTTGACTTGTATTGCCAATAACCGTTCCCTGGTGATGATGAGTGGTGAGGTTGGATTCATGTCCGGGTGATTATGGACGAATCGATGTTGGTGACTTAGTACACATTTTGGTACCACATGCATAGAGTCTTGCATTGCATTTTGTATAGATTATAACATGATAGGATGGTTTCGAGTGTTATAATTCAGTTGTTGTGTTTGATGCATATTCATGACTTGGGTTTCTTGTGGAATGAATGATTGAATCTATTATGCTAAATAGGGTGAAGTAATAGCTTATGAAGTTCTATTTATTTTATGAATTTATAATGCATGTTAATTATGATGTAGTCTCACCCTTACTTTGATGATTTCAGATTGAAGCTATAGCGGCTTAGGAGTTGGTAAGGATGGCTCGTAGAGCTATGCTATTTAATTATCACGTGTCGGTGTCATGCTCTGGTCTTGTAACACTGGGAAACGTCTGTCTTTAGAGTTACTATTACACTCTAGATTGTTTAATTGTTTTATTTGGATAATTATTCCTATGGATTAAGGCTTTGACCTTTTTGGGATTGGTGTTTATTTGGTTTGAATTATCCAAGTTTTAAATAAATAATTCCACTGTGTTAAACATGTGTTGATTAAATTATGTTTCTTAGCTAAGCATGGCATTATATGGAATTTTATATTTTTAATCAATTGTGACGCCCTTTTTATACATGTTAACTCTGAATTTAATATATTATTCGCGGGGTATTTAGAAAGGTGTTACAACTAACACATACAAAAGCTATCGAAATAAAATGGGTGTTCTAGTTCAAGCACAATGTCGACAAGTGGATAGTAAGAAATAAGGAAGTATTTTTATATCGGGAATTTATTCATAGATAATGACTCGACTTTTTGCAAGATTGGAGTCCATTAGATTGGTCGTTGCCTTGACATGCAAGCAATAATGGTCGAAATTTCACTTAGATGTGAAATCAACATTTTTGAATGGTCCCTAAGACAAAGAGGCTTATGTCACACAACGTCCTGGGTTTGTCATTCAGGAGAAGGAAATAAAGTATACAGATTGCACAAAATATTTTATGGCCTCAAGCAGGCACCTAGGGCATGGAACAAGAAGATTGACTCATATTTAGTCTAATTGGGATTCGTCAAATAAAAATATGAGTATGTTTTCTATGTTTAGGTTATGGAACAAGATATAAAAATTATATGCTTATATGTCAATGACTTGCTGGTAACTGGAAATATCTTGTAGAACTTGTCGAAGTTTAAAGAGTTGGTGATGAGGAAATTTGAAATGTCGGATCTGGGAAACGTGTCTTATCTCCTAGGCATGGAATTTCAAATTTCGAAGCAAGGTATGGTGCTACGTCAAAATAAGTATGTCAAATAAATACTCAAGATATTAAGGATGGATGCATCTTCGCCTATCGAACCAATTTTGAAGTTGGAGAAGCATAGAGAGGAAGACAAAGTCAATGTGACTTTTTTCAAACAAATTGTCGGATATCAAAGGTATGAGTGGAATAGTCAACATGATATAGGTTTCGTAGTAAGATTAGTGAGCAAATACATGATTGAATAAGGGTGTCATACATGAAGGCTGGAAGAAGAATCCTAAGATACTTAAATAGGTTGATAAACTATGGAATTCTATTTCGATGAGATTTAGAAAGAAGATAAATTACAGTTACTTGCTATTTAAATGCTGATTGGTATGGAAATAAGGAAGAACGAAGAAGCACACTTGGTTATTTATTTCAAGTCTTTGGTGCCCCAATCTCATGGTACTCGAGAAAGAAACATATGGTGGATTTATCATCGTGTGAGGCTGAATATATAACACAATCCTATGTTGCGTGTCAACCAATTTGGATAAGATATGTGCTTGAATAAATGAAGGGCAAAGTGAAGAAACCTCTCGTTCAATAGATCAACAACAAGTCATCCATAAATCTTGCAAAAAATCCAGTTTTGCATGGATGGAGTAAACACATCGAAGCTAGATTTCACTTCTTAAGGGAGAAGGTAAATCAAGGTGAACTTGAAGTGAGACATTTCTCAAGTGAAGCACAGTTGCCCGAGATTTTCAACAAAGCACTGAAGATCGACAAATTCCTATACTTGAGAAAGAAATTAGGAATAATTCAGATCGATTATGATTAACGTATGTTCGACAACTTGGATTTTACGGGGTATGTTGGATATAATCCAACTTGAGTAGCCCAAGACCAAAGTTTATTAAGGTTAAGGTTTGTTACTTAGTATACAAGTTAGTTTTATATAAATATACATCATATAAATTAGTTTATTATTCGATTCTATAATATAAATCCTTATTTTTTTCACTCTCTCTTTCTCTCTCTCTTTATATCCTCACTAAAAGTACCTCACACACAAACAAAAAGTATGTCTCATTTCAAAATAGAGAAAACATAAAAATTCAAATAATATTTAAAATAATATGTTAGTGTTAGATCCATGGTTTTATGATTGGCAACAATTTTCTAAAACATGGTTCTTATTTGATGTTGAGCAAGATATCACAACATCTTGACCAACTACCATGATAGGTTATGTTGTCATGTGTATCAGACAGATGTTGAGCCAAATGTCTTGACATCTTGGTCTATTGTACATAAGGTGTTGCTATTATTTTTCTTGAGAGATTGGTGTGTTGTTTCGCAAGTGTATGAATCGCGTCAAAGTAATATATAAGGTTGTCGAATCCACAGGGACCAAATGTCAATCTATCGTAGTCTATTGTCACAATTTTTATCTAAGGAAGATCAATATTCAGGTTTGTTTGGGAGTCTGCAGTGAAAGTAAATGATTAAAAATAAATACAAATAGAAAAGACAGGCTTGAATGTAATTTGTAATGATAATACCATTCCTAACTTCTTATAGATAACATACTTACAGGGCAATATTTTCTACTTTTAAAAGAGTCAATTTAACGGGAACTGTCGCTTTCGCGTAATCAAAACCAAGTTTAATCTTTAATCAATCCCCTTTATTGTCACTTATAAAAAGGCGCGTATTGCGTTAAAGTAGTAAACCTATTTTGAAGAAATATGACTTCTTGACTCAATTGAAAAGTGTTTTTAACTTAGAAAATTTAACTATAGAGGTTCATGGCTTTCTCTTGAGAACCGGATTTTAAACCCATAAGCGCGTCCAAAAACAATTTTAAAATCAATTTTCTAAAGAGTAAAATACTCAATCAGTCGAACAATGCGCTTTCGCTCTTATTTGATCGGTTGAAAGTAACAAAGTTTATCTTCAGGGTTGGACAACTTTCGATCTTACCCAACCAGAATTTAAGTTCAGAAAACTTGTATTAAAATTAAAATAGCCCTTAAAATTTTTATTCAGATACAATGTGGAATTTTATCCTAACGTAGGTCTCTACATTCTTGCCCTAAGAAATTAGCCAGTCATGGTAAATTAATTAAGCATGATAAATTTAGACATGTTAAAAACTTTTAAAGAAAATAAAGCGTTGCGGAAAGTAGACAAGCATATTAAGACAAGGTATAACATGTAACATCCCGATTTTTATAGTTAATTATTAATTACTATTATATATTATATTATGCGATAATTAATTTAATTGGGTGTTTTAATTTAAATGTGAATTATTTGAATATGTGTGTTATTTAAATAATTTTGTTTTATGAGTAGAATAATGATTATTTAGTATTGGGCCTATTTATGAAAATAGAAGTAATAGAGAGGTGTTAAGTATTAAGCCCAATAAGACAATCCTAGTTAGTAAAGGGTTAGAAGGAAATCATAATTAGAATTGTCATTTGGTGAAAGAAGAGAAAGAGGAAAGAAGAGGAGAAAAGGAAAAAGTGAAGAAGAACCCTAGAAGAGGAATATTTAAGAGGTAAGGGGGAGAATACATGTTATTGTTTAATTATATGTTGTGGATAATGATTATTAACGTGCTAGGTTGTTCAATTTCAATTTCTAGAATCTTTGAATGTTAGGGTTTGAAAGGAAATTATGTTTTTCAACTTAGAATGATGACCCATGACTAGAAACATGTTAGGATATCCTTTAATGATGTTATTTGGTTGATTGTAATGGGTTTTATGTGGTAATTTCGTGGGAGAAAAAAGTTGGTTCGTAGAAGAAAAAGTAGAGTATTGCAGAACGCGCTTAGCGCAAGGAGAAGCCTGCTTAGCGCGAAATGTTTTGACTTTTGGGTTTGTTTGTTCAGGGAGGTGCGCTTAGAGCGATAGGCCGAGCTTAACATGACCTGGAATGAAAAATGTTATTTTTAGGATCTTTTGACATGAAATCTTATACGATTATATTTATTGTAGTATTTTCATGTATGTGATTAATTGATCCGATTGTGATTGAATGTGCTTTGGATTGGTTCGAATACTATTTCAATGTATGTATGATTACTTGAATATAGTGTGTTCTATTCTTAATTGAATGTTGTGAATAACATTGGTGGAATGATATGTCATAATGTTATTGGTTATATGTGATGATATGTATATGATACATGTAATGATTTTGCTGTTGGAACATGATGATGTGCAATTGATGGATAATTCACATGAGTTGAATGGTGATGATATGCTTGGATAATTGAGGTTTTGTGAATAATCTTAATTTTCATATGTTGTCTTGATGAGTTGTACATGCATATTTGGCTCGATCCTTGTGTGGATAAGTAGAGGTGAAACTTTGGGTTCACAATTGGCTCGATCCATGATGGATAAGTAGCGATGAAACATTGGGTTCACATTTGGCTCGATCCTATCAGGGATAAGTAGCGGAGGATATTGGTCTTGTCCGGATCGGAAGTGGCTTGGATTATATGATAATGAATTGGAAGCGGGGTTAACAAAATGTTCCCAAGATTGATACCACATGCATATTGAGTCACATTTCATTGTTGTCACATGAGTCATTATTCAATATGCGATGTGTGTAATGAAATTGTGATGTTTAATTGTATGGATAATTGAATCATTTGAATGAATGATATTTATGCTATGTGTAATAAATATGAATATGTTATACTTGGAATGTTTGTATAATCATGATATCTTGGAACATCACTTGAAGTGTATGGAATCCGTGAATAGATCTTGTTTCTATAATATTTCCATTTATATACTTTTGGATAATGATGTGAATTATAACCCTTCTATTATGATGTTCCCGCTATGTGGGTAACATGCAGGTTTCGAGGATAGTGGTGCTTCGCACGAGACTAGTTGAGGAGTCTAGCTAGTTTATCCTGTACTAGATAGTTGAGTCATTACTATTGTCATGTAACACAGGATTTATCTGGATTTCTGCTTTGATAAGATTTGTTATGTATTCTCATCTATTCTGATTTGTATGATTGAGTTACTATGTTTATGTGGGCTTGGTGCCAATGCATGAATTCTGATGACTTGGTTATATTATAGATTCATTACTTTTTCATCCAATGATTATAGTATAGGATGCAATCATTGATAGTATCTGTGAATATTAAATGATCCGCTGTGAAAATGCATGAATTATTCTAAAGCATGAGATTCAAATATGCGTTATGATCATGACCAGTGTGCATGTATGATTTTATTATTGAAAGAAATATCATGTGACGCCTTCTTGTAATGCATTCTATTTACTCTGATTGTATAATATATATATATATATATATATAATATTTAGGGAATTAGAAGGGGATGTTACATAACACGGTGGGAGAATTGACTTATTGGTTTTGCGTTTTATCGCAAATATTGCAGTTAGCAAAAGTCTCCACCGACTTTTCTTTTATGCAATAAAGAAAAGGTGAAAAGATGAGAAAAAACCTTTTCTTGATTCTGAGTACGGGGTTAATTATGAAAAGGGAAGGTATTAGCACCCTTTCCATCCGTAGTTATCTACGGGCTCTTAATTGCTTAGCTCACCTTTTTGAAAACTTGCTTTTGTATGTGTGTGTTTTGTTTGAAAAAATATTTTTACTTTGACTTAATAATGATTCTTGTAACATTTCTCAAGAATGTATACAAAGTGTTTGAAAATATTTGTTTGAAAATGTAACTTTGCAAAGACTCTCGTATGAATGAATACAAAGTGTTTGATTGAAATTATTTTGAATAGAGTGTGAGGTGTGAAAAGTATTTTGATTGATTGGAGAAAGCAATTAAGAGTCTTATTTCCTACTTGGAAGGCCATTCTTGTTATTTTCCTTCTCCTTTAGGACAATGCTATCCATACCATTAGCTAGTAGGTAACCTTATCCGTTGGATGTGAAGGTACGAGCGTAGGGTCATCGTATGGTCATTGATGGAAACATTGTAAGGATACCTTAGCAATTCGAATGACGATAGTCACTTATTCATAGGCAACAACCGAGGGACGAGATCATATATTTGTAGGAAACATCAAGGGTCATCGAGGGACTATAATCTTTGAAAATTAAGTGGGCATACCGTGAATTTGAAATCGTATTTCAGGAAGTGTTGATGATTTGTGATGGCCTGGAACGCTTCAGAAAAGGTCAAGGAAGCTGTTTGGATGCTTGGAATGGTTTGAATCAATCTGATACCTTGAATGCTACCTCCTTGTTCTTCATGTTTTTTTCGAGATTTTGCTAGGGTTCTTGGAGGAAGAATTTTCGTGTCCCTTGCATCTGATGTTGTTGTATACTTATAGGCAAGTGTTTTAGGTCAACAAAATTGAAACAAATATTTGTAATTGGCATAATTGAAACTTGATTTGCAATTGATTCAAAAATTGTTATTTTTGGATCAATCTTGTACCAATCAAGCTTGCAATGATTTTCTTGAGCTCTAAGGCAATCTTTGATTGATTTTCTGATTGAAAAATAAATCCCATGTGCCTCATGTAATAATTTGATATTTTATTTTATTTAAAATTAAATTAAAATGAATTAATCCAAAAATAAGTAAAATAAATAAGACCATGGCGTGTATATGGGATTTAGAAGATCTTGGAAATGTTAGAAACAAGTTTAGATCAAAGAAATATAGGACCATTTGCAAAATTTTCATGTTTGATCAATACTTTCTTCATGCATTTCTTCAAAATTTTCAATTTTGCCCAAGCCATAACTTGCTCAATTTTTATCATTTGAGAGTGTTATTAGACTTTTTAGAAATATTAAGATGTACTCTAAGAGCTCCTTTTGGTTTCATCTTCATTGAGGCTTTCATGCTCAAGTACACTTCTTTGAAAACAGATGACTTTTCGTTGACTTTTAGAAGAACCTATAGTGTCTTGACCCATATCTTTTAAATGATGCATTTTTGAAGAGAATTTAATTCCCTTTAAAATGATCATTGGTGGAAAAAGTTCTGATGAAGTATGTGAAAGTTATGCTTGGTCAAAGTTCTATTGACTTTTCATCAAGAAACCCTAATTTAGAAACTTTTGACTTTTGATCATTCTTTGAATTTTCTTGATGAAACATGATCAAACCTTGATCAAATGATAAATTTGACTTTAAAATCTTGATCTTGACCAAAAATGATGAACTTGATTGTATGTTGACCACAATTGACTTTTTGTCCAACACAACTTATTTTCAACCATTTGAGCAATTGGCTGAGCAAACTTAGGTTATGAGACTTGAAACTTGACATGGTGATACTTTGAAACATATGAGGATGCATTATGCTCACTTGAGACATTAGAACTCAATTTTGTCTTGAGAGAAACAAAACCCTAGTTGTGAGTTGATTTCTTAGGAGAGGGTTTGTCTGATCAACCTTTGAGGAATTCTTGAGTATAGAGATGTATCTTGACATCAAAAATAGGAGGGCAAATTTTGGGGTATAACAGTTTCCCTGGTTCAATCTTCTTATACCTGAAGGGTGATATTTTTATGCTTGCCTTTTGTGACCTGAAGGTAGGAGATGATTGAACACACGAGTACCCCTGAAATTTGCACTCGTTGGCGTATAGAATGGAGTCATCGACTGATGATGTACTAGAACGGGCTTATATATTCCATTTGTAAAAGCTGGTGTTGGGGAATGAGTTGTATGTTAGACTCCGTGATAGCTTTCTTGGAAAGGGAAATGTGTCACACGGTCGTTTGGGAATGAAAGTTATTAGCATACATTAATTTCTCACCAGATATGCAGCAATCTATAGATGGAGAGATAACAATGTATAGCCGAAGATGGGCTTAAAGATTCCATCTAGAGATACTGATGATAGGAGAGTCAGAATAAACCTTCGTCTTGGTTTTATCTAAGATAAGCACTTGTCAGGATGTAGATAGTCGCCCTGTCTTGTTTCGGGAATTGGTCTACAGTATGCTTTATTGGTAAACCTGTTTTGTTTTGGGAGTTGATATTGGCTTGTTTGTATAGATAGCTTCCCTGTCTTGTTTCGGGTATTAATCTTTGACCTTTGTTTGATTTTTTCCTGTTTAAGAATTTAACCTGAAAGGATAAGGTTAGTTTATGCACATCATGATGCATGCAGATATGTAATGATGCTCTCAAAATAAACGAGAATGATGTATGTATATGTTATGAATTTTGTAAATGATATATGAATGTAGATGTTATGGTATTTCAAAACATATCCATCTTGAAGAGGATGGAAACGTTCCGTTGTGGATCTTGGGCTTTTTCTTGGGGGCGAAGAGATAACCATTGAGGATCCTAACTAGAATAACAGAGATATAGATTCCTCCGATGCACTATCTGACCAAGTTTCGGGTCTGGACACTGATTATGCTTGGGAATGATAATCCTTGGGTAATACTTGGTTGGGGATGGAATGTTGCGTATTGTACTAAAGAAATAAACCCTTTCTAGGGAATGATGTGATCTTGAATAAAAAATAACCTATTATTGCTTGGAGAGTGACATAATAAGTTGATAGTTGATCTGTTACTGCTCAGGGACCAATGTAACAAAGTTCACGGTAACTGCGCGGGGGTTGACGTGACAATGTAGATATTGAAAGTGAACCATCCTACTGTAAATGAGATGGTGATGTGGTATTCCTAAAGATGTGATAACCTCGCGAGGTTTGTGGGAGTATTTATATGATATTAACTCTGTGGGGATGTATTGTTGGGTTGTTATCCTAACTCCTGAAGCCTCTAGTAACCGTTGTTTCTGTTTATTTCGCATATATTATAAGTGGATATTTATTGTCAGATGCATATAATCATTCAAAGAATCATTGGACTTATGCAAATAAAACAGATAAATTAGAAAAACTTTTAATTTCTGAGAGAAATTATATTGTTTGTAAAAATGGGCCTAAAAATTGGCAATTTATGTCCAAAGAGACAGATATCCTAGTAAGAGGAAATCGTCGAAAACATTTTAAAAAGTGATAAAAGCTATGTGGAAAGAATCCCATCGAGTTTCAACTCTGCTATTACTCATATATTTTTGAATATCTCATCCCCTTGCTGCCAGGAGAAAATGATTGGACTGATCTGCACCATTTGAACTTGAAGCTGATAAAGTTGTAGTTTGTAAGTAGATGATCTCGAAAAGACATAGTCATACGCATGAATCCCTAAATTTTTCCTAGACCACCCTTTCGGGATTTCAGTCTACCATGATACTCTTTTTTGCCCAAGCCGTTTTTGTTGGTTTTCAACTTACCAGGTGTACATTTTTCATATATGTCCCTAAATGTTTCCCATGCCCTTTTGGTTTGCCAAGAAACCCTTATTTTTGCCTAGGCTAGTAGACCTAGTGGGTTTCGTTTATGTGTAGTATTTTTTAACTATGTCTGTGTTCACAGGGTGCGAGAAATCTTCTCCATCCATAATGGTTAGTATCATGGCTCCGTCGGAAAATATTACTTTGATTACAAATGGTCCCTCATGGGTGGGAGTCCATTTTCCCCTGGGATCACCTTGAGGCAGGATGATGTGTTTGACTACTAAATCGCCAACTTTGTAGACCTTGTGCTTGACTTTCTTATTGAAGGCTTTGATCATTCATTTTTGATATATCTGTCCATGGCAGATGGCTGCGGCTCATTTCTCATCGATCAAGTTTATCTAGTCAAGCCGATTATGGACTCATTCGTCTTCGTCTAACTCCACATCTCTCACAAATCTAAGCGAAGGAACCTGGACCTCGATGGGTAGACCAACCTCCATACAATGTATGAGAGAGAATGGGGTTATCCCTGTAGATGTTCGTACTGAAGTGCGATAACCGTGGAGAGAAAATGGCAACATTTCGTGCCAATCCTTATATGTCAATGTCATCTTCTGTATAATCTTCTTAAGGTTCTTATTGGCTGCTTCCACAGTGTTGTTCATCTTTGGTCGATATGGAGAAGAGTTATGATGCTTTATCTTAAACTGCATGCAGAGTTCGGTGATCATTTTGTTGCTGAGGTTGGTGCCATTGTTTGTGATAATCCTTTTGGGGACGACATATTGGCAGATGAGATTATGCTTGATGAATCGAACCACAATGTTCTTGGTAACAGATGCAAACGAGGTTGCCTCTACCCACTTGGTAAAGTAATCGATGGCGACAAGGATGAAACAATGCCCATTAGAAGTGGTCGGTTTAATTTCTCCAATCATATAAATGCGCCACATCGCGAAGGGCCACGGAGCGGTTAGGACATTTAACGGAACAGGAGGCATATGTACTTTATCTGCATATATCTAACATTTGTGACATGATCGGGAATAGAGATAGCAATCGACTTCCATAGTAGACCAATAGTAGCCTGCTCTCAAAAATTTCTTAGCCATCATATGTCCACTGGAATGAGTACTAAAAGCTCCTTCGTGCAACTCTTCCATGATTCTTTTAGTTGTCTTTCTATCTACACACCAAAGTAACAAAATCGTGGTTGCGCTTGTATAGAATGTTGTTACTTAGAAAGGACTTGGCGGCGAATCTTCTCAAAAACTTCTTATCATTGACAAATGCTCCCTCAAGGTATTCTTGAGCCTCGAGACACCTCTTCACTTTGTAGAACCAAGGATTCTCCTCTACTCCTTCAATATCAAGTTCGAAACACTACAATGGTTCTTCTAGTCTTTCAATAGTAATTTGAGGAGCCTCGTTGTCTCATCTGACTTTGAACATAGATGACATGATAGCTAACGTGTCTGCCAACTGATTCTCTTTTTGCGGAATATGCTCAAAAGTAATTTCTTCAAAGTAAGGAATCAAACATAACATATGTTCTTGATATGGAATGAGATTTGGATGTTTCGTGTCCCATTCGCCGTTAATATGACTGATCACCAAGGATGAGTCTCCTAATACTTGAAAGAATTTGATCCTTAAGTCAATAGCAGCCTTGATACCCATTATGCACGCTTCATATTCAGCCATAGTGTTGGTGCAGTTGAACCATAATCAGGCGGTGAAGGGTGTGAGGCCACTGTTGGGAGAGATGATTACGGCACCAAGACCATTGCCAAGTGCGTTAGAAGCTCCATCGAAAACCATGGTCCATCGGGATCCTGGTTTAGGTCCTTCATCCGGTCTAGGCTCTTCGTAATCGGTAATTAGCATAATACCCTCATCCGGGAACTCAAAATGCATAGAGTGATAGTCATCTACGTCTTGATGAGCCAAATGATCAGCTACTACACTTCCTTGGATCTCTTTCTGGGTAGTGTACTAAATGTCATACTCTGTCAAGATCATCTGCCATCCTGCTATTCTTCCAGAGAGAGCAGGTTTCTTGAATATGTATTTTATTATATCCATTTTAGAGATCAATAAGGTAGTATAAGTCAACATATATTGTCTTAGTCGGCGAGCAGCCCAAACCAAAGTGCAATAGGTTTTCTCGACTAGTGAGTATCTTGTTTCATAGTCGGTAAACTTTTTACTAAGGTAGTGTATTGCATACTTTTTCAACCAGACTCGTCATGTTGCCCCAACACACACCCCATTGAATTCTCTAACACTGTTAAGTACATTGTAACACCCCAATTCTACCTCAAGTATTTATTCAAGAAAATCAGAGTATAAAATTTTCAACGTAATCAGGATGTCACAATTTCAACGTAAACACATGCACATGTCATATTTACTCACTCGGATACATAACACTTTAAAGAGGCGGAACTAAACGCAATACACAATTATTAATCTTCAGACGTAAATAATTTCATTAATTAAGCAGCAGAGTCAAAATAGTTATGCATATAAGACATAGCATCTCTGAGTCTTAAAACATGATCAACGTAATAAAATCTTCAATTTAAAATTGCAAGTTTCAATATTGAAAATAGAAAAATAAAACAAATGTGTGTTTCCCCTGAGTGCTACGTTTAGAGAAAATGATACCGAACTTGGACTACGACGGTAACGACTACTCCTCCTGGTTACCTGCACATTACTAATATAAAGGCAATGGCAAAATCAAGTAAAGGGTGAGATATCAAACCATATAATTGAGATTATGATAAACAATATATAGTTCGAGTTATATAAAATCACTATTTAACGATCACACCACTATTCCACAACAACATAATTCAATCACAAAAACAACATCATCGGGTGTTATGATATGCAACTCAACAAATGCAAATGCATGTGGTACCATCAGAGTAAAACTCCCAACATAAACAATTGCCAGTAATTCTGAGGCATCAAGGCGTAAGCCTTCAACGTAATCATCCTGCCCCTAACGGCTCAACGTGTTTTTGCGAATATAGGCCAACATAGTATGTAATGTATGTATGCAACAATATTAAATGGCATACAACAACAACAATGTAAACCACAACCTAAAACAATAAATCAACCATCAACGTTGACTATCAAGTCTCTACCAACAACAACAATCAATAACAATCAACAACAAATTCCCATACAGAAAACCACATCGAGTCAACAAATATTCACTTACTGTGTTTAGAAATACTTTTATAAGATAAATCGTAATTTTAGCTATCCAAAGGTTCAAACGGCAACTAAATCGGAGTTACAGTCGCAAAGATATGACCAAAACAGACTTGTATCGATACATACCTTCACAATTTTCCTCCATGAGTCGATACATGGCTGTTTGTATCGATGCATGCTGATTTCAAGCTACTGTTTTTAAAATCAGTTCAACATGTATCGATACATACATGCTTGGGTCGATACATCTTTCACAATTTGACCCCATGACTCGATGCATGGCAGTTTATATCGATACATACAGGTTTTAAACTTCTGTTTTTCAAAATCAGTACAACATGTATCGATACGTACATGCTTGGGTCGACTCATGCAGCGTGAAAACACCCAATTACTAGTTTTCAGGAAATCCCACGATTCAATTTGGGATTTCCATCAATCACAACAGCAACATGATACAAATTAGCAAAATCATAATTCCCTAACTACCTATCATCCATCATATTCCTAATTAGAGAGCAAGAACCCCAACATTACCTTAGATTGAAGGTTTCTCTATGAATTCCTTGATCGATCCAACTTTTCTCTCTCTCTGCAAGCTCTACGTATCGCTCTGTTCCTTTTCCAAAACCCTTGTTTTTCCTTTTTCTCTACTGATAGCCAAATAATCTAATTTCTATTTTTCTAATTCATTAAAAATCCTTAAAATTTGTTTTGGGCTTAGACTTCGTGTCCCCATCATTACTACTACTATCACCACAACTTAAGCCCACTAACACTATCCTTATAGTTATAACATCATTTCTAGTATTACTCTACGACCAAACCAATTTAAATACGACACAGCAACTTAAATCTCCACAACAATAATATCAACCAATAATTCACAAATAAATCGCTAAATATTTAATTAAAGAAAATAATTAAATATTCGAGCGTTACAACTCTCCCCTACTAGAATATTTTCGTCCTCGAAAATTGAAATTTACCTGCTTCAAATAGCTCGGGATAAGAGTCTTGTCTCCAACTGTTTCTCAACTTCACCAAGGCAATCTCTTTACGTCTAAGAATCTTCATCTCGCGATCCACAATTTGTACATGCATCGTCTCCACTGTGAGATGATCATGCACTTGCACATCGTCCATCTGAATCACATGAGACAGATTGGGAACATACTTGCGGAGTTGCGATACATGAAACACATCATGCAAATTAGCAAGATTTGGCGATAACGCCACATGGTAAGCAACTTTCCCAACTCGATCTGATATATGATACGGACCAATAAAACAAGGATTGAGCTTCTTAGACTTCAGAGCTTGTCCAACACTAGTCACAGGCGTGACTCTCAAAAACACATGCTCACCAGCCTGAAATTCTAAATCTTTTCTTCTCTTGTCATGGTAACTTTTCTGTCTACTCTAGGAAGCCTTCATCTGCTCCCAATTAAACTTCACTTTCTCTGTAGTCTCTCTAACGATTTCTGGTCCAACTACCACACTCTCACCAGATTCATGCCAACATAACAGAGTCCTACACCTCCATCCATACAATGCTTCAAAAGGTGTCATCCCAATACTGGAATGGTAACTATTATTATAAGTGAACTCGATCAAAGGAAGATAAGTATCCCATGATCCTCTTTGCTCAAGAACACAATCTCTCAACAAGTCCTCCAATGATTGAATGGTCCTCTTGGTCAGACCATCCATCTGTGGATGATATGCTGAACTCAACCTCAACTTAGATCCCTACCATCAAATCCACCAACTTCACATCTCGCTTTTGAGCCTCTTTAATATTCTCAAGAAAGTCGTTATTAATCTTTAACATTCCCAACATAACACTATACGGTGTCACTTCACAAACCAAACTCAAATATCAGAATTGCTCAATCAACTTCAACTCCTTAACCATCATGGTAGATTTATGCAAAGTCTTTCGGCTCAAAGCATCGGCTACAACATTAGATTTTTCGGGATGATAATTCAAACCGAAATCATAATCCTTCAACAAATTTAACCACCTTCGCTACCTCATATTCAACTCTTTTTGATGAAAAAGGTACTTCAAACTCTTATGATCACTAAACACTTCAAATCTAGAACCATAAAGATAATGCCTCCAATTTTTCAATGCAAATACCACTGCAGACAATTCAAGTTCATGCGTAGGATAATTCTTTTCGTGAGTCCTCAATTTCCTAGACGTATAAGCAACCACTTTGCCATCCTGCATAAGCACACCACCTAACCCCATCAGACAAGCATCACAGTACACACACAACAAAAGACTCTCCTGGATTAGGTAAAGTCAAAACTGGAGCCGACGTCAACCTCTCTTTCAACTCATTGAAAATCTCTTCGCACCGAACATCCCACACAAAGGCTTTCCCTTTGCAAGTCAACTTAGTCAACTTAAGTGCCAACTTAGAAAACCCTTCGATAAACCATCTATAGTAACCGGCTAATCCCATGAAGCTCTTAATCTCAGTAACCGACTTTGGAGTTTCCAATTGCAACACAACATCAACTTTAGAAGGATCCACGACAATGCCACTACCAGAAATGACATGGCCAAGAAAACTAACCTCTTTCAAGAAAAATTCACACTTGGACAATTTCGCATAAAACTCATTCCCTTTAAAAACTTGTAATACGACTCATAGGTGTTCTGCATGTTCTTCTTCCGATTTAGAGTAAATCAGAATGTCATCAATGAATACCACCATAAATAGATCCAAGTAAGTATGAAAAATACGGTTCATGTACTCCATGATTACTCCAGGCTTATTAGTAACACCTAAAGGCATCACCAAATACTCGTAGTGTCCACACCGATTCCTGAACGCGGTTTTCTGAATATCATCTTCTTTCACTCTAATCTGGTGATATCCAAATCTCAAATCAATTTTAGAAAACACACTAGCACCCACCAGTTGATCCATCAAATTGTTAATTCTTGGAAGCGGATACTTATTCTTAATCGTCACTTTATTCAATTGTCGATAATCAATACAAAGTCTCATACTCCCATCTTTCTTCTTTACTAACAACACAGGAGATCCCCACGGAGATACACTTGGTCTTACAAACTTTTTCTCAAGCAACTCTTCTAATTGCTTCTTCAATTCAGACAACTCAGATGTAGACATCTTGTACGGTGCCATAGAAACAAGTCTGGTACCACATACAAGATCAATCACAAATTCAACATCTATTTCAGGAGGTACATCAGGAATTTCATCAGGAAACACTTCAGGAAATTCTTGCACCACCTGCAACTCATCCATTCTAACTTGATTCTCAAGAGACAATATCGCCATCAACGAGAACATTTGTGCTTCGTCTTGCATCAATAGCCTTAACTGCTTACCAATCAACAAACCAACTCCTTCCTCTTCAGGGGTAGAAAACCTCAAAGACTTGTTATAACAATTTATATGAACATAGTTACATTCTAACCAGTTCATACCCAAAATCACATCTAGTCCGCTTAACGGCAAACAAATCAAATCAACAACAAAGTCTTTGTCGAAGATCAATAAAGGGAATTTAAAACATACAAGAGAAGTAGTCACTGATCCCTTAGCCGGAATTTTGACGACCATTTCTCCATTCATAGAGGACAACATAAGACCCAATCTCTTAACACAATCAGCAGCAACAAAACAATGAGTAGCACCGATATCAATAATAGTAATTAAAGACGTACTATTAACGAAACATGTACCTCTAATGAGTCTGTCCTTACTAGCTGACGGATTCCCAGCCAATATATTAATTAACTCGCGAATATATTAATTAAAAGTAACATGGAAAACAGGGATGTCACAATTCATAATAAATATAAAAACCTCAAATGCAAACAGTAATCATGCTTTACTAAAGGAATTATTTAAATAAATTATTCAAATTAACATCATGTTCTACACAGCGGAAAAATATCACAAAACCGGAATAACTTTAATTCATAAGTATTCCCAACATAAATCAAAACCAATGGAGTATAAAACAAAACTCTCAACCAAACGTTTCCCCCAGTGTTACAACTACCAGAGCATAACACTGAGACGCGGATAAAAATAAGACACAGCTCTATAAGCCATCCTTACCGACTCCTGACATGCTAACTTTAATCTGAAATCATTGAAGTAAGGGTGAGATCTCTTTTCAATATAGAATGCATTAGACGTTTTTAAATACTACAGAACAATTCAATAAATCAATTCACTATCATTATCATAATTAGATTCCAAACCACAAAAGCATTCCACACACATCATTATGCAATTGTAACAATCAATGAAATTATAACACTGGAAACCATCCTAACATGTTATAATTCCATATGCAATACAGACTCTATGCATGTGGTACCAAACGTGAACTAAATTCGCACCCTGTTCCGCTTACACCATGGAAACAGAGCTAACCAAACGTGAACTAAGTCACCAACATCGATTCGTCCATAATCACCCGGACATGAATCCAGCCTCACCATCCACATCACCCGGGAACGGTTATTGGCAATACGAGCCAAATTCCACACAATGGGAATTAACTCCACCAGAATGCATATGCGTGCACATCATAAAGCATGCAACATTCAACACAAGTTATGACCACATCAGACATCATAAACCATCATTCAACCACAACATGATATCATCACCTATCATGAAATAAATCATCACAAGCATAGATATGCCAAACGCTTACCCTTCAATTAGTAAGACTATCACCAGTATGTACAACAACAAAAACTGAGATCAACAACCATCATGAATATACAACATCGACAAAAACACATGATATCAATACAATCATGAATAAACAACAAGGAAAACAACGCATAAGCATCAATCTTCGTTCAACCTATCAGAACAAATCTAAACCAATTCATCCACCATTCCTAGAACTACCATAGTTCATAAATCGGAAAAATGGCTCTTTTCAAAATAAAATCCATTAAGTATAATTTTCTTCATTTTATAAAATAAAGTATTTAATTTAAGAAACAACGTCCAAAACGGCGACTAAAACGGACTTACGGTTTGAAAGTTATGAATTTTTAAAGTTTAGTATTTTTCAAAAAGTAACAGTGGGAACGGGTTCCTCCAAATGAAGAAAAAATGGGGAACCGGTTCCTGCGTTCAAAAATGCCATTTTCACTGACCAATACACTGGGAACTCGGGTTCTCCCACATGGGAACCGGTTCCCACGACTCACAGTGGCAGAAAACACTAGTTTTGACAACAGAACGTTTCCAACTTATTCCATATCATTCCCATACGGATCCAAACATCAAAACACTAATTTTCATCCAACAAACACCAGTATTATATTACGTAGCATGATTCCATTATTCCTAAACATCCCATAACATTACTATGGTTCCAATTCATACAATTCGACGCAATTTGGGATTAATTCCCCAAACCTAAATTATCCAATTTTCAAGATTCCTAACATACTCATCATCCAATTGCATCCCAAAACCCATAAGGCAT
The DNA here is from genome assembly GCA_021764765.1 of Vicia sativa. Classification (NCBI taxonomy): domain Eukaryota; kingdom Viridiplantae; phylum Streptophyta; class Magnoliopsida; order Fabales; family Fabaceae; genus Vicia; species Vicia sativa. The sequence goes on from CM038792.1 coordinate 244,943,361, forward strand.
TATAATCGAATGAAATCACCCCTTACCTCACGATGATTCTTCGATTTTCCGGCGTTTGGCTTTTCCTCCTTCTCTTTTCTTCTCCAATCTCACGTATGATGCAATTTCTCAAATGACTCTCTTTTTCCTTCTTTTCCTTTTATTATTCCAATAAATAAAATAAAATAATAATTAGAATATGTAGAGCACTTTACTCTTCACACCCTCTAATTACTCCTCACACCACCAACTCTTCCATTCATTTAATTAATTAATTAAATTCCGATAATCCAAAAATACCAATAATTAAACTTCTGATTAAATTAATAATTAAAATTCTAATTATTTAATAATTGAATTATTTGGGGTGTCACAACTCTCCCCCACTAAAAGATTTTTCGTCCTTGAAAACATACCTAACACGAAAAGTTCGGGATAAGAGTCTTTCATTTGGCTTTCCAGTTCCCAAGTAACATTTCCACCTGCTGGTCCTCCCCAAGCTACTTTCACCAAAGCTATCTCTTTACCTCGCAACTGTTTCAACTTCCGATCCTCAATTCTCACAGGTAACGTTTCAACAGTCAAATTATCTCGAACCTGTATATCATCTACCTGAATCTCATGAGACAGATCAGCAATGTACTTCCTCAACTGAGATACATGGAAAACATCATCCAAATTCGCAAGCAACGGAGGTAAAGCAATCTGATAAGCAACTTTTCCAACTCTCTTGGAAATTTGAAATGGACCAATAAAGCACGGAGTTAACTTCTTTGACTTCAAGGCTCGACCAATACCAGTCATCGGAGTAACTCGCATAAACACATGATCTCCTTCACTAAACTCAAGATCCTTCCTCCTCTTGTCATGATAACTCTTCTGACGACTCTGAGAAGTTCTCATCTTCTCCTAAATCATCTTAATCTTTTCTGACGTCTCTTGGACAATTTCCGGTCCAATCACAACACTTTCTCCAAATTCGTACCAACACAACGGTGTCCAACACCTCCTACCATGCAATGCCTCAAACGAAGCCATACCAATACTCGAATGAAAACTATTGTTGTAGGTAAATTCAATCAATGGTAATTAACTATCCCAAGATCCACCTTTCTCCAACACACAAGCTCGTAAGAAATCCTCTAACGATTGAATCATTCTCTCCGTCTGACCATCTGTCTGCGGATGATAAGCAGAACTCAACCGCAACTTAGTACCCAAAGCTTCTTGCAACTCTAACCAGAACTTAGATGTAAACCTCGAATCTCTATCTGACACAATACTAGAAGGAATACCGTGCAAACTCACGACCTTCTCAACATACAACCCTGCCAACCTTTCCATAGGATAGTCCATTCCTATCGAAATAAAATGAGCAGACTTTGTCAACCGATCAACAATAACCCAGATAGAATCACAATTCTTCGTTGTCCTTGGTACACCAGATACAAAATCCACAGAAATGCCATCCTATTTCCAATCCAGAACAAACAACGATTCCATCATCCCCGACGATTTCTGATGTTCAATCTTTGACTTCTGACAAATCAGACAAGCATAAACAAACTCAACAATTTCCTTTTTCATTCCAGGCCACCAAAATAACTTCTTCAAATCATGATACATTTTAGTAGCACCGGGATGAATAATCAATCCACTACGATGTCCTTCTTCCAATATACTCTTCCTGATCTCTGCAACATCCGGAACACAAACTCTGTCACCAAATCTCATAACACCGTTCTCGTCAATTCAGAATTCACCTCCTTGACCTTGGTTGATTAATGTCAATTTATCAACTAAACCAACATCATATTTCTGTCCATTTTGAATATCATCCAGAATACCACTAGTCAGCTTCAACATACCCAATTTAACACTATCAGAAGTAGTCTCACATACCAAACTCAAGTCTCTGAATTATTCCACTAAATCCAATTCACGCTCCATCAACATAGACATATGCAATGACTTCCTACTCAATGCATCTGCGACAACGTTTGCCTTACCAGGATGGTAATTCAAACCAAAATCATAATCCTTTAGAAATTCCAACCACCTTCTCGGCCTCATATTCAGCTCTTTTTGATCAAAAAGATACTTCAGACTCTTATGATCGCTGAATACCTCAAATCGAGAACCATACAAATAATGCCTACATAATTTCAAAACAAATACTACAGCTGCCAGCTCTAAGTCATGAGTCGGATAATTCCTTTCATGAACCTTCAACTGCCTTGAAGCATAAGCCACTACTTCTTGATCTTGCATCAAAACACCACCTAATCCCATCAATGACGCATCACAGTACACAACATAAGATTTTGCCGGATTCGGCAAAATCAGAATCGGAGCACTAGTCAACCTCTTCTTCAACTCTTGGAATCCTTTCTCACATTCGGAATGCCAAACAAACACCTGACCCTTCCTTGTCAACTTAGTCAATGGTAAAGCCAACTTCGAAAATCCTTCAATGAACTTTCTGTAGTAACCTGCAAGACTAAGAAAACTACGGATTTCAGAAGCATTCTTCGGCACTTCCCACTGAGATACCGCTTCTACCTTCGTAGGATTAACAGTAATGCCATTCTTGGAAATCACATGACCAAGAAAGCTTACTTCACTCAACCAGAATTCACATTTGGACAACTTCGCATAAAGCTTTTTCTCCTTCTATAATTCCAACACAACTCTGAGATGCTCTGCATGCTCTTTATCACTTTTCGAATAGATCAAAATATCATCAATAAATACCACCACGAACTTATCAAGATATAGATGAAATATCCTGTTCATATACTCTATAAAAACACCAGGTGCATTAGTTACTCCAAACGGCATAACAGAATACTCATAATGTACATACCTCGTTCGGAATGTTGTTTCTGAATATCCTCCATCTTCACACGAATCTGATGATATCCCGTTCTCAAATCAATCTTACTGAATACACAAGCTCTAACCAGTTGGTCCATCAAATCATCAGTCCTCGGTAATGGATACCGATTCTTGATTGTAACTTTGTTCAACTATCGGTAATCAACACATAGTCTCATTGAACCCTCTTTCTTCTTAACCAACAGCACAGGAGCACCCCACGGAGAAACACTAGGACGAATAAAGTTCTTTTCCAGTAACTCTTCCAACTGCTTCTTCAATTCAGATAATTCAGATGCCGATATGCGATAAGGTGCCATCGACACTAGACTAGTTCTAGGAATCAAATCTAGGGTAAATTCCAGTTCTCTCTTAGGTGGCAACTCACTAACATCTTCCGGAAACACGTTGGGAAATTCATTCACCATTTCCAAACTACCAAGTTTACAAAAATCGGGGATTCGACTCTTTTTAAAATAGATTCCATAAAATAATATTTTCCTTATTTTGTAAGATTGTATTTTTAATTTAAGAAATACTACCGAAAACGGCACTCGAATCGGAGTTATGGTTTAGAAAATATGAGTTTTTAAAGTTTTAAGCATTTTGAATTTGAACACAGTGGTAACCGGTTCCTCCCAGGGAGAACCCGGTTCCCACAACTCAAAATTCCATCTCCCTGGTTTTTGTACCAGGAACCCGGTTCCTCTCACGTGGAAACCAGTTCCTGCAACCTGTAGAACCAAAAACCTGCTGTTTTGACAGTAGCTTGCAATCCAACTCAAACCAAAACATTCCCAAAATAATTCTTCACCACCGGCAATTCATCACTCTTAGCTTTTCCTTTCACTTCCGTCAAAGAATACAACATAAACACCACAACACCATCATTAACAGCTGCGCAACTCTGATCATCCATCTTAATTCATTGTTCTTATTATAGTCTTCATCAACTCATATGGTTCACAAGTTTCTACCAAACTTCATTCATATTCGTCACTATATGCCCCATTTAGATAGCAAGACAATTGTATACCATCCAATACGATTCCGTCTACTATCAACAAGAGATTAAGGGTGATCAAGTCCTCAATTTGTCAATAGACATCTGATAATCATACTGGAGTATAAACCACCATTACCAACACTTTCTGGTCTCAGAATTGTACTCACCTTTTTGCACTTTCGACTATGACTCACGGTCCAAACGATTCCAAAAACTCTAACCACTCTTGCACTGTCTTCTCAAGCAGTACCTCGTACCAATGACTTATAATCGGAACATATTCCGGAAGCATCTCTTCTACCCCACTTAGTTTCACACTACTCCTACAATAAGCAATCAGAAAAGCAACAAGTACCGACAGTGTTGTACACACTTGTCGCATACAAAAGGGATAATGACATTAAGACACTAGTCACAACGACCAACTATGCTCTGATACCACTATTGTAACACCCCTTCTAAATAACCCGCGGATATATTAATTAAATTAGAGTAACATGGAAAACAGGGATGTCACAATTCATAATAAATATAAAAACCTCAAATGCAAAGAGTAATCATGCTTTACTGAAGGAATTATTTAAATAAATTATTCAAATTAACATCATGTTCTACACAGCAGAAAAATACCACAAAATCGGAATAACTTTAATTCATAAGTATTCCCAACATAAATCAAAACCAATGGAGTATAAAACAAAACTCTCATCCAAACGTTTCCCCCAGTGTTACAACTACCAGAGCATGACACTGAGACGCGGATAATAATAAGACACAGCTCTATAAGCCATTCTCACCGACTCCTGAGCTGCTAACTTTAATCTGAAATCATTAAAGTAAGGGTGAGATCTCTTTTCAATATAGAATGCATTAGACGTTTTTAAATACAACATAACAATTCAATACATCAGTTCACTATCATTATCATAATTAGATTCCAAACCACAAAAGTATTCCACACACATCATTATGCAATTGTAACAATCAATGAAATTATAACACTGGAAACCATCCTAACATGTTATAATTCCATATGCAATGCAGACTCTATGCATGTGGTACCAAACGTGAACTAAATTCACACCCTATTCCGCTTACACCATGGAAACAGAGCTAACCAAACGTGAACTAAGTCACCAACATCGATTCGTCCATAATCACCCGGACATGAATCCAGCCTCACCATCCACATCACCCGGGAACGGTTATTGGCAATACGAGCCAAATTCCACACAATGGGAATTAACTCCACCAGAATGCATATGCGTGCACATCATAAAGCATGCAACATTCAACACAAGTTATGACCACATCAGACATCATAAACCATCATTCAACCACAACATGATATCATCACCTATCATGAAATAAATCATCACAAGCATAGATATGCCAAACGCTTACCCTTCAATTTGTAAGACTATCACCAGTATGTACAACAACAACAACTGAGATCAACAACCATCATGAATATAAAACATCGACAACAACACATGATATCAATACAATCTTGAATAAACAACAAGGTAAACAACACATAAGCGTCAATCTTCGTTCAACCTGTCAGAACAAATCTAAATCAATTCATCCACCATTCCTAGAACTACCATAGTTCATCAATCGGAAAAATGGCTATTTTCAAAATAAAATCTATTAATTATAATTTTCTTCATTTTATAAAATAGAGTATTTAATTTAAGAAACAACGTCCAAAATGGCGACTAAAACGGACTTACGGTTTGAAAGTTATGAATTTTTAAAGTTTAGTATTTTTTAAAAAGTAATAGTGGGAACGGCTTCCTCCAAATGAAGAAAAAATGGGGAACCGGTTCCTGCGTTCAAAAATGCCATTTTCACTGACCAATACACTGGGAACCCGGGTTCTCCCACATGGGAACCGGTTCCCACGACTCACAGTGGCAGAAAACACTAGTTTTGACAACAGAACGTTTCCAACTTATTCCATATCATTCCCATACGGATCCAAACATCAAAACACTAATTTTCATCCAACAAACACCAGTATTATACTACGTAGCATGATTCCATTATTCCTAAACATCCCATAACATTACTACGGTTCCAATTCATACAATGCGACGCAATTTGGGATTAATTCCCCAAACCTAAATTATCCAATTTTCAAGATTCCTAACATACTAATCATCCAATTGCATCCCAAAACCCATAAGGCATTATAATCGAATGAAATCATCCCTTACCTCGCGATGATTCTTCGAGTTTCCGGCGTTTGGCTTTTCCTCCTTCTCTTCTCTTCTCCAATCTCACGTATGATGCAATTTCTCAAATGACTCTCTTTTTCCTTCTTTTCCTTTTATTATTTCTTTTATTATTCCAATAAATAAAATAAAATAATAATTAGAATAAGTAGAGCACTTTACTCTTCACACCCTCTAATTACTCCTCACACCACCAACTCTTCCATTCATTTAATTAATTAATTAAATTCCGATAATCCAAAAATACCAATAATTAAACTTCTAATTAAATTAATAAATAAAATTCTAATTATTTAATAATCGAATTATTTGGGGTGTCACAGTTTGTCCCTTCTTTGGTTTCGAGCACTGACTACTAAGGTGTCCCTCCTCACCATAGTTAAAACACATCATACTCTTATGTTGGCAGTCGAAAATTGCACGTCAAAACTTACCACAACGGAAACATCTCTTCGCATCAGCATTACAAGCATAACTCTTATGACAAGCTTGCCCATATTTGAAACATACGACTTTAGCAGGAGCATCTCCCCCACTAGTTCTCTGGTCCTGAGCAGCTCTTTGTTTACCCTTCCCCGCATCACAAGGCTTACTACGGTTCTGTTGATTCTTGCCTCTCTTATCAGTAACAATCTTGTGATGAGCATTGCTATCCTCCTCAAAGATTCTGCAACTATCAACCAAATCCAAAAAGACACGAATCTTCTGGTAGCCAACAACCTTCTGGATTTCCGAGCGCAAACCGTTTTCAAACTTGATGCACTTAGAAAATTCAACACCTTCTCCATCAAAATGCGGATAAAACTTAGCCAAAACAATGAACTTTGCAGCATAGTCAGTCACAGACATATTACCCTTCTTTAGTTCAAGGAATTCAATTTCCTTCTTACCCCGAACATCTTCAAGATAATAATATCTCAGAAATTCCCTACGGAACACAACCTAAGTGACCTCTTCACCAGCATTTTCCAATCTCTGATGCGTTCTAACCACCAGTCATCAGCCTCACTTGCTAACATATGAGTTCCATACCGGACCTTCTACGTTATAGTACAATCCATCATGCAAAAGATCCTCTCGATTTCTTTCAACCACTCCAAAGCCCCATCACGATCATACTTGCCCTTGAACACCAACGGATTCTCCCTCTGGAAAGTTGCCAAACTTCGGGATCCAATATCCCCGCCCGCATTCGGTTGATTCACCATAGCATGAGCCATCGCTTCCAAAGAAGCAGCAATTGCAGCATCGTTCCTTCCATCCATTTCAACTAAGCACTACAACATAAACAATAGTCAGATAAAAGTAATTAACAATACTTGATTGTTAACGACACAACAACCTGGCTGGACGGACCGACCTACTCTGATACCACAAATGTAACACCCTAATTCTACCCCAAGTATTTATTCAAGAAAATCAGAGTATAAAATTTTCAACATAATCCGGATGTCACAATTTCAACGTAAACACATGCACATGTCATCTTTACTCACTCGGATACATAACACTTTAAAGAGGCGGAACTAAACGCAATACACAATTATTAGTTTTCAGACGTAAACAATTTGATTAATTAAGCAGCGTAGTCAAAATAGTTATGCATACAAGACATAGCATCTCTGAGTCTTAAAAAATTATCAACGTAATAAAATCTTCAATTTAACAATGCAAGTTTCAATATTGAAAATAGAAAAATAAAACAAATGCGCATTTCCCCCGAGTGCTACGTATGAGAGCAAATGACACCGAACATGGACTATGACGGTAACGACTACTCCTCCTAGTTACCTGCACGTTACCAATATAAAGGCAACAGCGAAAACAAGTAAAGGGTGAGATATCAAACCATATAATTAAGATTATGATAAACAATATATAGTTCGAGTTATATAAAATCACTATTTTGCGATCACACCACTATTCCACAACAACATAATTCAATCACAAAAACAACATCATCGGGTGTTATGATATGCAACTCAACAAATGCAAATGCATGTGGTACCATCAGAGTAAAACTCCCAACGTAAACAATTGCCAATAATCCTGAGGCATCAAGGCGTAAGCCTTCAATGTAATCATCCTGCCCCTAACGACTCAATGTATTTTTGCCAATATAGGCCAACATAGTATGCAATGTATGTATGTCATAATCTTAAATGGCATACAATAACAACGTAAACCACAACGTAAAACAACAGATCAATAATCAACGTTGATTATCAAGTCTCTACCAACAACAACGTTCAATAACAATCAACAACGAATTCCCATATAGAAAACCACATCGAGTCAACAAAGATTCACTTACTGTGTTTAAAAATACTTATATAAGATAAATCATAATTTTATCTGTCCAAAGGTTCAAACGGCAACTAAATCGGAGTTACGATCGCAAAGATAGGACAAAAACAGTTTTTCAAAGTTATTTTTCTATTTTTGTACAGTATGAGTCGATACATAATCCTATGTATCGATGCATAAACCACTTGTATTGACGCATGCATCATATGAGTCGACTCATACGATATCCCAAATCTTATTTTCTAATTTCCTTTCAGTATGAGTCGATACATAGCAGGCTTGTATCGATACATACCTTCACAATTTGCCTCCATGAGTCGATACATGGCTGTTTGTATCGATGCATGCTAATTTCAAGCTCCTGCTTTTAAAATTAGTTTAGCATGTATCAATACATACATGCTTGGGTCGATACATCTTTCACAATTTGACCCCATGAATCGATGCATGGTAGTTTGTATCGATACATACAGGTTTTAAACTTCTGTTTTTCAAAATCAGTATAACATGTATCGATACATACATGCTTAGGTCGACTCATGCAGCGTGAAAACGCCCAATTACCAGTTTTCACGAAATCCCACTTTTCAATTTGGGATTTCCATCAATCACAACAGCAACATGATACAAATTAGAAAAATCATAAATCCCTAACTACCTATCATCCATCATATTCCCAATGAGAAAACAAGAACCCCACCCTTACCTTGGATTGAAGGTTGCTCTATGAATTCCTTGATCGATCCAACTTTTATCTGTCTCTACAAGCTCTACGTATCGCTCTGTTCCTTTTCCAAAACCCTTGTTTTCCTTTTTCTCTACTGATAGCCAAATAATCTAATTTCTATTTTTCTAATTCATTAAAAATCCCTATAATTTGTTCTGGGCTTAGACTTCGTACCCCCATCATTACTTACTATTATCACCACAACTTAAGCCCACTAACACTAACCTTATAGTTATAACATCGTTTCTATTATTACTCTACAACCAAATAACTTAAATATGACGCAGCAACTTAAATCTCCATAACAATAATATCAACCAATAATTCACAAACAAATCGCAAAATATTTAATTAAAGAAAATAATTAAATATTAGGGCATTACATACATGATTAGAGGTCTTCATTCAACTGGTGGCATCAGGATTGGAGGTTCTTGAAGGTACTCCTTGATTTTGTCAAAGGTTATCTAACAATCGTCGTTCCATTCCACTGCTTAATCTTTCTTAAGTAACTTGAAGATTGACTCACAAGTACCAGTCAGGTGCGCAATAAATCTGGCAATGTAACTCATTCATCCTAAGAAACCTCTGACTTCCTTCTCGGTGCGGGGAGCTGGCATTTTTTGAATATTTTTAACTTTAGCGGGGTCAAATTCAATACCTTTACCACTAACGACGAAACCCGAGAGTTTGTCGGATCTGACTCTAAAGGTACATTTGTTTGGATTTAGTCTCAATCTGTATTTCTTCAATATATCAAATAGCTTAAGCAAATGATCAAGATGTTCTTCTTCAGTTTGTGATCGAGCTATCATGTTGTTGACATAGACCTCTATCTCGTGATGGATCATATCATGGAATAAATCTATCATAGCACACTGATACGTTGCGCCAACGTTCTTTAACCCGAATGGCATAACCTCGTAACATAAGGTGCCCCATTGTGTGACGAAAGTGGTCTTCTCCATATCTTCGGGAGTCATCTTGATTTGATTGTAACTGGAGAAACCATCCATGAAAGAGAAAACCTTATGATGAGCGGTGTTGTCAACTAGGACATCGATATGTGGAAACAGAAAGTCGGCTTTCGGGCTCGCCTTATTCATATCTTGGTAGTCCACACACATTCGCACTTTGCCATCCTTCTTAGGTACTGGCACCATGTTTGCAACCCACTGTGGATAGGAAGTAACGGCCAAGAAACTAGCGTTGAATTGCTTCATTACTTCGGTTTTAAATTTCTTAGACATCACAAGACGCATACGGCGAACCTTCTACTTTACAGGGATAAAACCTTCTTTCGTTGGTAGTCGGTGTACCATAATGTCGATATCTAAACCTGGAATGTCTTTGTAAGACCAAGCAAAAATGTCAATGTAATCTCGCAACATCTGGATCAATCTTTCCTTAACATTGTTCTCAAGACTAACTCCTATCTTGACTTCTTTTCTGTCTTCTTCGGTACCTAGATTCACAATCTCGACTGGTTCTTTGTGCGGTTATATAGCCCTTTCCTCTTGTTGTAGTGTCATACCCCAATTTTTGAACTAAGATACCATCTCATATCATTCACATGTTAATCATTGCATCACTGGAAATTTCAACACAGGGTAGATCGTGTGTGTGATCCTTTAGCTGTATAAGTGTTTTGATTCAAAATATTTCATTAGTTAAGATATGATCAATTATGGTTTGAGTCTTCACTCACTTATAATTATCTATCTTCATCAATCATCAACATTTGATCTTCAAATTCCCTTCATTTCCTCAAGATTTATCTTGAATCGACCAAATTAGGGTTTGGATCGACGATGGTGTATCATTGACTTTTTGCTCAATGAATGACCTAATTGCTTGGAGAATGATCTCAAGATCACCAATGCAATATCTTGACCTAATTTCTTGATTCAAAATATCTCAAATTCCATGGTTGATCATCAGAGAAATTCTAAAACATCTGAAAAAAAGTCAACTGTTCAAATTAGTCAAACTTTCACTTTTGGTCAACTTTTTAAATTCAAATTTTTTAAATCATCAAAGCATTTTAAATATTCCATCATCATCATAAAAAATCAAAATGTGTGAAAAAGTCAAGTGTTTTTATCACTTTTTCATCATTTTCATGGCCATTTTTCACCTAGATCCATTTTGATTCAAGAAAAACTTTCAACATGAAAGTTGTAGATCTTGTTCCAAGCTTTCCAAAATCTCCAAGAATATGAAAAAATATTTTGTTTAGATAGGGTTTTGAAATTAGAACATATTGGTCCATAAACATGAACTTATCATCACCAAGGGATAAGTTTTCATTCAAAAGTATCCAAAGGCAATGATTGAACAAGGATAGAATCACTTGAGTGATTTCACCATGGTTTAGAAAAGATTCCATGTGCATTTAATGTGAAGATTCCTTTCTTATTCCTTAAGCTCCAAGTTGCAAAATCACAAATATTATCTTTTCCTTGCTCTCCAAATCTCTTGGCCTATAAATAGAGGTCTTTGCTCACTTCAAAATCACACCAAAGCAACCATAAACTTGTTTTCTCACTTCTTTCTTTATTTGCAAGTTTTCTCATTTTCAAAGAGGTTAGAATTCCAATTTTCAATCCTAGAAAATTCTAACCAAAGGTGTCATTCAAATATCTTCTAAACATCATTTAGAAGTTGTTTAAAGCTTTAAACCATCACAAAAACAACCAAAAGTCAGTTTCGTCACAAAAACTCCATGTGTGCAAGTTTTGAGCCTTAACTTGTAAAATCAAAATACACTCGTGCGTTTCCTCTTTTAATAATTCAAATAACTTCCATACATCATATAGAAGTGATCCAAACCATCCATACACTTCTGTAACAACTCCATCACCATCCTCCATCACCATCAATTGTGCCCATAGATTAGTTGAAATTTTCTGTTAGGGTTCATTTGGTACTTTCTGGAAATTCTCTTTGATCTTTGAATCATAACTTTAATAAATTGCATGGTTAAAATCGTGGTGAAATTCTGAGCAATTTAGCATTTTAGATTTTTCAATTTGATTAAGAATTAAAGAAATTCGAATTGGCCATGAATGTTTATCTGGAGGAAGAAGATGAAGTTGATGGCGCCATGTATCCATTTTCAAAAACGCATTTTATAATATATATATATATACCTATCCTTGTGTTTTAATTAACAGATGTATAGCCACCCCAGTGGTAGAGCGCGTTTCTAATGTCTTTCCATGCCTAAGGTACAGGGTTTGAATCCCCCTAAGACCTTTTTATTTTTAAACATTTTCAAACTTTTCACTTTTCAACTCTTTTTCAAACCATTTCACAAACTTCTTTTTAAATATAATTAAATGGAAGCGTGTAAATAGTAAGCCACGCATGTGGCCCAGTGGCTAACTTTTTCACCTTTGAGATTAAGGTCTTGAGTTCAAACCTCTCCAAGACCAAAATCAAATTTTTACCACTTATTTTCTTCATTTTTTTTATCCAACTTCAACATTTTCAAAAACCAATCAAAACTTCTCATTTTTAGATGATTTTTTCACACTTGTCATATAATATACCTATTTTATGATTATGTCAAAAATGCCAAAAAATATTTTCTTTTGATATATTTTTATTAGGTTTAAAATAGACGTTTTTAAGTATTTTAAAATACTTTCCAAAATGTTTTCTCCTTGATTTTTCAACCTAATCTTTTTCAAAACTTCTTGTGAATACATTTCACTTTTAAAACCTTTTCAAAACTTTCAAAATGTTTTAATTACCTTACACACCTCTTTTCCATGATCGATTCTATTAAATCCTCGAAAAATTTTCAAATTCAAAATCAAATTGATCATGGGCCTCCCTTACGGTGTAAGTCCCAACCCTCTTATGTACATATTTCGTTTCCTTGTACATATCCACCACTTTGTATACATATTCAAATTCCTTGTACATATTCAACCTTTTTTGCAAATATTCTAGTATAAACTAGTATCGTTCGCTAGTTTTATTCTACTTGTTTATACACCAATTCCACTGGTATTAAAAGGAGCATTATTCTCGGTGAAACTGCTCTTAAATCAGTGGGACTCCCTTAAGGTGTAAGTCCCACTCCCTTGTATATATGATAGTATACTAGCTTATCCGCTTGTTTTAAACACTTGTTTATATATTACTTTCACTCCTTTGTATATATCCAAGTTACATTAGCTTTTAATTTCTTGTTTACACTTGTTTATATATTTCCTTCATAAACTCCTATGAATGCACACACACTTTGTCATATATATACTTGTTCATATACTTGTTCATGTTTATTTATGTCATTACAACTAGTATAACAAGTAGGTTCCCCATAGCCTCCTCTTGGGCTTCGTACAAAATAACTCACTTGTTGAGTTAGCCTCCGCTTGGGCTTCGTACAAAAGAACTCCCCTATTGAGTTAGCCTCCTCTTGGCTTCATACAAAAGAACCCCCTCGTTGAGTTTAGCCTTCTCTTGGGCATCATACAAGAAAGAGACATGGAAATCTCTAATAGCCTCCTATTGGGCTTCCAATGCAAAGAATCGCCTTCGCTAGGATAGAACCCTGAGAGTATGGTTTCCCAGTGAAATCACTCTTAAATCCAAGCCAGCCATACCCTATAGTCTTCTCTTGGGCTCCCAATACAAGGAACCTCGATGTCCCTCGAAAATTATGCTCTTGGGCTCACAATATAAGGACCCTCGATGTCCCTCGGATAGCGTCCTCTTGGGCTTACAATACAAGGACCCACGGGCTTCTTAAAAGCACCCCCCCTAATCAATAACAAAATAATTCTCCTTAGGGATAAGACATGAATCATCTCTATGGAAGAAGTATCTCATCTATAGCATCAGATACAAATCAAACACTTTTTTCAAACAATTTTCAAAATAAACACTTTTTCAAAACAAAACATCTTTCTTAGTTGTAAGTGGAAACGCTGGTACACTCAAGCAAAACGCCCAATGCTTATGATGAAAGATTCAAACATTTTTCAAACATATTTCTTAACTTATAAGTGGTAACGCTTGCACACTCAAACAAAACACCCAATGCTTACAATGAAAGATTTAACCAATCAAATTTTCAAAAATGTATGTGATGAAATAGATTAGATACATTTTTCATTAAGATGACACTTGTCGTTGTCTCTTAATTTTTGCTTCCACTAGCACATAAGTGGGAACTAAGATTGCTCTAACTTTCTAAACCTCCTTTTGAGAATACGTAGGCACAAGGTCTCACCCTTGGCGAGCATACTTCTTTCTCCCTAAAACCAAACAAACCATAGTTCCCTTTGATCCGAGCTACAGATGCTTTGATTCCCACTAGGGGATATGTATGTAGAGGATCCCAATGATCCTTGCGAGCATAATAATAATAAACAAACTTAGGTTCCTGCCTAAACTACCCTTCTTAAATCCCAAAGGAGAAACTTTCCCGAAATAGCATAGCAAATAAAACATACAAAAATGCATAAAAAAGTTCCTATATAAAACTATAGGTATATAGGCTGCTAATACATTCCCTCTATATAACCAGCCCTCTTACCCTGGTCTCTCCCCAATGCGTTGCGTCTAGTTCAAGCTAGTCGCATCGCATATCTTATTTAGGGTATTTCAGCTTTCCCCTTTTCCATCTTCTTTCTTGTTTGTAAACAATAAAGTTTGGTGCCCGCGGCATATTTTAAACAAAAAAAAATCAAAAAGAGTAAATTGTTTTGAGCCGGAGATTTGAATTCCGATTCGATTCTGTCGTTCGGCATTTTTTACCGTGAACATGTAGTAGTCTGGCAAGTTCTCCTGGCACTTCACAATATTCCTCGCCTTCGTCTTAGGCTTGGTAGATCAGATTATCAAAGTCATATTTAGCAATAGTAGAGTCGTTATCAATGGGATCCGAAGTGAATATGGATCTACAGTTTATTATGTGGGTGTGTGTAAGAACACATAGATTTTTTTGAAAAGGTGATAAAGTAAAAGAAAGATAACGAGCACAAAATTTGAATGCAAAAGTCCAATGATTTATTGCATGAAAATATGCGAATGACAAATAATAACCCTCACAATTGAACCATCATTCCCCAGGTAAGGCATTTAGGCTTTAAGTTTTATTATTCGAAATTACATAAAACTTAAAAGCATAAAATAGAAAAAATAACTACTCCTGACTAAAGGAGATTGGCATAACATCCTTTTCCGTACAATTGTTGAGTCCATCGCCGGAAGTAGGGAAGATTCAATTGTCAATGTCGAAGTCACCATCATCGTCTTCTATAGCATGAACCATGTTCTTGTTGATGCGGAACAGAGGTTTACCAGCCCATTCGCGGCGTATCATTTTCAGACCTTTGGAAGTAAAGGCTAAACCAGATTTATTAGATTTAAATGGAAAATCGGGTAACTGACCCCAAATAGTGCATCCTCCTTATTTAGCCACAACTCTTGCATCCTTTTGCGAGGCCATCTTCAATGGAACTCTAGTAATCTTAGGAGTGACAGGAGCGTCAACAGGCATGACTCGTGGAACTACTTCAAAAGCTTGACAGGGAGTCTCGATAAATTCGCCTTCTATTTCAATATATTGGAATGATTGTAGGTGGCTCACCATGTACTCCTCTTCTCTGCAGACAGTGGTGATTTTCCCCCTCATTGGGTACTTCAATTTCTGATGTAAAGTAGACATAACAGCGCCTGCGCCATGTATCCAGGGGCGTCCAAGCAAGCATGAATAATCCGGGCGAATATGCATCACCAAGAAAGTAGAGTCAAAAGTGTGGGAACCCACTTTGATTAGTAGGTTGAGCTCTCTATTTATTGTTCTCTTCGAACCATCAAAAGCTCTTACAACTACACCACTAGGTTTCATCAACACTTCTTTAACATCAAGTCTGTCTAGATCACTTTTCGGCAGGACATTCAAAGCAGAGCCAGTATCCACCAGCACATGAGACAACGTAGTTCCCTTACACTCCATAGAGATGTGCAAGGCTTTGTTATGTTTTCTTCCGGCAGGAGTCAAATCAACATCAGAAAAGCCCAAACCATTGTATGCAATCAGGCTAGCCATGTAACTTTCAAATTGGTCAACAGAAGTTTCTTGCGGCACAAGAGCGTTCTTCAGGAATTTCAACAAAGCTTTGGCATGAGCCTCAGAGGAAAACAACAGTGCTAGCATGGAAATATTTGATGGAGTTTGTCCCAACTGCTCCACAACATTCTAATAGTTTTTCTTAATAATCTTCAGGATTTCCTCTATCTCTTGCTTGGAGGTATCTTCAGCAACTTCCTTTGTGTGGTAACTGGTTTTTTCATCGGTTATTTTAAAACAATGAAGTTGCCACCTAATTTTATTGGTTCTAAAATGAACAGGAAAATATAGATAAAACCCACAGATGATGGATAAGGCGGTCTACGAGACCAAAAGGCATGAATTTAAGAGTCGGTTATGCAAGGGGAAGATATTAGCACCCCTTACGTTCATCGTACTCGATAGGACCCGTTTAGTTCTAAGTGTTTATGTGTATATTCGCTAATTTCTAAGTTATGATCGAGAAATAAGAAAGAAGAAAGGGTTTTTTACTTTTAGTATTTTGAGTTTTCCACGGTTTCAAAATGTTGTTCCTACGTATTCCCTCATGTAATGGGAAAGTCAAAACTCCGTTGTTCTTCTTGAAATTTTTTACATTGGTTGTTTTGATTTTATAAAAAAGTGTTTTGGATGATCGCATATGAGCGAAAAAGACAAGTTTGATGAGTTGAAGTTATTTTTATGTGGGAGACAAGCATCGGACCATAAGCATTAGACGAATAATGCTCCAAGTACTCGGATGGAGATGACAGAATCATCCTAATCATCTTTTTCTACCCAGAAAGTTTTATTGGAAAAAAGGTGATGTGAAATAAGGTTCGCTTGGTTAGATTCATTTAAAGAAGTCAAGCGTATGATCGAGGGTCGAAAAAGGACTGACTAGCTTACGCTTGGGAAAGGAGAAGTAGAATACTTTATTTATGAAAATATTTTGAAAAGGAACTCGATGTTGCATCGAGGTTTGAAGATTTTGATTATTAAAGTGTTTTAGCGTTTGGTATATGGACCAAGACAAGTTGAATCGGGTTATCATTAATCAAGTATACGGACTTGATTAATCTCGTGAGGATAGTTGGTCCTATCCCCAACAATGAAACCCTTGTGCATGAACAATTGGTATATGGACCAAAGTTTATTCGGGTTATGGTTAATCAAAGCAAACTAGGGCTTCGATTGACCTTGTGAGAATGGCCATGCCCATTCCAAACTATGAGACTCTCTTGGCACATGAGCCAAGATACAAGGAATG
The DNA here is from genome assembly GCA_021764765.1 of Vicia sativa. NCBI lineage: Eukaryota > Viridiplantae > Streptophyta > Magnoliopsida > Fabales > Fabaceae > Vicia > Vicia sativa. Next base: position 244,960,839 of record CM038792.1, read on the forward strand.
GAATTATTTAGGTGAAGTGTGTGGAGTATACAATTGTGAATAATTCATACAAGCATACAATAGGCGAGTAAAGTAATTAAAACTAACTAAGAATTGTAGAATAGATCTTTTTTATTTGATAAAGATTAACTAAATAATTATTAGAATAGATCTTTCTTATTTGATAAAGATTAACTAAATAATTTAATCGATAATTATCAAATAAAAATTATCTTAATACTAATAATTATTTAATACAAAGCAACACTCATTTGCATAGTTTAATAGAAATGAAAATAAAAATTACGCAAAACAAGTCCCAAACTTTAAATAATTATTAGAAAAGATCTTTTTTATTTGATAAAAATTAATTAATAATTTAATCGATAATTATCAAATAAAACTATCATGAAACTAATAATTATTTAATACATCAACACAATTATTTGCATAATTAATTAAAATAAATAAAGAGGAGAGTTAGAAATGGGCCTGTTTTAAAGCAATTTTGGGGGGTATTCATAAGAAATCCAACAAGAAATAGTCCAAGCCCAAATAAAGGGCAGTCCAAGCTTCCTGAATGATCCAGCGCGTGCAACTTCTGATGGTATACCGTGGGCATGGAATCTAGCGCTTAGATAATGATATGAACACTAGATTTGATGAGGACCGTCGGATGATGAGATGAACATTGGTTCTGATGATGATCAGAGGTGGAGAGTGTGCAGGTGCATAGTAAGGTGTAGAGGCAGGCCACATTGGATTTCACAACCTGTAATTAGTGGGTGGTGACATGTGTCACCACCACTAATCCACACTTAACACCAACATTACTTATTATTAACAAAAAATAAGTAAAATTATCAAACAAATCACAAAAAAACAAAATCAAAACACACGAAGCCTCCTCTCTCTAAACTCGGATGCTCTCTCTTCTCTCTACACTCATCCTCGCTGGAGAAGAAGACCTGGCCGCGCCAAAAATTTGCCTCGCAGCGGCGACGGCGATGCTGCGATTCCAATTTTTTTGGAATATTCTGATTCCTCTATTCGTTCTCGTTCCTAATCACTACTTTGTTTTTTCAGATTCCTCATGGATTTGCCTAGATCTAAAAGGGGAAAAGTGAAACCCTAAGTTCAGATGCGTGAAAAAACAGTGATGATGACGAAGTATATGCAAGAGTCGAAAGCGTAAAAGGGAAAGAGAGAAAGAAACGAAGTCGCGGCGTCCGGAATCTCCGATTTGTCCACCTTGAATGAGATCTTTCTTTTTCCTTCTTTGACTTGCGATTTCCTTGCATTTCTTCTTCTTTTTTCCGATTTTTTGGGTTTCTGAAGGGACTATTAGGGTAGGAAATGATGATTTTTGGATTTAGGGTCTCAAATCTAGGGTTTCATGCTTGCTGCTGTTTTTAGGGTTTTGATGAACAGTTTTGATCATCTTGGAATCTGTGAAATGAATGTTTATATACTGATGCAACTTAGGGTTTTCACTAGTTGGATCTGATTTCTTTTTGTGAAAATAGGATTTACGAAATTGTGTTTCTAGATTTTATTTTTCTAATGATAGACCTGGTTACAATTTGCTGCATTGGGCTGGAAATGCTATTTTCTGACTTGTGATTTCAATTCTATACTTACCTTTTTACTAAGTATAACTATGATGAAATCTGAGTTACCTTGAGTTACTGTGTAGAGAATGCTTGTTTTTTGAACCTTACTGTGAGCCAAACTTGTTTGAGGGTTTTTAGTAAGGTATTTAGGCCCATGATTGATGTTGAATCTTATTTTTTTTTGTGAAACAAACCATATGAGGCCTTTGAAAATTCATGATTGAAAACCCTATATTCTTATTCTTGCCAATAGTCCCTAATGATGAGCCTTGAGAAACTTTGCTTGAAAATTTCATATTTATGTTTCAAATTTGTTTGCTAACCAATGCCTTTTTTCTTAATTCGTGAACAATGGTGGTGAAGATGGCTTGAAGGTTGAAGAAGATTCACAAAGCAAAGGGAAAGCTCTCTTAGAAATCGTAGAATTAGGCCTGCTAGATTAGGAATTCCTTTTAACCTTACTTTACAATTTGAATTCTCTTTGTGAGAACTTTTGGAGGGAATGTACATTTAAAAGCATAAGGTGCTTGAAAATAAGTGAAATTGTGTAATTTGCAATTCAAACTCTTTTAATGTATATTCTTTGACAAAATATCTAGAATTGAATGAACTTTGATTGAATGTGAAGTAATGAATTTTACTTGAATTCACTTGCTTGAAATTTGACTCACAAATGATCTCTTGAATGATGAATGCTTCTAAAATGAATGGCCAAATAGCTCTTAGATCTTCTCGTTGTAAATTGATAAAATTCTTAGGAATAAAAATTTAAACCCTTTATTAACCTCGATTCTTTGAATGTGGACCAAATAAGTTTGATGAGAAAGTGTCATTCCTTGTGATTAGAATACATGTAATTCTTGCAATAATTTGTAGTGAATTGTACACTACGTAACAATTAAAGCCATTCTTGTCCATATGACAATATTTCACTCTAGACAATATTTCAAATTCTTTCTCTTGACTTAAAATTTCACACATAAATAAATCCTCCTTTATAGGTAATGGAAAACAATATGATTTTCCCTCCAATCAAGTTTGAGTTTAAGTTTGGCTTCAAAAGATCAATCAAGTTTAAAATGTAACACTTATTCCAAAGCATCCCTTTTTAATAATCCGAATGAATCATATGTTCTAAACTTGAAATCCACTTCTTGAGTAAAATTCAAAAGCACCACTTTCCACAAGAGAGTATTGTCAATGCTTTAGCTCCTTAATCACATATAATTGGATAAGTGCCTTTGAACCTGGTGTAATACGGTGGGAGAACTGACTTTGAATTGTTTTTCTTTTTATCACAAATGTTGCGGATAGCAAGAGTCGCCACCGACTTTTCTTTTATCCAATTAAGGGAAGGTGAAAAGAACAGGAAAAGACCTTCGTTAGATTCTGAGTAAGGGAGAAGGTTATGAAAAGGGAAGGTATTAGAACCCTTTCCATCCGTAGTTATCTACGGGCTCTTAGTTGCTTTAGCTCATCTTTAAAAAATTTCTTTCTGTGTGTGTATTTGAAAATTTTTTTGAAAAGGCATTTCGCTTTGACTTCATAATGATTCACTCTGGAACGTATACGAAGTGTTCGGAAATGTTTCATTTTGAAAAGTGTTTTAACTTTGTAAAAGTGTGAGGTGTGAAAAATGTTTTGATAGAGCAAGCAACTAAAAGTCTCATTACCTACTCGAGCAGTCGTTTAGTGTTATTTTACTTTCCTTTAGAATAGTCTATCCATACCATTAGTTGGTAGGTAACCCTATTCGTTGGATGTAAAAGGGACATTCGAAGGGACATCGGATGGTCATAGAAGGCAACTTGTAGGAGTATCCTAGCACATTTGAAGGGGCGATCATCACTTTTAGTAGACAATAATCGAGGGGCGAGATCATGTATTTGTAGGCAACATCGAGGGACTATGATCTTTGTATCGAAGGGACTATGATGATATGTTTGTAGGCAACGGTGCTAGGATACCTCTACGTTCGAGGGACTTGACCATTTGTTTTGTAAGGCAACGAGAGAGAATACTCTAGGGGGTGCATGTGTGAAGAGAGTGTGTTGAATTCAGATAATTTATCTTAAAATTAGAAGTGATCTATGTTTGTTTTTATCTTGCCATACACGCCTAGTTACTAGCAGTTTATATGAGTGCGGAAAGTAAATTGCAGAAAGTAAAGTGCGGAAAGTAAATCCTACGTTATTACATGGCTTTGGGGAAGTTACATAATATAGGAGTGCGGAAAGTAAACCCTAATTAAGCTATTACATCCCATGAGCAGTTACATAATATTGGAAAAAAGAAATGCGAGAAAATTAATCCTAACTATTATAACCTAGAAGCAGATACATAATAATTAGAAAAGAAAAGAATTTCGCATAAGAGAAAATGTGTTAGTAAAAAGGATTTTTGAGTTAGGAAAAAGTCTTTAGGTTAGTATTCCTAATTAGATGATAAAACAATTTTTTTGGGAATTTTCTGGATTCCGGAAAGTAGGAGTGCGGAAAGTAAACCCTAATTAAGCTATTACATCCCACGAGCAGTTACATAATATTGGAAAAAAGAAATGCGAGAAAATTAATCCTAACTATTACAACCTAGAAGGAGATACATAATAATCGGAAAAGAAAAGAATTCCGCATAAGAGAAAATGTGTTAGTAAAAAGAATTTTTGTGTTAGGAAAAAGTCTTTAGGTTAGTAATCCTAATTAGATGATAAAACAATTTTTTTGGGAATTTTATGGATTGGTTTTAGTAAAGAAAAAAAAATTAAAAGTCAATTTTATGGTTAATTAACAACTAATTAAAATATGCATGCAAAAATATTAATTTTTATGTCAAAAATTAAATAAGTATTTTTCTGACCTAAATGCAAAAAGAAAATATTTTTTAGTGATTTTTAATGCATCAGAAAATTAGTTGAAAAGGAATAAAATTAAATGGAAAATATAAGAAAAAAAAGAAATAATGTTAGAGAGGAGGGTCAGAATGCTTCTGGATGAAACTCTCCCAGAAGCTGGGGCTTCTGGGGAGCCTCTTGTTGACCGTGCCCAGAAGTGAGCACTTCTGGAGATCCTTGTGCTGGAGGTGCCTAGAATCTTGGAATTTCTGGGGCTTTTGGCCTGGAGGCACCCAGAAGTATGCACTTATGGGGCTGAGATCGCCCGAAGCTAGAGCTTGGGCGTGGCGTGCTATGGAGGCTGGAGCTTCAGGCATGTCTTCTGAAACACGAAATTTCAAAAAAAGTTAAGTAAAAAGGACAAGGTTCGAACCCATGTCCTTTTAAACAAACACGCGCTGCCTTGCCATCTGAGCTGAGTGGACCATCTGTTAGCAATATGAAACAAAAAGAATACAAAGCGAATGGGTTTCTGGAAAATATTGAATCAGAAAACGCGCGCAGGAGTCATCTTCTTCATTCAAATTTTTGAATCTTTAGCTACGGTTTCTGCTCGTAGCTATAACACCTGTAAAAATCAAAATCCAAAATATGCAACATAAATTTGTTATGGGGACATGGATCAACTCGGTTTGATCCTCTGAACATGCTGGAATCATTGGTTTCGTCCAATTTTTCCTATTTCAGAAAACCTCAATTGGAGCTTATGAACCCTAACAATGGCAAGTTATGATTCTTATGTCTAAACTCCAATTAACCTATGCAGAAAGCTTCGAAACTTCATTCTAAACACAAACCAACAATCAAAACATGTTAAATATGCATAAAAATCAAAAATCAATTTTGAGTTAGAATGTGCAAACCGAAATCGTGATTTCTTGATTTTGGACGTTTGGCTGGCTTGTGAGTATCTGGATCGATTCAGAGGACCTCCAGGAATGTGTTGGAATCCTTAGAATGCTTTGAATTGGGCTGGAAACCTGGCTGCTAGTACCTTGCAATGCACGGTTTTGTGAAGCTTGGAATAGGGTTCTTGAGGCCAGAATTTCTCTCTTTGTGCTTGTGGATGCATCATGTATTTATAATAGAGTGAATTAGGTCAAGAATTGTGAGAAGAAATCAAACCAATCAATGAGAAATTATTTGATTTGGAATCAAACAAAATATTTCCTTTTTTGGCCAATTTCAATCAAATCTCATTACCAATCATGATTATTTCGGAATAATCAGATTAAATGGCTTGCTTGGACCTCAAGGATGAGAGAAAATCCATCTTGCAATTAATTTTTGATTTTCTATCTTTTATTTTAATTAAATTGGTTTTAAATGATTAAAAATCCAAAATAAATAAAAAATAAAAGATAAATTCGTGGCCTTGGACTTGGAGGTTCCAATTCAGCTAAGGAACATGTTTGAATCAAGAAAAGTTAGGCCCATTTGCAAAAAATTTGATTTTGTCAAGTATTTCTCTTTGTGCACCTCCTCAAAAATGCTCAACTTGTGCAAGGTGTATCTTGCTCAATTTTTGATATTTTTGGGTGTTCTTGGAATTTTTAGAAAGCTCAAGATGTCTTCTAAACATCCTTTTTGGTTTCATCTTCATTGGAGTTTCCATGCTCATGAGCACCTCTTTACAAAAAGTTGACTTTTTGTTGACTTTTAAAATGACCTGTAATGTTTTGATCCATAACTTCCAAATGAAACATTTTCTGCCCAGGCTTGTGAGACATGAAGTTGTAGAGTATTGAATTCTCTTCAAAATGAGCTGTGGTGGAAAAATTTCTGATGAAGTATGTGAAAGTTATGTCTGGTCAAAGTTCTGTTGACTTTTGTCTAAGAAAGCCCAATTTAGAAACTTTGACCTTTGATCAATTCTTGACTTTTCTTGATGAATCATAATCAACCCTTGATCAAATGATGAATATCACTTCAAAGTATTGGTGTTGACCAAAAATTATGAAGTTTGACTGCATGTTGACCACAGTTGACTTTTTGTCCAATACAACTAATTTTCAACCATCTGAGCAATTATCTGAGGAAACTTGACTTGTAAGGCTTGAAACTTGACATGGAGATTATTTGAAGCATATAATGAGGCATGATGACTACTTGAAATTTTGGAGGCCCACCTTGGTTTGAGGATGGCCAAACCCTAGTTTGGGTTGATTGCTTAGGAGAGGATTTGTTTGGTCAATCCTTGTGAAATCCTTGAGCATGGATATGTGAAATCTCCTTGAGAGATAGAATGGCAAATTTTGGGGTATAACACCTGGACACAAACCCTTATACTTGTATAATAGTCCAAAAACAACCAAATTTGAATGAACAATTCAAATTAAATTGGTAGGGTAAATTTTAGGGTGCGACACTTTGGTACTTCTGTCTAAGAAGGTTGAGTCACATTCTCTTTGCCCCGAGCCTCTGTAGTTGGCTCAATAGCAGGAACACGGACTGATGCGGTAGTGTCTTTTGGAGGAGAGATATTTGGAGAAAACACTCTTTCGGTTTTGTTGCTTTGCTTGATTCGGTGATATTATCGACATCAGGATTAGTAGCTTCAAATGTGTTGTCTTTGATGGCCAATGGTTCTTGCTTGACGCCATGGTAGTAAACTTCGGCTCCATAATTTCGGGGTATAACTTTGTTAGAGGAATATGGAACTGGTCTAGGTGATGTGATAATTAGAGGTGCCACTCTAGGTGTGGGAGCAATATTTATAGGACCTGCAGAGGTGATCTTTATCGTATTTATATCAACATATTTTTTGGGATAATCGTCATCTTCCCATCCGGTTGCTTTGATGTCTTCAATTTCAATCTTGGAGCTTTCAGGGGAGGTGTATTTCACCATGAAATCATATTTACCACTTGGTTGTCCCAAGGTATCCCAGATTTCTGGTGTGACTTCTTCTACGCTTACATCTTTAATTTTCAAGTTCTTGGAAACACGATCCCACAAACTCTCTACAAATGGAGTTTTCATGAATAACACTTCTCGGTTGTCTATCAGGCATTGAACACCTCTCTTCAACTAGGAAAAACAATTTGATTTAAATGCACTATATAGGAAGTCATCAGAACATCACAAAAATAAGTCGGTTTGTAGCAGATTCCTTTTGACAGTCATCAGGGGAGTGGTTAACTCATTCACGACAAAAACATATGAGTCATCATCAATTTCGTTGGCACTCTTGCCATGGTCAGGAATTGGTGCGTTGATCACATTTAAGGTTTCTATAGGAGGGTCGAATTTAATTTCCAGAGCTTCAATCATGTCTTGGATCTTGTTCTTTAGGGCCCAACAATTGTTGGTGTTGTGCCCAGGGCTATTGGAATGGTACACACACCTTTCATTGGGATTGTACTTCGGAGAAGATATGTTAACATGATGAGGTGGATCCTTCAAAGTAATCATCTCTGCTTTCAACATGTGTTGTAATGCTTGAGACAACAGAATGTTGATCTTCATAAACTGTCTTCTTGGTGCGTTCTGCCGACGCATATTATCTTGTTGAAGTTGCACCGACGCGGGATTGGAGATCAAGACTTCCCCTACAAATTGGTGGGGATCATTTTTATCACGGCTCTTCTGGATATACACAAAATTGGCTTCTTTCTTCCCACCAAAAAACCTCTTCGCAACATTTGAAGATGTCTCGACTCGAATCTTTCCACTCTTGATTCCAACTTCAATACGTTCTCCTATCAATATCAGTTCGGTGAATCCGACCGAAGAATTTCCAATAAGATGATTTAAGAATGGGCATGTCAGTGTTCTCATAAACATGTCAACCAAATCCCTATTAGACAAGGGCGACTGAACTCTTCCCGCTAGATCTTTGTATTTCTGAGCATACTCTTTGAACTTTTCCTCACGACCCATAGACATATTCGGCAACTCCATAAGGGTTGGTGCCAATTCAGCGTTATACTGGTACTATTTCTAGAAAGCATCTGCCAAATCATTCCAGGTATGAATGTGGGTATTTTCTGGCCGATTATACCAGTCTAACTATGCTCCAAACCGACTCTCTTGAAAGAAATGCATCCACAACTTCCTATTAGCAGTGTGTGGTTGAATCTTCTGAACACAGGACTTCAGATGAAGTTTTAGAAAGGAAATTCCAACATACTTAGCAAAATTAGGAACTTTGAACTTGCGGGGAATGGCCACTCCAAGAACCAGACTTAAATCATCAAAGTTCAAACCTGACGCTTTCAGATTTTCCACAACATTCAGACGGTCTTCGAGTTGCTTATACTTCTCATTGTGAGGAGGATACTGCTCACTCATATAGTCTTCTTCCTCTTTTTCTTGAGAACCATGATGACTTCCTTCATTGTCCTTGACACTTCCTTCAGTATGGCCTCTTTTTTTTTAGAACTCAAGCTGTCTGACTACTTTGACTGGACCTCTAAACCTTTTCCCCATGTTGAGAATACCAGCGATCTTCTTCTTCTTGATGATGAGCTCTTTCATATCTTTCTATCCTTGGGCCAATTTGGTGAAAATCTCTTGGAACTGAGCGTTCTGAGCATGGAGATCCTTGACAGTTTGCTCGAGAGCCATTTCTGCTAAAATAAACAGTGAGAGAATAAGAAATTTGGTCTTCAGAGTACCTGTTATGAAATGATATGCCATGATATGAAATGTTATGCAATATTTTCAAGGACCTTAGGAATTTAAATTTGGTAAACAAACAAGAACAAACTTTTATTAGTTGCTTAGTGAATACAAAGGAAAGTTCAAGCATAAAATAATAACTTCTAAGTCTCCCATGGACGCTTCCTCATTGTGTTGATGTAGGTGTTAATGCTCTGTTCCTTGTGAAGTAGTTTTGTCAGCTCTAATACTTTTTCTCTCTTGCATAGCGTTGAGCTTCGAATGTATCATTTTCTTCTTTAAGTTGAATCCATGATCTCTTTAATTCTTCAAAATCGGTAGGCATATCTGGATGAAGAATGGTATAAGATTCATCATCTTCGGCAACAGGTTCCATACTTACTGGTACAATAGCAGCATATGGCATCATGAGATTTTGAGCACAAGCCCTCACCCATTTGAGGTAAGGCTCCCAAGGAATAGAATTTTTATGAACCAAAGTCTTAGTATCATTCTTCTTCATCATGCCCCAAGCGTGTACAAATATTTGATAATAACCTTGGAGATCATTGTCGTAGTCAAACACAATTCCTTGAATAAGTATGTCATGAGGACCGTCTCTTCGAGCATAACCAAACTATCCTAACTCCAAAGAAGGATTGTAAGTAATACCTCCCCTTATGCCAAGAAGCGGAACATTAGGGAATTCCCACAACTGTCAATGAAGGTAAAGTCTTTTTAAGAGTAGAGACACCAATGGATATCTGGATGAGAGAGTGACATCAACCTTTGATACCATTTCAAACCTTGTTCGTTCTTCATCAGTGATCGAGGAAGGTGTGAAATAAACCACCTGGATAATAACGGTATGCAACTCATGAGATTCCCTTGTATTTTCATAGTACGAGTGTGAAGAGAATGCAGAATATCTCCGAGAAAAGTAGGCACAGAATTATGAGTGAGGAATATCTTTATGGCGTTTACGTCTTGAATTAATCTGGATTAGGGAATAACACCAAACCATAGATTAGTGAATCTAAAATATCTTTGAAAGCGTGGAAACTCATAGCCTTTAAGAATTCTCGAGCCTTTTTTGTCAAAGATTTAGCAAGCAAACCCTTAACTCCATTTCTTGTTTCCCAATTAGCTTCAATGTTTGACCACTTTAAATGTAAAGCTGCTAAAATGTCTTCAAACCTTGGAACCTTTTCTAGATCTATGAAAGGTATTTGATCAAGGATAGGTGTCCCAAGTAGCTTAGATAATTATTCCATTATAGGTACCAATTGATAGTCTGGGAAAGTAAAGCAATGATGTTTCAAATCAAAGAACTAAAATACGATGCTCATTAAATCTTCTTCAAAATCGGAGGTAACCAAGTTGAGTAGATAACAATGCCTCTTGGTGAACTGAGAGTGATCGGGAACTTTTGAGACCAACTCCTTGAATTGTGAAGGTATACCCACAAAGTTAATTAAGATAGTCTTCCTAGAAGCCATAACCCTACACAGAGAAAAAGTAAATCCCTAGGTCCTTGAAATGGTTAGAAATGTTATGATGATCTGATTTTATGATGTCATATTTTCATGTTTAAGTGGCAAGCACAAGCAATTCACACAACATCCCTAGGTTTAAGGCTTGCATGAGGTATAGGTGTCTACCCTTCACCGGAGTTTAAGTTGGTTCAACCTGTCCTAAAATAGTAACCAGGTTCTAGGAATCTCATATCATGAATCTTTCTCACAGGCTTTATTTCAGTACGGCTACCAAATGGTCAACCGAGACATCCCGAAAGTCAAATCTCAATGAGCGTAGCATTGAGTATCAACCAACCTCAGTCAGCACTAAAGTCGGCTATCTCACTACCTTCTAATGGCTAAGATGGGTCAATTAGGGTTCTAAAAAGTTTAGTTAGTGCTTGATGACACCACGCAGATGCTAAATATTTCCTCAACTGAACATGAGGAACATCAGGACATCCAAAGTGTCATACTAACCGTAGCCATCATTTTAACTATTTCGGTCTATGCCGGACAGTCTCGATGATCTATTGCTACTTACCTAAGGAAACCTAGATCCATGTGTAGGATCCCCCACAAATATAATACCCAAGCATAACGTTAAAAGTAAATCAGACAAATCAAACAATGAAAGCAAGTAAAGGTGATCTAAAACCTTAAGGTAACCCCTCTTTAGGTGGTCTCCCCAGCAGAGTCACCAGTTCTATAACATAGTGGGAAAACTAACTTGTTTGTTTCGCAAATGTTGCAGTTAGCAAGAGTCGCCACCAACTTTTCTTTTATCCAATAACGGAAAGGTGAAAAGAACAGGAAAGACCTTTTATCGATTCTGAGTACAAGGGGTAATTATGAAAATGGGAGGTATTAGCACCATTTCCATCTGGAGTTATCTACGGGATCTTAATTGCTTAGCTCACCTTTTTGAAAACTTGCTTTTGTATGTATGTGTTTTGTTTGAAAAAATATTTTGACTTTGACTTTATAATGATTCTTGTATCAATCCTCAAGTATGTATACAAAGTTTTTGATAATATTTGTTTGAAAATGTAACTTTGCAATGATTCTCGTATGAATGTATACAAAGTGTTTTTTTGAAATTATTTTGAAAAGAGTGTGAGGTGTGAAAAATATTTTGATTGATTGGAGCAAGCAATTTAGAGTCTTATTACCTACTCGAAAGGTCATTCTTGTTATTTTCCTTCTCCTTTAGGACAGTGTTATCCATACCATTAGTTGGTAGGTTACCTTATCTATTGGATGTGAAGGGACGGGCGTAGGATCATCGTCTGGTCATGGAAGGTAACATTGTAAGGATACCTTAACAATTCGAAGAGACGATCATCACTTATTTGTAGGCAACAATCGAGGGACGAGATCATATATTCGTAGGTAACATCGAGGGTCATCGAGGGACTATGATCTTTGTGATGATTTTTGAATCGAGAGACTTTTGCTAATGGTACCCCTAAGTTCGAGGGACATGACCATTTTTATTTGTAAGGCAACAAGAGAGGATACCCTAAGGGTGTGAGTGTGCAAAGTGTATTCATTTCAGATATTTTAATCTTGATTAGGGTTATTCTCAGATTGATTGATTAATCTTACCGTACAAACCCTAATTACTAGTAGTTCAATATATACAGTTATAAGGGTGCAACAAGTAAAAGTGGGGAAAGTAAATCCTACGCTATTACAAGGCTTTGGGGTAGATAAATAATAGGAGGTACGGAAAGTAAACCCTAATTAAGCTATTACATCCTGTGAGCAAATACATAATATTGGAAAAATGTGCGCGAAATTAAACCTAACTATTACAACCTGGAAACAGTCAAAATAATTGGAAAAATACCAAGAAATGGATTAAATCGGAACAAAGGAGATAATGTTAGAAAAAAGGTTTTGATGTTAGTAAAAAATGTTTATGATTATTAAGAAAAAATTAAGGTTAGTAGAAAACCTGACTTAATAAAGAAAAATATTTTTTGTGAATTTTTGGAGTTGATTTTAATTAAGAAAATAAATTAAAGTTAATTTAGAGTTAATTAAGAAAATAATTTAAATAAAAAGAAAATAACATTTTTTTATGTCAAAAAAGAAATAAGTATTTTTATGTCCTATATCTAAGAGAACAAATATTTTTAGGGTTTTTTGTGGTATTTTAAAAATATTTGTAAAAAGAAATTAAATTAAGAAAATAAAATAGAAAATAAGAAAATAAGAGAAAATAGGGTTAGTGTGAAAAAATGCCAAAAAATTGGTGTGAGGCTGGATTCGAACCCAGGACCTTAGGGTGAAAGGTCTCCACAGGCTTGCCATCTGAGCCATCTGCCTGAGCTGTTAATGGAATGGAAAGAAATTAATATATAATAAAATAAAATTTCAAATATATTTAAAAATACACGCGCACAAGGGGTTATCGTCCGCGTTTTGAATTTTCCTGTGACCTTTACCGAGGATCGGATCGTCGCTTAAGGTTATAGTGACAGCCTCGTCTGCCACTATATCACCTACAAAATCAAATCTCACACAATACATAATATAAATTCCAGGTAAGGCTATGAATCGATTGGAAAACACCATCTGAACATGTTGGTGTCGTCGATATGGTCAATTATACTTGTAATCAAAGTTCTCAGTTCACGTCTCAGAAACCCTAACCATGGTGTTTCACGGTTCCTGCACTTAAACTCAAATCAACCAATACAAAAATATTGTATAAGTTCTCACGATCATGAATATACAATCAAAACATGTTTATGATGCGTATATGATCAAATTCGAAATTGAAAAATAAATGGGCAAACCGTGATTTTGAAATCGTATTTGATGAAGTGATGATGATTTGTGATGGCCTGGAACGCTTCAGAGGAGGTCAAGGAAGTTGTTTAGATGCTTGGAATGGCTTAAATTGATCTGAAACCTTGACTTCTACCTCCTTGTTCTTCAATTTTTTTTTGAGATTTTGGTAGGGTTCTTGGAGGCAGAATTTCGTGTCCCTTGCATCTGATGTTGTTGTGTACTTATAGGCAAGTGTTTTAGGTCAACAAAATTGAAACATATCTTTGTAATTGGTTTGATTGAAATTTGATTTGGAATTGATTCAAAAATTTCTATTTTTGGATCAATCTTGTACCAATCAAGCTTGCAATAATTTGCTTGAGCTCCAAGGTAATCTTTGATTGATTTTCTGATTGAAAAACAAATCTCATGCGCGTCATGTAATAATTTGATATTTTATTTTATTCAAAAATGAATTAATTTGGAAATAAATAAAATAAATAAGACCATGGCGTTTGGATGGGCTTTAGATGCTCTTGGCAATGTTAGGAACAAGTTTAGATCAAAGAAATATAGGCCCATTTGGAAAATTTTCAAGTTTAATCAATACTTTCTTCATGCATTTCTTCAAAATTTCAAATTTTGCCCAAGCCATAAACTGCTAAGCTTTTATCATTTGAGAGTGTTCTTGGATTTTTTAGAAATCTTAATATGTTCGCTAAGAGCTCCTTTTGGTTTCATATTCATTGAATCTTTAATGCCCATGTACACTTCTTTGGAAAAAGATGACTTTTTTTTACTTTTAGAAGGACCTATAATGTCTTGACCCGTATCTTTCAAATGATGAATTTTTGGACAAACCTTGTGAGAGACAAAGTTGTATAGAATTGAATTCCCTTTAAAATGAGCTTTGATGGAAAAATTTCTGATGAAGTATGTGAAAGTTATGCTTGGTCAAAGTTCTGTTAACTTTTCATCAAGAAACCCTAATTTAGAAACTTTTGACTTTTGATCATTCTTTGAATTTTCTTGATGAATCATGATCAACCCTTTATCAAATGATAAATGTGACTTCAAAATCTTGATGTTGACCAAAAATGATGAAGTTTGACAGTATGTTGACCACAATTGACTTTTTGTCCAACACAATTGATTTTCAACCATCTGAGCAATTGGCTGAGCAAACTTAGGTTATAAGGCTTGAAACTTGACATGGTGATACTTTGAAATATACTAGGAGGCATGATGGTCACTTGAGGCATTAGAACTCAATTTTTTATTGAGAAACAAAACCCTAGTTGTGAGTTGATTGCTTAGGAGAGGGTTTGTCTGATCAACCCTTGAGGAACTCTTGAGTATGGAGATGTATCTTGACATCAAAAATAGGAGGAAAAATTTTGGGGTATAACACAAGGAAATAAATAAAGCAAGACAAGTGCAATAAAGTAAAGTAAAAGTAAAAGCGAGCGTAATTAAAGTAAATAAAGTAAATGGCGGCGGCATTAACTTCTACCAAAGTGATCCAAACTTCATTACAGACTCGATCACTCGTGCAATAACCCTTCGATGTGAGGATTTTATCGTTTTACAAGAATGATAGTATATGGCTTAAGTTTGTAACCAAGCTTGGATGAAAATAAACTAAACTGAAAACTCCTATTTATAGAAAAACAAAAACCTGAGCAATTACGAGAATGCCCCTCAACTCCCTTTTGGGCGGGAAAACCAAAGCATGCATGGCGCCTGCCACATGAACAAATGTAGAAAGATCGTGAGCAGATGGAAGTTGAGGGAGGTTGAGTCCTTGATACGTTACGGAGTCCTCTATGGCGGCCTCCATGCTGACCACCATGTGTACAAATGGCTTGGAAACTTGATTTCTTAGCCGATTTGCTCTGTTTTTCGTAGGAAGGATCCGAAATAGTTGGGTATCTGAAAAGGGAAGAAAAAGCAAGCATAAAACTGGAAAAGATAATAAAAACTATAGTTAATCATGTGTAATCCGAGTAAAAAATGGAATGTGTTTCAGTGTTATCAAATCCTCCCATACTTGAACCTTTGCTTGCCCTAAAGCAAAAATCTAATAAAACCCATTCAAAGAATAACAACATGAAGAGAGAATTCAGGAAAAAAGGGCTTCTATGTTCGAGCTAGGATGTTTTAGTGGGAACTCGCTTTTAGAAATTTCATATTTATCGTGCGGGGAGGAAGTGGTTCTAGGGTAGCTAACTCAGCGGTGAGATCAGTAGATGTGGCAATAGAAGTAATTAACCCGCCAAAACAAATTGTTCCGGCCTTTTTTACAACGGAACTCATGTGTGCGATCGTAAATGGCACTGGGTTAATTCTTCGGTTTGTGAGGCAACACTTCAACAAAAAAATTTCTTTTGCATTAACCTTGTTTAGATTCTCCCGGCCAAAAATTGTACAAGCAAGCAAATATCGAGAAAAATGAATGGCCGAGTTATGGATGCTCGAGGCTAAGTTTTCTTCAAAAGAGTTGGAAGTCAAATTTGTTAATTTGTTCCAAAACGCCATAGTCTCAAGAGACCAATCAGAATCCAAAGGGGCCTCACAAATAGCACCTGCCCCATGAGGCATTCCTAACATCTCAACAAGTTTGTCGGTAGAATATTGATAATCAACATTAAACATCTGGAAACTAACCATACCGATCGTGCTGGCGTTGTCAGGATGAACAATATAAATTAAGGAACTCAGAAATTCCTTAGTTAGCCTCTCATAGGTGGGTGCTTTTTGATCGAAAATATTATGCATGCCTAGATGGTCCAACATAAAAAACACACTAGCTTAAATACCTAGAGCATAGAGACAATATTCTTCGACATACCTAGTGGAGAGGATTTCGTGAGTCCATAATTTCTCCAGCAGCGTCCTTTGCTTGTCTTCAGCCCTCCCTTCATGAAGTAGCACGCCATCAAACTCCATTGTTGCTTTGAAGGCAAAGAAGGTGAAAATGGGATTTTATAGAGTGGTGGTGGAAGTGGGTTTTTAATGGATGATTTTGAAAATGGAAGTTGGACTAGTTAGTGGGATGGTGAGTAAATGGTAAAGTCATGAGTTTTGGTGGGTTTTAATGGAGGTTTGGAATGGGGAAAATGGAGTTTTGGAGGTTGAAGGAGGAAAAAATGGGGTTTTTGGGGTTGTTGTCCCGAAATAACCCTGACCATCATGGAGGGCGCCATGAGATGTGTGTCGGGCACCACACAGTACTGAGCCGCTGGGGAGCTTCACCTTTTGGGCCTTCTTTGTGTTGTATTTTCTTCGGAGGGGGTGTATCCATAGTGTTTTTCTTGTGTTTGCAACATGGCTAGGCATGATTCTTGTTAGGAAAAATAAAATAAAATAAATCGAAATAAAATAAAGTAAAATAAAATAAAAATAAAACAATCAAAAAATAAATAAAGTCATACACACACACACACGGGAAATTTATATAGTTAGACAGGAAGTTTAAGTAGTAATCACAACAAACGGGAAATATATGGAAACAAACATAGCACAGAAATATATAAAATAAGTATGTAGAATAAAAACAAAGAAGGTAAGAGTGCAGCTACTGTCTGACCATGGGGGTCATCAGGGTACAGGAGTGTCCTCAGTGTGTGGTTGTCCTCGAATCTCAGCCACATGGCGGCGTAGATCTCCGATCTCCTCATAAAGGCAGTCAGTCTCTGTCGCATGAGTAGCATCAGACACCTCAATCTTCAAAGTAAGGTCTGCAACTTCTTGACGGAGCTCTTCCATCTGTCTGTGTAACTCTGAGATCTCACGGCGCATTTGAGCATGTCCAGGGTGAACCTCTGATCCTGCAAACTAAAATTATTAGATAATGTTAGTGTTTTTAAGTTGGCATTAATTTTGGTAAAACTAGGCTTTAGCAATGTTATGATGGATGTCATGACATTCAGAGATTGAAGATAAATCCTACCTGCTAAGGATGTTAAAAGACACTCGAGCGGAAGCTAAAGTCGTCTTGGAATTCTGCGACATCGATGTCATAACGGATGTTATGACATTCGATGTGACATCGCTGCGAGAATCTGTTTGTTCTGATTTTTCGGAAGTTTGTTGTTGCTAAATATTGTTTTTATTATTAGAAAGCATGCTCACGTGGCTGCTAGGTTAATCTTAATTAAACCTAAATTGGTTGTTGAAAAGACCATGTTTTAGGATTAAATTAAGTGAACCCTATCTATCTTTATGGAAGCCCAAAGCGAAGTTTCGGGATGCTTCTATAAAAGGAATTCAACCCTTACAAGCGTGTTGCGCCTTGGATTATTTTGAAGAGATAGCGACTTGTTTGTGTCTTGTTAGGATTTATAGTTGGTATTTGTAATTCTAGTTTCTCTTGTGAGCCAAGCAACTATCAATTGATAAGTACATTGGACTAGGATTTGTTTGTAAGGGTAGTTTATCACTCAAAGTAAAGCACGAGTGTTTGTCTCTTGATTGAAAGCTTTGAGCGAGATCAAGATAGTTTATTGAAGTGTGTCTTCACAATTCAATTAGTCAATAGGTTGATATCCCCGTGATTGAGGGGAGTGGTAGGTACTCGGATCTAAGTAGGACTTAGGTTGAAGTTGCATTGGGTAGGTTTTAAGTGAAGGAGATAAGCGGTGGTTTATTCTTGAATTAATTCTACTAATAGTGAATTTCCTCCCGGCTTGGTAGCCCCGGATGTAGGTGTCGTTAGACGAACTGGGTAAACAACTTATTGTGTTCTTTCTTGTTATTTATATTTCTTGTGTTAATTGTTAGAGTGTCGAGATAGTGTGTCATAACATTCTCGTGACATCATGTATCTGCCGAATTTCAATTGGCATCGGGCGGGCACCGCTTGTTATTTCAGGTGAGATCTAGGGATAATAGTTTACGGCGTAATGGATAAAGAAGGAGGATTTGGAGGAAGACCACCTATTCTGGATGGGTCTAATTATGATTACTGGAAGCCTCGTATGGTTGCCTTCTTAAGATCAGTGGACATTAAAGCTTGGAGAGCTGCTGACAAAGGATGGAAACATCCCACCAAGCTTGAGAAAGATGGGACTACTGTCTTGAAACCTGAGGAGGAATGGAGCAAAGAGGAAGAAGAGCTAGCTCTAGGGAACTCTAAAGCATTGAATGCACTATTCAATGGCATTGACAAAAATATCTTCAGACTGGTTCATCAATTTGAGCTAGCCAAGGATGTTTGGGACACTCTCAGAACTACTCATGAGGGGACATCCAAGGTGAAGATGTCAAGACTTCAGATGCTCAATACCAAATTTGAGAATTTTAAGATGAAGGAAGATGAAACTATTCATGAATTTCACATGAATATTTTGGAAATTGCCAATGCCTCAGGAGCACTTGGTGAAAAGATGTCGAAGAAGGCGGAGAAAGATTCTCGGATCCTTGCCTAAGAGATTTGCAATGAAAGTCACTGCAATAGAGGAGGCTCAAGACATCGACACCTTGAAGGTTGAAGAACTTATTGGATCCCTTATGACTTTTGAGATGGGAATCGGTGAAACTGACAAGAAAAACAAGAGCATAGCACTTGTATCCAACGAAGAGGATGCAAGGTGGAAGATGAAGAGAAGATATCTGAAGTTATAGCCATGCTTGGAAGACAGTTCAATAAACTGATCAGGAGGGTTAATCCAAAGTCAAGGTCAAATGTCAAGGACATTCCACGACATTAGCGGATCTTATGACTCCAGCAGAAGATCCAAGTCGAGAAAAAGGAAGTCAAGGCGGTAGAGTCCAATGTCATGGATGTGAAGGATTTGGACATATTAAAGTGAATGTCCTACCTTTCTTAAGAAACAAAGAGAGGAATGAATGTTACTTGGTCCGATGGTGAATCAAGTAGTGATCAAGAGGAATCACCAAACTTGTCCTGCATCTTAAAGTGGCAATCGATAATGACTCTAGTGATGAGGAAGTGACCTTTGAAGAACTGCGATACTTACAAGCGTATCGAAGTGGTGAAGTATGTCGACAAAATGAAAAATAGAAAAGGCGATTGAGAAGTTGGAGGCGGAAAATGTGAAGGAAGTGAGAAGAAGGAAAATACAATCACTATAAGTCATCTCAACGGTGAGATTATAGTGTTGAATTCAAGCTTGATCATATGACTAAGTCTGTCAAGATGTTGACAAATGGGCCGATAATGGAAGAAATTCTTCACTTGGACAAAATCGGAAATAAGCATGGTCTAGGATATGTGGTGAAAAGGCACTGTTAGTGACAAGAAAATAAGAGGCATGGAAACCAAAGCCAGCAGATGTCTGAAAAGAAATGTTCTGGCTCGGGGCATGTAGATGCAAAGAAATTTGCGATAACGGAAGAAGACCAGACCTAATAGGCCAATGTCAAAGCGGATGTCACAACATTGGGGTCAACATCAGGATCAGAGAAACATGAATAAGAATTTTCAAAGATGGAGATGTCACCATTGTGGAAGGTTTGGACACATAAAACCCTTCGCTATAGGTTACATGGGTACCTAATCGGACTCCTATGTTAAGCCTAAGAACATCAAAGTACCCTACACTCAAAAGTGGAAGCGGAGGATGGCATTGATAGCACACCTCTCTCGAGTGTCGCCAAGGAAGATTGGTACTTTGACAGTGGGTGTTCCAAGCATATGGCTGGGATAAAAAACCTTCTGAATAATGTCAAACCTCACTCTACCAGCTTTGTTACTTTTGGGGATGGAGCTAAAGGAGAAATCAAAGGTGTTGGAAACTTGGACTGCTCTGGAGTCCCAAATCTAAATGGAGTGTTCTTGGTAAAGGCTTCCTGCTAACCTCATAAGCATAAGTCGACTATGTGATATGGGATTTAAAGTCAACTTCACCAGTGCGAATGTCTTGTAATCAATGATAAACAAGAAGTTGTTATGAGAGAGTCGATCAAAGGACAAGCTGCTACATGTGGGAATCGAGAACACCAACCTCTCTTTTGTGTGCTCTGGACAAGGATGAAAAGGAGGTAAAGCTATGGCATCAAAAACTTGGACATCGCATCTCGGAGGAATGAAAAGATCATCACTATGGAGGTCATCGAGAGGATACCAAAACTTCATATTGATGAAGGAAGAGTGCGTGGTGAATGTCGGGTTGGAAAGCAAACAGAATGTCACACCCAATGTCTAGACATCTGACCACTTCCAGAGTGCTAGAGCTGCTACACATGGATTTGATGGGGCCTATGCAGGTTGAAAGCCTTGGTGGAAAAAGATATGCCTATGTTGTTGTGGATGACTTCTCCATATTTACCTGGATAAACTTCATCAAGGAAAAATCTGATGTGTTTGATGTCTTTAAGGAGCTATGCAAAAGACTTCAAAGAGAGAAGGAAAGCTGTATTGTCAGAATAAGAAGTGATCATGGAAAGGAGTTTGAGAACAGCAAATTTGATGAATTCTTCTCCTCAGAGGGAATTAATCATGAGTTTTCTTCTCCTATAACACCTCAACAAAATGGGGTGGTGGAAAGAAAGAATAGGACTATACAGAATCGCGAGCAATGATTCATGCTAAGAAACTTCCTATTCATTTTGGGTGAAGCTATGAATCTGACTTGCTATGTTCTATGAGGTCACCCTAAGAAAGGGATCTTCCTCCACCTGTATGAACTATGGAAGGAAGAAAACCAAGCGTGAAATATTTCCATGTATTTGGCGATAAATGCTATATTCGACAGATCGTGATCAAAGGAGAAAAATGGATTCTAAGAGTGATGAAGGCATTTTTGGGATACTCCACTAACAGTGAGCATATAGGGTATTCAACTCCGAACCCGGGTTATGATGGAGTCTATTAATGTCATTATTGATGATCATCATCA